>CM066994.1:86770370-87370370 GCA_033977485.1 Hydrangea macrophylla
CGTCAACTTATAAAAGTCGAGTGAATGTAAATACTTATAGAATATCAATAGGTATGCTATATAATAAAACATCATTAAAAATCATCTCGTCGACACTCACTACACGTGACCATTAATACCAACCAGACCATAACATAGATTCTTGGATCCACATTTAACACGTACATCTGCATCTCACATTACTTAGTTTACTTTACGAATAACCCTTTACTAACCTGGTACGTAGCCCTACACATCTCAACCCATTAAGCCCGACACGAAGTCCCAACTCTACCATACGTAAGCTTGACCAGTATTCCCAGGTCTACTACATGTAAGCCTGACACATAGTCCTAGCTCTACAACATATAATCATGACACTTTGTCCCAGATTTCTACACACATAAGCCTGTCATGCAGTTCCAGCTTTCTAACACCTAAGCCGGACACGGAGCCCCAGCTTTATAACACATAAGCCAGACACGCAGTCCCAGCTTTTTAACATATAAGCCTACCATATAGTAATAGCTTCCTCCACAAATAAGTCTGACACGTAGTCCTAGCTTTCTCCACATATAAGCCTGACACATACTCCCAACTTTCTAACAAACACACCTCATACACCTCTGGACCTCTCTCTTGGACCACCATAACATAAGTATTCCCGAAACCAACTTTCTTTACAAACGACCATACCTGACTATCCCAACGTATTAGGATACCATACCCGATATCACACGATCTCCTCTATCGCATTTCTACACCTAACCAAGAATAGTATTGATCTCTACAATCAATAGACCCATTGCTTTGTATGTCGGATTCATACAGTCAACCCCAATTGATTGGACGCAAGGCTTGTTTTGGTTTGGTTTGGTTGTAATGTGACAGTAGATCAAAACCCTCAATAAAACCAATTTTTTTGCACATTGAAATTGCTCTCTGGTTCCATTGAAGGGATGAGAACTCATAAATTGAACCCCACAAATTTAAAAATAATTAGAACTAACCTTGAAATAGCATCTCAATCATTAAAAACTTCTCTGTTGCTTAAGGAAGAACTCAATTCAGCACGTCAGAAACCCAAAATATTGAAGATCTCTTTGAACTTTGTATATGCATGGGATTCCTTTCTTGACCTAAATCGTCAGGAGGAAAGAAAAAATAATTAAGATTTAGAAATATGACAAAAATATATGATGGTGGCCATGGCCGCTGACTGCGGCCCTTTGCTCGCCGTAATGTGTGATGATGGTGGTGGTCCGGCAGCGAATAAGAAAAATGGAGAGAGAGAGAGAGAGTGGTGGATTTATTAGTGTATTTCTCTAGTGAGAAAGAGAGGGGCTTCAATAGAGAGAATAGAAAAAAGAGATAAAATTTATTAGTGTATTTCTCTAGTGAGAAAGAGAGGGGCTGCGATAGAGAGAAAAGAAAAAAGAGATAATGAGAGCTTGGAAGAGAGAGAGAGAGAGAGAGAGAGAGCTAGAGAGAAATGTGAAGCCAGCCTCCAAGACTGTGTGAGTTCCAAGAGAGAAGAGAGGACATGGATAAAGAAGAGAGAGAGAGAGAGAGAGAGAGAGAGAGAGAGAGTGTGTGTGTGTGTGTGTGTGTGTGTGTGAAGGGAGGGGGGAAGGTGAATCAAAATTTGAAATCAAATCCAATCTCAATCTCTCAATCTTGTGATTTATTTCAAAACTTAATCCCAACCATCCAATGTTTAAAAGAAACATAGATGTCTTGTCAAGACCTTCCTAATTTGTTATATAGATTGAACAAAAACCCTAAAATATGTGTATGTATGTACATGTGTGTGTCTGTCTACGTGCATGAATGTACTGTGTGTGTCGGCTTATGTGAGGGTGTGTGTATCGGCGTGTATGTGTATGTGTCTTACTTTAGTTGTCGATCAGAGATGTTGCTAGTTCCTTCCTACTTCGATTTCCAATTCGTTGTCGATGAAGATCATCGGTTGAGGCTAACAATCGTTTGAGATAAGTTTCTCTTAGTGTGCAAAAGTGATACTGAGCTCTCCAAAATTTTTCTTACATGTTTTTGCCTTCTTTATTAATAAAGTGTAAAAGAGTAACTTTACCTATTCTGTTAACATCATCCATCAAATGTAACGGAGAGGGGAAGTTACTAGTATTTTTTTCAAAACTGAGCTGCAGTCGCTGGTAGTATGTTATATCTAAAGGGAGGTCAATGATATTTACCCTATTGTTAATTATTCCTATATATATATATGTATGTAATGAGTAATCAAAAAATAACTAACATCTAATAATGAGTAACCAAGAAGCTACATTCTCGATAAGCAAGTATGATGCTGTGGTGAAGGTAGATAAGCTGCCCAGACATTCATACACCATACAAACAGGCCGCAGATAAAAATCAAACCCAAAGTTCCCCAAGGCTATGTTTGGTTAGTGGATATAGGGAGGGAACAAAAAATAAAATTTGAAGGAAAATACTTTCTTATATGTGTTTGGTTAATAAAGTAGATGTGAGAAAATCAGAAGGAAGCGAAAATATGGCCAATAAAAAAATAGAAATAAATTTTGTGAGTCACTTTGCTTCCTCTTTTCTAGAATTTCTACTATTTTTTTGAAAGTTTCTAACTTAATATTTAATGCTATTTAAGCATGAAGGAAAACACAGGGGAAATGGTCTTTCTTTTAGTTTTGTTTTTCCTTTTCTTTTCCTTCTCCAAATGTACAAACCAAACAGAGGCTAAAACTTAATGTGTATTTGTTCCACCTAAATACAAAGAAATCCCCATAAAAATGAATAAAAGAATCGAAATGTTAATTATTTCTAGCAAAATGAGTAAGGAGATTGAATGATCCAATTCCATAGTTCATATCATGATTAGTAAGTACTAGTGGCTAGAAAGAAGAGACTAAGGGTGCGTTTGATAAACTTTTTTTCCATGAAAATATTTTCTTTACAAATTTTTCACATTTTGTAGTACGGAGTGTTTGATTACCTAAATTTCTCATAGAATATTTTGCCACAAAAGAGTCACGTGACCATATTTTCCTCGATTTTGAGAAAAATCAATTCCACCCCGACCCCCTAAAAATCATATTCCATGGAAAATTTTTGAGAAGCCAGATCGATCGAACGCCCGACTCTTGATTTCGACTCTCAACTCTCTCTGGATTGAAAACTCTTTCATCGCAAGCCTCAGAGTCGGTACTCTCTCTCTCTCTCTCTAAATCTAGTAATTGTATATACAGACCTGAATCTGTATATGTATATATGCATATATATACATGTATAGATTATGAAATATATATATGCAGATACATATACATATTCTACAGTCGGCTCGTCTTCCAATCTCTCTACAGATCGCACAAAGATAGGATTTCTCCTCTCAAGCCTATTCCTTTCATCTGTCATCGCTCTCTCGCTCGATTAAAACAAGGTTCGATTTTTCTATCAGTAGATCATCTATATTCTTTGATCAGTTTAACTGAATATATATGTATATATATACACACACACACACATATATAATAAATATGATTGGGTTTTGAGCTTTTCATGAGTTTTGGAAGGATTTTTCGATAGTTCAGCTAAATTTGTATGATTAATTGCTTCAATACTTGCTTAGTTGGTGAGTTCTTGCCCTAAGCTTTGTGATATATATTGGAAATAAGTACATTGATACATACAAATTGGTATATAGCATCGCATTCAAAGATTAATAATGTTAATCTGTTACCCTCTGTTTGGTTGCTAAGAGTAGGTAGTAAAATATGAACAGATTGTGCAATAAGTATGTCCTATGAACTTTTTGGTGAATATGCATATGTATAAATTTGCTTTTCCTCGGCATTGGGTTACTTCATTTTCTCAAATTGAAGTTCAAATATATTGATATAGATAGTATACAGATAGTATACAAAGATGAACTTCTGGGTTTGATGTAGTAGGATGAAAAATATAACTAACCTGACATTTTCTAAGGCACCTTACTGAAAAAACACACAAGACTAATCAAGTGAAATTGTGGGCTTAGCTATGTCAATAAAAAAAAATGTTGCAAACCTGGGCAACATCTAAGGTACAATATTCTAATTTAAACTTAAATTTCTCTAAAAAAAATTAAAATCCTCATACATGAAAAAAAATATATATTTTCTTATACTACACCCCTTGTTTCCACCATTAAAAAGACTGTAAAACAGATGGATGGTCAGTCCATCGATTATTCAAATAATGTACATTGAAGGATTTTTCATTCAGTCATCATGTTAATGATGGCATTTCATGAATTAGTTTGTTATACTAGTAAGATTTGATGATATGGTTTTTGATTTTTAGTCCTGCTTGGAAATCTGATTTGATGATATAGTTTTTTTTTAAAAAAACTGGTCCAGCTTGGTTGGAATGAGGTTTGCGTGGGACAAATTTTAAAGCTAAATGTCATGAGTTTGACTTCTTTTGGTGTGCAAGCTGACCATGACAATACTCTTGACTTGCTTATTGTTGCTAGTTAGTATGTAGGGGTTTACGCTACTTGCCCGATCTTGGAGAGGTTTTCATGTTATAAGAAAAGATAGTAATTGTGTTTTGTCTCACAAAAATTATTCTGAGTCCTATCATAATTATCAGGCTGCTTATGGTGATGGTGGTTCTTTCACATCCTAAACTTAGGCAGTGATCAAGAAAGAAATATGCAGTTGTTGTGGCTAATATCAAGTGTTTTGTCACATAAAAATTATTCTGAGTCTTGTCATAATATCAAGTGTTTCGATTTTTTTAGCACGCATGTTAGCATATAAAGTACTATCTCAGGATTTTGGAACTGACAGAGAGAATTAGTAGTATCAGGACATACATCATAAGTCTGGTGCTTGTTTATGGAGACTATAGCTATAGATCCCAAGTTTTCAACTCCAATGATTCTAAATAGATGAAAATCTCTCAACTATTCACTGGTAGGAAATTTTTAAAATTCCATTTGATTAGGCCTTTGTTCAGTTTATTGAACTCTTGCTTTTATTTTGCCAATATTCTATTGCTTGCTTTGTTCAAATTGCTAAGTTGATAAAGCTTCCATTTGTAATGCATCAGAAACACTCTTTGCTAGTAAGGCATTCACATGCTTGGCCTTCACATGCTTGGCCTTTAGTGCGGATGGAATTTCGTTGATTTCTCGATCAGAGGTTGGCATGGTTCTAGTTTGGGACACTAAACCCAGAACATCACATTTTTAAGTAAGCGAAAGGTAAGTCTACATGATCAAAATTGGTTCTAACTTGCTTAATTTTTCTATAGTATTGGTAATACAAAACATGGAGTAAATTTATACCAACGAGTCCTTTTTTTTATTTGAAAATGGATCATTAACATTTGGTTTGTTGTTTCCGCATTATATCGTATATTTTGCCGCTTAAATTTGACGAGGCCGATGCTATTATTTGGACCGGGGGGGGGGGGAGATGACTAAGGCTGTAGTTTACTTGAAACTTGCCACCTGAGTTGGTGAAATAGTCGCGACTCATAAAAGGAATTACTCCAGCAACTATCGTCAATTTCACGTGATCAAGCCTTATTTTTTTTTAACTTTTATGGGCACTTCTTATTTTCCATTGGGCCCTGAAGTTTCAATGAAGTTTGGAGCATGAAATGTACTAATTTTCATATTGTACTTCTCCCGTTTGTGAGATTGACTATTGATATGAGTAATTGTCTCAATTGCTTGAATTTGTATCATTTTCAAACTGTTTGATTATGATTCATAGGTTAATTGTTTGAAAAAAATGTAAGTTTTCAATGAAAAATGTTAATTTTTCATATAAAATTATTGCAATCAAACAGCAAAAAAGTTACTTTCTATGGAAAATGACCAATTTTCATTGAAATATAGTAACAATCAAATAGCAAAACTAGATTTTCTATGGAAAATGTAGGATTTTCAAGCCAGAAAATAATTGCAATCAAACAGTCCCAAATTTTATTTCTATGGAAAAAAATTTCAAGTAAATTAATTCCCTGAAAAAAATTTCTTTTCAACCCATTTTCTACCTTACCATCAAACGCACCCTAATATATTGAAACAATTCCACCACAAACTCTAACAGATCTATGAACAACCTAGATCAAAATGAGAAAAACATACCTATATACATATCATCGGAACCCAACATTGAATTCACAGCCAAAACATGATCAAATTCCACATCAAAATCCGAGTATATCTCCCTCTGGAAAAACACAAACAAGTTAACAAAAATCCCAAACCTATCCAACGAAAAATTCATCTCATGATTCTTTCACAACTCGGATTTAGAGTTGGAAAAGAAAAAAAGATCGAACACGTTTTTTAAATGGATAATTAGATTTCAGTCAATTTTATGTACGAAATTTAAAAGTCTGTCTACTACTTTTTAAAAATTAAAAAATATCAACAATGAATAAAAAAAAATTAAACGCCAATAAAAATTAGCTTTTTAATGGTCATTTTGCATTTTAGTCGACTTTTTATTTTCAACATTCTGAACTTGCACCACAACGTTTGAAGATTTGCTGACGTTGTGAAGAGTTGCACCTGATTTTTAAACGGATTGCTCTTTGTGTTTGGAAGAGTAGCTCCCAACATTTCGAAGAGTTGCTCCCACTCGTATAAAAAGTTGCTCCAAACCGTCATGTAAAATTTGATAACTTTTTTATTTTACAAAAAAAGTTGATATTTTTTCAATTTTAAAAAAGTAGTAGACTGACTTTTAATTTTGACACAAAAAATGACTGAAATGTAATTATCCATTTTTTAAACTCCGGCACAGGTAAGGGATATTAAAAAAAATATTAGGATTATGAGTGTGGTTCATGAACCAGGGACAAATCAGAGATATCGATCAAGCAGCGAGGAGTTAAGATTATTTCTTACCAGTGATTGTACTATTTGGCAAAGAGAGAGGCGAACTACCCGCGCACAGCAACAAAAATATGGCTGGCGCGCTGTGAAAGAGAGGGACGAACCATTTGGGGGAAAACCCATATTTGAACACAACCTTTTGTGCACAACTAATTAAAGTATATCTATCTATTTTTTGTGTTATTATGGGGTCCATTAACATTACACGATAGCACAAGAGAAAGATAGACACACTTTTGTGAGTTGCCTGCACAAAAAATTGTGAGAGAGTTGTCTGTGAAATTTTATCCTATTTCTAGAAACGTTTTGTTCTCCACTCGATTAAAATTAGTATTAACACGTCACAATCAAAATGTGTGAGTGCTTTTTTTTTTTATCAAAAAATGTGTGCCAAAATTTCCCACATTATATTCAGGGACAATGCTTTGCTACAAAATTCACTTTCGTAGCCAATATTGGTTTATGGGGGAACAAACTGATCATTTTGTACCAAGAAATTATTAATTGAGGAAGGGTTTTGATTTAGTCCAGAAAATTTCCATAATATGTGAATTTCTTGTAGTGATATATCAAACATGTTATAGTTTTGATTTGTGAGAGTTTTTGGCCATATATTTTTACAAAATTCGGAAGTTTAGCGATTGTAATCCTTATTATATGTAGTGATTTTTCAACTCCTCCTCTGCACAGCTTGCCCCTTTGTAATTCCATATGTACATTTTTCACTTTTTATTGATAGTAAGAGTCTATCGCTAACTATAATTTATAAAGTTTAGACTTGCATAAAAGAATTTGGGTTGAGCCAAATAGGTAAGCAGAGAAGCATTGGGTAAAGTATTTAAGGTGGCATGGGTTGAATTACAATGGGGTATATACACTACATACATATATATTTTAAATATTTCTGTGGACTCTATTACAATTGGATCAATATAGTACAATGTGAAAATTTAATATTGGACCCTACTTAAAATTTTTCGAGCCATTCTGAAGAGCAAAAAAAAAAAACGAAATTTGAAGCCCTAGACGACCGCCTACCTCGCCTATACTCAAGGCCGACCCTGCATGTTTAGCCTCCATTAAATTATAGCAGCAACACTTCTGAAATCCTTTCAGTGATAAAATCTAGGGTAAATTGCATTTTGCACCCTCAAACTATACCGTATTTTGTACTTTGGTCCGTAAACTATCATTTTTTGCATTTTGGTCCCTCAACTATCATTTTGTGGCAGTTTGCCCCCTCTCTCACTTTTAGTGACAAAAAAAGTCACTTTTTAGTGACACCAAAAGTGACGCTAAAAGTGATGGAGGGGGCAAACTGCCACAAAATGATAGTTGAGGGACTAAAATGCAAAAAATGATAGTTTAGGGATCAAAGTGCAAAACATGGTATAGTTTGAGGGTGCAAAATGCAATTTACCCTTAAATCTAAGGTCTCCCAACCACAAATCTGTACACATTAATCCTAGAATTTTTTTTACCCAAACCACCACTGTAGGACCAATATATACACAACTCATCATTTTGTCAACTTATTTCCCAAACCCATCACTTTTTTTAAAGTCACTAGTTCAAGCGGCGACTTCACCCAAAATTTTTTTATAGAAGTCGCTAGTTCACATCGTGACTTTTGGCCAAATGAGAAGTCGCTAGTTGAACTAGTGATTTCTCCTTTTCACTTTCTTCATGTGAGAGATTCTAGTGTGTATATGAAGAGAAGTCGCTAGTTCGTTGCGCCCAGAAGTCGCGAGTTGGACTAGCGATTTCTACAGATTTTTTTTGGTGAAGTCGTTACTTCAACTAGCGACTTTAAAAAAATGATGAGTTTAAGAAATAAGTTGAAACAGTAATGGTTTGTGTATATACTGTTCCTACAGTGATGGTTTGGGTAAAAAATTCCACATTCCTATCCTAGCTAATTTGTCTTGTACAAATTAGTTCCCTTATGTTTTCTTTTTTGCTTCAGAAACCTAATATTTTTATTGAGCTTTAGCCATCACATGCTAAGAACACAAAAGACTAACATAAAACCCATGCGCTACGTTTTTTATCCCATTAGGTCATTTTCACTTTTTTGGTCAAATATATCATTTCAAGACTAAAAAGGTTCAAATTCCCATAATTTTTGTTCTGAAAGTCCAATTTTCGCAAAATTTGATGTTTTGAGCCAGCAAAATGAGATCTATCAAATGAGATCAATATTCACTAAGAAAATTGTAACACCCGTACCCGGAGAACGGGTTAATTATCATTTTTATATGCATTGATTAATATAATTAGTGTATAAAAGGGATTTAGGGAAGGTTTGGACTCACCCGTGAAAAAGTGTTCAGTAAAGAAACACAGTTGAAATAGTCCCCAGTGAGGAGGGACAGGTATTGGAGTGAGACCCAGTGAAGGGCTCGGATAAAATGAAATTTGCATTTTATACGTTAAATGCATTTATGTGATTACATGAATATTTGCTTAAATACTTTCATGTTATATGATGATTTATGTGTTAGCATTTGATATTAGTTTGGACACCCAAATAAGGGTATAAATGAACAGATTTATAATTAGTAGGTGCGATAGCAACTTTACAAAATATTTTAGACCCACGTTGGAACCCATACGGGACTTAGACAAATACTTAGTAGATAATTGGGTAGTTAATGAAATGTTGGGGGATTTCATAATAGGAACTTAAGAAATTCCGGGGGTATAAATGAAAAGAGGGAAAAATAGGGTGATGACACCTCATGCTTTTGTGCATGAGTGTGTGTGTGTGTCAAAACATGAGACTTGTCTCATATTTGCTGAAATTAACAAGAGAAAGAAGGAGCTCGGGAGAGAAGACGGAACTGTCACCGACGATGTTGTTCGTCGTTCCGTCGCCGTCATTTGCCGGATTTACAATCCGAGACCACTTTTGGACTCGTGGAGGTAAGAGGATCATATGCACGTAATTTGTTTTCATTTTCGGCAATATTTTTCCAGCAACCATTCTTGATAGATGATGTTTGTTGTACTAAAACTATGTAGGATTCATTTGGGGTAGAAATTGAACTTGGATTTGGTGCAATTCAACATCTTCTAGCTTAATTTGGGTATAATCTCGCTAAGGTGAGTTTTCTAACTAAATAGTGGTAGTTTAAGGTATCAATGATCTTATTTATGTTTGAGTTATAGAAATCATGCTTAGAAGCTATAAAATTGTTAAATTGTGATTTACATGTCAATTGTATGAAAAGTTGCTATGATTATGTGCTTACATGCTTATATGTTTATGTGGTATTCAATGAGCACCAGGTAAATGATTCATCGTTGGGAGTAAGAAGGGTGGTGAAGAGGAAGAATCTGGGAAATACGGAAGTCCAAGTAATAGAAGTGACCACGGGACCAAGGGAGGTCTTCGGGTTTGAATGAATCATTGAACCGGTGACTCGACGATTACGGATATGAATTATGCGTTATTTGTAGCATTGCACATGTTAAACATTCAATCATGTTTATATTTCTCACTAAGCGTAATGCTTAAGAAAACCACTTTCCTTTTTCTGTTGTGGTAAATAACAACCACCTCAGGTACGGAGCAATATCCTGAGGGAAAGTGACGTGCTCGGGAATGGGGGGAGAAATTCAGGACTTGTAGATATGTTTTAAACTAGTAATAGGGTGTAACTTGTGGCTCAGAATCCTTACCTTGTGGATTGAGGCTTTGATTCATATGTTTAATGTAAATCTGAAAGAACCTATGTAAGTTTCTATGTAATCGGTTGGTTTATGTGTAAGTCGTATGTTTGGATCATTTCGACAAGTTCGGATACATGGGTTGTAGACTTTGGTCAAGTTTCTTTTTGTAATCAAATATTTTGCAAAGTTTGACCATCTTGTGGGAAGACTTTGTGTAAATGCCTAACTTGATTCAAGAAAATCAAAGTTCATAATTTAGATGCTTGGTGATGTTTGAGAATGTTTGGAAATAGTTTGATATGGTTCCTTAATGTGCCATGTTGTGGGAGTTTCATGGGGTATTAGTTTTTACCATAAGTTGAGCTTTAAGACTTGTTTTGATGCAAATGAAATGGAATTCATGGTTCAAAATGTTTGGGAATGTTTATGTATGTTGATTGGTTTGTTTATGAAAGTTTTGAACAATTGGGACTGCTTTTAAAATGTTTTTGGAGGTGTCCATAAGGTTTGATGTGGTATTGGTGAAGTTTAGAGCTTTTAAAACAGAATTTTTCTGTTAAAATTTGACTTCTGCAGAAACCGGATCGATCCGGGCCTTGAGCGGATCGATCCAGAGTAGCTAGATTGTGCAGAAATAGCATTCTGCCAAATTTGGATCGATCCGGTTTTGGGGCGGATCGATCCACAGGCCATTTTGTTGCACTGTCGGCTTTTACGAAAACAGACATAACTCTCTTTAAAAACTCGGATTCGCATGTCGTTTTCTGCGTTGGAACTGGGACTCAAAGACTTATCTTTTGGTATAAAATTTGCTATACCTTATTAATTACCATTTTATTTTTGGGGGCTGTTTTGTAACAATAGAGTTGTTTTATATTGATTAACATATGAGTTTCTTCAGTGCCGGTCCTGACTTTTAGGGGGCCCTACGCGAACTTCTAAAATGGGGCCCTCTACAAATTTTTCGTATAAGATAATAAGAAAAATGACATTACTAAAGCAAAACTTATTTACAAAAGAAAGTGACTTATATTAACAAGTAAAACTAACTTACATCAAATAATAGTATTACTTAAATATTGCCCTTCGTGCATTTTTAGCTGCAAAATCACCAATTACACTTGTATAATCAATTTCCTTCACCATATCTCTTTCAATAGATAACGTAGCTAACCTGTTTAGTCTTTCTTGTGACATAGTCGATCGAAGATAAGACTTGATTAACTTCAACTTTGTAAAGCTTCTTTCTGCCGAGGCAACTGTAACTGGAATAGTCAATAAAATTCTGTAAGCAATCCATGCATTTGGGAAACAACCATTCATCTCTTGCATATGATTCAACACCTCAATTGGCTTCTTTGTTTCTTTTGGTAAAATAGTTCTCAAAACTTTTAATTCTGAAAAAAAATCTATCCCATCAACATCATAATTATCATGCTTCAAAAAAGCTTCAAGGTTGGCACAACAACTGTTCAAACTCTCATCATCAATAGATTGCAACTTCTTCAAGTCGAACAAAAACCCAAAAGTCTCCCCATATAATTGAAATTGTTCAAATCTACTATTGAGGGATGAAAGAGCTTGATCCACTACATAAATAAAGTAGTTAACTCTAAAAGATTCTTCAGCCGACTGTGTCACATCTTCAATTATGCCCTCATCAAATTGTCTTTTTCTGTGAATGATGCGCTTCTCACGAAATACAGGTTCAATTCCCATAGTATTTGCAATTTCCTTAGCTTCAACCATGGCCTCCACAAATCCAGACTCTCTATATTTTTCAAAAAATGAAATAAGTCCTTTCAATTGATTTGTTGCAACATCAATATCTATATTTTCAGTTTGAAGGGTTTTACTTACAGCATTAATAACAAACAAAAGATTGTGCCAAATAACCATGCCACATAAGAACTCAAAATTCTCAATCTCATACGTTGCTAAACATTTAGCTTCACTCTTTGTCTTAGCATCCTCCCTGCTATTTGCCAAGTCAATCAAAGCATCTCTTATTTGTGGAGCTTGGTATCTTATTGCTTTAAGACATTCAACACGACTTTCCCAACGTGTTTGTGACAATGGCTTAACTGTGAGGTCTTTCACATGATGTTTCAAAACATCCCACCTCTTTGTAGAAGATGCAAACATTGTATATATACGTTGCACTACTCCAAAAAAAGATTCAGCTTTAGTACAAGAGTTGGCCATATCACAAAGTGTAAGGTTAAGGCTATGACAACCACATGGTGTGTAGAATGCTCTAGGATTCACTTCAAGTAGTCTTTTTTGTACGCCTTTGTTTTTCCCTTTCATGTTAGACCCATTGTCATATCCTTGCCCTCTTATGTCACCAATATCAAGCTTAAGAGAGATCAAGACATCTTTAAGTACATTAAAAAGTCCAAGCCCCGAGGTATCATCCACTTTCAAAAATTGTATAAAAAATTCTTTCACCTTAATTGGACTTGTTGAAACATCCACACATCGTAGTACAAGAGTCATCTGTTCTACATGGACTTGTTGAAAAATACTTGTTGAAACTGTTTCTTAGTGATTCGCATGTTTCTTTGCAAATTAATGTAATTGGACACTTGTAGCATTGTTACACGTGTCCTAATCCACACGAGGTGGGTTGGGGTGTGACAAAAATCCTGAGAAAAAAAACTAAAATTTTTTTTCATGAATATAACAAAAATATATTCGTTTTCTAAAATTGGCACCATCGGTGAATATATCTTGAAAAGAATACATGAAATAAAAAAATACACAAAAAGTCCAAAAAATGATAAAATTTCTATTTGCAGACAGTAAAAAAATCACAAAATGAGGCTGCGAATTACCTGTTTTTTATAAAAATTTCAAGTCCAAAACGTAGTTCTCAAAAATAAAAAATAAAAAAAACATAAAATAAAAAAAATTCCAAATAGCCCAAGAATTTTTTAAAATTGTTGTCATTATGTAGACAGATATTAGATAATATTAACTGTTTGCAGATAAATAAAATCTCATATATGATTATGCAATTTGTCTTTTTTTGTACATTTTCAAGTTCGATGCGTAGATCTTGAAGAATTACATACAAAAATAAAAATCATCCAAAAGGGCCAAAACATGAGGAAATTATAGCTATTTAACTGATCAATATTATATGTCAGTAAACAGATGTCATCTATTTTGACTGATAAAAATGAAAAACAAGATTCCAAATTACTCCTACTATTTTTTGTACAATTTTCGAGTCCAATGCGTAGATCTCGAACAAATACATGAAAATAATAAATATATAAATAAGTAAAATTACACCCAAAAAGCCTAAAAACAAATAAGTTGTGATTGTCTAAAGTTTGACAAATAATATTATGTTAGTCATTTTTTGGTCAAGTAGTAAAAATGTCCAGAAAAAAAGTGGCGAGGGGCTATTATTGAATACCAAAAGTAGCGAGGAACTTATTGACAAAATGCCAAATCGTGGGTTTTTCACTAACCCCTCCTACGTACGTTGGTCTCTGACCAAATTTTATTAATTTTTTTAAAATTTTTTTTATATAAATTCCCCCTGTTTTTATACATTGCCAAACAAGCGCTACCTATGATGAACTCAATGCGCCGCTTAAACACTTAAACCACACATGACCACAAACGTGAGACATGTATGTATGGTGCCACACATGACCAAAAACGTGAGACATTTATCCATGGTGTCTGACTCCGAGTTTGGTGATGGAGAGAGAGAGAGAGAGAGAGAGAGGTCTCTTCTCCACTCAGCCGATTCGCCGCATGAATTGCAAAGTCAAACCCAAGTCTCCCACGGGAATTGCAAAAGCAATATAATGTTAAATAGGCAACGACCACACATCCATTTTGTCACATAACAAACATTCAAGTGGGTTAATCGAACATGCAACTTGCATAAATACAAAGTGTGTATATATATATATGATCTGTTTGTTTATACACACACAAATACACGTTTCTGTTAATGGGATGCGGAAAAAAGCACTCCCAATAAAAGTAGATTGCAATTGACCAGCGCACCCAGAAATGGCCTTATGGTCCTCCTTTTGCCCCACTCTAATACACGCTATTGTTGACCTTCTTACACTCTAATGTCGATCAAGTATTAAAGGTTCTTGATCGTCAATATGTCGAAATGAATACTACTCCATATATATTGTGCTGTGTATATTAAAATTGCCAATTTATGCCATCATTCCATAATTTCTTCTTCTGTCATATCAAGACTTAATAGAGACTAATCTCCAACTATTAACGCTAGTAGGGATCCACTCACTCTGTGAGTTGAGAGAAAAAAAAAATGAAAGAATAAAGAAATTTGAGAGGGTTTTTTTTTATTTTTTATTATTTTAATAGCTTTTTGAGTAGTTTTTGGCGGTTTTTTTTTTTTTTGGGGCAGTTTTTGATTGATTTTGATTTGATAATTTATATGACAAATTAGTACCATTTTATTTATATTTTCGTATTAAAACATACTTGGTTTAATTCTAAATGTATAAGGTGTAGGAAAAATGTAGTTGGTACCCCACCCTTTCTCATTATAATGGTATAGATTATTATGCCAAAAACACACGTCTAGCAATTTAGTTTCTAATTAATTAGTGCTCGATTGGTAATGGTGTCATTTTTGCTTTTCTGTTTATGATTTTTAATTTTCGGAAAAAAGTGCAAACGAGTTTTGATACTAAATCTTCTTTTTCCCTTCAATGTCATACGTGTTGGACTAAACACATGCATTTTCTGTTTTAGCTTTTACAATACAAAAATCAGAAACTGGAGTCTATTTTTAAAACGTTCCCAAAAATATTACCATATATATGGAGCCCTAAGTTAACTCTTTAAAAAAACAAAAAACAAAAAGCAAAAAAAACAAAATGCACAAGTGTAAGTCATAGGAAAAATTCCATCCTCAATAACCTCTTTCGTCACCATCATTTGATCCATTATAGTTCTCTCTCTAGTTCGTTAAAGACTTCCATGTTCGTTTTCTACCACAAAATTCCAGTAAGATGATGCAATATATATCTACACTCTTCCTTTTTTTGTTTTTTTCTTAAAGTATAGCCAGCATAAAGGTTGAGAAATGTTGCTTGGCACAAAAAAGTTCTCTAAATTATTTGAATCTCTGTTTTACTTCTAGGGACTATTATTACAGTTAAGGAACAAAGTGGATACTTGATAACATCCAAGCCAATAAAACTTTTAATTTCTTTATGGGTGTTTCTATTCTTATTTTATTTATAAAGAAAACGAAAATGAGTTTTTTATTTTTTTTGTATATAAACAAAATTAAGTTAACTACTTTCTCCAACTTCTTTCAAATTCTAATTTCATGTTTGTCTTTTAACTTCCAAATTCTAATTGCTTGTTCCCTCCGTTTTTCTTCCCAGATTTCTAGTTGAAATGAAGCTAGAAAAAGTTGAAGCCCTTTTTTCCTTTCACATTGTAAATGACAGATAGTTTCAACTTTGGTGCCATATATATATATAGAGAGAGTCAGGCTCTAAAGCGCACTGGGTATGCGTATTGGGTTTGTATGCCTAAAAAAATAGCGGGCTAACGGGGTGACGGGTTATTGGGGCGATCCTTGATTTTTTTAAGCAAAAAAACCAAGTGCGAAAATCCAATGCGCTTTAGAGCCCGACATATACATAGTCCTTCTACATTGGTGTCATTTATATATACACACATATGTTTTCATATTAGTGTCACTCCTCTTTTGATAATTAACATGAATACATGATTAAAAGTACAAACATCGAGTGAGGAAACAACATATATTGGAATGTGCCAATTCATTCAACACAGTGTGGGTCTTGAGTTTTGGAGGGCCCTAATGGGCCTTAAGGTTATACAATGATTTGGGGACAATGTCTTTAAAGTGAATTTTTTTGGATCTACTTAAACATAATTATATGTAAAATTGATTTTTTGTCACATTTGCAATTGGAATTGGCGATCCTTTGGAGGTGAGAGTCCCAAGCGGTTGCTTACTTTCTTTCCCTACGAGCGGCCCTAATTCAACAAGCAGGTTGGGAGTAGGTCTTCAAGACTCCAAACATAAGTCTAACAAAATTAAGCCCATTTTTAGCTTTTGAGTAATATTTAGGGCACTAGCAAATTTCACTAACACTTACACCCATACTCTATCTCTCTCATAGTGGCACTGTGAGGCCCGCAGTGGATCCCACTGTAATATTTTTTATGATAAAATATAATCATACATGACAGATAATAAAATTCTATGTCAATCAGGATCTTAAATCTTCATGGTTTCACATACCTTGATTAAGTTAATTGGCCAAGAACACATACCTTGATCCATTGCTAGTATTGTGTGCGGAAAGATACTTCTAGTGTAATCTGCAGATTGTGCTTGATTGAAAATTCGAGTTTCTCTCTCTTGCCTCTATAAACCTTAATCTGTTATATTGTGTGTGACAGTGAATGATGGAAATTCGTCTGTCAATTTTATAGGGAGAGAGAGGACCGAATTTCCTTATTAGAACTTCAATCTCTACCGTCCATCATAGTAGATATTGATTAGGAAACTAACCCATATTCCTTAACCAATTGTGACTCATCCAATTAGAGATCCCAATCAAATCTGGACTATTATATGGACCATATCAAGTAGGAAACCAATTAATAGAATATAATTAATTCCAAAAATGAAATTAAGTTTACTATTAATTAATTCCAACAGTCTCCCACTTGGTCCATATGATAATCCTTTCCATTATGATCAGATTGAGGGAACATAAGGCGCGCAATAAACATTAGATTAGTCATCCTTAACGGTTTACCTTAATTAAATAAACCACGAGTGTGAGTCATGGCGGTTTTACACTAATTTAAATGGCATAATCCCTTCCATGTACTACAACACCAATGATTTATCCAACTAGGCCTATAAATTGGGTTTATTCATTAATGGTCCCATAATGTCTTAAAAGACTATTTCTGTCATATTCATTCACATATATATGTACTCAATAATGCAAGACAGAAATTTAAAAATTCAGAAACACTTAACTGATATCAAATGTATAATGTCAAATTATAAGCACTAGCAATCCACAATTAAATCATTCTATTAGCTACACTCAAGACCCATTCCTTCAGCATGCTTTACAAACATCTTTGGTGATAGCCCTTTTGTGAGTGGATCTGCTATATTAACACTCGTACTAATGTGTTCGATTGACACTCTTTGTTTCAGAACTTCTTCTTTGACTGATAGGTATTTCATCTCAATGTGCTTGGCTGCTTTAGAATACCTATCATTCTTCGAAAAGAACACTGCTGCGACATTATCACAATAAATTTTCAGCGGTCTAGAGATTGAATCAACAACTCTAAGTCCTGAAAGAAAATTTTGCAGCCATAATCCATGATTTGTAGCTTCAAAACATCCTACGAACTCAGCTTCCATAGTAGATGAAGCAATGATACTTTGCTTAGCACTTTTCCAAGAAACCGCTCCTCCTGCGAGAAGGAACACATAACCAGAAGTGCTCTTTCTGCTATCTACACATCCTCCAAAATATGAGTCTGTATAACCAACCACCTCTAGGTGATTAGCCTTCCGAAATGTGAGCATGTTATCCTTTGTCCCTTGCAAATACCTTAACACTTTCTTTGCAGCTTTCCAATGATATAACCCCGGATTGCTTTGGTATCTTCCTAACATCCCAACAGCAAAACTAATGTCTGGTCTGGTACAAACCTGTGCATACATCAAACTCCCTACAAGAGAAGCATAAGGAATGCCCTTCATACGTTCGTGTTCTAATTCATTTTGAGGACATTGACTTAAGCTGAACTTGTCCCCTTTTTGAATTGGAACAATAGTGGAACCACAATCCTTCATGTTAAATTTTCCAAAACTTTGTTAATGTAAGCTTTCTGAGACAATCCTAACAATCCCCGTATCCTATCCCAGAATATTTCTATCCCTATTACGAAGGATGCCTCTCCCATATCTTTCATTTCAAAGTTTTTTGAAAGAAAATCCTTGGTTTCTCGCAGTAAACCAAGGTCACTGCTGGCTATAAGTAAGTCATCAACATATAGTACCAAAAACATAAACTTACTCCCACTGATCTTCAGGTATATACACCTATCAACGGTGTTTTCCTTAAATCCAAAAGAAGCAATGGTATCATGGAACTTAAGATACCATTGTCGGGAAGCTTGCTTAAGTCCATATATTGACTTCTTCAACAGACAGACCATGTCTTCCTTTCCTTCCTCTATGAAGCCTTCTGGCTGTGCCATATAGACTTCCTCTTCCAAACTCCCATTCAAAAATGTCGTTTTCACATCCATCTGATGTAACTCTAAATCAAAATGAGCCACCAATGCTAAAATGATTCTTAGAGAATCCTTCTTTGAAACAGGAGAGAAGGTCTCATTGTAATCGATGCCTTCTTGCTGATTAAATCCTTTGGCAACAAGTCTGGCTTTATGCCGTTCGATATTGCCCTTTGAATCGCGTTTTGTCTTAAAGACCCATTTACAACCGACTCTCTTATGTCCTTCTGGCAACTCGACCAACTCCCAGACTTTGTTGTAATCCATAGATTTAATCTCATCATTCATGGCATCAATCCATTTACTAGAATCATTACAGCTAATGGCTTGTGAATACGTAACCGGATCATTAATATCCCCTAAGTTATATTCAGATTCTTGCAAATACACCACATAATCGTCAGAAATAGCTGATCTCCTATTTCTTTGTGATCTTCTTAATGCTACTTCTTGTGGTACCTCTACAATCAGTTCACTGGTGATAGTCTCATCATGGGGCTGTTCAGGTTGTTCATCATTCACTTGTTGTTCGTTATTGTCAATTTCAACAACGTTAGGAACAACAGGGTCATTATGAACTCGGGGCAATGGTAATTGCACCCTGACTTCTTGAATGATAACATCCCTAATTTCTTTATTTCCACTTTCTTCACCATTCTCAATGAATCTGGCATTTCCGGTTTCAACAATTCGTGTATTATGGCTAGGACAGTAAAACCTATACCCTTTTGATTTTTCTGGGTACCCAATAAAAAAACAAGTAATAGTTCTCGGGTCCAACTTCTTTTCTTGTGGATTATAAATTCTTGCTTCCGCTGGGCAGCCCCAAACATGTAGGTGCCTTATATTAGGTTTCCAACCTTTCCACAGTTCAAAAGGTGTCTTTGGAACTGCCTTACTAGGAACCCTATTTAAGATATACACAGCGGTTTTAAGAGCATGCATCCACAGGGATATAGGCATATCATTGTTACTCAACATACTTCTAACCATATCCATAAGGGTACGATTGCGCCTTTCAGCTACACCATTCTGCCAGGGTGTACCAGGCATTGTGTATTGGGTACAAATACCTAAACGCTCAAGTAGTTTAGCAAAAGGGCCAGGGTGTTGCCCTTTTTCATCATATCTACCATAAAATTCACCACCTCTATCAGACCTAATGATTTTTACTTTTCTACCTAATTGTCTTTCAACCTCAGTTATATAAATTTCAGCAGCATTCACAGACTGAGATTTATCGTGCAATAGATATAGGTAGCAGTAACGTGAAAAATCATCAATAAAGGTAATAAAATATTTTTCTCCACCAAAAGATGGAATATCAAAAGGTCCACATATGTCCGTATGAATTATTTCAAGGAGTTGTGTGCTTCTTGTGGCTCCTTTCTTTGTGTGTTTGGTCTGTTTGCCTTTAATACAGTCTATACACACACCAAAATCAGTCCAATCCAGATTTGGCAAGTGTAATAACGTGCATTTCCATTAATTCCTAAATTACATTTTCATATTTAATTGGCAATTGCATTGTATATTTAATTTCATTGGGTATTGACTGCTTCATTTAAATTACATTTCTTATGTTCTAAATTTTTATTTCTTGATTTATTGCAAGCTAAGAATGTTGTTGGGGTTAAATTGTAATTTTACAAAAGTTAGTAATACCTGTATGAATTTCAAAATCTGTATTTCAAAACGGTGGAAAAGTTTACTCTTGATTCAAACTGTATTTTTATGAAACCAGAAAATCATTTCCTACGTTAAAATGAAATTCCGGTATTTTTGTGGTGACCACCGCGCCCCGAAAATACCAGTTAGTGTTCAAAACTGTCCACGCTGTGTGAGCTTCCACAGATTTTGGAAGTGACTGATTTGGACATTTGCTTTATTGCCATTTATGGCAAGTAATCATTGGATATGCCTTGTTTGGGTATTGCAATTGTGTGTGTGTTAATTTAATGCCATAAGCTAAATTCCCAAACACCCTTGCTTTAACCCCTACTAGTCTAATGTTGGCTCTTCAGTTATGTGAGAGTGTATATACGTATGTAATTGTGTGTGTATTTCTGCAGCTTTGATGAATTGAGAACTAAACTCAATTTGTTGAGTAATGTTCACAGGACTTGGCCCCCAAGTTCCTACACTTGTGAGTTTATATATACTCCCCTTAGCACTACTCACACACACATTTGATTCTGCACATCTTGGCAAGAAACACTGAGAGTTTAGAGAGAAACACAGTGAATTCTTCAGAATTTTTATATAGAGAGAGAAAGCTCAAGACTCCATAGCCAAAGCTTGGAGTTGATTTCTCTATTTGCCTATTCTTTCTCAACATATTCTCATCTCTTCATCTTTGTCAATCAGTGAGTATTCTAAACTCACTAAGAATGTAATTTCATATTAATTGCTGTGTAATTGTTTAATGTTGTAAATCTCCATTGATGATTGTACGTATGAAGTTCATAGCATGAAAATCATGAATTTCTAAACTCAATCAAAATTCGTTTTTAGAGATGAATATGGAAGATCTTACATCATACATGCTATGTTTGAAGTTTTAGAGCTTAATTTATTCATATGGCAAAGTATATTGAAAATGAAGTTTTGACATGTTTTAGTTTTTCCTAAAATTAGAGAGCTATGAATCAAATGGTGCTAAATTGACTTTAGATTCTTAATCCTTGTGAAAAACCGAAAAGAATCATATGTTATATGTCCTATATACTTTAGAATTCCAAAATGGGTCATTTTGGACCCCTTAAGCTGAAACAGAGCAGTTTCTGCGAAGAAGACGAAGCCTCAGCTTCATTTCGCGCCACGATCGCGCGCGCGAGTATCGCGCGAGCGGCCCGCGCGAGCGATCCGCGCACGCGAGGTAGGCGTCTCCAGGCAGACGTAAGAGTTTATATATATAAAGTAAAAATTTGGCACTTCGCGCGAGCGAGGGTCGCGCGAGAACCCCTTCGCGCGAGCGATCCGCGCGCGCGACCTTGCTCTCCTCAGGCAGACAGAAAAGTTTATTAATAAAAGGAAAATGGGCATATCGCGCGAGCGGCCCGCGCGAGCGACCTTTCGCGCGAGCGGCCCGCGCGCGCGAGTTCTGACAGTTTATGTTTTTGTCTGTTTTGTGTTTAAGGTCTGTTTGGTTCAACTTTTTAGTACTGTTAAGGCTCTGTTTGGGAATTTTAGTTGATCAGAACTCTATTTGGTTATGTTTGAATGATTAAAACATTGTAGTATGACTCATTAACCCCCGTACGCGTGTTGTTCCGTTATTTCAGCATTTTTGTTTTCGTTTAAGTACATACCATTCATGTGGGTCAGTGGTACATGCATAGGGGTATCAGTCTGGGTGGAAAAGAGTAATGGTAGTGTGGAAAGAGTATGAGTTTGTGGTTGTGGTCGTGGTTGTGGTTGTGGTTGTGGTTGTGGTTGTGGTTGAGCTTGTGGAGAGGGTATCTTTGAAATGCGACGGTGGCAAATATGGACACTCCCTGACGCCCATGGAAGCGTTAAAGTGTGTGAAGCCGAACTCGGACACTCCCTGGCACCCATGGTAGTGCTAAAGTGTGGCCTACGGACACTCCCTGATAACTCGAGTCTGGATACTGTGTGAGGGGTTGCCCCGGTATTTGCATGGCGGTTAGGGTATTCAAAGTGTGAGGCATTGGACACTCCCTGGTACCCCGGACCAAAGTGTGAGGCAAACTGGACACTCCCTGGCGCCCCGTTGCTAA
This sequence comes from Hydrangea macrophylla, assembly GCA_033977485.1. Taxonomy (NCBI): domain Eukaryota; kingdom Viridiplantae; phylum Streptophyta; class Magnoliopsida; order Cornales; family Hydrangeaceae; genus Hydrangea; species Hydrangea macrophylla. The sequence continues at coordinate 86,792,982 of CM066994.1, forward strand.
AGTGTGGCTATCTGAGTGTTTCAAAGATACCAGGAGTAGGATAGTGGGTTGTTGTGGCTGTCGAGAGAAAAGAGTCGGCAAGATGAGTGTGGTGCATTGTTCTCATATACGGTCCCATCTGTGTAAATTTACCCTCTTTAAATAATGTTGTGATTGTTTTCTAAATGAGCTCCTTACTTCAATTATAAACTTGTGGATTTAAATGGGAAATGGAAAAAGGTAAGTTGGTATGTTTTACATTCAAAATCATGTTTTTAATACTCACCAGCTTCTTGAAGCTGACGACGTTGATGCGTCCTGGACATTCGTGTTCAGGCTTTTCAGGTTATAACCAGGAGGAATCGTACGACTATGCTAATTGAGAATGGCTGCTTCTGGAATAAAGAAACTGTTTATTTTATGCTTTAAGTTTAATTGTTTGAGTTTTAAACTGTTTGGTTTTAAGGATGACTGTAACCGACACTAAGTTATTATTTTATTTTCAAGGCGGTCTGTGCCTTAGTTGACCCCGGTTCATAAGATGTAATAAGATAGAAAAATTTTTGTAAGCCTTGATTGCTTTACTCTGATTATTATGTTTTGTTGTTTGACGTTTGGGACGGAATCGATCCTTCAAACTGTCGCGACCTACGGGTCCATAAAGGAAATTAAACGCTTTCCTTATTTATGCTACGTCGGGGCGTGACAGGATTTAGTGGTATCAGAGCCAGGTTATTATTTATCACAAGATAGTTTAGCCAGGTTAGGGTTTACCAGTATAGACCCGATTCCACATTCCATTAAGTGTTACATACCCGATGATACGACAGGGAGGATAGACTCAGAACCCAAACGCCTAAGATTATTCTGTTCTGACTTTAAGTAGTACCTTTTTATCAGGTATGGATCCAGCTCCCCCACTTTATGTACCAGACAGGTTTGGAGGACACTTCGTGATGTCTGGGGCAGTGATCCCAGCCTTTCTCGACTTATATCAGGCGACCGTAGAGCAGTTGGCCGTGACGACGGTAGTATCTGAGGTATGGCACCAGGTTCACGTGGTAGGCCTTGTTGACCTGACCCGTATCCGTTTAGAGCTTCGATATTTCGCAGAGGCTCAGCGTCTAGTTTTGGTCGAGATTCTGAGGTTGGTCGATAGCGATGCTTTCTACCTTCCCCTCGAGATCCAGATCGTGCATGCCCATCTGGCTCAGTTGGAGATGCCTCCGCCGGTGGTTCCCATTGCTGAGGACGATGCAGAGATTGTTCATGTGGTCCTAGTAGGTGGGGAGATCTTAGAGGACGGCATAGGTCTAGATGATCTTGCCGCTGAGCTCGAGGCTGAGCTAGCACTAGAGCTAGCCCTGCCTGAGGAGATGGTAGATGAGGCAGATGCTCCTGTACCTGCTTCATCGTCCACCTCTCACAGCTATGACGGGGTTGGACCGTTCGTTGTTCAGCGATTTCGCCCTGTCGATTCGCTAGATCTCCTGATGGCCGCTTATGGAGATGATTGACGTTTTAGTTATGACTTGTACATATTAACTACTTTTGACTATTAGCTCTGTCTCTTTTTGCAGCTGTAATTACATGCATTAGAGTGTAGGGCAATGACCCCATTTTTGTAACATTAACTCTTGCATGCGTCCTAACCCATATAGGTAGGGTAGGCATTGATCTGACCATACATGCTTTTTGTATCTACTTGACAGAAGTGATATATATAAAATATACCCCTTTTTGAATGTTGTTGTCATTTAAATTGCTTTATAGCACTGTGCATGCATGTTTCTCATTCTACTACCACTATCATACATAGAATGGCTGGAGGAGTCAGGAGAAACAGGAACCTGATCGAGGGAACACCCGAGGCTGCTGATCCTACAGGGATGTTTGAAGCATTTATCAGACGGTTAGAAAGAATCGGTAATACGAATGACAACCGAAGAGACCGTCAAACGGGAGACAAGTTGCTAGAGAGATTCCGTGCTCTAAGGCTCGAACAGTTTGCGGGTACCGCGGAACCCTGGAAAGCGGAACAGTGGTTGAGACAGATGGACCGGATGTTCGAAGCTGTCCAATGTAACGAGATAGACAAGAGAAGATTAGCTACATTTCAGTTGACGCAGATTGGTGGGATTCGGTCATAGCTACTATCGGGAATGGAGCTGCAACGGGAATGACGTGGACTGCGTTCAAGGGGAGATTTTTGGAGAAGTATTTCCCGGCTACGGAGAGGCACAGAAGAGAGAAAGAATTCATGGATCTGACGCAAGGAACCAAGTCGGTGTAAGAGTACACCACACAGTTTGAAAGACTGTCTCGATTTGCTCCACACCTGGTTGATACTGAAGAGAAGAAGATCCGTAAGTACAATCAAGGGCTGACACCGCAGATTCGCCGCTTGACTCTCGGCCACCTGGATAAATCGTTTGAAGGACTTGTTGGTTTGGCTACTGATCTGGAAGAGGATGCCCGAGTGAGCCGAAAATAATTTGAATTCTGACCGCCTCAAAGGGGTAATTTTGGGAATAGACCACCAATGAACCGTACCCAAGGGCAGAAGAGGAATTTCGACGGAAGCAAGAAGACTCAGGCTATTACCTATCCGACTCAACCCCGAATAGGAGAAGGAAGTAGTAGTGGAAAGTGCTTCAACTGTGGCAACCCTGGTCATTTGGCTCGTGATTGCAAGGCACCAAGGCGTGCTACTCAGCAAGGGATAGTCTGTTTCAACTGTGGTGAACCAGGTCACATCAGCAGGTTCTGTACTGCTCCTAAGCAGGTGACTTATGGTCAACAGGGTCAGACTCGCTTGAATGTTGTTATCCCTGATGCCGCTGGATATAATGGAACTGCGTATGAAGAAGGGAATTATGGAGAAGCTCAACCTGATCAGCAAGCAGTAGAAGGTACATTAACTCTGTTTAACTCCCATGTTAAAGTGTTATTTGATACGGGTGCTGCTCTTTCGTTCATATCTGTTAATACAATTCGGAGATTGGGTATTTTACCTCATCGCTTAGAGAAAGCTTTGAAGGCTACTTCGCCACTAGGAGCTGCGGTCAGATTAGGACACGTGTGCAAGGATTGTCCCTTACGGTTAGGAGACCGTGAAATCCCTACTAGGTTAATTGTCCTATCAATGAAGGAGTTCGACATAATCCAAGGAATGGATTGGCTCTCTCAGAATCAAGTGAAGTTGGATTGTGCGAGGAAGAGAATTACATTCCCCGACAATGAGAATCAACCCTTTGATTTTCAATGTAACCCTTCGGGAGATATGTTCCTCACGAGATGCTTAGCCAACATCGAAGTCGTCAGTACAGAGGTGACAGCGTCATCTATACCTGTAGTCAAGGACTTCGAAGAAGTGTTTGAAGATGTTTCTGGTCTACCGCCCGAGAGAAGTATAGAGTTCTGTATTGAGCTTATACCGGGTACCGTACCGATCACCAAGGTTCCCTACAGAATGGCCCCCACAGAACTATTGGAATTGAAGGAACAAGTTCAAGAGCTCGAGAACCTAGGTTTTGTACGTCCAAGTACATCGCCTTGGGGAGCACTGGTGTTATTCGTGAAGAAGAAGGACGGGACACTTAGACTGTGTATCGACTACAGAGAACTGAACCGCGTGACTATCAAGAACAAGTATCCTTTGCCTCGGATTGACGATTTGTTTGATCAACTACAAGGAACTACGACATTTTCCAAGATAGACCTTAGGTCGGGATATCATCAGTTGAGGGTACGAAGAGAAGTGTAACACCCGTACCCGGAGAACGGGTTAATTATTGTGATAATATGCATTAATTAATAAAATTAGTGTATAAAATGGATTAAGGGGAGGCTTGGACTCGCCCAAGTAAAAAGTGTTCAGAGAGGGACACTAGTTGGAAAAGTCCCCAGAGAGGTGGGACAGGTATTGAAATTTAACCCATTGAAGGGTAAATTGGTAATTTGCATTTTAAGTGATTAAATGCATTTTTATGTGATTACATGGATATTTGCTAAGTTGCTTTCATATTACATGTTGATATGTGTTAGCATTAGTTTGGACACCCAAATAAGGGTATAAATGAAAAAGATGTAAAATTAGTAGGTGCGATAGCAATTTCACAAAATATGTGGGACCCACGTTGGGACCCATACGAAACTTAGACAAACCCTCATTATATAATTGGGTAGTTAATGGAATGTTTGGGGGATTTCATAATAAGAACTTAATAAATTTCAGGGGTGTAAATGGGAAAAGTGGGGAATTGAGGTGATGACACCTCAAACACATGCAAGCATGTGTCAATTGAGGGAGAGTCTCTCAAAATCTGTTGGAATTAATCCAGAGAAAAGAGAGAGAGCTCCGAGAAAAGACGTAAAACGTCACCGACGCCGAATTCTCGCCGTTCCGTTGCCGTAGTTCGTCGGATTTACAAATCGAAACCACTTTTGGACTCGTGGAGGTAAGACGGTCGTTTCTATACCTTCAATTTCTGTTTTACTCGCTGTAATTTTGGTAGCTTACGCCAATCGGTGACCGAGGTTGCCGAATTTGTATAGGAATTACTCCGGGGAAAGAATTGAGCAAGAATTACTAAGGAATTCTGCATAATTAGCTTGATTTGGGGTGTAAGCTGTGAGTGAGGTGAGTTTTCTAGCCTAAAAATGATTGTGTTTAAGGTGGTCAATGAATCCTTGTATAACTTTGGTAGTTGATATCATGTTTAGAAGTTACTATATTGATGGATTATGAATTTCATATCAATTTTGTGAAAACCATATGTTTATACATGTATATGTGCTTATATGTCTATGTGGTAGTCAATGAGCACCGGGGGAATGGTTCATTGTTGGGAGTAATAAGGGTGGTGTAGAGGAAGAATCCGATAAATACGGAAGTCCAAGGAATAGAAGTGGCCACGGGACCAAGGGAGGTCTTCGGGTCTGAATGAATCATTAAACCGGTGACTCGACGACTACAAATATGATTTATATGTTGATTGTTGCATTGCACATGTTAAACATTCAGTCATGTTTAGAATGCTCACTAAGCAAATTGCCTAAGAAAATCGTTTTCCTATTTCTGTTGTGGTACATAACAACCACCGCAGGTACGGAGCAATACCCGGAGAGAAAGTGACGTGCTCGGGATTGGGAAAGAGATTTGGGTCTTGTAATTATGTTTATAACTTGTTATATAGTATAACTTGTGGGTTAGTATCCTTGACTTGTGAATGGGAGAGATGGGAGAGATGGGGGAGATTTGTGCCCCATGCTTGTAAATTTCTTTTGGAACTTGTAAAATGATGTAAAGTATGGTGTCTTTTATGTTAATGTTCATATTTAAGTTGTTGGAAATGGATTTGGATCATAACCATGTATTTTGGAGAGTTGGAAGTGAATTTGAGAACATATGTGTAATCTCTCTCATTTTGTTCTAGTAGGGTGCAAGTAATGGATTTGACCATCTCGGCAAGTCCGGGTGTGTCGTTAGTGTCTTGGACATGTTTCTTTAGTGTTTATAATGTTAGTTATGTCCTTGAGTTGAATTCCAACAAGTTTTATAAACTTTGGATGAGAATTGAGTTTTAAAGTTGAAAAGTTTGTTCTTGAACCAAATGAGATGAGTTCATGATTAACTTGATCCAATTGTGGGTATGATTCTATGATCCATGCTTAACTTGAGTTTAAACATGTTTAGAAATGTGTTGGAGTTGATTTCCCAAAGTTTCATAAGGTTTCTATGAGTTTTGGTTATGAATTGGTAAGTTAAAAACTTGTTTTGACAGCAAGCAAAATTTAGCAGCAGAATTGTAAAGGGATCGATCCGCGATTTATGAAGGGATCGATCCGCCCTTTTTAGGGAGCATTCTGCGAGAATGTCAAGTATATGGATCGATCCGCCCATAATGAAGGGATCGATCCGCCTTGTATTTTTCCCCAGCATGTCCGTTTTTACGGAAACATGCATAACTTCTTCTAGGAAACTCGGTTTCGCGTGCCGTTTGTTGCGTTGGAACCGGGACTCAAAATTCTAACTTTTGGTATAAAAATTTTACATACTTTATAAATGACCATTTTGCCCTTGGGGCCTATTTTGTAGCAACAGAGTTGTTTAATGGGGTTAAACACATGTGTTTCTTAGTAATTCGTATATTTCTTTACAAATTAATGTGATTGGGAGCTTGTACCATTGTTACACGTGTCCTAATCCGCACGAGGCGGGTTGGGGTGTGACAATTTTTGGTATCAGAGCAGTTGGCTAGAGCCTTTGGGGACGAGAGACGTATACGACGCGTAGTGTGCACACAATGACACGTAGTTGCATAAGCATGCATACACGTTTATTTAGCATGCTTTTAAATGTTGATTAGTATGTTATGTGTTTATTTAAAAGTAACGTGCATGTGTATACTATATGTGGGTGCCAGGCATTATATCTGGAGGTGACACCTCAAACCGAATGGAACGGGTTGAAAGAGCAATCGAAGGGTTGGTACAAGTAGCAGAAACTCATGTGATCGAAGAGAGACCGGTACAACCGAATCCGAATCCAAGGGAAGACATTGTTACTATTTCTAAATTTCACAAACAAAAGCCGACCATATTCCACGGGGAAGCCGATCCGATGAAGGCGAATTTTTGGATCTCGGATATGGAGAAGATCTTCCGGGTATTACCATGTACTGATGAACAAAAAGTGCTATTTGCTGCAGACACGTTAAAAGATGAAGCGCAATATTGGTGGTGTACTAAGCTGGGTCCGGGTCAACCGACAACGTGGGACCAATTTCTTGAGATTTTCAATGATCAATATTTTCCAGAGTCATTTGGGGATCAAAAGGCTCAAGAATTCATGGAGTTGGTACAAGGGGAAAAGTCAGTCCGGGAGTACTCCACGCAATTTACGAGTTTGGCAAGGTTTGCCGAGGACATTGTAACAACCGAGAAAGTGAAAGCAAGAAAGTTTGTAGCGGGACTCCGGGGAGATATCCGAGGGCGAGTGACTGTGTTCCGACCAGAGACCTATGCTAAGGCATTGGATATTGCGTCTATCGCTGAAAGAGATCTCGGGTACACTTCAAACTTGCCACCACCACCGAGTCAACAAAGTAAACGACCGGGATCAAGTCAGTTCAGTGGTCAGGGGAGTGCAAAAAGACAGAGTTTAGGAGGATCATCAGCTAGTATTGGTAGTGGTTCCGGTGGAAATAAACCGAGGTGTCAGACTTGTCAGAAATTTCATTGGGGCCGGTGCAATCAACTTCCAAACCCAATCATTTGCAATAGTTGCCGACAACCGGGACACATTGCCAGAAATTGTCCAAATCAGAATATAAATATGAGAGGTCGATGCTTCACTTGTAAGGAATTGGGACATCAATCTAAGGATTGTCCTACTAGACGCCAAGGAGCATCAGGTTCAGGTTCTTCTGCGGCCAGCGCTATCACACCAAGGACTACTCAACCTCCGAGGAGGGAGCAACGAGAGGCAAGATCATTTCAACTCAGGCCGGGAGATGCTGCTTCTGCCGACACTGTTGTCTCAGGTATGGTTCCCATTTGCTCACATCTAGCAAATGTACTTATAGATTCGGGATCTACACACTCATTCGTGTCACACCATTTTGCTAAACATTTAGATAAACCATTAGAGTTCCTAAACTATGATTTATCTGTCGCGATACCGTTGGGGGCTCCGTTGGTTAGTTCGGGTGTGTTTAGAAAATGTGAGATTAATGTGAATGGTAAAGAGTTAACCGTTGATTTGGTACCGTTAGTAATTCAGCACTTCGATGTTATATTGGGTATGGATTGGTTAGCGGCTAATCATGCTAATATTGATTGTAACACTAAAGGAGTAGCATTCCGTATTCCGAATCAAGATGAGTTTTATTTTCAAGGTAAGGGTGTTGTATCACCGCCGTATATCGTGTCTGCTATTGAAGCTTGTCGTTTATTAAAGAAGGGTTGCAGGGGGTTTCTGTGTAGTATTCTTGATACTAGAGGTCCCGATTTAAAACTTGAAGATATTCCGGTAGTTAGAGAGTTTCCAGATATATTCCCCGAGGAGTTACCTAGTGTATTGATTGATCGAGAAATTGAATTTGGTATTGATGTTATGCCGGGAACCCAACCAATTTCACGAGCACCATATCGAATGGCACCAGTTGAGTTGAAAGAGTTAAAGATACAGTTGCAAGAGTTGCTAGACAAGGGCTTTATCCGACCTAGTGTGTCTCCGTGGGGCGCGCCGGTACTATTCGTGAAGAAAAAAGATGGTACAATGCGGATGTGTATTGACTACCGGGAGATCAACAAAGTAACCATCAAGAACAAATACCCGTTGCCACGTATTGACGATCTATTCGATCAACTTCAAGGGGCTGAGGTATTTTCAAAGATTGACTTACGATCTGGGTACCATCAACTGAAAGTTAAAGCTAAGGATGTGGAGAAGACAGCCTTTAGGACCCGTTACGGGCACTATGAATTCCTAGTGATGCCGTTTGGGGTTACTAATGCGCCTGCTGCCTTCATGGATTTGATGAACCGTGTATTCAAATCATATTTGGATGAGTTCGTTATTGTATTCATTGATGACATTCTCATTTATTCTAAGTGTCCGGAAGAGCATGAACGACACTTGAGACTAGTTTTGCAGCGACTTCGAGAGAAACAATTGTTTGGGAAGTTGAAGAAGAGTGAATTTTGGTTGACGAGTGTCACTTTTCTAGGACACGTGATTTCTAAAGAGGGTATTTCTGTTGACCCACAGAAGATTGAAGCTGTTATGAATTGGTCAAGACCGACAAATGTATCCGAGATTCGAAGTTTCTTGGGGTTAGCCGGATATTATCGAAGGTTTGTTAAAGACTTTTCTAGAATTGCAACGCCAATGACAAGGTTGATGAGAAAAGATGTACCGTTTGAGTGGAACAAGGAATGTGAAGATTGTTTTGTAGCATTGAAGAAAAAGTTGACTACGGCACCAATACTTACAATTCCAACAAGCACTGGAAATTTTAGAATATACAGTGATGCTTCCCACCAAGGCTTGGGATGTGTTTTGACACAAGATGACAAGGTAATAGCCTATGCTTCAAGGCAGTTGAGACCTCACGAGAAGAACTACCCGACACATGACTTGGAGTTAGCGGCGGTAATTTTTGCGTTAAAGATTTGGAGACATTATCTATACGGGGAAACTTGTGAAATCTTCACGGATCATAAAAGTCTGAAATACCTATTCACTCAGAGGGATCTTAATATGAGACAAAGAAGATGGTTGGAACTCATGAAAGATTATGATTTAAAAATTCAGTATCACCCGGGAAAAGCCAATGTAGTTGCCGATGCCTTGAGTCGGAAGTCGTCAGAAAACTTAGCTTATGCCTTGACTGGACAGGAAAAGTTGATAAAGGAATTTGAACAATTGAAGCTTGAGGTAGTTCCTAAAATTAGAGGTGGTTTAATGGCTGCGATCGTGGCACAGCCAAGTTTAATTGGTGAAATCAAGACTAATCAGTTCTTAGATCCAGAATTCAAGAAGATTGTGGATGAGTTACCAAAGGGGAGAAGGCCAGAATTCAGTTTCCAAGATGGTGTTCTGAAATATATTAACCGATTATGTGTACCTAAAGTTGGAGATCTGAGAAATAAAGTTATGGAGGAAGCCCACAATACAAGATATTCAGTACATCCGGGTAGTACCAAAATGTACCGAGACTTGCGAGAAATTTACTGGTGGAGTGGTATGAAGCGAGAAGTTGCAGAATTTGTGTCTAAATGTATGACGTGCCAAAAGGTGAAACTAGAACATCAACGACCCGGGGGGGAACTACACCCGTTGGAGATACCTGAGTGGAAATGGGAACATATTACAATGGATTTTGTCTCGGGATTTCCAAAGTCTCAAAAGTCAAATGATAGCATATGGGTGATTGTAGACCGGTTGACTAAGTCAGCCCATTTCGTACCTATTAAGACCAAAGATCCATCAAAACTTGCAGAGATTTATATTAGAGAGATTATACGGCTTCATGGAGCACCAGTGTTGATAGTGTCAGATCGTGACACTCGGTTCGTATCAAGATTTTGGGAGAGTTTACAAAGGGCTATGGGGACAACTCTACATTTTAGTACTGCATTCCATCCCCAGACTGATGGTCAGTCCGAGAGGGTGATCCAGATTTTAGAAGACATGTTGAGAGTATGTGTTATGGATTTTAAAGCTGATTGGGAAACTCATTTGCCGTTGATAGAATTCTCTTATAACAACAGCTTTCAAACTAGCATTGGAATGGCGCCTTATGAGGCATTGTATGGTAGGAAGTGTAGATCGCCGGTGTGTTGGACAGAAGTTGGAGAGAAACAGCTTTTGGGACCAGAGATAGTGCAAATCACTACTGACAAGATCCGACTGATTAAGCAGAGATTACAAACGGCTCAAAGTCGTTATAAAAGTTATGCGGATACGGGTAGAAGACCGTTGGAGTTTGAGGTGGGTGACTATGTGTTTTTGAAAGTATCACCTTCAAAAGGCATAGCACGTTTTGGTAAGCGAGGTAAGCTCAGTCCGAGATATGTTGGACCGTATTTGATTCTTAATCGAGTTGGGCCATTAGCTTATCGATTAGAGCTGCCACAAGAATTAGAGAATGTTCATAATGTGTTTCACGTGTCGATGCTTCGACGTTATGTGCCGGATTCGAAACATGTTATCATTCCGGAACCGTTAGAGATTCGGGAAGATTTAACTTACGTGGAGCATCCAGTGCAAATTCTTGATAGGAAGGATCAAGTATTGAGGACCAAAGTGATTCCCTTGGTGATGGTTCAATGGCGAAGCCATTCAGTGGAAGAGGCTACTTGGGAGCGGGAGGATGAGATCCGAGTCAAGTACCCGCATCTCTTCAATTCTTGAGGTAAGAGTAAGTTTGGGGACCAAACTCCCTTTTAGGGAGGGAGAAATGTAACACCCGTACCCGGAGAACGGGTTAATTATTGTGATAATATGCATTAATTAATAAAATTAGTGTATAAAATGGATTAAGGGGAGGCTTGGACTCGCCCAAGTAAAAAGTGTTCAGAGAGGGACACTAGTTGGAAAAGTCCCCAGAGAGGTGGGACAGGTATTGAAATTTAACCCATTGAAGGGTAAATTGGTAATTTGCATTTTAAGTGATTAAATGCATTTTTATGTGATTACATGGATATTTGCTAAGTTGCTTTCATATTACATGTTGATATGTGTTAGCATTAGTTTGGACACCCAAATAAGGGTATAAATGAAAAAGATGTAAAATTAGTAGGTGCGATAGCAATTTCACAAAATATGTGGGACCCACGTTGGGACCCATACGAAACTTAGACAAACCCTCATTATATAATTGGGTAGTTAATGGAATGTTTGGGGGATTTCATAATAAGAACTTAATAAATTTCAGGGGTGTAAATGGGAAAAGTGGGGAATTGAGGTGATGACACCTCAAACACATGCAAGCATGTGTCAATTGAGGGAGAGTCTCTCAAAATCTGCTGGAATTAATCCAGAGAAAAGAGAGAGAGCTCCGAGAAAAGACGTAAAACGTCACCGACGCCGAATTCTCGCCGTTCCGTTGCCGTCGTTCGTCGGATTTACAAATCGAAACCACTTTTGGACTCGTGGAGGTAAGACGGTCGTTTCTATACCTTCAATTTCTGTTTTACTCGCTGTAATTTTGGTAGCTTACGCCAATCGGTGACCGAGGTTGCCGAATTTGTATAGGAATTACTCCGGGGAAAGAATTGAGCAAGAATTACTAAGGAATTCTGCATAATTAGCTTGATTTGGGGTGTAAGCTGTGAGTGAGGTGAGTTTTCTAGACTAAAAATGATTGTGTTTAAGGTGGTCAATGAATCCTTGTATAACTTTGGTAGTTGATATCATGTTTAGAAGTTACTATATTGATGGATTATGAATTTCATATCAATTTTGTGAAAACCATATGTTTATACATGTATATGTGCTTATATGTCTATGTGGTAGTCAATGAGCACCGGGGGAATGGTTCATTGTTGGGAGTAATAAGGGTGGTGTAGAGGAAGAATCCGATAAATACGGAAGTCCAAGGAATAGAAGTGGCCACGGGACCAAGGGAGGTCTTCGGGTCTGAATGAATCATTAAACCGGTGACTCGACGACTACAAATATGATTTATATGTTGATTGTTGCATTGCACATGTTAAACATTCAGTCATGTTTAGAATGCTCACTAAGCAAATTGCTTAAGAAAATCGTTTTCCTATTTCTGTTGTGGTACATAACAACCACCGCAGGTACGGAGCAATACCCGGAGAGAAAGTGACGTGCTCGGGATTGGGAAAGAGATTTGGGTCTTGTAATTATGTTTATAACTTGTTATATAGTATAACTTGTGGGTTAGTATCCTTGACTTGTGAATGGGAGAGATGGGAGAGATGGGAGAGATGGGGGAGATTTGTGCCCCATGCTTGTAAATTTCTTTTGGAACTTGTAAAATGATGTAAAGTATGGTGTCTTTTATGTTAATGTTCATATTTAAGTTGTTGGAAATGGATTTGGATCATAACCATGTATTTTGGAGAGTTGGAAGTGAATTTGAGAACATATGTGTAATCTCTCTCATTTTGTTCTAGTAGGGTGCAAGTAATGGATTTGACCATCTCGGCAAGTCCGGGTGTGTCGTTAGTGTCTTGGACATGTTTCTTTAGTGTTTATAATGTTAGTTATGTCCTTGAGTTGAATTCCAACAAGTTTTATAAACTTTGGATGAGAATTGAGTTTTAAAGTTGAAAAGTTTGTTCTTGAACCAAATGAGATGAGTTCATGATTAACTTGATCCAATTGTGGGTATGATTCTATGATCCATGCTTAACTTGAGTTTAAACATGTTTAGAAATGTGTTGGAGTTGATTTCCCAAAGTTTCATAAGGTTTCTATGAGTTTTGGTTATGAATTGGTAAGTTAAAAACTTGTTTTGACAGCAAGCAAAAATTTAGCAGCAGAATTGTGAAGGGATCGATCCGCGATTTATGAAGGGATCGATCCGCCCTTTTTAGGGAGCATTCTGCGAGAATGTCAAGTATATGGATCGATCCGCCCATAATGAAGGGATCGATCCGCCTTGTATTTTTCCCCAGCATGTCCGTTTTTACGGAAACATGCATAACTTCTTCTAGGAAACTCGGTTTCGCGTGCCGTTTGTTGCGTTGGAACCGGGACTCAAAATTATAACTTTTGGTATAAAAATTTTACATACTTTATAAATGACCATTTTACCCTTGGGGCCTATTTTGTAACAACAGAGTTGTTTAATGGGGTTAAACACATGTGTTTCTTAGTAATTCGTATATTTCTTTACAAATTAATGTGATTGGGAGCTTGTAGCATTGTTACACGTGTCCTAATCCGCACGAGGCGGGTTGGGGTGTGACAAGAAGACATACCCAAGGCTGCTTTCAGAACCCGATATGGTCATTATGAATTTCTGGTGATGCCGTTTGGAATGACGAATGCCCCGACAGTATTCATGGATTTGATGAACAGAGTGTTCAAGCCTTATTTAGATCAGTTTGTCATTGTCTTTATTGATGATATTTTGATCTATTCTAAGTCAGGAGAAGAACACGAGCAACATCTATGGATTGCGATGCAGACGCTCAAGGACCATCAGTTGTATGCCAAGTTCAGTAAGTGTGAGTTCTGGTTGCAAGAAGTGAAATTTTTGGGACACAAGGTGTCATCTCAAGGAATTTCTGTGGATTCATCCAAGACCGATGCTGTATCAAATTGGGTTAGACCGAGCAACCCTACAGAAGTTCGGAGCTTTCTAGGACTCGCAGGTTATTACAGGAGATTCGTTGAGGGATTCTCGAAGATAGCAGCACCTTTAACTGGGTTGACGAAGAAGAATCTGAAGTTTGAATGGACAGAGAAGCATGAGCGAGCCTTTCTAGAATTGAAAGAGAGACTCACTACCGCGCCGGTACTAGCAATACCCAAGCCTGATGAGAAGTTCACTATCTTTAGTGACGCATCATATCAAGGGTTAGGGTGTGTACTTATGCAAGATGGCAGGGTGATCGCCTATGGATCCAGACAGCTGAAGCCGAATGAGTTGAACTATCCCATTCATGATTTGGAGTTGGCGGCAGTAGTTTTCGCACTCAAGATTTGGAGACACTATCTCTACGGTGAGAAGTTTGATTTATTCTCCGATCACAAGAGCCTAAAGTATTTGTTCACACAGAAAGAATTGAACATGAGGCAACGCAGGTGGATGGAGTTGATCAAAGATTACGATTTCACATTAGAATACCACCCGGGTAAAGCTAATGTGGTTGCTGATGCGTTGAGTCGACAGACTCGTGAGACGATTGCCTCCTTAATGGTTAGAGAGTGGCGAGCGTTGGAGACTTTGGCAGAGTTCGATGTATAGAGTGCTGAAGAAGGAAAAGGACAATTGTTCGGATGTCTTATCCTACAGCCTGTTCTTATCGACCGCATTATTGAAGCTCAGAAAGAAGATGAGAAGTTTCAGACGTGGTTTATAAAGATGTCAGAAAAGGACCCGACAGAATGGAAAGTGGGAGTCGATGGAGGATATCGGTGCAGGAATAGATTATGTGTGCCAGGTGATGGAGAGCTAAGGAAGGATATCCTGGAAGAAGCGCATAAGTCAAGATATACAGTTCACCCGGGAGGAACGAAGATGTACAAAGATTTGAAGAGAAATTTCTGGTGGGAAGGTATGAAGAAAGACGTGGCCGAATTTGTATCCAAGTGTTTGACATGTCAGCAAGTCAAAGCTGAACATCAGAGACCGTCAGGATTGTTGCAACCGCTACCTATTCCCTGTTGGAAGTGGGAACACATTACGATGGATTTTGTAGTAGGATTACCTCGATCGCAGCAGAATCATGACGCTATTTGGGTAATTGTGGATCGACTGACGAAATCCGCTCATTTTATTGCTTATAGTATGACATACCCGGTAGAGAGAATGAGCCGGATGTACATACAACAAGTTGTGCGACTTCACGGTGCACCTGTGTCGATTGTGTCAGACCGTGACGCGCGTTTTACCTCTGGATTTTGGGAAAGTCTGCAAGAAGCTATGGGAACTTCGCTCAAGATGAGTACTGCTTTTCACCCTCAGACAGATGGGCAAACTGAGCGTGTTAATCAGATCATGGAGGATATGCTCAGGGCTTGTGTGATCGATTTTGAAGAATCTTGGGAGACGCACTTGCCGTTGGTTGAATTTGCTTATAACAACAGCTATCACGCGAGTATGGGTATGGCTCCATTCGAAGCATTGTACGGACGACCATGTCGTTCCCCATTGTGTTGGGCAGAGGATGGGGACTCAGAATTATTGGGACCAGACTTGGTTAGAGAGACCAACGAGAAGATTTCTTTGGTCAAAGAGAGGATGAGGACCGCTCAAAGCTGATATAAGAGTTATGCTGATCGACGCCGGAAGGATTTGGAGTTTAGTGTTGGAGATCACGTGCTTCTCAAGGTTTCACCAACCCGAGGAGTAGTACGTTTTGGTCTCAAGAGAGGGAAGTTAGCTCCGCGTTTTATCGAACCGTTCGAGATTTTGGAACGTGTCGGGAAAGTAGCTTACCGACTGGCGCTACCACCAAAGATGTCTGGGGTTCACAACGTGTTTCACGTAAGTATGTTGAGGAAATACATACGAGATCCCTCACACGTGGTTAGTTATGACAATATTGAGACAAGTCATAACGTTTCGTACAAGGAGAGACCTGTGAAGATTTTGGATCAGAGTATCAAGAAGTTGAGGAATAAGGATATTCCGTTGGTGAAAGTTCAGTGGAATCACCATGACGAGAACGAAGCCTCGTGGGAAGTTGAAGCTGATATGAGGAAAAAGTACCCAGAGTTGTTTCAGGACTAGTTAGTCTTGATTTCAGGGACGAAATCCTGTTTAAGGGAGGAAGGGTGTAATAACCTGCATTTCCATTAATTCCTAAATTACATTTTCATATTTAATTGGCAATTGCATTGTATATTTAATTTCATTGGGTATTGACTGCTTCATTTAAATTACATTTCTTATGTTCTAAATTTTTATTTCTTGATTTATTACAAGCTAAGAATGTTGTTGGGGTTAAATTGTAATTTTACAAAAGTTAGTAATACCTGTATGAATTTCAAAATCTGTATTTCAAAACGGTGGAAAAGTTTACTCTTGATTCAAACTGTATTTTTATGAAACCAGAAAATCATTTCCTACGTTAAAATGAAATTCCGGTATTTTTGTGGTGACCACCGCGCCCCGAAAATACCAGTTAGTGTTCAAAACTGTCCACGCTTGTGTGAGCTTCCACAGATTTTGGAAGTGACTGATTTGGACATTTGCTTTATTGCCATTTATGGCAAGTAATCATTGGATATGCCTTGTTTGGGTATTGCAATTGTGTGTGTGTTAATTTAATGCCATAAGCTAAATTCCCAAACACCCTTGCTTTAACCCCTACTAGTCTAATGTTGGCTCTTCAGTTATGTGAGAGTGTATATACGTATGTAATTGTGTGTGTATTTCTGCAGCTTTGATGAATTGAGAACTAAACTCAATTTGTTGAGTAATGTTCACAGGACTTGGCCCCCAAGTTCCTACACTTGTGAGTTTATATATACTCCCCTTAGCACTACTCACACACACATTTGATTCTGCACATCTTGGCAAGAAACACTGAGAGTTTAGAGAGAAACACAGTGAGTTCTTCAGAATTTTTATATAGAGAGAGAAAGCTCAAGACTCCATAGCCAAAGCTTGGAGTTGATTTCTCTATTTGCCTATTCTTTCTCAACATATTCTCATCTCTTCATCTTTGTCAATCAGTGAGTATTCTAAACTCACTAAGAATGTAATTTCATATTAATTACTGTGTAATTGTTTAATGTTGTAAATCTCCATTGATAATTGTACGTATGAAGTTCATAGCATGAAAATCATGAATTTCTAAACTCAATCAAAATTCGTTTTTAGAGATGAATATGGAAGATCTTACATCATACATGCTATGTTTGAAGTTTTAGAGCTTAATTTATTCATATGGCAAAGTATATTGAAAATGAAGTTTTGACATGTTTTAGTTTTTCCTAAAATTAGAGAGCTATGAATCAAATGGTTCTAAATTGACTTTAGATTCTTAATCCTTGTGAAAAACCGAAGAGAATCATATATTATATGTCCTATATACTTTAGAATTCCAAAATGGGTCATTTTGGACCCCTTAAGCTGAAACAGAGCAGTTTCTGCGAAGAAGACGAAGCCTCAGCTTCATCTCGCGCCACGATCGCGCGAGCGGCCCCTCGCGCGAGCGATCCGCGTGCGCGAGGTAGGCGTCTCCAGGCAGACGTAAGAGTTTATATATATAAAGTAAAAATTTGGCACTTCGCGCGAGCGAGGGTCGCGCGAGAACCCCTTCGCGCGAGCGATCCGCGCGCGCGACCTTGCTCTCCTCAGGCAGACAGAAAAGTTTATTAATAAAAGGAAAATGGGCATATCGCGCGAGCGGCCCGCGCGAGCGGCCCGCGCGCGCGAGTTCTGACAGTTTATGTTTTTGTCTGTTTTGTGTTTAAGGTCTGTTTGGTTCAACTTTTTAGTACTGTTAAGGCTCTGTTTGGGAATTTTAGTTGATCAGAACTCTATTTGGTTATGTTTGAATGATTAAAACATTGTAGTATGACTCATTAACCCCCGTACGCGTGTTGTTCCGTTATTTCAGCATTTTTGTTTTCGTTTAAGTACATACCATTCATGTGGGTCAGTGGTACATGCATAGGGGTGTCAGTCTGGGTGGAAAAAAGTAATGGTAGTGTGGAAAGAGTATGAGTTTGTGGTTGTGGTCGTGGTTGTGGTTGTGGTTGTGGTTGAGCTTGTGGAGAGGGTATCTTTGAAATGCGACGGTGGCAAATATGGACACTCCCTGATGCCCATGGAAGCGTTAAAGTGTGTGAAGCCGAACTCGGACACTCCCTGGCACCCATGGTAGTGCTAAAGTGTGGCCTACGGACACTCCCTGATAACTCGAGTCTGGATACTGTGTGAGGGGTTGCCCCGGTATTTGCATGGCGGTTAGGGTATTCAAAGTGTGAGGCATTGGACACTCCCTGGTACCCCGGACCAAAGTGTGAGGCAAACTGGACACTCCCTGGCGCCCCGTTGCTAAAGTGTGGCTATCTGAGTGTTTCAAAGATACCAGGAGTAGGATAGTGGGTTGTTGTGGCTGTCGAGAGAAAAGAGTCGACAAGATGAGTGTGGTGCATTGTTCTCATATACGGTCCCATCTGCGTAAATTTACCCTCTTTAAATAATGTTGTGATTGTTTTCTAAATGAGCTCCTTACTTCAATTATAAACTTGTGGATTTAAATGGGAAATGGAAAAAGGTAAGTTGGTATGTTTTACATTCAAAGTCATGTTTTTAATACTCACCAGCTTCTTGAAGCTGACGACGTTGATGCGTCCTGGACATTCGTGTTCAGGTTTTTCAGGTTATAACCAGGAGGAATCGTACGACTATGCTAATTGAGAATGGCTGCTTCTGGAATAAAGAAACTGTTTATTTTATGCTTTAAGTTTAATTGTTTGAGTTTTAAACTGTTTAGTTTTAAGGATGACTGTAACCGACACTAAGTTATTATTTTATTTTCAAGGCGGTCTGTGCCTTAGTTGACCCCGGTTCATAAGATGTAATAAGATAGAAAAATTTTTGTAAGCCTTGATTGCTTTACTCTGATTATTATGTTTTGTTGTTTGACGTTTGGGACGGAATCGATCCTTCAAACTGTCGCGACCTACGGGTCCATAAAGGAAATTAAACGCTTTCCTTATTTATGCTACGTCGGGGCGTGACAGCAAGATTCCTTCCTTTACTAATCTTTCCATTCTTATCTTGGATATATGACCTAATCTTTTATGCCACAAGTAAGACGAATGCTCATTTGATGAGCCTCGTTTAGTTCCAACATTATGATGCAGAGCAAGAAGAGTTTCAGAAAAAGAGGATTCAAGATTAATTTGATATAAGCCATTCACCAAAATCCCAGAACCAACATCACAATAATTTTTAACTAAACTGAAACCTTTATTATTAAATTTAAAAGTGAAGCCATTATTAGCAAGCTTTGACAAAGAAACTAAATTACGAGAAACTGAAGGAACATAAAAAGTCTCATGTAAGTCTAAATAAAAACCAGAATCCAAAACTAAACGAAAAGTTCCTATGGCTTCAACTTGAGCTTTAGCTCTATTTCCCATGTAAAGAAAAGCTTCATTTGGTCCTGTGGTTCGGGTCATAAGGTATCCCTGCATCGTATTTGAAACATGAGTATTAGTACCTGAATCAATCCACCAAGTATTAGAAGGAACTTCAATCAAATTTGATTCGAAACATACAAAAGCCACAGGCTTACCCTTCTTTTCGAACCAAGCCTTTCGTTTCAGGCAATCCTTCTGAAAGTGTCCACTTTTTCCACAAAAATGGCACTTATCACTCTTCTTTCCCTTCTTTGGTGCAGCTTGATCAGATTCCATTGGCTTGGGTTGGCTACGCTTTATGCCCTTTCCTTTTTCAGCCCTTTTCTTTCCAACTCCTTGTACCATAAAATTAGCCACATGACTATTCTGCTGCTTAAGCCTCCCCTCTTCTTGAACCAACATACTTTGCAGTTCATTCACATTCCACTTATCCTTAATAGTGTTATAGTGAATCTGAAAAGGTCCAAATTGCGGGGGCAGAGAGTTTAAGACAAATTGGACGAGAAAGGAGTCATCCACTTTCATGCCCAAAGTACTCAATTTTGCAGCCAGATTAGTCATATCAATAATGTGGTCATTCATGGTACGAGTACCATCAAAACGCATAGTGGTGAGTTCAGCCATAAGTTTCCCAGCAAGGGATTTATCAGCAGTGCGAAAACGGTCCTTCACATTGTTCATATATTCTTTGGCATTCGACGTTTCAGGTAAGGATGTTTTGATATTTGCAGCTATAGTCATTCGTAGCAGCATTAGGCTTAATCTGTTGGACCTAGTCCATGCTTCATGAATGACCCTCTCATCCTCACTACTTTCATTAGTAAGTGCAGCGGGATCGTCAACGAGAAGGGACATGTCAAGGGCTAGGACTCCCAGAGTAAACTGAACTTGCACATTCCAATCCGAAAAGTTAGTTCCATCAAACTTAGGGATAGATGAGGCTTGCGAATGAAGGGTAATGGGGAGAGAAACTGCAATAGAATACATATGCTCACAACATTACAATAATACACAATCTGGAAAAAAAAAATTATTATTATTATTATTTTTTTATTTTATTGACTTTAATTCATTGTTATGTTTGGACCTGTGGGCAACCAAAACATGCATAATATGAATATAAACGTTATTATTTAATATTTATTATTACAGATTAGGGCACTGTGGTGAACACCTAATCTTTCATTACATAAATATCAAAATTAATAAAATAAACATAACCATGGGTTGAGACACTGTGGTGACATCAAACCATATCAAAATTAATAATTAATAAAATAAACATACTCATGGATTGAGACACTGTGGTGACATCAAACCATGTATAGCATGAACATTGGAATCAATGCTTGTAAATTGTTTGTGGCCCAATCTGTGTATAGCATGAACACTGTGATCAACATTTATAAATTATTTGTGGTCCAATCCATGTATAGCATGAACACTGGAGGCTTTAAATTGTCTAAATGCAGCCCATAGGTGGCACTAACGCAGGCCCACACTACTTGACTAATCGGCTGGAGTTAGCCGAACAAGCCGTAGTACAAATATTATCTTCATAATGTACTTCTAGCAGTTGTTTGTTTTGACGTTTTGGGTGAACGGTTCGAATTTTAAAAATTATGAGAAAATCGATTTCATATTCATAAAATAAAACGTGCATGTAGGCTCTTTAAGAAGGTTTCGTCAATGGAAAAAACATGAGATTATAAACCATGCTCTGATACCACATGTAATATTTTTTATGATAAAATATAATCATACATGACAGATAATAAAATTCTATGTCAATCAGGATCTTAAATCTTCATGGTTTCACATACCTTGATTAAGTTAATTGGCCAAGAACACATACCTTGATCCATTGCTAGTATTGTGTGCGGAAAGATACTTCTAGTGTAATCTGCAGATTATGCTTGATTGAAAATTCGAGTTTCTCTCTCTTGCCTCTATAAACCTTAATCTGTTATATTGTGTGTGACAGTGAATGATGGAAATTCGTCTGTCAATTTTATAGGGAGAGAGAGGACCGAATTTCCTTATTAGAACTTTAATCTCTACCGTCCATCATAGTAGATATTGATTAGGAAACTAACCCATATTCCTTAACCAATTGTGACTCATCCAATTAGAGATCCCAATCAAATCTGGACTATTATATGGACCACATCAAGTAGGAAACTAATTAATAGAATATAATTAATTCCAAAAATGAAATTAAGTTTACTATTAATTAATTCCAACAGTCTCCCACTTGGTCCATATGATAATCCTTTCCATTATGATCAGATTGAGGGAACATAAGGCGCGCAATAAACATTAGATTAGTCATCCTTAACGGTTTACCTTAATTAAATAAACCACGAGTGTGAGTCATGGCGGTTTTACACTAATTTAAATGGCATAATCCCTTCCATGTACTACAACACCAATGATTTATCCAACTAGGCCTATAAATTGGGTTTATTCATTAATGGTCCCATAATGTCTTAAAAGACTATTTCTGTCATATTCATTCACATATATATGTACTCAATAATGCAAGACAGAAATTTAAAAATTCAAAAACACTTAACTGATATCAAATGTATAATGTCAAATTATAAGCACTAGCAATCCACAATTAAATCATTCTATTAGCTACACTCAAGACCCATTCCTTCAGCATGCTTTACAAACATCTTTGGTGATAGCCCTTTTGTGAGTGGATCTGCTATATTAACACTCGTACTAATGTGTTCGATTGACACTCTTTGTTTCAGAACTTCTTCTTTGACTGATAGGTATTTCATCTCAATGTGCTTGGCTGCTTTAGAATACCTATCATTCTTCGAAAAGAACACTGCTGCGACATTATCACAATAAATTTTCAGCGGTCTAGAGATTGAATCAACAACTCTAAGTCCTGAAAGAAAATTTTGCAGCCATAATCCATGATTTGTAGCTTCAAAACATCCTACGAACTCAGCTTCCATAGTAGATGAAGCAATGATACTTTGCTTAGCACTTTTCCAAGAAACCGCTCCTCCTGCAAGAAGGAACACATAACCAGAAGTGCTCTTTCTGCTATCTACACATCCTCCAAAATATGAGTCTGTATAACCAACCACCTCTAGGTGATTAGCCTTCCGAAATGTGAGCATGTTATCCTTTGTCCCTTGCAAATACCTTAACACTTTCTTTGCAGCTTTCCAATGATATAACCCCGGATTGCTTTGGTATCTTCCTAACATCCCAACAGCAAAACTAATGTCTGGTCTGGTACAAACCTGTGCATACATCAAACTCCCTACAAGAGAAGCATAAGGAATGCCCTTCATACGTTCGCGTTCTAATTCATTTTGAGGACATTGACTTAAGCTGAACTTGTCCCCTTTTTGAATTGGAACAATAGTGGAACCACAATCCTTCATGTTAAATTTTCCAAAACTTTGTTAATGTAAGCTTTCTGAGACAATCCTAACAATCCCCGTATCCTATCCCGGAATATTTCTATCCCTATTACGAAGGATGCCTCTCCCATATCTTTCATTTCAAAGTTTTTTGAAAGAAAATCCTTGGTTTCTCGCAGTAAACCAAGGTCACTGCTGGCTATAAGTAAGTCATCAACATACAGTACCAAAAACATAAACTTACTCCCACTGATCTTCAGGTATATACACCTATCAACGGTGTTTTCCTTAAATCCAAAAGAAGCAATGGTATCATGGAACTTAAGATACCATTGTCGGGAAGCTTGCTTAAGTCCATATATTGACTTCTTCAACAGACAGACCATGTCTTCCTTTCCTTCCTCTATGAAGCCTTCTGGCTGTGCCATATAGACTTCCTCTTCCAAACTCCCATTCAAAAATGTCGTTTTCACATCCATCTGATGTAACTCTAAATCAAAATGAGCCACCAATGCTAAAATGATTCTTAGAGAATCCTTCTTTGAAACAGGAGAGAAGGTCTCATTGTAATCGATGCCTTCTTACTGATTAAATCCTTTGGCAACAAGTCTGGCTTTATGCCGTTCGATATTGCCCTTTGAATCGCGTTTTGTCTTAAAGACCCATTTACAACCGACTCTCTTATGTCCTTCTGGCAACTCGACCAACTCCCAGACTTTGTTGTAATCCATAGATTTAATATTCATGGCATCAATCCATTTAGTAGAATCATTACAGCTAATGGCTTGTGAATACGTAACCGGATCATTGATATCCCCTAAGTTATATTCAGATTCTTGCAAATACACCACATAATCGTCAGAAATAGCTGATCTCCTATTTCTTTGTGATCTTCTTAATGCTACTTCTTGTGGTACCTCTACAATCAGTTCACTGGTGATAGTCTCATCATGGGGCTGTTCAGGTTGTTCATCATTCACTTGTTGTTCGTTATTGTCAATTTCAACAACGTTAGGAACAACAGGGTCATTATGAACTCGGGGCAATGGTAATTGCACCCTGACTTCTTGAATGATAACATCCCTAATTTCTTTATTTCCACTTTCTTCACCATTCTCAATGAATCTGGCATTTCCGGTTTCAACAATTCGTGTATTATGGCTAGGACAGTAAAACCTATACCCTTTTGATTTTTCTGGGTACCCAATAAAAAACCAAGTAATAGTTCTCGGGTCCAACTTCTTTTCTTGTGGATTATAAATTCTTGCTTCCGCTGGGCAGCCCCAAACATGTAGGTGCCTTATACTAGGTTTCCAACCTTTCCACAGTTCAAAAGGTGTCTTTGGAACTGCCTTACTAGGAACCCTATTTAAGATATACACAGCGGTTTTAAGAGCATGCATCCACAGGGATATAGGCATATCATTGTTACTCAACATACTTCTAACCATATCCATAAGGGTACGATTGCGCCTTTCAGCTACACCATTCTGCCAGGGTGTACCAGGCATTGTGTATTGGGTACAAATACCTAAACGCTCAAGGAGTTTAGCAAAAGGGCCAGGGTGTTGCCCTTTTTCATCATATCTACCATAAAATTCACCACCTCTATCAGACCTAATGATTTTTACTTTTCTACCTAATTGTCTTTCAACCTCAGTTATATAAATTTCAGCAGCATTCACAGACTGAGATTTATCGTGCAATAGATATAGGTAGCAGTAACATGAAAAATCATCAATAAAGGTAATAAAATATTTTTCTCCACCAAAAGATGGAATATCAAAAGGTCCACATATGTCCGTATGAATTATTTCAAGGAGTTGTGTGCTTCTTGTGGCTCCTTTCTTTGTGTGTTTGGTCTGTTTGCCTTTAATACAGTCTATACACACACCAAAATCAGTCCAATCCAGATTTGGCAAGATTCCTTCCTTTACTAATCTTTCCATTCTTATCTTGGATATATGACCTAATCTTTTATGCCACAAGTAAGACGAATGCTCATTTGATGAGCCTCGTTTAGTTCAAACATTATGATGCAGAGCAAGAAGAGTTTCAGAAAAAGAGGATTCAAGATTAATTTGATATAAGCCATTCACCAAAATCCCAGAACCAACATCACAATAACTTTTAACTAAACTGAAACCTTTATTATTAAATTTAAAAGTGAAGCCATTATTAGCAAGCTTTGACAAAGAAACTAAATTACGAGAAACTGAAGGAACATAAAAAGTCTCATGTAAGTCTAAATAAAAACCAGAATCCAAAACTAAACGAAAAGTTCCTATGGCTTCAACTTGAGCTTTAGCTCTATTTCCCATGTAAAGAAAAGCTTCATTTGGTCCTGTGGTTCGGGTCGTAAGGTATCCCTGCATCGTATTTGAAACATGAGTATTAGTACCTGAATCAATCCACCAAGTATTAGAAGGAACTTCAATCAAATTTGATTCGAAACATACAAAAGCCACAGGCTTACCCTTCTTTTCGAACCAAGCCTTTCGTTTCAGGCAATCCTTCTGAAAGTGTCCACTTTTTCCACAAAAATGGCACTTATCACTCTTCTTTCCCTTCTTTGGTGCAGCTTGATCAGATTCCATTGGCTTGGGTTGGCTACGCTTTATGCCCTTTCCTTTTTCAGCCCTTTTTTTTCCAACTCCTTGTACCATAAAATTAGCCACATGACTATTCTGCTGCTTAAGCCTCCCCTCTTCTTGAACCAACATACTTTGCAGTTCATTCACATTCCACTTATCCTTAATAGTGTTATAGTGAATCTGAAAAGGTCCAAATTGCGGGGTCAGAGAGTTTAAGACAAATTGGACGAGAAAGGAGTCATCCACTTTCATGCCCAAAGTACTCAATTTTGCAGCCAGATTAGTCATATCAATAATGTGGTCATTCATGGTACGAGTACCATCAAAACGCATAGTGGTGAGTTCAGCCATAAGTTTCCCAGCAAGGGATTTATCAGCAGTGCGAAAACGGTCCTTCACATTGTTCATATATTCTTTGGCATTCGACGTTTCAGGTAAGGATGTTTTGATATTTGCAGCTATAGTCATTCGTAGCAGCATTAGGCTTAATCTGTTGGACCTAGTCCATGCTTCATGAATGACCCTCTCATCCTCACTACTTTCATTAGTAAGTGCAGCGGGCTCGTCAACGAGAAGGGACATGTCAAGGGCTAGGACTCCCAGAGTAAACTGAACTTGCACATTCCAATCCGAAAAGTTAGTTCCATCAAACTTAGGGATAGATGAGGCTTGCGAATGAAGGGTAATGGGGAGAGAAACTGCAATAGAATACATATGCTCACAACATTACAATAATACACAATCTGGAAAAAAAAAAAATTTTATTATTATTATTATTTTTTTATTTTATTGACTTTAATTCATTGTTATGTTTGGACCTGTGGGCAACCAAAACATGCATAATATGAATATAAACGTTATTATTTAATATTTATTATTACAGATTAGGGCACTGTGGTGAACACCTAATCTTTCATTACATAAATATCAAAATTAATTAAATAAACATAACCATGGGTTGAGACACTGTGGTGACATCAAACCATATCAAAATTAATAATTAATAAAATAAACATACTCATGGATTGAGACACTGTGGTGACATCAAACCATGTATAGCATGAACATTGGAATCAATGCTTGTAAATTGTTTGTGGCCCAATCTGTGTATAGCATGAACACTGTGATCAACATTTATAAATTATTTGTGGTCCAATCCATGTATAGCATGAACACTGGAGGCTTTAAATTGTCTAAACGCAGCCCATAGGTGGCACTAACGCAGGCCCACACTACTTGACTAATCGGCTGGAGTTAGCCGAACAAGCCGTAGTACAAATATTATCTTCATAATGTACTTCTAGCAGTTGTTTGTTTTGACGTTTTGGGTGAACGGTTCGAATTTTAAAAATTATGAGAAAATCGATTTCATATTCATAAAATAAAACGTGCATGTAGGCTCTTTAAGAAGGTTTCGTCAATGGAAAAAACATAAGATTATAAACCATGCTCTGATACCACATGTAATATTTTTTATGATAAAATATAATCATACATGACAGATAATAAAATTCTATGTCAATCAGGATCTTAAATCTTCATGGTTTCACATACCTTGATTAAGTTAATTGGCCAAGAACACATACCTTGATCCATTGCTAGTATTGTGTGCGGAAAGATACTTCTAGTGTAATCTGTAGATTGTGCTTGATTGAAAATTCGAGTTTCTCTCTCTTGCCTCTATAAACCTTAATCTGTTATATTGTGTGTGACAGTGAATGATGGAAATTCGTCTGTCAATTTTATAGGGAGAGAGAGGACCGAATTTCCTTATTAGAACTTTAATCTCTACCGTCCATCATAGTAGATATTGATTAGGAAACTAACCCATATTCCTTAACCAATTGTGACTCATCCAATTAGAGATCCCAATCAAATCTGGACTATTATATGGACCACATCAAGTAGGAAACTAATTAATAGAATATAATTAATTCCAAAAATGAAATTAAGTTTACTATTAATTAATTCCAACACCCACAGTACTACTAGGAGAGAGATAGAGTGTGGGTGAGAGTGTTAATGAAATTCGTTAGTGCCCCTGATATTGTTGTTAGCTTTTTCTTCATTGTACTCGCCCCAATCACCTAATTTTATAACTCGAGGGCATGTTTGGTGTTGTATAACAAATACATCTCGTCACTACAACTTGTAAACGAAGTTGGACTAAATAGACAATTTCTTTGAAAATTCATTTATGATGGGAGTGAGTACAATGAAGAAATTGCAAATATAAATGCTCAATAAAGAAATTCAAAACTTGTATTGACTTTGGTCCGTTGGTATGACATTTCCAAATTCTCGATAATTATAATTGTATTATCATCTTCATTGTTAACTTATTTACAAGATACAGTCGCATGTAGTTTTTTTTTTTTTTTCAAAATGCAAATAATACAAAGAACTCTCACTCTATCATGTTTCCATCATCATTTGTATGCTTCTTTCATCTTTTTTCTCTCTATAATTACTCTATGTCATATATTTGCCCAATTAGAATTCAACACCTCTTAAATATGTGACCGACACATTTTTTTCTTACTTCACTGTTTAGTCCAACCCAAATTATTGTCCATTAGTTCAAGCTTTACATATTACAATAAACATTAACCCTTTTATCGAAAAAAGTGATGATCTGCAAGTATGGCCAAAATTACAAAGGGGAGAAAGGGGAAATGGATCAAAACGATTTATACACAATAAGGCTAGGATTATAAGCACAACAATGCCAAGGGCACAAATATTTTACAAAAATACTTATGACACACTCTATCTTTCTCCTGATAAATATAGAGTGTGTTTTATAAGTGTTTGTGCCCCAAATATTTCCCTTATAAGCATTAGACCTCTCTCAATTCTCACAGTGGCAAGAAATTTGTAATCTATATTTTTTTTTGGTAATCGGAGGTGTCCGGGCCATCTTGCGCGCACCTCGACTAATCCCCCAAGGCTTTGGAGTCGCCGGGTGAATTCTCTAGTAGCTATGATCCCCATGACTCGAACACTAAACCTCTTGGGTAGTACACCCACAAAACTTTCCACTAGGCACAAGGGATGTAGTTCTTGTAATCTTTCTAACTGACAAAATCATACCCAGAGTAATTATAAATAGACCTAAAAAAAATTTATGAATCCCTGCCATGCACTTTTGTTTAGGAAACTCATGTCTTTAAAGTTCACTTGGAATCTCAAAATTGTCAAGGTCGGAGTTGATCTTTGTTGGAATGCTATTAAGATGTTAGTCTAGGTTCATCTACTATTGTACCTCACCTCTCTTGTGATCTACATTCGTTTGTACTACTACTTCTACTACATCATTTGTACTTTTCCTTCCTTCTTTACTTTTCCCTATTAGCCTATATGAAGGGCTCCCCATTGTAATGACAAACACATCAATACAATATACAATACATTATATTCTCTCTCTATCTCTCTTCTAACATGGTATCAGAGCTATAAGCTCCTGGTGGTCTCTTGTTCCTCTCGGTGACCTCTCTAGAGTAAAGTATGCTCTGTGGTTGCCACTATTAGTGGACCCTCCACATCAGAAATACTTCTAGTGGTAACCTGTTGGTAACAACTGCCCACTGGACCACCACCCGGTCGCTTCTAAATCTCCCTTTTCTCTCTCTCCCAAGATATGAGTGTTTTGAGATATGTATGAAAAAATTTCATCCACTACTATTTATAGTCACGACTCTCGGGAATTATGTTTACCTTCCCACGAGTTCTCAAATCTTCTACTTAACTCGTGAAACGTCACACACGTCCATTTTATTACTTCACGAGTGAAAACTATAATTTGTAAAAGTTTTCAACTAAGTCTTGTTTGGGTCCGTAATTTATGTTCCGAAACTAATTTTGTGGAATCTCTAGATAACCTACCTTTTATGCAACATATTGTGGACCACTGCGAATGAGGAGCGGGTCCTGACGCTCTCCCTCGATAGTGTCCCGGGACGGATCCCAAGGAGCACACTTCAGGGAAAACTAGGACTTCCTCACGCGATCCTAGAGACAAAGAGTCGCCACCTAATTTTTATCGGGAATTAGGAAACCCAAGTTTGACTCGCCCAAAATTGAATAAGGTTACTCGCCCTTCATTACCAGAAACAAGGTTCGGGGGTCTTGGTACGAGAGGGGAAGGAGCCCAAGCAGGACTAAAGCACCCCCTCCTCGCCCTACCGAATGGTAGGCCTTGATTCAAATATCCTTGTTATTAATTCATAATAGATGTTGTTTCCTCAAACATACTAGATAGGTATATACATGGCAAAAAGAAACATCTAATGAAAATCATTTCAAGAGACTAAATCAAGTAGAAAGTGGATGCTCATGTAATACAAGGGAGAAGTATACTCACAGTGGCTAGTCCCGCCCGGGACCGATGCAAATAAAGTAAACATGTCATGATATGCAAAGGGAACGAGAAGACTTACATTGGTTGACTCAAGCGGAGTCGCGAAAGCAAAAAGAATGTAAACGTGCAATGCAATCATGCAACAATCCTAGATAAGATGTCTCTAACAAATAATCATATAAACGGAGACTTATCCTAAAGGAAATGTGTCGTTGAAATCAAAGTTGTAAACCTAGAAAAATTCTAAGAGAAAGGATAGAGATAGTACACGATACATGGGCACTAAGCCACATGTAGACGAGGCAAACCACAAATCGAAGTCCGGGTCCGAGGCACTTAATTCTCTGCACTAATACACCAAAGAATACCCAAGCATTGCAAAAATACAAGCAAACAAATGATATGCATGATAAACAAAGAAAACATGTCATCAATCAAATTTCCAGATTCAGCAACCTCTAATGAATCCTATCAAAAGTGGTCGTAAACATGAGCTGGATAAAAACCCTTTTACAGAAAGTTAGATACATGTCTTAGGGAACTTCTCCAAAAAGTGGGACCTCAATATCAATTTTATTGTTTGAGAAATAAATGTTTTGGGAACAGTGGATCAGGACTGTCCACTGTTCTTGTAAAAATCATAATTAAATCTACAAAAATCATATGAAGCTCTATTTGGTGTCAAAAGAAAGCTATTTCATTGTAGTATATGATAAAAATAAACCCATGGACATTCTATAATCACAAGGTTTCTGAAAAAGTGTTTTAAACAGACTCTGTTATTCTGGAAATTTGGTATCATTTGACAAATGAATGCAAAACATAATAGAAGTATAATAGAAGTTCATGAATCATGTTAACCAAGTTGATTTAAGCTTTTGATCTCTCATCCATTTATCCTAGGTGATTTCTAAACCAAGTTTTATTCATCAATTGTTGTTGAGTGATCAAGGTATGACCATTTTGTATACATAATCATATTTGTAATTAAACTTAGAAAATTCCAGAATAGTTGTATCAACTTTAAACGCTTAGAAAACGATCCTAACTCGATCGTATGCTCACGATTTTACATCGGCATATAGATATATGAGTTAGGAATCATCCCCAAAAAGCGGAACGTCGATAACTATTATAGATTTTCTGAAATTCAAGCACAAAGAGACGATGTTCAAATCTGTCAACCGATTTCTCAACAATTTCTAAAAATAGTATATGAATCCTAAAAGCTCTCAAAACGGACCGAATGAAAGCTAATTCATCAAAGTTTACCCAGAAAATTTGAAATCCATCAAACTATGGGTTTTGATGGACCAAATCTAATGGACAAAACCAATCTGCTTTGCTGAATTTTTATCTAGTTCATTTTAAAGTGTGAGGAAAACATTTTAGTGATAGTTGAAGCTTATTAGAGAGATCAAACTCATAGATCAACTTAATTATCATGATTCCCAATCAATTTAGCCCTCAAGTTCTATGAAGAACTTTTAGATCAAGGATCAAAGGGACTTATAAATATCATGTTGGAGATGAAATTCAATAGGAATTCTAGGTAATAGGAATAATCAAGAGATAGGTATGAACATAGAAATCATCCTTCTCATAGATCATATTTCCAAACCATCATGGAATTCAAAATAGATATATGTATATATATATAATCATGTATGCATGAATCTAAACTAAAATTGAAGAATGAAACCAAAATTGAAAATCAAAGTGAAAAACAATCTCTAATTGTAAATTATCAATAAAAATCAAAGAGATTTGGATCTAACTATGTGAGTGTGTGAAGAACATGAGAGGAAGAAGATGAGTGTTCTAATAAGTAGAAATAGAACTAAGTTAGATCCAAATCTTATAGATCTATATATACAAAGTAGGAATTAGAGATGAACTATAGTGTTTACCTCTTGGAGGATTCTCAATTACAAGACCAAAATTGATTTGAAGATCTTCTTCTTCAAGTGTTATTCAAGTGTTCTTCAAGCACTCATCCATGGAAGTTGAGGGAGGCAATTGATGTTCAAATTGTGGTCTAATTAGCCTAAGTTAATCTAAATTCAATTCATAATTTTCTCTCTCTAGAATTCCCCTAAATTGAAAGTATATTCAAAGTATACTTATCTCTCTTGTATGTGCTTCTATGTGTGTTTGTATCTCTAAGTATATTCAAGTGT
Source organism: Hydrangea macrophylla (assembly GCA_033977485.1). NCBI lineage: Eukaryota > Viridiplantae > Streptophyta > Magnoliopsida > Cornales > Hydrangeaceae > Hydrangea > Hydrangea macrophylla. The sequence goes on from CM066994.1 coordinate 86,824,805, forward strand.
ATCTCTTCCAAGTGTCTAGTGTGTTAAGATGTGTGTGTGTGTGTGTGTGTGTGTGTGTGTGTGTGTGTGTGTGTGTGTGTGTGTGTGATCTCATATGAGATGTATGAGATCTTATATAGAGTTTTGAAGACTTAGCTCTTAAGTTTCAGGGTTAAAACAGGATTTTTAGAGCTTAAAAGAGGGTTAAAATGGCCATTTCGGAGCTTAAACGCAATTTCCAGGCAATTTCCTCGCAGTGGGAAGCTTCTAGAAGGGTCTGGAACTCAAAAAGCTCCGTGGAGGACACAAATGGAAGTGGCGGTTATGGTGGGACCCGCCACCCCCATACCCAAAACCGCCACTTACTATTTGGGTCCCTCTGGTCACCCACAAGCTCTGTTTCAAATTTCATGCGCACTGCTTTTCCAGATTTTTGTAAAAATGCTTTTTGGTGTCCGAAATCGTCCGTTTACGTACCGTTGGAAAGCTGTCAGGTTGAATTTCAGTATAAAAATATTTCCAGAGGTTTTATAATGAGAATTGAAGTCCAATTGAAGTCCGGAAGTCCTCCGGAACTTTCGTCGTCTTTTTGAAATCAAATGACGTCTTTTCCAAAATTGCTTTCAAATGTGCGTCGATTTCGAACTTTTCTTTAAAATTGAATCTCTGGATACCTAGAATACTGCGTTTAGAACACTTAATGTTCATATAACCCTGAGAGAATATGAATTCTGAGAGATGATTTTGACAAAACCGGGATTTATCCATGGAAAAGGGCTTTTCTGAGCTTGAAGTCACTTTCCGAAGTCCGATCTTCTGATTGTGTGGAATCCAGTACCTTCCACGGGGTACTTTTCATCATCGAATCCTCCAAGACGTTGTCCACCCTAAATCCTATCAGTGTGGTCAAAATTGGGTGTCTACAGTTTGCCCCTCTTTGGCAGAGCTTGTTGTGAACAACGTGAACTGCAAGTGAGTGCCAAAGCCTTGAAGGCACCCAAATAACCATACTGAGAGGTTTTAGGAAAAACAAAAAAAAATTCGCAAAATCAAGAAATTCAAAATCAGAGAAAATCAAGAAATTACGAATGCAAGAATGCAATGCAATGCTGGGTAGAGGCGGCTAAGTTGAAGCTGATGCTGGTCGTGCTCCGCTGGAGCTGCCTACGTATCCTTTCCAGGAATCAGACCAGGGCGTAGTTCAAGCGCGCGGGAAAACGGAAAACAAACAACAACAATGCGGATGAAATGCTCCTATCCTAGGATGCTGGTGCAGTATGAAAACGTGAATGTGCAAGTGCTGGAGGAATCATCCTCAAGAGTTCCCTGGATGCAAAATCTAATGCAAGGGATGCAACGACTCTCTCTCACAGTCGAATATGCTAAAGGTATCTTGGATGATTCTCGAGGTTTTTGTCAAAGTTATTCTTCTGATCTTAAGGCTCGTAGGCGTCATCTGTATCCTGGACGACTCTTGAAATAGCGAAGTATCTTGGATGAATTCTGAGTCATGTCAAACAACTGGACGATTGCTGGTGTAGAGTCCTTCTGCTGGGGACGATTGCTGATGTAGAGTCCTTTTGCTGGGGACGATTGCTGGTGTAGAGTCCTTCTGCTGGGGACGATTGCTGAAATAGGTCCTTCTTCTGTGGACGATTGCTGATGTAGAGTCCTTCTGCTGGGGACGATTGCTGATGTAGAGTCCTTTTGCTGGGGACGATTGCTGGTGTAGAGTCCTTCTGCTGGGGACGATTGCTGAAACAGGTCCTTCTTCTGTGGACGATTGCTGATGTAGAGTCCTTTTGCTGGGGACGATTGCTGATGTAGAGTCCTTCTGCTGGGGACGATTGCTGATGTAGAGTCCTTTTGCTGAGGACGATTGTTGATGTAGAGTCCTTCTGCTGGGGACGTTTGTTGATGTAGAGTCCTTCTGCTGGGGACGATTTGCTGATGTGGAGTCCTTCTGCTGGGGACGATTGCTGGTGTAGAGTCCTTTTGCTGGGGACGATTGTTGATGTAGAGTCCTTCTGCTGGGGACAAATCTTCTGAAACAGGTCTCTCTGCCGGAGACAAATCTTCTGCTCTTCTGAAACAGGTCCTTCTTCTAGACAAATCTTCTGTAACAGGTCTGGAAACAAGTCTTCTGAAACAAGTCTCTCTGCCGGAGACAAATCTTCTGTTCTTCTGAAACAGGCCCTTCTTCTGGGGACAAATCTTCTGTGGCAGGTCTAGAAACAAATCTTCTGAAACAGGTCTCTCTGCCGGAGACAAATCCTCTGTTCTTCTGAAACAGGCCCTTCTTCTGAGGACAAATCTTCTGTGGCAGGTCTAGAAACAAATCTTCTGAAACAGGTCTCTCTGCCGGAGACAAATCCTCTGTTCTTCTGAAACAGGCCCTTCTTCTGAGGACAAATCTTCTGTTCTGATGCACGGATTCTGAGAGATACACAAATTCTGAGAGATGACCCTTCTTCTGAGAGCAACCCACGGATACACGATTCTGATTTTGAGAGAAACCCTACATTCTGGAGGCAACCCTGATATGCGATGCTGAGAAATACATGATTCTGAGAGAAACCCTACATTCTGGAGGCAACCCTGGATACACGATTCTGATTCTGAGAGAAACCCTACATTCTGGAGGCAACCCACGATTCTGAGAGAAACCCTACATTCTGAGAGCAACCCACGGATACACGATTCTTGGCATAAACCTTGTATTCTGGAGGCGACCCACGATTCTGATTCTGAGAGAAACCCTACATTCTGGAGGCAACCCACGATTCTGAGAGAAACCCTACATTCTGGAGGCAACCCTGGATACATGATGCTTGGCATAAACCTTGTATTCTGGAGGCGATTTTGATGCTCAAATTCTGAGAGATACCCTTTATCTGGAGGCAACCCGTGGATACATGATGCTTGCGAGAAACTTAATTCTGAAAGTTCTCTACTGGGGAGATCCTATGATTCTGAGAGATGCACGAATTCTGTATACCTTGACAATATCTGGAAATTCTCTGCTTGAGGAGATATCTGAGGTTTCTGGGACGCGAGCACATATTCTGGAGGCCCTGCTGATTCTTTCTGAGACTCATATTGGTGCTTCGACCAACGCAATCATTCTTGCAACACGTCAGGCTTACTCTAACCCTTTCTGAACATCTCGCATTCTGACCCATCTTCTGAAAGTCCTTTCTGGATGTAATTCTCAAGCGACAGTAGTCCATTTTCTAAGACAACTCATAATCAATCCCAAAACGACGGGAGTTTGCCGTTTCTCGGCCACTTTCAGGCTGCGGTGCCTTTGATTCTTCTCATCTGGGGGACTTTTCTTCAACTCTGAACGGCTTTTACCAAAATTCAAATTCCCATGGGTCCTTTAGACCAATTCCAACAAGTTTCGAGCACTCTTTATGCATCAAGATTGGACCAATCTGTGGTCAAAATAAATTGTGGGGTCAATTTGCAGAGAGTAGAGCTGGTTTAACAAAGGCACAAATAATATGCGGAAAATGCTGCTGAAGTGCATGTCAAATGCAGAGCATGATTAGTGTTTGATCTAAATCCAACTTTCTTGACGAGGCAGGCCTTCTTGGCAATTCATACATCTAGATCCCAATCTTAAAGCAAAACTCAAATCCTAACTCTTAGGCTGTTCAAGTCTCCTGATATCTCAATTCTGATCCGTGACTGATAGGTACTCAAAAGACCTGATGACTTTGACGTGCTTCATAAATCAATTTTAGCAGATATTCATGTAATGCATACAGATCTTGTCTCAATAACAGCTCAACTCAACATCCAAGGCCGGTCTTCTGATCGACACTTCATCTCGACTAGGTTTAATTGATGCAATAACAATGTTTGGAACTTCTACTTGTATCCACCTTCGGATGCTTTGAAAATTTTACAATTATAGATCACTTCGGACCCACACACTCGAGATCACAAACTAGACGACGACAAACTTGACCACGACAAACATTGACACAGGAAGATGACACACTTGACACTGAAATAGAAGTTTGGAGGAGACAACTCAACTTTGCCATTTACATAATGCGCATTTGTCATGTTTGACGTATCTCTTTGCTTTCATGTGCTCTTCTCATTTTATTGTGATAATACTCAGTTGATAAAATAATGCTTTGAAAATATTCCATATGGATCTCAATCAATCCTTTGCTTTTACCAAAAAAGGTGCTTCGAATTTGTGCCTTTAGCTTATAGAATAAGAGACAATTTGTTTCAAAGATATACTTGACGGCTTGGGATTCGCTTATAATGTAGAAAGGGTATTGGCAAACGATGTTTGCCCCTAGTTGACAGGGATAAATGAAAGCTTGGGCAAACGCAGTTTGCCCCTAGTGTGGTAGTGATATCTTGAGGTTCTGGGCAAACTTTGAAAGTTTGCCCCTAGTTTGCAAGGTTCAGGGACCGAGAACCAGGGAAGCTCGCCTACTTATCCCCAAGTGGGAATCAGGTCCAAAGTAGTTCGGCTAAGTCTTGAAAGAAGGTATTTGAGATGTGGCTGAGTGTTTCAGGAGCAGTGACCGAACCGAGTAGGTTGCCTACGTATCCCCAAGTGGGAATCAGGTCAAGCGTAGTTCCTCGAAGGCTAGAGGTTTTAAAAGAGCAAGGATTTCAAGAATTGGGGGCTTTTCAAGCCATGTCATCAGACAGATTTTTTTGAAGTAGGTCACTTTTGGTAGCGTTGAAAGAAACTAAACTACCTCTCCCTTTTTTTTTTTTTTTTTTTTTTTTTCTTTTCTTCTTTCTTTTTCTTTGACGGTTGATTCTTTTCACCTTTTCACTAGCCAGTCAATTTTACATCACTCATCATACAGCAGGATTAGCCCTTCAAATCTTTTAGGCTTACTCAAAGAATTTACAAATCAAAGTTTTGGGACAATTTATGTTCCCGATTTCTTAATCTTCTTCATTCTTCTTTTTTTTTTTTTTTTTTTTTTTTTTTTTTCTTCTCTTCTTTCTTTTCTTTCCTCTCTAAAGTCTTGATTGGCTAGGATCAAGTTCTTGAAAACAACGCGCAAAATTTTCTTTTCTTCTATGCTCTAACTTTTGCCTAGGCGCCCTTTCGGGTTTTCATCCTAGCGAGCTTCTTTTTTTTTTTTTGCTCTAACTTTTGTCTAGGTGCCCTTTCGGGTTTTCATCCCAGCGAGCTTATTTTTTCTTTTTGAGAGAAGTAGTTTATTTGAAATGTTTGGCTACCATCAAGGACAAAGAGTACATGGCTTGCAGTTTAGACAGGTTTGAATGACCCATTTTTCTGGGCTCAAGATTTTTGAAGTGGGGAGAAAAGGGAGTTAAGCTAGTCCCGAGTTACTATCAAGCATATCTTTTCAAGATTTGAGCAAAAGCATCTCAAGATTCTTAAAGTAAAACTAATCAATTCTTAGCTTTCTTTGGCATTAGCGCAAAATCAACTTTGATCCTTTCAGGATTCTTTTCAATGCAAAAATTGATCAACAGAGTATTTTTCCACAATAGTCAGAGAAATTACACTTTCAGCTTAGTGATTCATTCATTCATGACTAGGCGCATTAAATCAAGCAAATCAAGTTTTCATTTCATTACTAGAAATAGAAGGATTACAGTACTCGACATAAACTCAAACACAACTTGACGATGGACAGACTCGACAACAAGACTCAAAACAATAGACTCGACTGAACTCAACTCGATCTCAAGTGGAGTGTCACAGTGACTTGCTTTTTCCTTTTTTAAACATCCATTTGGTTTCAACAAACAGCTATTCCAAACATCATCACCCAATCCTCAAACCTTCTAAAGTGCCTTTTCTAATGTCTTTGCTGAATCTGGCTCTGCCTTTCAATCACCCTCTGGATCTCTAGGAAATACTCAATTGATAATTGGATGGAGGCGGGAATTCGTGGAAAAGGTGCCGCAATCCGCTCATGCCATGCAGTAGTGAAAGCAGTAATCAATGAAGACCGCAGAATTGAATCTCTTATAACCCCGATGGCATCCTCAGAAGTGTCCTGTCTACAGCCATACTGCCTGGCTACTCTGTATGGGATGGAAAAAGTGGTAGCATGTAAACCAAGAAGCCATATCCCGCTCCTTCCTGGAAATCTAACAGTAACTGAACAATAATCCCAACGGGCGCAGACCCAACGGATGTCCTCAGTGGTGAGACCGCTTAGCCAAACAAACCAAACCTCAGAGTTGCTGAAAAATCTTCGTACCTTCCTCTGATCTAAAGAAGGGATCCTGCAAAGACCGCGAGGATACACTAATAAACTGAGTCGCTCAAGAAGCCAAGTTTGTAGCACTAAAGGGGCACCAGAAAGCAGTACTGTCCCATCAGTATGTGCCTGATCTAAACCCATTAGAGTTTCTGCTAAGACCAAAATCATAGGGTTTTGTCGGGAACGGAGTCCACAAGCAACTGGTATGAGGGCATGAGATGAGGAAGAAAACAGGAAGTACGAAATCATAGCCAATGTCAAGGCACCCCATCCAGATACAGAATGATCAAAATGTCCTCCCATGGTAGTACAATAGCGAGCAAATAATCGGGGAAAATCAACCTCCTAATCAGAAATCATGGACCGAGCAACAGAAGGAGAACAACCAAGAAGTGATGATAGGTTCTTTACATATCCAGCCTGAATAGTGGGAAGGATCAGATCGGAGTAAGGGCTGAAATCGAGAATGGCACTGAATTCTTCAAATAGTGGTGAGATCTCTTGATGTCCAAATCGAAATACATGGAATTCTGGATCCCAACATCGAATGGCGGCACGCATAATATCTTCTTCAAATTTCACATTCCTCAGCTGAAAGAGAGTACTAAGGCCAAAATATCTGAAATGTAGATGATCAATACTGGTGACCTCATCCATCCATGAAAACAAAGCCTGAGGATCAAGAGGAGCCATCTTGTTCGCAATGTTACTTCTTTCTGCTCAAATTCAGGGAGGTCAACCTTCTACTCTGATTTATTAAGGCTTTTCAAAATAATCAGGTATCTTATAAAAAAGTGGATGAAAATCAAAAATAGAAAATCAAAGATGGAAAATCTTTTTCATTTTTCAAAAACATTTTTCTTGAAGAAACCTTTTCAAGTTTCAAAATTCTGAGGAAAACAAATCTTTTCTTTTTGAGAGTATATTAGGGGCGTCGCACTCGTGAGTCGTATATGCAATGCTCGTGTAGTGCATGCAATGCAGATGAAATGCAATCTAATCTAAATGCAATGCACCTTAATCTAGCTTAGACCTAGCACATCAGCATATAAGCACATAAGATTCCTTGAGTATGCTAATCACCCTACTAATCCAATCATTATCCAAGGATTTTGAGTTTTGAAATTCTTGATGGTTCATGTTTTCAAAATTGAAATTTTTCATGAAAATCTTTGAAAGAGATGGGGAGATTTGTAATTTTCAAAAGAATTTTTGAACCATCAATGCTTGTGGTGAGAAATCATGATTCTTAAAAATTGAGGTGGGAATTTTGAAATTCTAAGATCTGAGAGGAAGATTTTGAAATTGAATCATCATGATTTCTTGAAGACCAAAGTAAAAATTTTTTTTTTTGAAATTCTCTAAAATCTAGGAGAATTTGAAATTGAATCATCAAAGTAGGAATTTTGGATTTCTCTAAAAATCTAGGAGAATTTGAAAGTGAATTTCAAAGCGAGTTTTCAAAAGGGATATTCCTGGAATTTTCAAAAGACTTGGGGTTTTTCAAAGAAGTGCTTATAGTTTCAAAAATTTTCAAAATTGTCCTCAAATAATGATTGGATGTTCGGATAAAGACCATACTATCCTAGAGGAATCCACCATACAAGGTTTGATGATGCCTTCGCATACACGTCCTCATCATCCACATAATCCCTTACGGGCAAGCGCAAGTAATTCATCACATTGTCCTAATCAAAGATGATAATCAAGATCCTAATTGAAGGGTTCTATAGAAACTATATGCAAAGGCCGGGTTTTAGTCTCATAAAGGGTCCATTAGCAAGCTCAGCGGTGTGGTTGACCGCCTCCCCGAGGGCGTGCCGTTCACACATAGGCTCTATATACCGCACGCGGTACAAGGCTAACGGTGACTACATGCTACCAAAACTCTTGACAAATAGAGGAAAGAGGACCCTCTATCTTCAAGGCAATGATCTCAAGCAGTCGCGGTGAAAGAACAATGCAAGTGCAAATGCAGGCAGAAACAACATGATTATTGAATTAATAACAAGGATATTCATTGGTTCAAGTCAAACCCTCGAAGAACAAGAAACCATCGGTTTCATGTTCAAATCCCCAGCAGAGTCGCCAGATTGTGGACCACTGCGAATGAGGAGCGGGTCCTGACGCTCTCCCTCGATAGTGTCCCGGGACGGATCCCAAGGAGCACACTTCAGGGAAAACTAGGACTTCCTCACGCGATCCTAGAGACAAAGAGTCGCCACCTAATTTTTATCGGGAATTAGGAAACCCAAGTTTGACTCGCCCAAAATTGAATAAGGTTACTCGCCCTTCATTACCAGAAACAAGGTTCGGGGGTCTTGGTACGAGAGGGGAAGGAGCCCAAGCAGGACTAAAGCACCCCCTCCTCGCCCTACCGAATGGTAGGCCTTGATTCAAATATCCTTGTTATTAATTCATAATAGATGTTGTTTCCTCAAACATACTAGATAGGTATATACATGGCAAAAAGAAACATCTAATGAAAATCATTTCAAGAGACTAAATCAAGTAGAAAGTGGATGCTCATGTAATACAAGGGAGAAGTATACTCACAGTGGCTAGTCCCGCCCGGGACCGATGCAAATAAAGTAAACATGTCATGATATGCAAAGGGAACGAGAAGACTTACATTGGTTGACTCAAGCGGAGTCGCGAAAGCAAAAAGAATGTAAACGTGCAATGCAATCATGCAACAATCCTAGATAAGATGTCTCTAACAAATAATCATATAAACGGAGACTTATCCTAAAGGAAATGTGTCGTTGAAATCAAAGTTGTAAACCTAGAAAAATTCTAAGAGAAAGGATAGAGATAGTACACGATACATGGGCACTAAGCCACATGTAGACGAGGCAAACCACAAATCGAAGTCCGGGTCCGAGGCACTTAATTCTCTGCACTAATACACCAAAGAATACCCAAGCATTGCAAAAATACAAGCAAACAAATGATATGCATGATAAACAAAGAAAACATGTCATCAATCAAATTTCCAGATTCAGCAACCTCTAATGAATCCTATCAAAAGTGGTCGTAAACATGAGCTGGATAAAAACCCTTTTACAGAAAGTTAGATACATGTCTTAGGGAACTTCTCCAAAAAGTGGGACCTCAATATCAATTTTATTGTTTGAGAAATAAATGTTTTGGGAACAGTGGATCAGGACTGTCCACTGTTCTTGTAAAAATCATAATTAAATCTACAAAAATCATATGAAGCTCTATTTGGTGTCAAAAGAAAGCTATTTCATTGTAGTATATGATAAAAATAAACCCATGGACATTCTGTAATCACAAGGTTTCTGAAAAAGTGTTTTAAACAGACTCTGTTATTCTGGAAATTTGGTATCATTTGACAAATGAATGCAAAACATAATAGAAGTATAATAGAAGTTCATGAATCATGTTAACCAAGTTGATTTAAGCTTTTGATCTCTCATCCATTTATCCTAGGTGATTTCTAAACCAAGTTTTATTCATCAATTGTTGTTGAGTGATCAAGGTATGACCATTTTGTATACATAATCATATTTGTAATTAAACTTAGAAAATTCCAGAATAGTTGTATCAACTTTAAACGCTTAGAAAACGATCCTAACTCGATCGTATGCTCACGATTTTACATCGGCATATAGATATATGAGTTAGGAATCATCCCCAAAAAGCGGAACGTCGATAACTATTATAGATTTTCTGAAATTCAAGCACAAAGAGACGATGTTCAAATCTGTCAACCGATTTCTCAACAATTTCTAAAAATAGTATATGAATCCTAAAAGCTCTCAAAACGGACCGAATGAAAGCTAATTCATCAAAGTTTACCCAGAAAATTTGAAATCCATCAAACTATGGGTTTTGATGGACCAAATCTAATGGACAAAACCAATCTGCTTTGCTGAATTTTTATCTAGTTCATTTTAAAGTGTGAGGAAAACATTTTAGTGATAGTTGAAGCTTATTAGAGAGATCAAACTCATAGATCAACTTAATTATCATGATTCCCAATCAATTTAGCCCTCAAGTTCTATGAAGAACTTTTAGATCAAGGATCAAAGGGACTTATAAATATCATGTTGGAGATGAAATTCAATAGGAATTCTAGGTAATAGGAATAATCAAGAGATAGGTATGAACATAGAAATCATCCTTCTCATAGATCATATTTCCAAACCATCATGGAATTCAAAATAGATATATGTATATATATATAATCATGTATGCATGAATCTAAACTAAAATTGAAGAATGAAACCAAAATTGAAAATCAAAGTGAAAAACAATCTCTAATTGTAAATTATCAATAAAAATCAAAGAGATTTGGATCTAACTATGTGAGTGTGTGAAGAACATGAGAGGAAGAAGATGAGTGTTCTAATAAGTAGAAATAGAACTAAGTTAGATCCAAATCTTATAGATCTATATATACAAAGTAGGAATTAGAGATGAACTATAGTGTTTACCTCTTGGAGGATTCTCAATTACAAGACCAAAATTGATTTGAAGATCTTCTTCTTCAAGTGTTATTCAAGTGTTCTTCAAGCACTCATCCATGGAAGTTGAGGGAGGCAATTGATGTTCAAATTGTGGTCTAATTAGCCTAAGTTAATCTAAATTCAATTCATAATTTTCTCTCTCTAGAATTCCCCTAAATTGAAAGTATATTCAAAGTATACTTATCTCTCTTGTATGTGCTTCTATGTGTGTTTGTATCTCTAAGTATATTCAAGTGTATCTCTTCCAAGTGTCTAGTGTGTTAAGATGTGTGTGTGTGTGTGTGTGTGTGTGTGTGTGTGTGTGTGTGTGTGTGTGTGTGTGTGTGTGATCTCATATGAGATGTATGAGATCTTATATAGAGTTTTGAAGACTTAGCTCTTAAGTTTCAGGGTTAAAACAGGATTTTTAGAGCTTAAAAGAGGGTTAAAATGGCCATTTCGGAGCTTAAACGCAATTTCCAGGCAATTTCCTCGCAGTGGGAAGCTTCTAGAAGGGTCTGGAACTCAAAAAGCTCCGTGGAGGACACAAATGGAAGTGGCGGTTATGGTGGGACCCGCCACCCCCATACCCAAAACCGCCACTTACTATTTGGGTCCCTCTGGTCACCCACAAGCTCTGTTTCAAATTTCATGCGCACTGCTTTTCCAGATTTTTGTAAAAATGCTTTTTGGTGTCCGAAATCGTCCGTTTACGTACCGTTGGAAAGCTGTCAGGTTGAATTTCAGTATAAAAATATTTCCAGAGGTTTTATAATGAGAATTGAAGTCCAATTGAAGTCCGGAAGTCCTCCGGAACTTTCGTCGTCTTTTTGAAATCAAATGACGTCTTTTCCAAAATTGCTTTCAAATGTGCGTCGATTTCGAACTTTTCTTTAAAATTGAATCTCTGGATACCTAGAATACTGCGTTTAGAACACTTAATGTTCATATAACCCTGAGAGAATATGAATTCTGAGAGATGATTTTGACAAAACCGGGATTTATCCATGGAAAAGGGCTTTTCTGAGCTTGAAGTCACTTTCCGAAGTCCGATCTTCTGATTGTGTGGAATCCAGTACCTTCCACGGGGTACTTTTCATCATCGAATCCTCCAAGACGTTGTCCACCCTAAATCCTATCAGTGTGGTCAAAATTGGGTGTCTACACATATTACCTATGTTGTCACTATATTATTCACAATAATCTCTAACAAGATCAACACTACCAGAAATTATACTACACGGGTATAAAAACTATTCAGGAAAATTAGGTAAAATCAGGTAAAGTCAAATAACATTTAAAATCATATAAATGTCATCTATTCATGTCAATTCCTCAATGATCATCAAATCTTCGTGTCCTCACTTGGCACCTTCCACTGACCACAGTCACCACTTATCTCAATTATTAATAAGCATTAATAATCTGCATGTTGTCAATTATACAATTAAAACGAATGTATATATATTTTCGGGACGGATGTGACAACTCTCCACTCCAGAAAGGAAGTTTGTCCCCAAACTTATACCTCAAGGGTTAAAAAGATACGGATACTCATTCTTCATCTATTCCTCACTCTCCCATGTAGCCTCTTTAACCGTGTGACTACGCAATAATACTTTCACCATCAGAATCATCTTGGTCCTCAATACTTATTCTTTTCGATCTAAAATCTTTACTGGGTGTTCCACATAAGTCAAGTCCTTTTGGATTTGCAATGATTCTGATACTATGATCTTACTCGCATCTGTCATACACCATCTCAACATTGATACGTGAAATACATTGTGCACATGTTCCAACTCGGATGATAAGGCTAGCCGGTAAGCCACTGGTCCTACTTTCTCTAGGATCTCAAATGGTCCTATAAATCTCAGATTGAGTTTTCCTTGTTTCCCAAATCTTGCAATGCCTTTCGAAGGCGATACTCGCAAGTATACTAAGTCTCCTACTTCAAATGTCATTGATCGTCGCTTAGAGTCGACATAACTCTTATAAGACTCTAAGCCACCTTAAGTCGCTCCTGGATTAGCTTTATATTTTTCTTAGTCAACTATATTTTCTCTGGTCCTATCAATCTTCTTTCCCCAACCTCGATCCAGCAAACCGGTGATCGATACTTATTCCCATACAAAGCCTCATATATGGTGCCCGGCCGATACTTGACTGAAAACCATTGTTGTAAGCAAATTCGATTAATGGTAAGTATTTCTTCCAATCACTCCCAAAGTATAGAACACAAAGTTTAAGCATATGCTCTAGCATATAAATCATTCGCTCTGATTGCCCGTCGGTCTGGGAATGAAATACAGTACTGAAACTAAACTTCGTACCCATAATTTCTTGTAAACTTCCCCAAAACCTTGATGTAAAACTACTATCACAATTTGATATAATCATTGTTGGAACTCCGTGTAGTCTTACAATCTCTTTCACATACAATTCTGCTAATCTTAAAGGCTTAGTCATCTTGATTGGTAGAAAATGTGCTGATTTCGTCAATCTGTCAACTATAACCCAGATCTTGTCGTTGTTGTTAGGTGATCGTTAAAATCCATAAACAAAATCCATGGCAATCTCGTCCCATTTCTACTCTGCCACTGGTAACGGTTTTAGTAGTCCTATAGGTATTTGTCTCTTTGCCTTCACTTGCCGATACGCTAAACACTCTGAAATGAACTTTGCAACTTCTCATTTCATGTCTCTCCACCAAAAGTTTTCCTACAAATTTTGATAAATCCTGATACTTCCCAGATGAACTAAGTATTTTGTACTATGTGCTTTCCCTAGGATTCGTTCTTTCTGGTCCTTCAAGTTAGGTACACACAGTCGACTCCCAAGCATCAATGCTCCTTGTGTCCAAGTAAATCCAGGTCGCTTTTCCAAAGGTTTTTAGTCTCTCATTTTGCACAAGTAGTAGTTGTTGAATTGTTCCATCTTGATCTCATCAATAATGTCTGGGTGAGCTATGATCGCCATCATCAAACCACCATTCGTCTTTGGAATTACATCTAACTCCAATCGTTCCATTTCTCGGACTAATTCTTTTTGTTGTGTTAGCTCGTCAGCTAAGTTCATTAGCATCTTCTGGCTTAAAGCATCGGCTACTACATTAGCCTTCCCCGGATGATACTCTATCAAAAGGCCATAATCCTTCATTAACTCTAAACACCTTCTCTGTCTCATGTTCAAGTCTCTTTGCGTGAATAGGTACTTCAAACTCTTGTGGTCCGTGGAGATCTCACGCTTCTCGCCGTACAAGTGCCTCCAAAATTTTAAAGCATGGATCTGTTAGGTTTGTGCCTTCAAACCATTACTTTATGTATGAGACATTGACATTGACATTTTAATATATGGATATCAGCTTTACATTTCATTCTGTATGTCCCTTTCATGAGATGATTGTTAATCCTTAAGTATCATATTAGGTATTTCGTGTGTGTATGAGATACATACAAGTGAGATACAAATTACTATTCTTTGATACTTAGAACTTGTCACAGTGGATGATGAGACTGGATACCTCATCAGGTTTACACTGTAGCATGATTAGCTGCCATTGGATGGAGTGATTAATCTCAATCACTAGAGTGTAACTCTTAGTTAATATGCTAGTGGTTATAGTGCATTGACGGACCTGAGATTTCCTATTGACATTCAAGAGTGTCAACAGTTGATAGGAACTCATAACTTGTATAAGGTACGTATTCTTAATATTGGGACGATTATGAACACAGACTATGGATATGGATGCTTTGACTTACCAAAGATCAATACTTGGGTATCTTGGGTATGTCATATTCATAGGGTTATGAACATATGTTGTCAAGATAGAATCTACCCTTTGATATAGAGTAAGCATTCCCTTGAGAATTTCACCAAGTTGATTATTGAGAACTGCAGTCTTGTTGAAAAGTGCTTATCAACATGTTTGGTAATCATGAGAGGTGAATGAGACTCAAGGAATACAAGAAGTAAACATGATTTAGGTTGACAGTAACCGTTTATCCGAATACCTGAATATGATTACGAATGCTGACGGTAGAGGGACATTAGTACACAATGCAAGTCTAGTCATCGCTTTGGATATGTTCTTTTGTGTTGGAGTTCAGTTATCGTTTTACAGTGGAGTAAATGTTAACTGACCAGTTGGTTAGTTTGCTGATCAAAGAGTTTGATCATGGGAATTAACAACTGGTCTAAGCCAACAATAAAGAGCCTAGAAGGTCCTACTCTTAGCTCGGCTAGGATGCTTGGAAAGGCACATGAGGATCTCATCAAGGCGGGTTCAATCGATCGAAGGTGTCTTGATCGATTAAAGTCTTGGCGTCGATCGCTCGAAGGTTGTTCGATCGATCGAAGCCACTTCGATCGCTTGAAAATTAGGTCGGTTTTGGGTATCTATAATTAAGGCAGCTGAGTCCAAAAAATTGAGTTCGTCATTTTAATATGCCAGAAGCTGCAAAAACCATTTTAAGAGCTCCTAAACCTTCTCTTTCCTCTCTATTACATATCCTACCATCTATAGCCTCCCCAGAAGCATTCATAGGAGATATAAGGGTGAAGACAACCTAGTAGAGGCTGCTGCATCATCAAGAAGGTTGAAGATTTTCGAATTGGGTTCAAGACACAAAGGTATAACTCTTGTCCCATTTCTTGTACGCATTTATGGAATTAATGAGTAGTAGATCCGGGAATACCAATAAGTTTTTTAAAACTCAATCTTTCTGCTGCGCGTTTGAAAATTAATTTTAAACCTAATTTTCCTTCAGGGTCACCACGGCTAATTCAAGATCGTGAGTTGAATAATTTTCTCATATGTCTTCAACTGTCTTGAAGCGTAAGCAATCACCTTGCATAAGTACACATCCCAAGTCCTGATGCGATGCGTCACTATAGATCATAAATCCCCTATTTCTAGATGGTATCGTCAAGATAAGTGGTCTTGTCAACCGCGACTTTAACTCTTGAAAACTATTTTCACCTTCCAAACTTCATTCAAAAATAACTCCCTTTCTCATCAACTTTGTCATCGGTAGCAAAATCTTTGAGAAGTTCCAAATGAAACGGAGATAGTACCCTACTAATCCCAAGAAACTTCGAATTTCGGATGCTGATGTTGGTCTTTGCCAATTAGATATATACGGCTTCCACCTTATGAGGATCAACTAAAACTCTATTTTTGCCAATCACGTGACCAAGAAAATCAATGCTAGATAGCCATAATTCACACTTCTTAAATTTCCTAGATAGTTGTTCTCTCGCATCTTTGGAGTATAAGCCTCAAATGTTCCTCGTGCTCTATCTCACCCGATGAAGAGATAAGAATATCTTCAATGAACATGATCATAAAATCATTCAAATAGTCTTTGAAGTCTCGATTCATAAGGTCCATGAACGCGACTAGTGCATTGGTAACTCCAAATGGCATGACTAGGAATTCGTATTGTCCGTAGCACGTTCTGAAAGCTGTCTTCTCTACATCTTCGGCCTTTACTTTCAACTGATGATAGCCCGATCTTAAATCTATTTTAGAAAATACTTGTGCTCCACAAAGTTGATCGAATAGGTCACCGATCCTAGGTAATGGATAATTATTCTTGATGGTTACCTTGTTTAACTCGTGATAATCAACACCCATACGCATCGAGCCATCTTTCTTCTTTACAAACAACACTAGAGCTTCCTATGGTGATATGCTAGGTTGAATGATACCTTTGTCAAGTAGTTCCTGTAGCTAGATTTATAATTCTTTCAATTCTATGGGTGCCATTCTATACGGTGCTTTTGATACTGATCTTGAGTCTGGCATTGTCTCAATGGTGAACTCAATCTCTTTCTCAACCAGAACATCTGGTAGGTCATCGGGAAAGATATCAGAATATTCTTGTAGCATCGGAATGTCTTCTACTTTCAATTCAGTCGCTGAAGTATCAGTTACTGAACACAGATATCCCTGACATCCCTTTCTCAATAACTTACCCGCTCAGATAGCCAAAATCAAATATGGCGGTATAACCCTACTCCCTTCGAAATAAAAGTTCCCATGTACTGGTGATCAAAAATTAACTTCTTTCCGTTCACAATCTATCGTGGCTTGGTTAAGAGACAACTAGTCCATTCCTAGTGTTACATCAAAGTGATTCACCACAAGTGGAATAAGGTCTACGATCATCAACTTCTCACCTAATCTGATCTCACAAAAATTATATATCGTAGACATCACTATCGGCTTACTAAGGGGTACCGCAACTGATAATTCATATCCTAAAGGAACTGACTTAACATATAAATGTTCAATGAAATGATGTGACATAAATGAATGTATAGATCCTGAGTCAACAAGTATGCGTGCTAGATATGAACATATAGGCACCATACCTGAGACCACTGTCTCTGAAGCAACCATATCTCCTGGGTTCATTTGAAATGACTTTCCCTGATGTTGCTCTGTCCTCTGTCCCCCATCGTTGGCCTGTCTATGCTTCAAACCACTAGAAGCCATAGAACTAGTTCCTTGCTGTGGATGCTTACTCCTTGGATTGATGTCCAAATATCCCACAATCGTAACATTTGCCCCTCATATCAGGTGTAGCACTTGCATTGTTCATCCTTTGGGTCTTGTTCTGAAAATTAGTCATAAAGCATTTACCTGTGTATGGTCGATTACAGAGTGGACAAAATGGTATGCTACCTGTGGGCTTCCTGAACCCACTAAAACTAGAGCTAGAGCCCCTTGCAAATGGCCTCCTGAAAGATCCACCATAGCTCCGGTCATTACTTTGTGGTTCCTCTTCCCTTATTGGCCCTACTGATTATACCTTAATCTCTCTATAATACTTTCAGGTACAAGTGTCGTTTATTGTACTGCGGTAACAGTCAAATGTTCATAGGTTTCCACCCTCAGGCAGATGTTTTCTCTCAACCCATCCTCGTACTTCCTTGCTCTGTCTTCTTCTGTTAACACAGACCCCTTTCCAAATCTCAACAAGGCGTTGCACCTCAAAGTGTACTCAGTCACAGTCATATCCCCCTGTCGAAGATTATCAAGCTCTCTCTTCTTCACATTAAGAGTAGCCCTTGGAAAGAATCGATGATTAAATTCTGCCTAAAATCCCTCCCAAGTTATCGTGCTCCCTGATCTAGAACATTCACCTACCGATTCTGGGCCTCACCCCTGAGTGTATCACTAACATTCTCAATCTTCATTGCATCGAACATTGGAATAGCTCTAAATATTCTTTCCATATCCATAACCCAATTCTCTGCTAGCGTCGTGTCAGAAGTCCCATGAAACTCTGTCGGCTTCTTCCTTGTAAGTTTTCCGGACAAAGATCTCATACCACTATTCTCAGGTACTGGCACAACAGCTATCGGTGCTGGCTTAAATGGAGATGTTGGAGGTAATCGTTCCGCTATGTTTCGTGTCATATCTCCCATGTTTCAAATCATTTCTATCATTTGGTCCATATGGTGATAGATTACGGTCACCGTCACTCATGAGTGTATAATCCTGTCAATCTCAATGCATAAACACTATGCATGTATAACGATAAGTAAAATCATGTATATATAACAACATACATATGCATCAAACATCTCTACCATATGTGGATGCAATCTAAAATGTATCGAAGCACTTAACACTCCACTCATTGTCAAATGTTCCAAAGTTTTGTTACCACTAGCTTTGATACCACTAAATGTCACGACCCATTCCGCTATGTGTGGAAATAGGGAACATGGCATGCCACCAAGTCTTATCCAGTTCCATTAAAGTAAATAACAGCAGAAAACATAAGTAAAATTCATTAAAATCAGAGTAATAAAAAGTTTGGCTCAATTGGAACACTTACAAAAAGAATTCCTTTTTAAAAATAGAGATCCAGTCGACTATGAGGTCAATTGCAGAGAGTATAAATGATCAATAGCCCAGTCCAGTCGACTGTATCAGGGACTCAGTCAACTGGGATCTCAATTTCTCAGTCAGTTGGTACCTGTCTGGTCGACTGACCTAGCTCCAACTGAACGTGTGTTTTGAAAGCATTTTCCAATCGACTGTTTTTCATCTTCTAGTCGACAGATACCTTTGAAAATTGGGCGGATGTTTCGTTAAAACAGGGGTCCAGTAGACTCTGGCGTGGACCCAGTTGACTTATCTCACACAAATCTGCCCAATCTATAGCAATTCCAAACCATGATTCTCCAATCAAATTCCAACATAAACATAACTATATTTCAACGTTTCAAACCATAATTGCAATAGTCTTACTAGCGATTACAATGCTACACAACCATTCTGAGTTTGACAAGTTAAAACATGTATTGAATCCATATTGAATCATTTGAATGGAATTATAAAAGTATAAACAAGTGGTAAAAACCACGGTATTCCTCAACCTCACTCGTCGCGCTTCTTCTTGTTCTTGCACTTATCACCTGCAATGGAGGAAGTCTCTACTGCTTAGCTATATGCTGAGTGTATAGTTTTAACCAAATGCATATGAGGCAATTCATGTTTTAAACACCTAAATCACATAACTTAGTCTCTAGGGAGAGAGATACGCATTCATTCAGTATGCTGGCAAGTCTTAAATCTTAAACTGCGATGCCAATGCCTAGTCAAATTTACTCAACCATTACATCCAACTACTTTGGCTGGGCCAGTTCCCAAACCAAGCAAGTAGTTGTCACTACTATAACTCTCAAACACCGAGAGGCGTACCCTGACATAAACTTGTATCCAACTTCCCTTGAACCAACATAATCATTTAGCATACTCATATAGTCATACCAACATGCTATTAATACATACTTGCTAAATTTAACAGTCCTAACTTAACACATGAATTTTGTTAGGATCACAATGTCAAACACAATATCAAAACATCCAAAATTGTCTATATGACACAAGTTCAGAATTCATACCTCGAGCAAATGTCCAACAACTTTGAAGGAAATATTACGGGACCGATTAAACGTCGGATCTCCGATCTCAAGTGATTTCTACAAGTATTTACATGTTTTTATGAAATTTCTAGAATTTTCATTTCGAAAAATAATTTTCCAAACAAGGCCTAAGAGGTATCAAAATGAAGATCTTACCTCGAGGAGTCTGAATATAGAATCTGGTTAAAAACTAACAGATGAACGGTCGTCGTATGTTGTCTGGAAGATCGAAGCAACCAAATCTCCCTTCTCTCTCTCTCTCTCTCAAGATATGTGTGTTTTGAGATATTCATAAAAAATCTCATCCACTACTATTTATAGTCACAACTCTTGGGAATAACGTTTACCTCCCCATAAGTTTTCAAATCTTCTACTTAACTCCTAAAACGTCACACACGTGCATTTTATTACTTCATGAGTGAAAACTAGAATTTGTAAAAGTTTTCGTCTAAGTCTGGTTTGGGTCTGTAATTTACGTTCCGAAACTAATTTTGTGGAATCTCTAGATAACCTACCTTTTATACAATGTATTACCTACGTTATCACTATCTTACTCACAATAATCATTAATAAGATTAACACTACCAGAAATTATACTACATAGGTATAATTACTATTTATGAAAATTAGGAAAAATCAGGTAAAGTCAAATAACATTTAAAATCATATCAATGTCATCTATTCATGTCAATTCCTCATTGATCATCAAATCTCCATGTCCTCACTTGACACCATCCACTGACCACAGTCTCCACTTATCTCAAGTATTAATAAACATTAATAATCCGCATGATGTCAATTATGTAATTAAAATGAATATATATATATATTTTTGGGATGGGAGTGACATAAATTGATGCTACTGCTGGTCGTTCTCTAATGGATCTACCTGCGTATCCTTTCCAGGAATCAGACCAGGGCATAGTTTAAGTGTACAAGGATACAGAAAACACACAAACAACAACACAGATGCAATGTTCCAATCCTAGGATGCTGATGTAGTATGAAAATGTGAAATGTGTAAGTGCTCAAGTTATCGTCCTTAAAGGTTCTCTAGATGTAACACCTAATGCAAAGAATGTAATGCCTCTCTCTCACAGTCAAACATGTTTAAGAGAAGTACATTGCATGTATTTCGAATTATTCTCAAAGTTTTAGTAGAGTCTTTCTTTTGTCTTGAGTTTGCAGGTGTCATCTATATCTCAGATGACTTTTGAATAGCGGAATTTTTCTAAAACATGTCCTAACCCATGGACGATTGCTGATGTAGAGTCTTCTTTCTTGAGATGATTGTTGATGTAGAGTGTTTAATCTTCAGACGACTTCTGATGTAGTTGTTTCTTTTTTAGACGACTTCTAAAATAGGTCTTTCTTCTTGACAAATCTTCTATGACATGTCAAATCTTTTGAAATAGGTCTTTCTTCTGGAGATAAATCTTATATGACAGGGCAAATCTTCTGAAACAAGTCTTTTTTCTAGAGACAAATCTTCTATGACAGGACAAATCTTCTGAAACAAGTCTTTCTTCTAGAGACGAATCTTCTGTGATAGGGCAAATCATCTGAAATAGGTCTTTCTTCTGGAGACAAATCTTCTGTGATAGGGCAAATCTTTCTGAAATATGTCTTTTTTCTGAAGACAAATCTTCTGTAGTAGGTCAAGTTTTTTGAAATAGGTCTTTCTTCTAGAGACAAATCTCCTATGATAGGATGCAAACGGGTATTTCTTCTGGAGGCAACTCTTCCGTAATACAACATAGTTTCTTGAGATGGTAATTCTGATACACGACTTTTAAGAGATGCCCTTCTTCTGGAGGCAACTCTAACACACGGATTCTTGACAGATACCCTTCTTCTAGAGGCAACCATGATACGCAGATTCAGAGAGATACCCTTCTTCTGGAGGCAACGCTGATACACAGATTCTGGGAGCTATATGAATTCTAATTTCATGGGTTTTTGAGATATACCTTGCTTCTAGAGGTAAATACATGATCATAAATACTGAGGAATGCCCAAATTCTAAGGGATACCTTTCTTCTGGAGTCAACCTTGATACATGAATATTTTGATAGATATGCGAATTCTGAGAAATGCCCTTCTTCTGGAGGCAGCCTTTGGATGATATCTGAAAATTCTCTGCTGGGGAGATTTTTGAGATTTTAAGATGCAAGTAAGAGAGGTAACGACTCATATTCTAGAGGCCCTATTGATTCAACTAATAATTTTGAGACTCATATCAGTGCTTCGACCAGCTCAAACATTCCTGCAAACATGTCGGGTTTATCTTGACCCTTTCTGGATATCTTGATCGTGGTTTGATAATTCTATCTTTTGATTCATTATGTGTATTCAACAAATCCTTTTTGGATGTAGTTTTTGAATGACTGAAAACCTAAATGTCAATGTTCTAGAATAATATATCATCAACCCAAAACTATAGGAGTTCGTTATGAAGCATTAATTCATAGCTATTTCAAGCTATGGTGCCCTTAATTTTGTATGTTTGGGGGACTTTTCTTCAATTTTGAGTGGTTTTCCACCAAGATTTGAATTCTCAAGTGTCTTTCAGACAAATTTCAACAATATTTAAGCATTCTCATGGCTTAAATATCAAGAAGGGACCAATCTGGAGTCAAAACACATGTTTCGGGGATCAAAACACAAGTTTTGGGGGTAAAAACACGAGTATAGAGCAATCTTGCTAGTGTTCATTGATTCTGATCCATGATGGATAGGTACTCGAAAAGACCTGATGATTCCCAATATGACTTAGACAAGCTTCACAAATCCTCAACTAATTCAAAGCTTAATTGATTCACACTAATCTGAATGACGACTTAACTCAATTAAAGTTCGGAAGTACTCCGAAACTTTCATCGTCTTTTAAAATAAAACGACTTCCTTTTCAAAATTACTTTCCAATGAGCATTGATTTTGATTTTTCTTTGAAGTTGAATCTCTGTATACCTAGAATACTGCATTTATAATATTTTCGTGTTCATTTAACCCCAAGTGAATATGAATTATGAGAGACATTTTTTACAATCGGGATTTTATGCTTGAAAAGGACTTTTCTGAACTTGAAGTCACTTTCCGAAGTTCAATCTTTGATTGTGTAGAATCCAGTACCTTCCACAGGGTACTTTTCATCATCGAATCCTCCAAGACATTGACCACCCTAAATCCTAATAGTCTGTTCAAAATTGGGTGTCTACAATTCATATATTTCAATGTTTTTGCATCTAATATAATGCTAGAGAAGACTCGTGGTTGGGAATAATGTGAAGAAACGTTGTTGCCCAGCCACTACCATGAATCTAAAGAAAAGTCACTGGCAATCGATTGGAACCCAATCGATTTCCATAGACTTAATGCCAATCGATTGGGGGACCTTCTATGCCAATCTATTATTGTCCATGGCAATCGATTGGTAAGATGATGTCTTAGGTAGAACCTTCACAGCATTCCAGTGACTATTGTTTTAGAAACTTAATCCGAATTGATCTTTTAAAGTTCAAATTTCAAACAGATTTTGAAATATAAGCCTTTAAACTAGTTAACTCGATGAACACATAAAATTAACATGTCAAATATCTCATACTTGATTTGTTAGTTGTAGTTCATTATTTTAAATAGTAATTATTTTTGTTTTTCAAAGTAAGTAATGTCACTCAAACCACTAGTCATGTACAACTACATAGCTATTTTTTAGATTTCCTAACTTAATCATTTTTTGAAATAAAGAATGGTAGGAAGGTAAAGCCCCATTAGTTTGTCAATGTTAAAACATGGTAGTGGTTGGGACAATGTGGATTCACATGTTCCCAACACCTTTTTTTACAAAGTTTTAAATCAAAAGTCTCGTTTTAGTTAATTGAGTTGTTCTATAATTTTAGTTAATTTAATTTAAATTGTGAAAACAGTAGGATTGTTAGAACCTCAACTTTCAAGAAATCATCTTTTCTTTTATTTAGGTCTCAATCTAAAGCATTCTGTCCTCAATCACCATTCCTAGGGATACGACTTGGTCTTACCAGTTTATACTCGACGCTACTGTCTACACTGACATACTAATAAGAGCACACACAATTTCAATCGTGTCAGGTTTTTGGCACCGTTGCTGGGAATGGTAACTGTGGATATCGCAGGCTAACCACGTTTTTAAACTTTTTCAAATTCAAATACGAATAACCACTTAATTTTTTAATGGAAAATTAAAAAACCATTTTAAAAGCAAACAAATATTTTGGAAACCCGAGATTTCTAGGTCTGGGGATTATGGAATGAGAGGGGAAGGAGCCCGACAGACTAAAACACCCCCTCTCATCATAGGCCTCTACTTAACATCCTATTTAATCGAATTAATAATCAAAGCACGCCCTCAACTAATATATATTCCAAAAGCATGTCGAAAGGGGTGTAAGATTGCTAACGATAAAATGGCATACAAAATCACATAGTTCAAATAGCAAGAAAAATGATATGCAACAGAGAATGAGGAAACTTACCCGGGATCCAGCTGTGACATTAAAACGTGCAATGCATACGAAAAATAGAAAACTTCACATATTACAAATAAGGCAAGAGCTAGTCTATGGAGTCATGCATGGAGTAAAAATTAATAAAATAAACAAAAGGAAATAAAAAAGAGAAAAGTCAAGGAATCATACCTCAATACCGCTATAAAACAAAGATTAGTCCACATGTCTTGAACAAACTATAATATCAATTCCTAAATATTATACCAAACTCCTAGCTTAAATCTAACAAACATGGAGAAGGTTGACAAAGTCATGAATGCCTTACAATTTGTTGAAGTCACAACACCGCTATAGATATACAAGTCTCAACTAGGAGCCAATGTAATGTCCATATAGAGATGATATAATTACAACATGATTAAAAGGAATCTATGACTAAGCTCAACTAATTATGGCTTATCACAATACAATATCCTAAGTTACAAGAATCAATGCATATGTGATAATAATGAATGCATGAACATGAACAAGCTAAGAATCACTTATTGATTTGGATCATTTGGTCTCTGAATGATAACTATGAAACCATGTTAACTATGACCAAACCATGTTAACTATGAAATCTTATCAAAACAAAAATCACAGTTGTACATCTATGAGTTAGGAACAAATTCCAATTGGTCTCATTCATTTCCAATGGATCATGATTTAATTAAAAATCTTTGATCACAAATTGTCATTGAAATGACTGCACTATAGATCAATTAATCTTCATGATTCAAAGCAAACTTGATCTATAATTATATGGATAATATAGATCAAGTATGATTGCAATCAACAAAATAATACTCACTTATTATAGAGATTCATAGATTTAGACTTGAAGAAACCCCATCAAAGATCCCATGAGAGAATATAGAAATGGGTTCCAAGGTCTTACTCAATCTCATGAATGAACTTAAAACACTTGAAACTAATAATCAAATCACAAAATCTAGTAGATCTATATCAAATTCCTCTCCCAAAAACATGGTCCTTGAGGATTAAGAACCCAAATTCCAAAGAATTTAATGAAACATGAAGAGTTTCGTAAGTTCCAAATTAATGAACCAAAGCCATAAATATGAGCTTAGATTCATCAATTACTCATAGAAGCAACATAGATTAACTCTAATCCTCATATAAATATTAATTTTCAAAAAATTAAAGGATCAAACTCAAGGAATTCAAATAGAACATTGAAGGTTCCATGGAATTCCAAGAAAAGAGCATGAACAAAAGAGATGAAGTCAAAACCCAATTGATGATCCAAATTGAATGAAAAACTTGTTTTTTTATCTTAAACCCAAAGCTATCTAGATCCAAATCAAGAAAACATAAGAAGGAATTCAATCACAATTCAAGTAGTGTGTGATGAAATGAGGTGGTAAGAGACTTTTTGAAAATTGTGTAAAAGATCCTAGAATTCTATGAATTATGATGAAATGAGGTGGGAAGAGACTAGAATTAGAGGATTACCTCCAAAAAATTCTTATGTTTTCTTTGTTTGGTGGAGACCTTTTAGTATCTTCAAGCTCTTCTTCAAGATCCTTCTTCAATCTCTTGAATTCTCTTCAAAATTCTTTCTCAATTGTATATATCTCTCCCCAAAATTGTTCCCCCTTATAATGGAGATAAACATCTCCTTATATAGACAAAACAAGGGGGGTTAATTGGGTAATTTTGGGGTAATTCTGCATGTGCAATGGCATCTTTGGGAGTTCAATATGTATTTTTTTGAAAACAAACTGTTATAAAGTATGACACTAAATGAGTTATCCGCAACACTCACTGAGTGCCGGTCTGGTACTCACTGACTGTTGGCGCGACACTCAGTGAGTGCCGCCGGCTTCGCTGCGTGCCGGCCCGAACATATTTCCTGTTTTATCTTTATTTTTATTTTGTTTTTGTTTTCCTTTCCTTTTCAAATTCTCTTCTTTACTTGTCCTTTCTAAAATTCTTTTTTCTTTTTTTTTTTTCTTTCTTTGATATTGTCAATGTCCATTCCCTAAATGAAAGAGACCTTTTTATTCGTATATGTATATCTCTACATATTTATATTTTGAATGCTTTTCCAATAATTTTTAAAATAATCCCCTATGTGGATTTCACACCTGAATTTCCCAGAACACTACCTTTTTGCATTTGGTAATTTTTTGAGATCGAAGAGCCTGAATCATACTTAAGTAGTCTTCAAATTATCCAGACATTGTCATCATCAATTTTAGAGGTAATCATCCCCTAAATTTGATAGCTAGTCAAAATTGGGGTGTCTACAGTTTGCCCCTCTTTGGCAGAGCTTGTGATGAAATGCAAATCGCAAGTGAATGTCGAAGCTTGTGTGAAGACAAGCCTTTGACTCAGTTGTCGAATTTAGGTAAAAATAAAGATGCATTGCGAAAATAGACGCAAAGAAGGTCGGTGCTGGTCGTGCTCGATGATGACTTGCCTACGTATCCTAATGGGAATCAAACCAATATGTAGTTCGGGCGAAGGATCATACACAAGCACAAATAGTCATACTGATGAATGCGCCTATCATATCGTGATGCACGTGCTCAAGTAATCTCATGCTCTATGCTCTCAAGCGCAATGATTCAGAATCATATTCCTTTCTCTAGTGACAAGAATGCATTCTACACCTTTAATTTTCTTTTCTAATTTTGTTCTATTCTGAGAAAGCCATGATTGATATAGATGGGTTTCACACCTTACTCTATTTATCCATTTCGTGGAATTGGGGTCACGCTGGAACTAGTAGTTGATATTCACTCCTAACTCAACAATTCGTAGAACAAACATAAGTCACTCTAGACTTAAATGTTTCCAGGAATCAAAATTGTTCCAGATGTAATCATTTAAATCATAGAAAATTCATAAATTGCTCTAGATTTAATGATTCAAATTTAGCAGATAAGTCAGAATCTCTCTAGATTCAATGACTCTAGATTCACAGAAAAGTCAGAATCGCTCCAGATTCAATGACTCCAGATTCTCAAAAAAGTCAGAATCACTCCAGATTCGATGACTTCAAATTCGCAGAAAAGTCAGAATCGCTCCAGATTCAATGACTCCAGATTCGCAGAAAAGTCAGAATCGCTCCAGATTCATAGAAAAGTCAAAACTACTCCAAATTTGATGACTCTAGATTCGCAAAAAGTCAAAATCACTCCAGATTTGGAAAAAAAGTCAGAATCACTCCAGATTCGATGACACTCCAGATTCACAAAAAAGTCATAATTGCTCCAGATTTGATGACTCAATATTAGCATAAAAGTCAGAATCACTCCAGATTCAATGACTCCAGATTCTCAGAAAAGTCAGAATCGCTCCAGATTCAATGACTCTAGATTCACAGAAAAGCCAGAATTGCTCAGGATTCAATGACTCCAGATTCGCAGAAAAGTTAGAATCGCTCCAGATTCGATGATTCCAGATTCGCAAAAAAGTTAGAATTGCTCTAGATTCAATAACTCCAGATTCACAAAAAAGTCAAAATTGCTCCAGATTCGATGACTCTAGATTCGCAAAAAATTCAAAATTGCTCCAGATTAAATGATTCCGAATTCACAGAAAGATGCTAGGTATTGCAGAGCTAAATCCTTTTTTCTAATTTAGAATTGTCAAGTGAACTTAAAATTTTCTTTTTCTATTTTCAAAAATCTAGAGGTGCATGGACTCGAATATTCATTTTCTTTTTAAAGACCCGGAGTCGCACTGACTCAAAAATTCATTTTCTATTTTAAAAAAAGAGTCGCGCTGACTCGAGTATTCATTTTCTACTTTCAAAAAACTGAATCGCGTGGACTAAAAAATTCTCTTCTTTTCAAAATCTTGAATCAGGCGAACTAAAAAAAATTTTATTTTCTATTTAAAAGATGTGGAGTCGCGTGGACTTGAAAATTCATTTCTTTTTCAAAGATCTGGAGTCGCGCGGACTTGAAAATTCTTTTCCTATTTCAAAGATCTGGAGTCACGCAGACTCGAAAATTTATTTTCTTTTTCAAACATCTGGAGTCGCGCGGACTCAAAATTTCTTTTTCTATTTCAAGACCTAGAGTTATACGGACTCGAAAATTCATTTTCTATTTCAAAGATCTGGAGTCACGCGGACTCAAAAATTCATTTTCTTTTTTAAGTTCTGGAGTCAAGCGGACTCAAAAAATCATTTTCATTCTCAGTGTTTCTTAATTCGGATTTATCTTTTTCCAAACCTCTCTTTTTGTTTTGTTATTTTTTTCTTTTCTTTCTTCTTGATAGGTTGATTGCCATGGTCAGCAGTTCAGGTGGCTTAGGTGATTCGGGGAAGAAGAGGAAGAAGTACAACCCAGTTTCTCATGGCGACCCCATTTTTCTATTCACAGATTCGATACATTCGATGATTAGCCTATACGGTTCAGAGCCCGATCTGCTAAGGATATTTGCCGGATTTGCACTTTCTGACAGTATTGCTTAATCTATGTTCGATTTTCCTACAGATCGATATTTGACTTCCTGGCCTCCATGCCATTACTCGTTTTTCTTCATACCAGATCGGGTTGCTATACTGGCGACTTTCGAGGACATCCTTGGACAGAGAGGCTCCATTCCTTACTTTTTTTCTATTACTGCTTTTATCACTGCTTGGCTTATGCGGATTACTGCCCCCTTTTTTTGAGAATTCCAACTCTTGTTGTTCTATCTGAGGAGTGTATCTTGGAGATTCAGGGAGGTAGACTCAAACTGAGTAGAGACACACACATTTCACAAATGTTATGACCAATTCTGCTTTTTTTTTGTGCTTTTTTGATTAATTGGTGAATTTTAGAAGGAGACTCAGTCTAGCTCTGATAGAAAGTTGTCATCCCATAGTATTCTTTCATTATATCTTCCTTTACGATTGACTTTATGATAATGAAGAATTCTTCATTTCATGTTTCTTTTCATCATTTATAAATCAAATTCAAATATATGCTTGGAAACTTCATCTCTTTACCCCATGAATTTTTAGGATGTCCAAACTTAGTCCTCATTTAAAAAGCCTGTAATCCCAAGGATATCTTATTTTGGAAAATGACAATTTGCTGATAGGGGGTTTTTGAATACTAGGCAAATGAAGTTTGCCCCTGGTTTGAGGGTAATGGCACGGCTTCTGGGAAAATGTTAGTTTGCCCTAGGTTTCAGGGTAATTTTCATGAATTGGTTATATTGGCCCAAAACTAATCCTTAGGGGGGGGGAGGGGTGAATAAGATTACTAACAATTAATGGCAAATTAAAAACTTAATGCAAGCACAAAGATTAATTAATACAATAATTAAAGAGAAAAAGGAAAAGAGGCACTTGCAAACCAATTTTTTCAAGTGGTTTGGAAATCCACAAACTGCGGTCTATGTCCACCCCTCAAGAACACCTCTTGAGGAATCCACTAACCAATCATGTTTGGGTGAAGATTAAACCACTCCTTACAAGTTCTTCAAGAACTCCTTGTTATACTTCCAATGAAGAAACCCTTCACTAGGAGCAAGGGTTACACCAACCCTCTTACAATTTCAAGGATTTAAATAAGGTTGGATTACAACTGAGAGTTGGGAAAAGTTCTTTTTGAGAGTAAGGTGTTTGGTTCCCAAACTTTCCAATTCCTCATGCAATTCATCAAATACATTTTGTAGCTCATCATAACTATGTGATTCATTACACGAGTCATAGTTAGTGTCTACCTCATCACTTTTATGTGCCATGAGACAGTTATTTGCAACTTCATAATCACTTGATTCATCTTCCGATGTCTCATTTTCGGTATCATCCCAAGTTGTTGCCTTCATTGCCTTTTTCACCTTTTGCTTGAAGTTTTTCTTCAACAATGGGCAATCGACTTTGATGTGTCCTGGCTTTTTGCACTTGAAGCAAATGATTGGATCTTTCTTGGCTTCACTTTTCTTTTATCATTTTCTTGCAAAGGATTTGTCTCTCCTCAAGAATCTTTTGAACTTGCAAGTGATCATAGCCATTTCATTATCTTCCTCACTATCATCATCTTGGTCATTTGAAGCCTTTAGACCCAAGTTCTTCTTTTTATCTACATTTTTGAAGATGGCCAATTCCATTTCATGAGTGATGAGAGATCCCATGAGTTGTTCAATAGAGAGCCTTGAAAGTTCCTTTGCTTCTTGTACCGCCGTGCCCTTTGGTTGCCAATGCTTTGGTAGGGACCTAAGCACTTTCTCAATCATCTCTTCATTAGGATACACTCTACCAAGATTTTTCAAACTATTAGTAATGGTAGTAAAGCAAGTAGACATTTCACTAATAGTTTCATTTTGAAGCATTTTGAACATTTCATATGATTGAACAAGCAAGCTAATCGTAGACTTCTTAACTTGATTTGTTCCTTCATATGTGACTTCTAGTTTATCCCAAATCTCTTTAACTGATTCACATGAAGAGATCATATTGTAATCATTAGGATCTAAACCACAATATAAGAGATTCATAAACATAGCATTCATTTTAATAAGTTTCTTGTCACTATAATTATATTCATCTTCCATTTTAGCAACGGTTTCGGTGCCTATGGTCTTAGTGGGAACATGAGGTCCTTTGACTACGATTTGCCATAAATCAAAGTATTTGAGAAATAATGTAAATTATCATCCTATTTTTCCAATAAGCATAGTTAGTTCCATTAAAGCATGGAGGTCTTTGGGATGATTGTCCCTCACTATAAGTGATATTGGTACTAGTGTTCGTCATGTGATCTTAACTCTATGATATGTGAAATCAATACAAGAGCCCTTGCTCTGATGCCAATTGTTGGCCAAAAAGTAATCCTTAGAGGGGGGGGGGGTGAATAAAATTTTAACAATTAATGGCAAATTAAAAACTTAAAGCAAGCAGAGAGATTAATTAAAACAATAATTAAAGAGGGAAGGGAAAGAAGCACTTGCAAACTAAGTTTTTCAAGCGGTTCGACAATCTGTAAACTGCGGCCTACGTCCACCCCTCAAGAACACCTCTTGAGGAATTCACTAAGCAATCTTCTTTGGGTAAATATTAAACCATTCCTTACAAGTTCTTCAAGAACTCCTTGTTACACTTCCAATGAAGAAACCCATCACTTGGAGCAAGGGTTACACCATCCCTCTTACAACTTCAAGGATTTAAATAAGGTTGGATTACAACTGAATAACACTCTCTTTGTAGAGTAGATGGAAATAATAAAAGCTCACAAAATAGCTCTCAAGGGATTACAAAATCAAATCTAGAGCTAGAAGCTTGAATCTCAAAATAATTAGGGCTTGAATCTTTGATTGCAATAAGTGACTATTCAATAGGAGTAATTGATGTCCCAATAACCAATTTTGAATTGAATATATACTCTCTCAAGAAAATCGGAACATTTAAGGTAGGTGGGAGCATTAAATGCTTAAAGCAAAATAGAAGAAAAGAGCCGATACTGTTTCTGCGCAATAATCCAATCGACTGGGCTCGCGGTTCAGTCGACTGAACTTTTTGAACTTAATGTTTGTGCCATAAAAATAGTTGACGATAAGGTGGTCCAGTCAACTGAATGGTGTCAAGCAGAATGCTTGTTCAGTCAACTATTTTTCTTTCGAAAAACAGTTTGATTGTTTTGAAAGGTTTGTTCAGTTTTAAGCCCTTGTTTTTGAGATTCAACCTTACTAACTTTACATAAACTCTTATAAGAACAATACAAGATGGAAATAAAGTTCCCCAAGGCTTTCATGGAGTATCCATCATCTTTATTAAGCTCTGTTTGGACAACACACTAAATGAAACCATAACTACTCAACTTGATAGTTTGTTAATCATCAAAATTAATTCAGGTAAAACCCTTGGGGTTAACAAGTTGGGTTTCTTCTTTAGACCCAGGGCCTTAGGAGGCCCACCTACTTATCCCCAAATGGGCATCAGGTGTTATAGTAGTTCGGTTGAGGCTTGAAAGAAGAGCATGATTGATTGTGATCGAACCTCGTAGGCTGCCTATCAGGTCAAAACGTAGTTCAATCAACTCCAGAGGTTTTGAAAGAATAAGGCTTCAAGAATTTTTGGGCTTTTTTTTAGCCATGTTGCTATTTGGGTCTAGTGAATGCGTGCCACTTGTGGTAGCCCTTGTGTAGCATGATGAACTACTTTTCCCCACCCCTCCCCTACCCTTTTTTATTTCATGGTGGTTAATTCTTTTCACATCTTCACTAGCCAATCAATCTCTACAACTCTCACAATGCATCGTGTTTTAATCAACTCTATCATACTCACAAAGCACTATCATCCCTCCAAATCTCTCTTTGTTTCGTTTTCTCAAAGATATCTCTACACTGTTTTATGCCCACTTAGCCATTTGAGCCTCTCACAAAATTTTGAAACTAATTGGTACTTTCAAATCTCTATTTTCATTTCTAATTTCTTTTCTTTGGTTTGAACAACACAAATCCTTGAGATAATTCTTGTACCAATGATGTACTTTCAAGTGCTCAGAATTTTCAATCTCATTTTTTCTTTACTTTTTTCTTTTTTCTTTTTTCTTTCCTTTCTTTTCTCTACCTTACTATATTCTTATTCTCTTTATAATTTTGACTGGCTAGGATTCGGGTTTTGAAATAAATATGCATCTTATTTTTGCTCTAACATTTGTCTAGGCACCCTTTCTGGTTTTCATCCCAGTGAGCTCCTCTTTTTTTTTAATGCTCTAACATTTGCCTAGGTGCCCTTCCGGGTTTTAATCCTAGCGAGCTCCTTTTTTGTTTTCTTCTTCTTTTTTTTTTTGAAGAAGTTCATTTAAAATATCTGGCTGCCATAAAGGACCAAGTTATGGCTTTGGACTATAAGCTCATCTTTTAGGCTTGGTATAAGGGGGTAGTGTTAAACAATCTCTGGATCTATTTTTGACATATCATTATAAGATCATGCAAAACATCATTGTATTCCTTTAGCAGTGATATTAATTTTATACTTTCATCTTTTTTGAATGTAATAAAAACATTTTTGAAGATCTTCTTCATTTCCTATGTCAATTTCTAAATTTCCTTAATGATTTTGCATGCAGGTTCATTTTCCTTTTCAAATATCAGTTTTGCACTCATTATAATCATTAAGTACAATCAAGTAAGCAGAATCAGTCACATTTTCATTGATAGCATCATTCTGGCTTTATTATCAGCAGAAATTAAAAATTTGGCTCATATCGGCCATTACACACTCTAGGGAAGGGGAAACCCTATCACTAAACCCATACAAAATTCTGTCTTCTTGATTTTTCTTGACCGGTGTGTTCTACTCTGCTTCCTTCATTAGGTGTTTCCTTCCCTTTCTTAGGTTTTTCTTCTCCCATCTGATGCTTCCTAGCACCTTCATCTAGAGTAGTCGTCCAATTACCGAGTGAGACTAGTTTCAGAGGAGCCAATAGGTACAAATCTTCATATTTTGGGAACTCGTGATCAAAGAACATCTCAAATCCTGGCTTTAGATACATGTCCATCCAATCCAACCATGACTCTCGAAAGCCGCAGAACGAGGATTTTTCTCCTTTCTTGAGGAAATGCCCATACAGCTTCATCTTCTCCATCTGATGTGACACCCGATCTTCTTCTCTATTCTTTTTCCCTTTTTCCAAGTCATTACCTGAATGGTCCCCCTCTAACTTGTGTGGCTTGGAATGCCTCCCCGATTTGGTAAGATAACTGACTCCTTCTATTTTCTCACAAAGATCATCTATCTGAGCATGATTGATCACTTCTGTAGCTTTTCTTTCCTTTTTACCTTATTCTTCCTCATACTATAGACTGTTTATATCATTGTACACCTCTTCACTCTCCAAATAGAGTCATCAGCAAGGTTATTCGGATCCCACTAATTGATTTGAATGATTTCTTTGTCAATATCTTATTCGAATGCTTGTTCTTCTTCTCCTCCTGCTAGCCACCCTTCTTCTTTGATTCCTATAATACATATCCTCTGATCTTCTAGAAATTCATAAGATTTGTCATCTTGTCCTATCGGTATGATCAACATAGATGGGTCGAAGACTTCATTTCCGACATCCAAGAGGTTGATGTTACGTGGTGGTGGTAGTACAACATGATGGTTGGGGAGCAGATGTTGAGTCACATTTGGCCGATTTGCAGGTGGAGAGGAAATGATCCTGCTATTAATCAGGTCTTGTACTTTATGTGCCAGCCTTATACACTTGTTTGTCGTGTGGCCATGAGCTTGGTGAAATTCATAGTAGAGGTTTGCGTTAAAGCCGAGTGGGAGTGGATTAGGCATTGCCCTTAGGTCTAGTGGCTTTAGATCTCCCTTTTCCATTAATCGCTTGAAGGTGGTAGTCAATGAAATCCCTAGATCTGTGAAGTGATGTGTCTATCCTCCAACTTTGGTCTTGATGCACCCCCCCTCTTTGACAAATTCTGCCCTTCTTCTAGCTGACTCAAAACATTAACATCAGTTACTACCTGGTTTCCCGTGTTCCCTCCATAAAATGGTCTTCTAGAGTGGTTCCCCTGTGACTCCTCCTTCTTAATCTTTCTATCCTTGATCGCGTCTTCGATTCTTGTTCTGTTCTCAAATAACTCTGCAAAAGTGTGTATGCATTGTTATATAAGCTTCTCTTGATAGACACTCTGCAAGTTCTTTACTATGGTTCAGATATGTTCTTTCTCAGACAGTCGTTAGGTCATTTTTGAGACCTTTCCCCTCCAACTAGCTAGAAACTCGACAAAGGACTCTTTATATTCTTACGTAGTCATCTCTAAATCCCTCACAGTTAGATCAAATTCTTGATTATACTCGCACTGAGTAACGAAAGCCTTTACAACTTCCTCCCATATATGAGTTTTGCTACGTTCTAAAGTGAAATACATGAACAAAGCTGCCCTAGTCAGGGTTTGGTGAAATAGCATGGCCATCATGGCCTCTTAAATCACTCGGTTGAAAGGCCCTGATACACATCTTCACATGATTTCTAGGGTTGCCAGAACCATCAAACTTATCAATTTCAGGCATTTGAAAACCAATAGGTAGCTTTTCTTGAGCTCCCTCAAACAAACCCTCTAAATCTAGTAAGTAGCTATCAACCCCATTGGACTTGCAGACAACTTTCTCTAGCTTCTCCACCTTTTCCTTCATCTCAAAAACCTCTTTTCATCTTTTTCTATCTTCTTTCTTTCTGCCCTAGGTACATCAGCTCTAGGTGGTTCTAGATCCTCATACCAATCATCTTTCATTACTCGAGTAGCAGGTGGAGGAGGATTGATTATCGGTGGATCAATTGCATGCCTTTGGCGAGTCAGTGTTTTCAACATGGCCATCATTTGATCCATTCTCTCTTTTAACTGTGCTATTTCTATAGCGTGTTGTTCCTGATCCATTTCTCTTTCTGTCTTTGGCTCTCTTTTAACTAACCTTACACTCGAATCCCTAACCCAAATTATCCCGGTGTTTAATGCTATCTTGCCTACAATTATATTTGTTTTTACTTCAAAATTTTGATAGGATTGAAATGTATATGAATGATTCAAATGCCACACATATGAGATACATGAGTGTGTGTGTGTGTGTGTGTGTGTGTGTGTGTGCCTATTCTATATGCCAAAATAAAATAAAATCCTAATCCTAACACCAAAACACATAAACACATAAAATCCTCACCCATATCAAGTGCGTCAACTTCTCCTTTCGTTGTGATCATTGCTACCTTTTCCAAGGTTGGATAATTTTTTTTGGAAAATTTTAAAATTCACTTGAAAAGCATTTCTTCCAAAAATGATTCTTATGATTTTGGATTTTTCCTTTGAAGATGATCATGTAAAGATATGCATCAACAATGGTTGACTTGGAATTTTAATCAAAAAGTGAACTCCAAAGATTTTTGAAACAGCAATTGAATATTTTGGAATAAGGATGGCAAAAAAATCTGTTTGCTTTCAAAGATAGATTTAAAATTCTTTGCATAGAAGGATCACATGATCAGATTATCACCGTACTTTTCATGAATTCGGATACATACAAGGTCAATGATGCTTAGCTAACAAGATATAAGATGTGTAATCTTTCAATCAAGATTCGGCATATTCTCAAATGTTATGGTACATGAAGAGAGATTTCTCAAAAAGTGATTAAGAGGTTACACATCTTTCATTAAGCAAGTATGTCATCATCTCAAGTAATCCCTTCCGGGCATACCAAACTTCCTAGCACATAATCCTAATTAAGAATTGATTTCCTAAGATTTGAAAGGTTCTATAGATGCTACCATGAAAAGGCCGGGTTTTCCTTGACACACATCCGATAGGATGTTTTATATATCAACACATGGTATGAGACCAAGGGTGATCACATGGCTCCATAATAGCTTAGTCGACAGGGTTACCCCGAGCCTCTAAGGTTATAGTTTCATGCAATCGACTGGCGAGACATGCAAGTGCAATGCAATGGGCACGCAAAACTTAATTAATTTGATTAAAAGGATGCTTTTAAGTCTAATCCTCGAGTGAACCCAAAATCATAAATTCCTGGTCTGCGAAACCGAAGATTCTGGGTTCGATAACCACCAAAGTCGCTAGATTGTGGTTATCGTAGTCTAACCACATTTTAAAACTTTTTCAAATTCAAATACGAGTTGCCACTTAATTTTTTTAAAGAAAAATTAAGAAACCATTCTAAAAGCAAACTGATCTTTTGGAAACCTGAGATTTCTAGGTCCGGAGATTATGGAATGAGAGGGGAAGGAGCCGACGAACTAAAACACCCCCTGTCATCCTATCTCGTGATAGGCCTCTACTCAACATCCTTTTTAATTGAATTAATAATCAAAACATGTCCTTAACTAATACATATATATACACTCCAAAAGCATGTCGAAAGTGGTGTAAGCTTGCTAACGATAAAATGGCATACAAAACCACCCTCCAGCTTGGCTCTAACTTTTCTTGCGTCGTCAGTATTGCATCCAGAGCTCACCCTCCTATCCTAAGAAAACCTACAACACTCTAGACATGAGATTTTCCAGGGCGTAAAATGCCATTAGCTTTCAAACAAAGTTGAGTGAGTAACAGAACCACACAATAATCTATAATACAAAACGTTTCTCTATTTGCATCATAGTTTTAGTATCTTGAGATACGGTAACTTTCTTATCAAAAGACGCAATCTTTCATGGGCATGGCAAAGGTCTCAATCAAAACATTTAGGCAGTACACATATCTCAATACTTCTTTTATAGAATTCCTTTTGTTAATGTCGTCAATGATTAACTTAAGCAAGGGTACCCTTAGTGTTACCACCATTAAAATAAGCAATTCATCATTTCTTTATTCTCAAAACCATGTCTTGTTCAAAACCAACCATACCCTTCGAAGCTTAGCCCAGAACTGATTTGACCAACGATATTGACTGAAAGAAGACTCAATTGCAAACGCATTTACGGGTCAAGAAAGAACAACACTTGACAATGAATCGCTTGACCGAACATGTCACGGATGATCCTCAGGTCACCCATAAGATCGAACATGTCATGACGATCCTCAGATCAAGAATGCGGGATAAAAACAATCACTTAGTCGAGCACGTCATGACGATCCTCAGGTCACCCGTACTTAACCAAACACGTCATGCCGATCCTCATACCAAGGGCATGGGATATTAACAGTCACTTGATCGAACACGTCATGACGATCCTCAAGTCACCCGTACTTTACCGAACACGTCATGCCAATCCTCAGACCAAGGGTGCGGAAAATTAACAACCACTTGATCCAACATGTCATGACGATCCTCGGGTCATCCGCACTTTACCGAACACGTCATGCCGATCCTCAGATCAAGAATACAAAACATTTCACAACTTCCCAATCGACTCTATGGAATTACCGAAAGACTGACTTCATAAGAAGTATCCGAACTCAACACAAAAGTTCACAAATCAGCTTTGACCAGAATTCACACGACGAGAAACAAAGCATAACGCCCCTTATTCGCATAAAATCTGTTATTGGAGGTTATCGTTATTTTACGTGTTCGTACGTTTCGTAGTTTAGTTCAATAATAACATCCATTTATACTTTCAAAGTTATGTTATACATTCGTCACTCTATTTCATAACATAACATGCGTACGATGAAAACTTACCCAATTACTATTAATGCAACAATCATGCCATAAAACATACTTATAGCTTGGGTATGAACTCTAAATGGTCAAATCACATTATATTCATAAGAGCAGAAGAATAGCATATAGCTCATGGTTCTTTAAACATGGATTTGATACCAACAATTAGATAGATAAAACTCTTGACATGCTCATCTATGCGATAGCACTTACCATAACACAAATATTCATAGTAATACAGATATTAAGATATATAGCAACATTAATCGACACCACATATATACAATACATCATATAAGTAGCTTGTAGATATCTTGGATATATTTTAATACTAATTATAGTGAGGTTAGAAAACTCACCTCGAGTATGTAGCAAGGTCAGAACCTTAGTAGAAGTTAACCAGCAAGTTATACAACAATAACCAGAAGAAACAGAATAAAGTACGAGTACTAACTACAGGGGCATACTAGTAATTTTACCAAATGAGAATACAAACCTCAAGGTAGTGATCCACGTGTCATTCTAAGTCCAACGCCATTGACTAGACTCAAATCGGAGTCTGTCGCGTTTTATGGTGTAGTATCTAGGGCTTACTGCACTAATGTGGGCCCTAAAAGACAGGCTGTATTTTTTGCCTCAATAATAGGTCACCAAACTTAAGGAGAATGATCTAGATATTATTCTAAGACTCTGGAAACTGACCGCGTAATTTTCGGAGTCCAAGATTATTTATTATGAATTATTGAAGACAATATATATCAAAAAATACCCAAAAAGGGATTTAAATAAATAATTTTAATTATACTAAAAAATCAATACTTCGAAGTATTTTTATTTAATACTAGATATTAAAATACAATACCAGTATTTTTCTCATAATTTTCGGAGCTCATTTAGTATTTATAATAATTAATATACTAATAAAATAGCTCCTTATTGATTATTAAAAATACTAAGATATAGTATTATAGCTTTATAACTCTTGGGATATCATGAAATAGTGTTGGGGACATTCCCCTAATTTTCTATAATTTATAAACATGTATAGGTATTTAATTACTATTTAAATACCATAGAAAAGTAATATTTATTATTTATATAATACATAAAGATAATAACTATTTGCTATTATATAACCATAATATACAGAGTATACGAAATATTAATTAATAATTTTGTATAGAACATCACTAGGGACATATTCCTAATTTTTTGAAATTTACAAATACATATAGGTATTTAATATCCATTTAAATAGCCTTAAAACTATTTATTTGTGCATAATAATAATAATTATATTATGACTATAATAATGTGATTATACTTAGTATGTTAAGAATACTATATAAGATTATTCCATAATTTGAAACAATAATAATACATTTATAAACCATTTTATAATAATAAAATCATTTAAAACTAATTAAGACTAATATTAATAATAATCTTAGACCCGTTGGGTCAGCCCGAACCGACCCGAACCGATCCGAACCTAAACGGATCACACATATATACTAACAAAAGAAACCAACCTAAAGATCCATCAGGTCAAACCCTGATCGACTCGAACCTACTCGGACAACCCTTATAGACTCACTACTAAGCCCAACACGTCGATCCAAACTGAACCCGAACCGAACCCATTTACACTAACAAACTAACCCAACCCGATAACCCAAACCCTGACCCGAACAATACCCTAACCCATTCTCGACACAACATGACCCGTTCGAACACCCGATCTCCAACCCGGCGTCAAAACGATGTCGTTGGACTTAAAAGGTCCATGGGTCCTATTTTACCCAACCAGAGTCCATGACCCTAACCACTAACACTCACAGCCTGGCCCACCCCGTGGCCCGAATCCAAACCCGACGTCAAATGATGTCGTCCTACATAAAAAGGACCCACGGGTTTATTAAAACCAAACCCTACCCGGATCCTTACCCATTACTACTCACACACTGACCCACCCTTACCTAAACCCGACCCGGCCCAAACCCGAGTGTTATAACCCTTTTCTATTTCTTGTCCAGCTAAGCCAGGCACTGCCCGCGAGCCTGCGACTTGCCGGGAAACCTTCCCACGCCTACATCTCTCTGCTCTCTCCATGAAAACACCTCATTCCAACGCCATTAGGATCGGTTTGATCTTCTCTACAACCTATAATGAGATGAACACCTATTACATTCGTTTTCTGTACGAACCAATCTATTATTCTTTTGGCCAAAATATGAATAATGGCTTGCATGCATGTCTAAGCATTACCCATTTTGAAAACTGATTCTAGGGGAGTGTACAGGGGTCCAAAGGTTCTGTTTAATGTGTCTTAGGGGTTGTTTGGTTGGATTCAAAAATCCAAGCTCCGGTAAGGAGCTTCCATGACTGTCTAGGCTTAACCAGGACACAAGGCTCTATTTGGTGCCTGCATGTGATCCTAAACATGATCAAAGGACATGCAGATGTACGAAAATGAACACGGGGGTATGGGATTACCTAAGAGAGCCATGGGTTCTCTTACCTTCTCTGATCAACCTCCTCTTTCTCTCTCTCTCTCTCTCTCTCTCTCTCTCTCTCTCTATCTCTCCTGCGTCTCTTTTCTTTTCTACCTGTCTTCCTCTTCTGGGTGTGGGTGTGTGTGTACAAAGAGTTTACGAAAAGGGGAAGTTATATTGTAGGGGTGTGGTGTATGCCAATCCGGGTGTGGGGTGTGTTTGGTTGAGCTCTCAAGCTCTCTCTCAGTTTCTCTCTCTATAAGAATCTGCAATAGACAGATTAGGGGGGCTAGGAATGAGAGTAATGAGGGTGAGGTGGTGTTCCTTATATAGAGGGAGGAAATAAGGGAGCTTATTCCATGTGCTGGGTGCACCAACGTGTGTACAAGTGTGTGTATGCTTGTGTGTGTCCAAGGGTAGACATGGGTGGTCCACATGACTATCAAGGGGTGGTGTGGGTCTCACTCTCAGGTAAATGCATTGGGATGTATGCCAGCATTCTAGTTAGGTGCGAAACTGTGAAAATGAAGATAGTAGCAAAAGTATATACTTACAGGGCTATGCACGTACCTATATATAATAGTCCGTTTATAAATCCTTAATGAAGTCATAATGTCGAGGTTACGACTATTCTAATAATTACTAGGTTAGAAATGATATCATAGTCATCAAGACGTTGCTATAGGATCTTATAAGGGTTTTCTAATTAGGAAAATCCTAATGAACCTTCTGTAATTGTACCATGGTGATGTCATCATTTATATTATCTTATGTGGAATTTCTGGGAAAGTTCAGGTGCTACACTACTTAACTTATTTGATATGTCAGATACAAAATCCACCTGTAGGGTTTGACATAATGAAAACCTATAAGCTTTCTCAAGGGGATATTATCAATCCCAAAAATTGAGACATGGATTCCATCATTAATTTATATCCACCACATAATCAATATTGTCACCCAATCCAATATTAACACATTTAAGGATCTCACCCTTCTAGGGATCAAAGTGTAATCATCAAATGTATGTGTCTATAAATTAACTTAGGATTTAGAGCATAAGCACTCATAATAGCCATGGGGTATTAATTATCTTATAAGTCAGTATAAAGATAATTACCCCAAGTCGGTCCTGTTTAATACACAAAGTGAACCAGCATAGTGAGTTAAAACTATACCGTTTCCTGTAGTTAAGACAAACCTACTACAACACCATGCTGCAGTCCTACCGATGGTGTGTCCAAACCCATCTAAGACTATAAACCAAAATCTTACATTCTACAAGATCCGATAGTCTGATCTTCTATGTGTAAGCCAAACTCTACACACCAAACCACCGATTATGTAGAATGAGAGACACACATGCATAATATTAAATAAATAATACAATACAAACATTACCCACACAGATTCTCAGAAAAATGGAATAACTGATTTTATTATATGAATAATAAATCAACTACACAAAGAATGCTTTAAGTATATATCCCTAACAGGTTCCATGGAATCCCAAGAGAAGAGCATGAACAAAAGAGATGAAATCAAAACCTAATTGATGATCCAAATTGAATTCTACTTTGAAAAACTTGTTTTTATCTTAAACCTAAAGCTATCTAGATCAAAATAAAAAAAAACACAAGAAGGAATTCAATTACAATTCAAGTGGTGTGTGGTGAAATGAGTGGGAAGAGACTTTTTAAAAACCCTTAGATTTTCTTTGTTTGGTGGAGACCTTCAAGTATCTTCAAGATCCTTCTTCAGGTAAACCATAAGATCGCTCTATCATACCACCCACAATACAATGGTTAGGTTGAACTAGTCAATAGGGAGATCAAGCATATCCCTAAGAAAACTGTGAATCTCAATAGAAAGGTCTGGTCTTTATGTCTAACTAACGCTCTATTGGCATATAGGATGGAATATAACACTAACCTCAGAATGTATTCCTATAGATTGGTATATGGGAAAAGCGTGCCATCTTCTTGGAGAATTGGAGCACAAGGCTTCCTAGGCCACATGATTGTTAAACTTTGACATTCATGAAGATGGCACATTAAGGAAGCCCAATTGAATGAGTTGGAGGAGATAAAGAATAATGCCTATGATCGTGTATGAACATACAAATCAAAACTTAAGGCAAAGCATGATCGTTTAATCTTGAGAAAGAAGCTTGAACTACGTCAAAAGGATTTACTTTATGATTCAAAGCTTCATTTATTCTAGGGAAAGCGTAGGTCGAGATGGACAGGACCTTTTATTGTGAAGGAAGTGTTCCC
This sequence comes from Hydrangea macrophylla, assembly GCA_033977485.1. Lineage (NCBI taxonomy): Eukaryota > Viridiplantae > Streptophyta > Magnoliopsida > Cornales > Hydrangeaceae > Hydrangea > Hydrangea macrophylla. The sequence continues at coordinate 86,867,839 of CM066994.1, forward strand.
CCATGGGGGGTTTGTTGGAAAAACAGGTTTAAATGGAAAGTTTAAACGCGCAGCGGAAAAATCAAGTTATGAAACTTTATTGGCATGCCCGGATCTACTACTCGTCAATTCTACAGATGCGTACAAGAGGGGACACGAGTTATACCTTAGTGTCTTGAACCCAATTCTGATCTTCAACTTCCAGCAGCCTCCACTAGATGATCTTCACCCTTATGACTCCTGCGGATGCCTGCCAGAAAGACTAGGGTTGGTGGGAACCCTAATGGAGAGGATAGAGAAGGTTTTGGGACTCCAAAACAGTTTCTACAGCTTCTGACGTTCAAAACGACGAACAACCTTTTCCAGAACGCAGCTGCCCTATTTATAGATTCCCAGAACCGACCTAGACTTCGAGCGATCGAAGTGCCTTCGATCGATCGAACATTCGATCGATCGAACCATCTTCGATCGATCGAACCTGCAGACTTCAATCGATCGAGATATCTTCGATCGATCGAACTTGTCTGGACATCATCCTCAAGCATCTTTCCAAGCATCCTGGCGGAGCTAAGAGTGGGACCTCCTAGGCTCTTTATTGTTGGCTCAGACCAGTTTATTAATTACCATGACCAAACTCTTTGATCAGCAAACTAACCAACTGGTCAGTTAACGTTTACTCCACTATAAAACGATAACTGAACTCCAACGCAAAAGAACATATCCGAAGCGATAACTAGACTTGTATGTTGTACTAATGTCCCTCTACCGTCAGCATTCGTAATCATATTCAGGTAGTCGGATAACTGTTACTGTCAACCTGAATCATGATTACTTCTTGTATTCCTTGAGTCCCATTCACTACTCATGATTACCAAATATGTTGATAACTCTTATCAACAAGACTGCAGTACTCAGTAATCGACATGGTGACATTCTCAAGGGAATGCTTACTCTGAAACAGAGGGTAGATTCTATCTTGACAATATATGTTCACAACCCTATGAACATGACATACCCAAGATACCCAGGTGTTGATCTTCTGTAGACCTCACTGATTGGTAAGTCAAAGCAGTCATATCCACAGTCTGTGTTCATAATCGCCTCAAGATTGAGAACACGTACCTTATACAAGTTATGAGTTCCTATCGACTGATTGACAGCTTTGAGTGTCAATAGGAAAGCTCAGGTCCGTCAATGCACTATAAGCACTAGCATATTAACCAAGAGTCACACTCTAGTGATTGAGATTTATCACTCCATCCAATGGTAGTTAATGATGCTACAGTGTATACCTGATGAGATATCCAGTCTCATCATCCACTGTGACAAGCTTTAAGTATCAAAGAATAGTAATTCGTATCTCATTGTATGTATCTCATACACACACGAAATACTTACTATGATACTTATGGAATAAACAATCATCTCATGAAAGAAACATACATAATGAAATGTAAAGCTGATATCCACATATTAAAAAGTCAATGTCTAATACATAAAGTAATGGTTTGAGGGCACAAACCCAACAAACTCCCACTTGCACTCATAACCATTCAGAACTACATCTAAGACCTAGACTATCTAGATGACGATCAAAGACCTTCTGTGGTTAACTCACTACCACCGTACATAAGCATGTAATCTTTAGTCCTTCTCAAGTACTTAAGAATGTGCTTAACGGCTGTCCAGTGCTCTGGACCCGGATTCGACTGATATCTGCTAACCATGCCAACGGCAAAGCAGATATCTGGTCTAGTGCATAACATCGCATACATGAGACTTCCCACTGCAGAAGCATAGGGAACTCCTGTCATGCGATTCCTCTCCTCCTGTGTCTTTGGACACTGGTCCTTGGAGAACGCTAAACCATGCCTGAAAGGTAACAAACCTTTCTTCGAATTATCCATTGAAAACCTAGTTAGCACCTTATCGATATAACCAGCTTGAGATAATCCCATTATCTTTTGCTTGCGATCCCGAAAGAGCTTTATCCCAAGAATATAGCTCGCCTCTCCTAGATCCTTCATATCGAAAGTACTAGCTAGCCAAACCTTGACCGTTGACAATGCCGCTACATCATTTCCAATAAGTAGAATGTCGTCAACATAAAGCACAAGAAAAGCCACCACTTTTCCTTCACTCTTCTTGTATACACAAGGTTCATCCAGATTCTGTATGAAACCAAACGATTTGACCGCTTGGTCAAATCGGATGTTCCAACTTCTGGATGCCTGCTTAAGCCCATAAATGGACTTTTGCAACTTGCATACCAAGTTACCTTTCCGACCAGCTATGAACCCTTCTGGTTGTTGCATATAGATGTCCTCCTCAAGATTGCCATTCAAGAATGCAGTCTTGACGTCCATCTGCCAGATTTCAAAATCTAGGCATGCAGTAATAGATAAGAGTATTCTGATGGACTTGAGCATGGCTACCGGCGAGAAGGTTTCCTCATAGTCAATGCCCTCCCTCTGAGTATAACCTTTCGCTACAAGCCTAGCCTTAAAGGTCTCAACCTTTCCATCAGATCCTCTTTTCCTCTTATAGACCCACTTGCAGCCAATGGGTTTAATATTGGCTGGAAGTTCTACAAGATCCCAGACCTGATTGGAATCCATAGATTCCAATTCAGCCTTCATAGCTTTAATCCAATGAGCTGAATCAACATCAGCCATTGCCTCTTCGTAAGTGGTAGGATCAGATTCAGATTCTATGGAGACAGCTTCTAAAACTTCTCCTAAGAACATGTATCTATCAGGCTGGCTGATAATCCTCCCACTACGACGAGATACCGGTGCGGAAATGGGTGAAGAAGTGGTGTTTTCTTGATTTATATCGTCATTAACTGCGGGTTGGACTGAGGGCTCTCCTTCTATCTCTCTAAGATCTATCCTTCCCTTAGGTTTATGGTTCATGATATAATCATTCTCTAAGAAAACAGCATTTGTACTAACAAACACTTTCTGTTCCCTTGGATCATAAAAATACCATCCATAAGTACCCTTTGGATAACCCACAAAGTAACATACTTCCGATCTAGAATCCAATTTGCTCATCTTTCCTTTCAGCACATGTGCCGGACACCCCCATATCCGGAGATGTTGCAAAGAAGGCTTGCGCCCAATCCACATCTCTCGTGGTGTCCTTGGAACAGATTTGCTTGGTACTAGATTTAGTATGTAAGCAGCGGTTTCCAAAGCATAACCCCAAAGAAATAAAGGTAACTCAGAATAACTCATCATTGACCTAGTCATGTCTAAAAGAGTCCGATTCCTTCTCTCCGCTACACCGTTTTGCTGAGGCGTACCAGGTGCAGTCAACTGTGACAGAATCCCATTCTGTACGAGGTGATTAATAAATTCATTAGAGAGATACTCGCCACCTCGATCAGATCGAATGGCCTTGATATGTGTGCCCAATTGCTTCTCCACTTCAGCCCTAAACTCTTTGAACTTTTCAAAGGCTTCAGACTTGTGCTGCATTAGGTACACATATCCATACCTGGAGTGGTCATCGGTAAATGTTATGAAATACTCATAACCACCTCTTGCTCTAATATTTATTGGTCCACACACATCAGTATGAACTAATTCCAACAATGCATTGGTTCTATTGCCCTTTGCAGGAAAGGGCCTTTTGGTCATCTTACCCTCTAAACAAGACTCGCAGACTTCTATTGGTTCGAGAACCAAATCGCCTAAGACCCCTTCTTTGACTAGTCTGCCAATCCTATTTAGATTGATATGACCAAGCCTCATATGCCAAAGCCTTGTTGGATTAGTGGAAGACCTCTTTCTTTTAGATGATACAGTTACCATTGAGTTATTAAGTTCCATACAAGAATCTTTAGAAATATTGGGAGTAATCACATACAAACCATTTGATTTAACACCAGAACATATAAAAGAACCATTTCTTTTAATCACAACTTCAGTTCCAAAATTAAAAGAATAACCATTATTCGATAAATTAGAAACTGAAATTAAATTACGTCTCATTGAAGGAACGTAAAGTACATTTGATAAAATCAAAACTTTATTGTCTAGAAATTCTAAAACTACGACTCCTATAGCAACCGCAGAAACGGTTGCGCTAGAACCTAGAGTAAGTACGATTTCCCCATCACTGCACTTCCTGGTTGATCTGAACCCCTGCAATGAATTACAGATATGGTTAGTCGCACCAGAATCAATGCACCAAGTGTTTGAAGTATCCGTTATAAAACTTACTTCAATCACATGTGATTCAATCATACCTTGAACTCTTGTAGCTAAGAATTCTGGACAGTTCCTCTTCCAGTGGCCCTTCTCACCGCATTGGAAACACTTTCCTTTGCCTTGGCCACCCACCTTCCCTTTGCCCTTACCTTTTCCCTTAGATTTTGCAATCTTAGGGACCGGTCCAACACTTGAACCTCCAGTGCTAGCCTTTTTCTTCCCTTTCTTTCCTTTCGGCACAGATCGGGAAGAGGAAGCGCTTTTCTCAACGTTTAAAACGCTGCCCCCAGGTTTGATCACCCCTTCCGCTGCCAATAAAGAGCTCATCAATTCGCTCATTGAAAAATCCATTTTATTCATATTATAATTCAGTTTAAATTGAGCGAATGATGGCGACAGCGTATTGAGGATCATATCAACTTGGGTCTGTGCATCGATGTTGGCACCTAGGGTCTCCAGCTCGTTTAAATAACCAATCATTTTCAAAACATGTTCTTTGACTGGAGTCCCTTCCGACATCTTAGCACTCATTATCTTCTGCATAGCTACCTGTCTGGCAGGCCTGCCATGATCCCCAAACATCTTTTTCAGGGATTCGATAATGTCACTGGCGAAATTGTTCGACTGGTATTGGTGTTGTAACACATTAGCCATAGAAGCCAATATGTAACAACGAGCCATCCCATTCGACTTTTTCCATTTATCGAACTCGCGTCTAGCAGTAGCCGAAGCATTTGCAGCGGGTTCTTTGGGGCATGGGGTGGTGAGGACATATATGTGATCCTCCGCAGTTAACACGATGTCAAGGTTACGTTTCCATTCAGTGTAGTTGTTTCCAGTTAACTTGTTTTGAGTGAGTATGGTGGCAAGTGGACTAAATGCAGATCCAGACATTATGATTACTGAAAATCAAACAAACAAAATAAATATGGATATCAGAATTTGACAGTTTGAAATAAAAGAATCCTTTTAAAACTCTTATTTTAAAAACAAAGTCGCCGGAATATTGAAACGAAAGAATAAAGCCTCCGTGTGGTGGTCAATGTTCAATCTTTCGATTAATCATGACTTGTCCGCTATGCAACTCTTGCAAAACAAGTTATGACTCCCGAACCTATTTGATCTCTAAGTTTCTGAATAATGCCCCGTGTGGGATCCCTTATCCATAGCTTAGCTAGTGTGTACCATTAACTAGGATCCAATCACAACCGTCTCAAGTAGCGCCTCCGTGTGGTGGTCACCCTCTAACACGTCTGATTGATCCTATCCATAGGAAGTTCACATCTAGTAACCAATGAGCAGTGTACCCTCCGTATGGAATGATCACCCCTGGCGAGGTGACACAGAATACACTACTCATCTTACAATGAACCGTTAATGGAAGATCGTGGGTGTTATTTGATAAGACCTTCTCCCACTAGATTTAGTAAAAAAGGATTTTGCTTTTTGAGAAAATCTGTTTCTACACACTTCCCATAAACATCTAATGTTTACTAATGTGTTGAAAACGGTTTTTGAATTTTATTTTAGAAAACTTGTTTTGCGTGCATGCAACAATGTATTATACGCCAATCACAAACAAAGCACATAAAACAAAAAACTAAAATGAAATAAAAGACATCCAAACGATGCCTCTATCTCCCATGGCTCTATCTCCATAGAACCTGCTTTTGGTTTGATCGCCTCCAGCTCCATCTTCATGGACAATGGCTCCTTGCTCCATCTTCATGGATATTCTAATTCTATTACATTGAACTTATGCCTCTTTTGAAGCTTACAATTTATCTAGAAATAGAAATAGCAACAACAAAATAAAAGGCTAGGGAAACCGGTGCGACTTTCCTTTTCGTAGGATTGAAGTCGCAGCGCCCTTTACATATGCCTTAAAACCAAACCAAACTTAAAACAACACACCAATCTAAAACATTCAAACACAAAATTAAATGCTCTTGGCGACATGGGAGATAGCGACTAACTTTTGCTGCAAAAGGTTAGTTGAACACACATCCACGCATATATATAACAAAATATAACTATTGGAACCCTTAATTGATTCACACAGTATATAAACTCTTTACATACTGAATTAGAACTCAAAACAGCATCTAACTTCTCTGTCATAGTTCGATCGATCGAAGACAGTTCTATCGCTCGAACCTTCGATCGATTGAACACTGTTTAATCGCTTGAACATTCTATTTCACAGAATGATTAAAAATTTTGCAGAATACGTTAAAATTAAACTTTTAATTTCAAAATACTTTTAAAACTGTGAAACAAAGATCCTGACAAAGAGTCTGTCTCGATCGATCGAACTCTGTTCGATCGCTCGAACAACAGAAGGTTTCGATCGATCGAAACCTGTTCGATCGCTCGAGTACAGAGCGTTCGATCGATCGAGACTACTTCGATCGATCGAACCCATCTTGCATCCAATGCAATCACAGATTTGTATACTGCTGCGATAACACTGCAGAAACAGATCTGTGACGATGCAGTTTCGAAAGCAGTTCTAAAATCAACATGCAAATCAAAATAGTGTTCCAAAAAATGCATCTATGGATCCAAACGAGCGTGGCTCTGATACCAATTGTTGGAAAAACAGGTTTAAATGGAAAGTTTAAACGCGCAGCGGAAAAATCAAGTTATGAAACTTTATTGGCATGCCCGGATCTACTACTCGTCAATTCTACAGATGCGTACAAGAGGGGACACGAGTTATACCTTAGTGTCTTGAACCCAATTCTGATCTTCAACTTCCAGCAGCCTCCACTAGATGATCTTCACCCTTATGACTCCTGCGGATGCCTGCCCGAAAGACTAGGGTTGGTGGGAACCCTAATGGAGAGGATAGAGAAGGTTTTGGGACTCCAAAACAGTTTCTGCAGCTTCTGACGTTCAAAACGACGAACAACCTTTTCCAGAACGCAGCTGCCCTATTTATAGATTCCCAGAACCGACCTAGACTTCGAGCGATCGAAGTGCCTTCGATCGATCGAACATTCGATCGATCGAACCATCTTCGATCGATCGAACCTGCAGACTTCAATCGATCGAGATATCTTCGATCGATCGAACTTGTCTGGACATCATCCTCAAGCATCTTTCCAAGCATCCTGGCGGAGCTAAGAGTGGGACCTCCTAGGCTCTTTATTGTTGGCTCAGACCAGTTTATTAATTACCATGACCAAACTCTTTGATCAGCAAACTAACCAACTGGTCAGTTAACGTTTACTCCACTATAAAACGATAACTGAACTCCAACGCAAAAGAACATATCCGAAGCGATAACTAGACTTGTATGTTGTACTAATGTCCCTCTACCGTCAGCATTCGTAATCATATTCAGGTAGTCGGATAACTGTTACTGTCAACCTGAATCATGATTACTTCTTGTATTCCTTGAGTCCCATTCACTACTCATGATTACCAAACATGTTGATAACTCTTATCAACAAGACTGCAGTACTCAGTAATCGACATGGTGACATTCTCAAGGGAATGCTTACTCTGAAACAGAGGGTAGATTCTATCTTGACAATATATGTTCACAACCCTATGAACATGACATACCCAAGATACCCAGGTGTTGATCTTCTGTAGACCTCACTGATTGGTAAGTCAAAGCAGTCATATCCACAGTCTGTGTTCATAATCGCCTCAAGATTGAGAACACGTACCTTATACAAGTTATGAGTTCCTATCGACTGATTGACAGCTTTGAGTGTCAATAGGAAAGCTCAGGTCCGTCAATGCACTATAAGCACTAGCATATTAACCAAGAGTCACACTCTAGTGATTGAGATTTATCACTCCATCCAATGGTAGTTAATGATGCTACAGTGTATACCTGATGAGATATCCAGTCTCATCATCCACTGTGACAAGCTTTAAGTATCAAAGAATAGTAATTCGTATCTCATTGTATGTATCTCATACACACACGAAATACTTACTATGATACTTATGGAATAAACAATCATCTCATGAAAGAAACATACATAATGAAATGTAAAGCTGATATCCACATATTAAAAAGTCAATGTCTAATACATAAAGTAATGGTTTGAGGGCACAAACCCAACAGGGTTGAATTAGTGAATCCTAAGAATGGCAACACCTTCAAGACAAATGGTCAACGCCATAATCGATTTTTTGAAGTATTCAAGCTAGAGTCAGAGACCATCCAGCGGGATAATCTTGACTATTCTACCTGATGAATTTTGGAACTCCTTTGTTGTGTATTAGTTTTCTTTCTATTGGTGTGTTTTTTTTTGTCTATCAATATTTCTTACTTCTAATTATTTTATGCTTGTAGGATGAATCCCCTACAATTTCTGCCACACATGTTTTACCATAGAGTTAGCTCTCCGGGAACTCTATTAGAATGGACCATTATAGATTTGAGACGAATAAGTCCATCAATATGCACACATAGGATTTACCTAGAGGAAGATGCTAAACCTTGAAGACAAATGCAAAGGCATCTAAACCCGAACATGCAAGATGTGGTGAAGAAAAAAGTGCTAAAATTGCTTAATGCTGGGGTGGTTTATCCGATCTCAGATTGTCCATGGGTAAGTCCAACCCAGGTAGTGCTGAGGAAAGCTGGCATTATGGTTGTGCAAAATAAAGAAGGATAGTTAGTTCCGACATGTGTGACCATGACCTGGCGCTTGTGAATTGATTGCCGAAAGCTGAATGTGATGACCCAAAAGGACCACTTCTTACTTCTTTTCATGGATCAAACGCTTAAAAGAGTTGCCCGGTCACCAATTTTATTGCTTTTTGGACTGTTATAGTGGTTATAACAAGATTGAGATTGATCCTGCATATCAAGTGAAGACTTATCCATTCGGTACGTTCGCATATTGCTGAATGCTATTTAGCTTTTGCAATACACCTGCTACCTTTCAGAGGTGTATGCTAAGCATCTTCAGCGATTTAGTGGAAACGATAATGGAAGTGTTCATGGATGATTTTTGTTGTGTTTGGCAGTAGTTTTGATGACTACTTTGAAAGTCTCCAAAAGGTGTTAAAAAGGTGTGAGGACAAGAATCTTATCCTGATTTAGGAGAAGTGTCACTTTATGATGACAAAGGGAATAGTTTCGGGCCATATTGTTTCAGATGAGGGGATACAAGTAGATAAGGAAAAATTGATGTAATCATGAATTTTCATGTTCCCATTACAGTAAAAGATGTACGATCATTCCTGGGTCATGCGGCTTTTTATCAGAGATTCATCAATGATTTTAGCGCTATATCTAGGCCATTATGTCAACTTTTGGCTAAAGATATCTCATTTAAATGGATTAGCAATTGTCAAGAATCCTTTGACAAACTTAAGCATCACCTCACCATAGCTCCTATGATGTAATCTCCATATTGGAGTTTCCCATTCGAGTTAATGTGTGATGTAAGTGACACTACGATCAGAGCTATATTGGGACATCGAAAGGATAAGAAGTTGACTGTCACTTACTATGCTTGTCGGACTCTTGATGGAGCTCAAAGAAATTACTCCACCACTGAAAAAGAGTTGCTAGGTATTGTGTTTGCTTTCGAAAAGTTCAGACAGTATCTTATCGGCTCACAAATTGTCTGCTTTACTGACCATGCTGCACTGAAGTATCTATTGTCAAAGAAAGATACGAAACAATGATTAATACATTGGATTCTCTTACTCCAGGAGTTTGATTTAGTTATTAAAGATAAGAAGGGAGTGGAGAAAGTTGTGGTTGATCATTTATCTTGACTGATTTTTGAGGATAATTCTTCACAAGTTATTCTAATCCGTGACTCATTTCTAGATGAACATTTATTTTTTATGACCACTCTACCTTGGTACGTAGGTATTTAGAATTCTTTGGCAATAGGAGAGACCCCATCTTACTTATCTACTCCTAATAGAAAAAGATTATTGTCTATTGCCAGTTTGTTTTACTTTGATGACCCGTACTTAATCAAGTACTGTACGGATCAAGTGATACCGTGATGTGTCCCAAAGGAGTACATTTCTCATACTATTTCCTCTTACCATTTCAAAGCATGTGGCAGTCACTTCTCATCTTAAAAGACTGTCCAGAAGGTTCTTAGTAGAATATTTTACTGGCCGTCAATTTTTAAAGATTGGTATGCTTTCTACAAAGCTTGTCCTAGGTGTTAGAAGTTAGGTACCTTGTCTAGAAGTAATGAAATGCTAATGACCCAGATTATCACCATTAAGATTTTTTACTATTGGGCCATCAATTTAATGGGATCATTCTTGCAATTCTCTTAGTTTGAATACACTTTTAACAGTTTAATACGTGTCCAAGGAAGTAGAGGCTGTTCCGACAAGGAGAAACGATCATCAAACTATAATCACATTTCTAAAGGAAAAAATTCTTTTGAGATTCGAAACACCGAAGGCTATGATTAGTGATCCTGGGACCCATTTTTGTAATTGGCCTTTCGAGGCATTAATGATGAAATATGGGGTAAACCATAAGATCGCTCTATCATACCACCCACCATCCAATGGTCAGGTTGAACTAGCCAATAGGGAAATCAAGCATATCCTTACGAAAACTATGAATATCAACAAAAAGGACTGGTCTTTGTATCTAACTGACGCTCTATGGCCGTACAGGATGGAATATAAACTAATCTCAGAATGTCTTCTTATAGATTTGTATATGGAAAAGTGTGCCATCTTCTTGGAGAATTAGAGCATAAGGCTTACTAGGCCACACGATTGTTAAATTTTGACATTCATAAAGGTGGCACATTAAGGAATCTCCAACTGAATGAGTTGGACGAGTTAAGGAATGATGCCTATGATTGTGCACGAACATACAAATCAATACTAAAGGCAAAACATGATCATTCGATCTTAAGAAAGAAGCTTGAACCAGGTCAAAATGTTTTACCTTATGATTCAAAGCTTCATCTCTTCCTGGAAAAGCTTCAGTCGAGATGGACAGGACTTTTTGTTGTTAAGGAAGTGTTCCCCCATAGGGCGGTTGAATTAGTTAATCCTGAGAATAGCAACACCTTCATGGTAAGTGGTCAATGCCATAAGCTATTTTAGAAGGATTTGAACCACAGTCAGAGACCATTCAGCTGGATGACCTTGGCTATTCTGCCTGATGAATTATGGAACTCTTTTGTTGTAAATTAGTTTTCTATCTCTTGGTGTGTTCTTTTCTTTCCGTCTATCTAATTTTCTTACTTCTGTTTATTTCTTAGCTGTAGGATGAATCCACTAAAATTTCTGCCACACATGCTTTACCATGGAGTTAGCTCTCTGGGAACTCCACCACAAGAGGAGAGAGAGAGATAGACTAGTGTTCAGTCCATTGTCTGACTCATGCCCAGACTCCCCGAATGAATCAATTGCTAACATGAACACATGGGACCTGCTATGGAAGATCTCCACGTTAACTCGGACGGAGAGGTAGTGGAATACTTTATGGAATTTGCTGAAGGAGAAGACCTTTCATCTCCAGATTTTGAGAATATCTGATCTCTGTATTTCTGCAGCCATAAAATAAAATGGAACTTTCTTTCAGCTTTATTTCATTTGTTGTTTTTTATTTTTTCAACCAAGGTCATGTAACCCTACTCTTTTTAAAGAATCTGTTGCTGCACCCTGTTATGGAAACTTTGATAAGCAATCTACGGCAAATAATGGATTCTTAAAAATCCTAATTTGAGCAATAAAGATGATGATTTTCTAAGTTAATCCTTTATATTTGTAGTGATTGAAATTTGTTTTAAACTGTTTGGATGCTTGAATTTATATTTCATTCTTTTGGAATGCATCTTTGAATAGTTGGGGGTGATTATATGTATCATTTTTGGGTCCCCGGACATTTTTTGGCCTAATTGATTAGAATTCATGCCCAATTGATTGCCATTCATTGGCAATCGATTGCCATTTCAGTTCCAGACTTAAGTTTGTTCGTCTCTTTCTCCCTCATATTTTCAAATCTATACAAGGGAGAGAGAGGCATTTTAAGAGAGGGGAGTTTCCCGAATTTTCTTCCCTTCTACTTGATCATTCATAACCACTTTTTCACCATCACCACCATTATTATCATCTTCATCACTGTACCTCACCACCGCTATCACTACGAGGAAACAATTGCGAGGGGACATTTTGGGCCTCTCTTTGAGTTTTCCCATCATACTTCTTCATCAAATCATCATCAGTCACCAGCATTTTGGAAACTTTGCATCTAGAGTCCCAGAATTGTCTTCCAATTGCCGCAACATACATTGAGGTTTGTTCCCTAAAACCTCCTTCAATTCTTATTCTATTTGTGATCCAGAACAACAGAGGGTGCCCTCATGGTCCTAACACCACTAAATCGTTGATGAATGCATATGAGTCCTTTCTAGTCGCCCCCTATTTTCAATGATGGAAATTGATTACCATCAGGGTCCAATCAATTATCATCAGTGTCCCATTGATTGCCAATAGATGCCAATCGATTGGCATAAAATCCCAATTGATTTCCATTTATGCCAATCGATTAGCATTTACAGATAGCAGTTTTGTCCTATTTTCTCATTCAATCTCCCTTTTTCTCTTTTCTTTTCAATTTTAATGGCCCCCAAGCCTACAGATAGTGGTCTTCATCCTAACAAGTCTACCTCTTTGAACCTACCGGACCCTTCCCTCGCCCACGGGTTTTGCAATGATAAGGAGAACACCTGGTTCTGAAAGTACTTTCAAACTCGTGATGTAATGGTCGAGCGCCAATTTGAGAATCTTTAGAGCCACACCAAAGTTCTATACTATCTCACTCATCTTTGTGATTATCTCGACTGGCATCCCGTCCTCACGACCACGAAATTAGTCAATACCCTATGGATCTGGGCGGCAATTGGTAGTATGGTTAGGGTCCCCAAAACCCCATATACATATTCATCGTCCGTTTGGGGATGGGAGGTAATTTTTGGCCCATCGACAATAGCTAAGGCCATAGGGATCACAGAGGTACTGGATCATTTATTCCCAATCCATATCGGCCGACCCTTTCCTTTATTTGACATGGTCACTGTAGAGATTTTGAGTGGTAAAGTGAAGTAGTGGAATAGGGACCGAGCGTTCTGGGATCATCACTTGACATCAGACTATAATCTTCTCCACCTGGCCATAGTAGGCTGCATCCTTCCAATAACCTATAAAAAGGAGATAGCTAGGTGGTACACACAGGCCCTGTATGCTATAGGAACTAGGAAACTAGTATGTTTATCTGACCCTGCCTAGATTTCTTGTTTGACTACATATGACACCTAGGATGTACCCAGCACCTCAAAGGTGTAAGGCTCATACATCGAGTATATAAGGAGGTAGGTATCCCATCTCTCCGTACCGATCTTCATCTTCAAAAACCTAAGATCAGGATATTTTGTGAAGCCACCACAAAAAGATCAGATCGTCAGTTTAAGATGCTAAAAAAAGGGAAACTGCCTACCAAGAGTTTAAGGTGCTAAAGAAAGGGAAACTGCCTACCATGAGTTTTTATGTGATCCCATCTCTTCTTGATGACAAGGAGGCATGGTTGAGGTTTTATGTGATGGTTTGAGAGATAACTGCCTACCATAGATTGAAGGCCACTCAAAAGGCCTCAGAGCGAGAGTAGATTTTCACACAACTAGGGCAGTTAATAAGATTGGTGCAATAGTTCTTTTTGCTTTTGGGGGTAGATTTGTCCATAGATCCTGCTTCTACATCAGTTGTCATACTAAATGTTTGTGTTTTTGAGACCCGACCACCATTTCTACCAGCTCTAGCTAGTGCTTCATTTCCTACACAGGCTAAGAGTGACCTGGCGACTATCCAGACTGAGACGGCTGCTGTGGGTGGTAGTGAGGCCACAGATCCTGCTTCAAACCTTCTTCAATATATCTCTGGTGATCCTCCATTTGTAGAGCCTTAGGATAGATTTACGAGTGTAAACAAGCATTGTTATTTGTGATGTATCTTGTTTTCTCTCTCTCTCTCTCTCCCTTTTGTTCATATTTTTTTGGATTGGGATGGTTTGGATGGTTAGATATGGACATTTGATTATTTTTGGACATATACATATAAGGATATTACTTTATGCTCACAGATGTTAATTTTTTATTGTATATTCTTTGTTGTTATCCATTAAATTCTTTATCTTGGTTGTGTTTTTGGAGATTGTTGTATTATAACAGGTGATTTCTAATTGTGAATAGCAAAGCATTTATTAGGTGATATCTACCATTTGTCTTGAAATACTTCCATTGGGGACAATGTCTAGTTCAGTTGGGGGTAGGGGTAGATACATGCCTGCACTTTTTGAGCTGAACATGTTTACACATGTTAACTGTAATAATTTCCATTTTTGGTTTGTTTATTTTGCTTTTAAGGAAAAATTGAAAATTTGAAAAAAAAATGGGTTGTTAAGCTTGTGAATTCTTGGAAATGTCCTATCTCTTAGCTAATTATCGTGTGATGATGCATTCATATCTTTCTTGTCTTGTTATGGATTTCGATTACATATTACTTTGTCGCCAATCTAGTCATACATCTGTAGCATGTATATATCCTAAAAAACATTACACGAGTTGACAGTTATGAGAGAAATTTTGGATTAGAGCGAAATACAACTATCATTTGATGAGATAAGTAGTGGAAACTTTTAGCCCTAGCAAGTTTTGAGCCATTCTTCATTTCTGATGGTTAATCACATAAAACTCGTGTCATTCATTGAAATACGCAAATTCCTCATCGAGAGTCTCATTCTTGTTTTGTTTGGCTAAGTTGCTAGAGCAGAACGTTCAGGATCTACCATCTTAAGAACTCAGGAATTACTCAAAATATGAACTAAAGTGTCAAGAAAATGATTTAGGCCATCGATAGCTCACCTCATTACCTGAAAAAATTCAATTCACACCTACCTATCATTACTCAATACTTCTCCCTGACATCAAGCATCTCTTTAAGTTGAAGCTTGTGATTTGTTTGTGTTGGTTGTGAAAGAAGGAAAAGAAAAGGTAAGAGAAAAAGGAAAAGAGCTATATATATATAGAGAGAGATAAAGAAGAATTGAAAAAAGAGAAAAAGAAGAGAATTGGTGAGTTAAAATTGTAGGAGAATTGGGTAAGTGAAAAGAACAAAGCTGAATATGGAGAATACCCAATCACATGTATGAGCTTGTCACCCCATCTCATCACTTGAACTTATTTTCCTATTTCTTTCACAAGTCCTAAAGATTCTTGATAACTTAGATTGAATTTTAAGTATGAAATGAGTTCTCCGTGGTAGATCTCTCCTACAGTAAATAGTATTCCTTTTATAAGACTCCTGTACTTTAAAATAAGCATTTTTCTACGTCTAGTATGAAAACATGTTTGTTTGCCTTGTCATTTACTCATTTGATATTCATACTACGAGTGTACCTCTTTTACGACAGTTTCAGAGTATTTTACTTTTAAGCGTAATCCATGTGAGAATTGAGTAGAAACTACAAAACTTTGAACATGATTATTTTACATAACTCTTAGATGAGGTTTCTATTGTAGTTGTTGATTTATCACACACAAGGATCTATCAAGGCTATGGATGTAATTTTGACTAGAATGGCTACTTCGTAACATGTTTATTTCCATGGCATTGTAAAAGAAGTTATGTATTTGTTGAGCATGATTTTTAGCAAGAGAGAAAGAGATTTCCTAGAATGTTTAAAAAGCTTAACACATGAATTTTGTGAGTACATTCACTGCAAACCCTCACGACACACAACTCGTCCACTAGGGGAACATAGGGGTTCAAAGGCTTGTTGTATACGCTAAATGCAACTGTGATTCCTGTGACAGTGAGTTAGGATTTTTTTCTTTTGTTTTAGTTTGATAAAATTGTTATGTCAGTTCCTGCTTGTCTTAGCTTGTTATGATTCCACTTCATTACTAGAGACTAAAATTACACTAGTTGGGCATCGTGATGAGGGCTGATATTTGTAGAATATTGGCCCGATAAAGAGTAGAACTGGTCAATCTTTTACCCAAATATCTAGTTTTACTTGCATTAGTGTTTTAATCTATCTCTTTACATAATGATGTATTTTCATGGTATGTTGTGTTTAGCACTCTTGGATGCAGGTTTTCAAGTTGGATTTGATAATAGGTTGAAAAGGGATAGTTAAAGAGACAAAAAGACATTTCAATTTGAAAAGATAGTCCCAATTGATTGCTAACCTATGGCAATCGATTGTCATCCCTCACAATCCAATCGATTGCCTCCAGTACCAATCGATTGGATGGGACTGCATAGTCAATCCTCTTCAATGGTGCAAGATCTCAGCAATCCCATAATGAACAATGACCAACCATTATAGAATGAACCTAGACATCCTTAGCTCATAGATATAGTAGTATATTTAGGTGAGAGTGATAAGAGTCAAGGGTTGGCTCTTTTTTACATTCTTTTTTAGTTTAAGCATAGGAGATTTTTCATAGTGGAAACAAACTTCAAGCTTTGGATTCTGTAAGTTAGGATTCCTGTGACCACTATGACCAAGATCTCAGCAATCCCATAATAAAGAATGACCAGCTATTATAGAATGACTATGGACATCCTTAGCTCACAGATATAGTAGTATAGATAGGTGGGAGTGATAGGAGTCAAGGGTTGGCTCATTTTTACATTGTTTTGTAGGTAAAGCATAGGAGATTTTTCATAGTGGAAACAAACTTCAAGCTTTGGATGTTGTAAGTTAGGATTCCTACGACCATGATTCTATAAGTTATGATTCCTGTGAGCTAAGAAGATTTTTCATATGCTAAATGCAACCACGATTCCTGCGATAGTGAGTTAGGATTTTTCTCTTTTGTTTTAGTTTAATAAAATTGTTATATCGGTTAGTGCTTGTCTTAGCTTGTTATAATTCCACTTCATTATTAGAGACTAAATATAAGCTAGTTGAGCGTCGTGATGAGAGCTGATATTTGTTGAATATTGGCACGATAAAGAGTAGAATTAGTCAATCTTTGACCCAAATATCTAGCTTTACTGGCATTAGTGTTTTAATATATCTCGTTACACAATGATGTATTACGGCTATTTATATCTACTTAAGGATGTTTTTGAATCCCTTCTACCTTTCTTCTCTTAACTATAACCTTTGACCAACATTACAACCCTTGTAAGAGAAAAAACAGATTTTGGGAAAAGGATTGGAAAAAAGAGATGAATCTCTTGAAAAGAAAATTGAAGTGAAAAAAAAAGAAAGAAAAAATAACAAATAGTCGTTGTAGTAAAGCCCTTGTGTTACAAAAATTACGGCTATTTATATCTACTTAAGGACGTTTTTGAATCCCTTCTACCTTTCTTTTCTTAGCTATAACCTTTGACCAACATTACAACCCTTGTAAAGTCCTGTTTTATTCTAGGGAAACATGATTTGAATATGGAACCGTTAGAAAAGGGGAATAAAACCATGGTAGTAACAATATTTACTTGACGATCGATATCTATTCATGAGACTATTTTTCTCTCATGTCATACGTTGTTCTGTGTCGTATTCGAGATTCATTTGCTTTATATATAATTATCTCTTTCGCATATATTCGAGTGATTACACCTATTTTCGAGTGATTTTATTTGAGAGTGTAATTAACACTTGAGATTTGTAGTCGAAGCATCGCTAGAGACTTATCCGATTCACTTGATTACTATTCACACACATGCGAGTCTTCGATATAGTCTATTGATTCTGTTGATATATGTTTTTCGGATTATTTTCATGATTTGGGTAGACGAATGATTATGTTAATCTTGATAATTAAAAGTTTTATTCGAATTCGGTTTTATCAAGGAAAGATGTTGATGTTGAAATATTAAAATTTTAAATAAATTTTTTTTCTTTTTAAGGTAATAAAGATGGTTGTGGGTAACTTGGACGAGAACCTTCACGAGATTTTACTCGTCCGACTAGGGACACCTAGATGTTTAAATTTTAAAAGGCTTGTTGCACAGGTTAAGTGCAATCGTTATCCATGCAAAAATGGATTAGGAATTTTATTATTAGTAGTTTTATTTTTCTATTCTCTTTGCTCGAGGACTAGCAAAATGTATGTTTGGGGGTGTGATCGGGAGAGAACAAATCCTAATTATATGCCTTAACTCACATTTGTTAGCTGTTTTTATCCTATTTTGTATAATTTTACTTCGTTTTCCACTTCCTGTCAGGTTTTAGAAGAAAGGAATGATTCCAGGCTAAATGGGGTGAAAAAGCAAGAAGAAGCCAGTTCACGTGAGCGGCCCACTCGCGCGGAAATCCAGCACATCGCTCGCACGGCCTGCTCACGTGACCACCCAGAATCGTGCTCGCGTGGCCCGCTAGCGTGATCTATACAAAAAATCTAAAATGCGTGGAATTAAGTTCTGAAGACCCCTATGTGGACAAAATTGCGTAATTACGTCTAGAAAGCAAATTATGGCAGTTTCAGTCGGATTAGGTTTAGAAAAACCTTCCTAAATCCTCTACAACTATATATATCTCATTCTAAATCAATTGGATGGTTACACATTCATTCATACATCAATTTTGAAGGCAAGAGGAGGAGAAGATCTATCTTGAAGGTCTCTAATAGCCACCATCAACTCAATCTTCATATTTTCACCAACCATGTGTAACTAAACTTCCATTCTAAGGTTTCAATGAAACCCTAGCTATGTAAAGGGGGAACTCTATGCTTTCTTAATCTAGGATTTTATGTATTGGATATTAATTGCATGTTGGTGGATTATTCATACATAATCGATTTTTAATGATAATAATCAAGAGTATTTTGGATCTATTGTTGTCTTAGATTTTTCCTAATACTTATTGAACTCAATAGTCCTTGATTTCTGTGATTGATAGGAGTATTTACATGCAATAGTACTTATGTGATTGCAATGTTTACATCTTTTATAATTCATGCTTAGGAAAGATGAGTTATGCTACACCCTAGTTATAGGTAGATAATTTATGTGAACCGAAGATGAGTTATGCTTAGATTAAACTAGTGATATCCTCTTGTTGATACTATTGGGCTTGTAGATACAATAGATCGTAACTATCCAATCATAGAACTTAAAATAGAAAGTCTAGACCCCGATGCATAGTTAGTGGTGGCTTTGCAATCCTAGATCTCATCCACTCATATTTAAAACAATCATAAATTTTTCAATTGTTTACTTAGATTTAATCTTAATATTTTATTTCCATAATTCATAGTTTAATTTCATAGTTTAATTAATAGTAGCATTTAAAACAACAATCAATCAAATTCTGTTTTTCTATAGCTAAATAGATTTAGGTTTTCTAAATTAAAGGACAAAAATAAACAATCTCTGTGGGTTCGACCTTTACTTCCACACTACAAATCTTAAGAAAGTACAGCATACTTTTTATCTTGATTTTGACGAGATCAGAAGGCCCTCAGCATGTCAACAAAGCTCTGTCATCTACTGTGTACCAAATGATCAAGTACATTCATGAGAAAAAGGTTAAAATCATCTTCGGCAACAGTTGGGGAAATGAAGCCTTCCCAAGCTATGCTCCCGTCTTCAAAATCCAAATACCTGAACTAGAAGAGGGGGAAATCAGAGGATTCTTCTTGCAAGAAGTCCATATCACTAATGATGAAGACAAGTTCCCTGAGATCCACTCCGCGGTTGTCAATATCTTCCGCAAAATGAACTACTTCCCTGGATTAGGATTAGGCCGACGTCAACAAGGGATTCGTAAGTTCCCCCAGATCAAAAGACAAAAAGGCACTTTCGGATTGGGGTACAAGCCCACTGAGGAAGACATCGATCTACAAAAGCCATGAGAGATGAGACTGAGGAGTCTCCCACCATACCGCAAGACCTTGAACGGGCAATTCATCAAAGAATGGGATGACTTCCCCTATTTCCTGAACCTTAGATCCATCAAACCACCAGAAAAAGGCATCCTGGACTTGAAATTTTCGCTGACTGTGAAAAGCCCCCCTATCAAGATCCGTTCTATCTGAAAGAAGTTTTCAAAACCCCAGAGGAAGACTGGATGAAGTATCTAGACACTGAAGCTATCAAGAAGATGTGGAAGGGATTTGTTGAAGAAAAGGAAGGAAAGAGGCCCAAGAGCCAAGATGATCAGATCATACCAGTTGAGGAGGGTCAGAGAAATCGGGCTGTAGAGTCATCTGTCTATGTCTCTATATCCCCCATTCCCCTGGAGTCTGTACTTCCAATTATCAAGTCTATACCAAAGTCGACTACTGTAGGCCTACCACTGTCTGATGTAATCACTCCACCTATTACGAATGAAATGAAAGACAGTTCTGCTTACTCCTCTGTGTCTAATACTTGTGAATGCACAGATCCCTCTGAGGATCTCCCAATAAAACTTAAACAACTAATTAAAAAACCACCTACTTATGAAATAATCGAAGATAATTTATCAATTAACCTAGTTGAAAAAGATAATCCACAAATTGTGCAAATTGGCTCAACACTTAATAAAGAAGAAAAAGAAAAATTAACTCTCTTGCTAAAAGAATTCAAAGATGTTTTTGCTTGGTCTTACGAGGACATGCCTGGGGTCGATCCCGACATTGTCCAACATCATATTCCTCTCCTCCCCAATTCTAAACCTGTCAAGAAAAAACTGAGGCGCATGAGGCTAGAGTGGGCACTCAAGGTCAAAGAAGAAGTAGAGAAACAATTAAAGGAAGGATTCATCATTGTTACAGAGTATCCAAAATGGGTTGCGAACAATGTGTCAGTCCCCTAGAAGGATAGAAAGGTTTACATGGGCGTTAAATTCTGTGATCTAAACAAAGCCAGTCTGAAGGATGACTTCTCGCTTCCCCACATTGATGTTTTGGTAGATAACACTGTAGGACATAAGCTATTGTCAGTCATGGATGGTTTCTTAGGTATAATCAGATTCTAATGGTGCTAGAAGACCGGGAAAAGATGACATTCACCACACTATGGGGGACCTACTACTATAGAGTAATGCCTTTTAGGCACAAGAATGCTGGGGCAACCGACCAAAGAGCTGCCACCACTCTGCTGCATGACATAGAGGGACACTTAGTGACATTGGAGAAGTTATTCAAAAGGTTGCACAAATACAAGATGAGGTTGAATCCAAAGAAACGCACTTTCGGTGTGACCTCTGGAAAGCTCCTGGGTTTTCTTAGTACACAAAGGGGGATAGAGGTAGATCCCTCTAAGATCAAGGCGATTCTAGAAATGTCACCGCTGCAGAATGAAAAAGAAGTAAGAGGATTCCTCGCGAGAATCCAATTCATTAGCCGCTTTATCTCAAAGCTCACGACTACATGTGATCCCTTGTTCTGATTACTGAAGAAATGAGAGAAGTTCTAACGGGATGACCAATGCCAAGCCGCATTTGACAAAATAAAAGCCTACCTTCAAAATTCACCTGTCCTTTCGCCACCCACCCCTAACAAGCCCTTATTTCTTTACCTATCTGTCTTTGAAAATACCATAGGTTGCATGCTAGCCCAAGAAGGAGAAGAGAGCCACTCTAAAAAAGCCATATATTACCTTAGCAAAAGGATGACTGGGTATGAACTCAATTACTCTGCCCTCAAAAAAATGTGTTGGGCCTTCGTTTGGTGCACCCGCCCGATTAAGGCACTACATGCTAGCCTTTTCAATTGTGCTCATATCCCGCATGGATCCTCTAACATAACTCCTCAAAAAACCCGCCCTGACCGATCGTATATCCCGTTGGCTCCTTCTACTAATTAAATTCGATATTAAGTATGTAACAAGCAAATCGGTGAAAGGGAGAACTATAACTGAACTTCTTGCGGAACACGCTACTGACTCCGAAGAAAATGGAGACTTCTCGTTCCCAGATGAAAATATCATGGAAATCAAAGAAGAGCAGTGGAAGTTGCACTTTGATGGGGCAACCAACATGAAAGGCTATGAAGTAAGAATGATTCTGGTATCACCAAATAGGAACCATACCCCACTGGCGGTCAAGTTCAATTATAACTCTACCAACAATACTGTTGAATACGAGTCATGCATTTTAGGGATAGAAGAGGCCATAGAATTAAAGGTCCAGAAATTGGATGTTTTCGGAGATTCAAACCTCATTGCATCACAAGCCAGAGGGGAATTGAAGGTGAAAAAAGAAAGGTTGAAGCCCTATCATGACCATCTCGATAGACTCAAGAAACAGTTCAAGAGTGTGACATTCTTTTACCTGCCTAGGGAGGAGAACCAGTTAGCAAATTCATTGGCTACCCTAGCCTCCATGATCAAAATCCCCATGGGAGTCAAGATGATGCCCCTGGTAATTGAGAAAAGATACGAGCCTTCATTCAGCATGATCGCTGCAATCAACGATGAAAAGGAAACACTGTGATACTAAGATGTCTGGGACTTTATAAAAAAGGGAACGTACCCCCAAGAGTCTACTGAGAAAGATAAAAGAATAATTTGAAGTTTCACAGCACAATTCATCATTTGCGGGAAAAAGTTGCTAAAGAAGGGTACAATGGTCACAACCTGACTTGCTTGTTCGGAAAGGGCGCCAGAAGGATGATGGAAGAACTACATGAGGGGGTATACAGTTCACACATGAATGGTCACATGCTAGCTAAAAAGATCATGAATCGAAGGAGGTTTTTAGGGGAATACGGAGAAAGGCAAGGATATTACTGGACAACATTGGAAAAAGATTATTGTGAATACATGAGAAGGTGCCACAAGAGCTAGATCCATGCAAACATGATGCATGTACCGCCATCTCTGCTCTATAGTATGACCTCCCTGTGGCCATTTTCAACCTGGGGAATTGATATCATTAGAAAAATTATTCCAAAGACCTTGAATGAAAATCAATACATTTTGGTGGCCATTGACTATTTCACGAAGTGGGTAGAAGCTGCATCCTACACCAAGTTGGGGGCCAAAAAGGAAGTGGCCAAGTTCATCAAAATAAATCTCATCTACCGCTATAGAGTCCCCCATGAGATTATTTCGGACAACGGAAGTCATTAAAGCAGAAGTCAGGGATCTGTTTGAGGAATAAAAAATCACTGATCATAAGTCATCACCATACAGGCCGCAAACCAATGGGGCAGTCGAAGCTGCAAACAAGAATGTCAAGGCCATACTACAGAAGTCGACCGATACTTACAAAGGCTGGCACGAGAAACTACCATTTGCGCTTTGGGGATACAGAACCTTGATAAAGACGTCTACAGGAGCGACTCCTTATTCATTGGTATATGGTATGGAATTAGTACTTCTGGTCGAGATAGAGTTACCATGCCTGCGAATGATGGCAGGATGTGAAATTTTAGAATCTGATTGGTTAAGGGGAAGATACAAGGAATTGGCTCTCATAGATGAAAAGCGCCTGGTGGTAGTCGACCATGTCCGAATCTATCAAAAGAGGATAGCCTATGCTTTTAACAAAAAGGTTCGTCCGAGGAAAATTGTTGAAGGTGACCTTGTTCTTAAGGAATTGTGAGCCCCAACCTTTGATCCATGTGGGAAGTTCAAACCTTAATGGGTTGGCCCTTATATCGTCAAAACTGTCCTTTCCAGAGGAGCTACCTACGTCATGGACCTCGATGGTGTTGAATTCAAAGAACCAATCAACATGGATTGCCTCAAAAAGTACTATGCTCGACTTTTTACCCATTTTCTTCAAGCCTTACCTTGAACTACGCTCGACCTGATTCCCACTCGGGGATACGTAGGCAACTGCATCGGTTTGGTCGTCCTACACACTTAAAGATAACCCATTTCCTTTAAGCCTTGCCTTGAACTACGCTCGATTTAATTCCCACTCGAGAATATGTAGGCAACCAGATTGGTTCGGTAGCATCGAAATCAACCCATTTTATTCCTACCATGGCCCAAACTACATTGGACCTGATCCCCACTCGGGGGTACGTAGGCAAACTTTCAAAAAAAGAAAGGAAGGATGGCTCGCTAGGTCAAAAATCCGAAAGGACGCCTAGGAAAAAATTAGAGTTAAATCCAAAGTGAGCAATAACAAAAGAGAGAAAAGAGCTCGCTAGGTCACCTCAGTGGCGCCTAGGCAAAAATTATGAGAATATGAGAGAAATAGAGTCGCGGTTCTTACCATAACCCAGAAACCACCTTTTACATTAGGGGTAAACTTTGGCCACCCTCCTCGTTTGCCTAACAACTACCTATATCCTAAACTAGGGGCAAACTTTGGTTACCTACCTCGTTTGCCTCACAACCACCTATATCCCAAACTAGGGGCAAACTTCGGCTACCCGCCTTGTTCGTTTCTAATCGCCCCATAATACCCAAGCAAGTATCAAAAGCAACATCTGATTAAAATCCTACTTCAAAATGTTTTCAGAAAGTCAAATGCATAAAATAAGGATCTCGAAGTAACCAAGGTTCACCGACAAACAAACTTCGAATATTACATAAGCAGGAATAAATGAAAACATAAAAGTTTTTCTACAAAAAAGTGGTCATAAGTATTAAAGACACTTGGAGGAAGAAGTAGAATCAGTCAAGGCCAGTTTTACTTTGTGTCTTTTATTTCTTCAAATGTCTTTAGAAATAGGCTTTTATTCGATGGGTCCAACCCCGACGAAAGCAGCAATAGTGACAGCCCTGACTCTGGAAGCAAAGGCCCTCTTAGTGAATCCCTGGGTGACCTCTTGAACTCGCCCGTATTGCCTGGCCAATCGATGAGGATGATAGAAAGAATTCTCTCTCAGACCCATCAACAACACTCTCTGATCATCCTCAAGGCTTGTGGTCATAGCGTGAAGGCCCCAAAGCCACACAAACCAGCAAATGTCTACTTCAAAAAGAGTATCCATCATACGAATCCAGTCAACAAAAGTGTAGCGAGAATGAAGCATGGCCCTGGGAAAATAAACTTGTGGCACTCGGCCTGTCCACAACTGGAGGTGCTCGTATAGCCAAGCTTGCAACACCCAAGGCGCCCCAAAAAGAAGAAGGTTCCCTTGGTTAAAAGCATTGTCCAAATCATTCAGGGTTTCAACTAGAACCATGGCCATGGGGTTCCTACCCAATTTCAGTCCAAGGCGTACATGCACCAAGGCACTAGAAGCACTCAAAAACAGGAAGTGTAAAGTCATACACAGGATCAGAGCGGCCTCGTGAGTAGCATTGTATACGCTGGTACTCCTAGGATTAGCATAACTGCAATGATAGATGCATTGTCAAAACTTTACCTTGAATCAGTATGCGAGAGATAGCAGTGGAATAGATAAGATATTCAGCCAAGCTGCGAGTAGTACTGAGGGGTATCAGTATGAGGAAAAATCAAGTCTGAGTCTGAATTAAAGTCGAGAATAACACAGAATTCCTCAAACAAGAGGCATATCTCCAAGCCATTAAAGTTGAAGACATGATTTACCAGGTTCCAGTAGGCAATGGCAGCACGCATGAACTTAGCATTCAAAGCCATTTAGCAATGAGAGAACAGATCAGTCAAGCCATAACTAAAGTGGTTGATCTGTTCCACACCATTTGTGATGTTCAGCCAAGTGAAGAGTTGAGCGAGATCATACAATGCCATATTTTCTGTCACAGCTCTAGCAAAATTTAAAATTTTGGCACCACCTCCCCATTTCACAGATTATCCCACCTATAAGGCGAACACACATACTATTACAAGGCTGCTCATCATAGTAACATCAACAATCACAGAATCACAGTGCACATATATATATCGTCACATGATCACCAACTAAAACAAGCACATAAATGTGCCTTCAAACCAGAAGCTATCCGGCCTTAAAGGCAAAACATCATAATACTGTGTCAAAGGTGACAAATCATCCGACACATCATCCATCATTCACAAAATACACTGGTATAACCCAATCGAAAAAATGAAATGGAGACAAAACAAAAGTCCCCGCTTAGGAGGCCTCAGTCCTCCTCTTCTTCATCCTCTATCGGACCACCCGATGTATACGTAGGCCATGGCCTCCTACCACCCCTGCACCTTGCCCTGGTCCTCGACAAGCCAGCACCACCTCCATGACACTACACACACAAATAAAATGGAAGCAGTCAGCCAAGAAGCAACAAAAGTACAAAATAGAGTTGAGTCAGAAACTTTTCAAGGATGCCATCTGGCTAGTGGCGAATTATCGCATACCATCCATCTGTCAAGGGTAAAATCTAGGGTTAGAACCTCAAAGCCTTAAGAAGCACAAAATTAGAGACATACTCAATGATCTCGCGTAAGGACCAAAGATTGTAGGCTAGCTACCAAGGAGTGACCCTCCTCAGCATAACTCCAAGGGATGTTGAGGATGTCTGCTGGCTGGGTGGGATACCCACACATGACTCGTGGCACCACTATAACTTGGGGGGAGCCATCGATACCAAAAATATTAACTGTCCAATCCTAAGGAGGGATAGGATCAGAAGCTGGAGGAGCCTATCTCCTATACATCTCGCAAAACTGTAGGCATAAAATAAGTTAGGAAAAGGTGAGTCCAAAAACATAAGTGACAAATAGAGAAAAAAAATGTAAAAGAAACTCACATCCAGGAGTGGGAAGTTGGGTATCAGAAAGTGGCCACACTAAGTCTCATAGCTAGTCTTAGAGCAAAAATGATCCCAAGCGTCAGTGGCAGCTAAAGCCGCCAGCAAAACAACACCAGAAAGGTCATGAGCATCCATCACGAGAGGAGAATGAGGAACGTAGTGGCCCATTTCAGTCATGATTTACAAGGTTTTACCCACAACAATCCAAAAGTCATTAAGACTATCCCCAGTAGGCAAATACTAAAAAAAGATCAGCTCCTGAGGGCCCAGATCAGTTTTTTTGGATCAACTGTCACAAGATTTGATCAACCGAGAGAGTTTCAGTAACAGATCCTGGTTCTTTGTTAGAATATGAAGAAAAATAGTTAAGAGATCTCATAGAGTCCAACAGACAAAATCAACTCTCGAAAGCCCTAACCGATTCTTTTGGACTGAGCATTGCAAAATTTGATCAACCATGAGAGATTTAGAGATGGATCCTGTTTTTGGGTCAGTAAATTTTGATCAACCGTGAGAGATTCAGATATGGGTCCTGGTTCTCGGTCGACAGTTGAGAGAGACTCTCAGAGAGTCCCCTACTATCTATAATAGACCAAAATCAGTTCCAAACGGTCCTAACCAGCTCTTTTGGATTGAGTATCGTAAGATTTGATCAACCATGAGAGGTTCAGAGATGGATCTTGGTTCTAGGTCAGAAAATTTGATCAACCATAAAAGATTCAAAGACGGATTCTGGTTCTTGGTCTATAGTTAAGACAGATTCTTAGAAAGTCCCTTACCATCTCCAGTAGAAGAGAAAACATCGGCTCCTAGAAACCAGAATTGACTTCCTGGATTGGACAAGGGTCGGTCAATGATCAAAATATCATCAATAGTCTAGAGATCCTAGATCCCAGGGCAAGCATTGCCTAGTCACAACTAGACTACTCTATGATGTCCAAGACTCTGCGTCTATCAGTTACCGTCATCGCCTGTCATTTGTTGTGAGCTTCTTCATCTATCAGTCGCCGAGAGCTTCCTCAATTATCATTTATCATGAGCTTTCTCTCTTGTCAGTTATTGCAAAATCCCTCTCCTGTTGGTTATCTTGAACTTCCTCATCCATCGCTTGGTATCTAGGACTTCTGTGTCCATCGGTTATTTAATTATCGTCCTCACGGATCCCATATCTAATTCTATTCGCTCGCGAAGCACACTTCCCGCAATTCAAGAAGTTTTCCCTTGAGACCCAGAGTCTTCAACACCTTGGTATCCTTGTTAGGGTAAACCACTGGATAAGAGTCAAATAAACACTGGCACAACACGAGCCCACTCGACGTGGCATACCCCACAACACCGGCTCATACTAGGATCAGAACACTAGACATGATAGGACTCACGACACAAGTCATACCATGTCCATGCATTACATATCATCCTCATAGCATAGAATCTGTCTATCTTGCTATGCACGTGTGATTTTTTCCTTGGTGCCCCGAACTATGTCTTGATCTGATTCTCCCAGGATACGTAGGTAACTCATCCGGAGCAAGACCAGCACTAGCCTTAAGATCATGTTTTTATCATTGCATCTTTGCAATGCTTTTTATTCTAAATCTATAGCCTCCAAAAAGACCTATCTCTTCAAAGCTTTGGCACTCGCTTGCGACATGCGTTGCCTCACAAGTTCATGCCAAAGAGGGGCAAACTGTAGACACCCCATTTTGTCGGTAATCATATGTAGGAGACCCATATCTTGGTGGTTCACGATGATCGAAAGTACTCAAAAGGACTCCTGGAAGTTAGTTCTACCTCTCAAAAATGCTCAGAAAGTGGTATAAATGACAAAAATACCCCTGAAAGCCTAAACACTCCCAGATCTAGACCAAATGTTCTGAAAACACGCTACGTCGTACGAAAAGTAATAAAATGAGTTTCAAATCAAAATTAGGTAAAATTATTAGCTCCCAGAAACCGGAAGTCCCGGAAGATCCCAAAAAGTCCCCATTGACCGGTTTGACACAGGTTTGACCAAGTTTGATCAGGGTTTGACCAAAATCATCCAAATTCTCCATAAAGTTCTGAGATCATTCTAAATCATGTGAAAAGTTCTAAAAGAAGTTTTAAAATAAAATCAAACGAAAAACGTCAGCTCCTAGGAGCTCCTGGAGGTTCTAAGAACTTCAAGGAGGTCCCTGGTTTGACCAAAAGTTGACTCAAAAATCGAAGCACTATACCATTTTTCAAAAATTCTTTATGGATACTAGAGGTCAATGGCTTTCCAACGCTTATCACACATAATTTCTTGATATAAAACGAATTTATTATGAATTTTTTAAGGCGAAAAAGACGATCAAATTGGATTTTATCGAGAATATCGCAAAAATTTTTAAAGTGACCTATCTCTAAACTATTTGTTATGAAACGTAGACTCCATTACCTTTCTGACGATATATCACAACCTCAGTTTGGAGTTCGTATGCATTTTCTGTGAATTTTGGACGAAATAGGGCCTTTTGCAAATACCAGAATCTCTAGGGTTCTAAACAACATTTTCTGGACATCTGATGAGTAGTACCGCCATGGTACTGGCGCACTACTGTTGTGGTATAGGCCCAATGCTGTTGTGGCACTCTTTCCCTGAACAGTCCATTTTTGTAATTTTATTTGGGGGTCCAAATTGATTAATTGAAAGCCAAAACGACGTAGTTTCTTGTTCATAGATGTTTGGGACCAATGGGAGCACTCCTTAAATCCCAAATTCCCCCAAATTAACCTATATAAACCCCCCTTAACTTCTCATTTAGGTGGTGGCAAATACAAGTTTATAGAAATTGTAGAGAAAAAGTTGTATAGATAAGGTTAGAATAGAAAGAGAGCTTCCTCCTTTGATTTTTCAATAAGAAAGTGACTTCCTAACCTTGTTTTTACTTCATTACTCCTCTTTACTTCACATTCAATACACCCAACCACCATTTTTGTGAGTTTTTATGAGATAAGAAGCTACTTCCATGTCCAAATGTCCATACATGAGTGAAACACCAAGCTACAAGTCCAATATATCATTGAATATCATCTATTGATTGTTTATTTGCTTGTTTATATACAATGTTCATCTACTCTTACCTCATTTCTTTTTTATTTTTCTTTGTTTTAATTACTAGTTCATCATCACTTAAATGATGACATGGTGTTTGAGGTGAGTGAATCCTTATGGATAGTAGCTCTTGACCTCAAAAAAATGTTTGATAGATGATGATTCTAACTTCAATACTTCCAAAGTATTCTTGAAGTTATGCTCAAATGGAAACAAATCTCTCTAACAATCTTGGAAATTCTTGACTTGAGTTTGATGTTGATATTCTAAGAGATTATAATCTCCATTTGATGTTGAAAATATGCTTCCAAAATCCCTATTTCAAAACCCCTCTAAAACCCCAATATTTGGATTCCAAGAAACAAACCTTGTTTTCTCCAAAATCTTCAAAACAGTGAGTTATTCAACTTTAAAATAATATTCTGAATTCAATAATCATTGGGTAATTACAAGACCACTTGGAAAGTCTTCCTAACTCATTACAGAACTCCCATGATTTTTGGTTTGATTTAAAAACACTTGGAAAGGTTCCATTTTGCTCCAAACATTCTTTCCAAACATTCTGTTTTTACTGTCATAGCAGCTTGGTTGACTTTCAACTTGTTTTTCAGAAAACATTTCCAAAAGGAGTGGTCCCAACTCATTTTTCCCTTGAACCACTGTGTCTTAGGAAACTTTCTGTATAATATGGGCCTCTATATATTTTGTTTTTAGTTTCTAAGATTTTTCAACATTTCAGTCGACAGTAAGGATTCTGTTCCTAAGTAACCTCTATTGTTTATATGATTTCTCTCAATCTATAACTTCAATAGTGATTTAGCTTTTTGATATGTGTTCTAGACACAATAACGAACATCTACATTAAAAATCATGAATTAGAAACATTTTTAACCCCACTATTCCATTTTTACAAAATCAACTCACTGTTCTGTCCACTATTCCTAGCAGGCATGTTTTGAGTTCTTTCCTTTGATTTGATGCTTACATGTAATCCAAATTAGCTCATGTCTTAGGAAGTAGTCCATACTATATTTGTACATATCCTATGATGATTTCCTTCATACATACATACATATTTTAGACTTCTAAATCACTTTAGAAATCTTATAAACACTTGCACACTACTTCCTTTGCACATTCTAGGATCATACATTGCATCCATACAAGATTTGGGGTTTTTGTGACACCTAATCTTAGAAGATTATAAGGAATGAAGTTGATCACACATTCATGCTTCCCCTCGATCACATCTTCCTTTCTCATCCATCCTAGGGATTAAGAGGTCTTTTTTTCTTAAAGATTAACACGCATCATACTAGCTTGCTAAGCATTTTTTTTTTCTTTGATTATTTATTCAAAGAACAATCCATGTCCCCTCTTAGATTAGGAAAGTTTGATTACTTGCTATGTAATTAGATGATTTTTCCTAAGTTTGTTTTGTGTGATCTTTCATTTTGCATTGTGTGATACTTGGCTTAGATCTTATGAATGATATCTTATCTTTTGATCTTCCATTTCATGATTCTTATGTGATGTAACATACCTATCATAGTAACAATTGTCGAACCAAACATAGTATAAGATGGTTATTTGGATGCTAATTAGGGCCCGTCGAGAGACAAGGTGAGTTGAGGGTGTTTTAGTCGCGACAAAGGCTCCTTCCTCTCTCGTACCAAAACCTTGAGCCAAGTTCTTTGGTTATGAAGGGTCGGTGCCCTTTATCCATTTGGGTGAGTCAAAATTGGCTTTCTTGGTTCCCTAAAGACCAAATGGCGACTCTGTATCTGTTTTCAACAGAACTCTATTTTCATTTCTTCAACCAATTTCAAAATAATGGAAAATTAATTCTGAAACCCCGCCAGAAACAAAAATGGTACGGGGGTAGACTCCCGGAGGCCATGTGTCCATATCCTCTCATTTCATAATCCACGGACCTCAAAATTTCTGGTTTCTAAAAAGATTAGTTTGCTTTTAAAATGGTTTCTTAATTTTCCTTAAAAATTATGTGGCGACTCATATTTTGAATTTGAAAAAGTTTTAAAAAAACGTGGTTAAACTACGATAACCACAATCTGGTGACTCTACTTAGGATCAAACCCAGAATCTCTGGTTTCGCAGGCCAAAATTCCTGATTTTGGGTTCACTCGAGGATTAGGCTTGAAAGCATCCTTTTAATCAAATTAATTAATTTTTGTGTGCCTGTTGCATTACACTTGCATGTCTCGCCAGTCGATTGCACGAAACTATGACCTTGGAGGCTCGGGGCAACCCGGTCGGTCAATCCATCGTGGGACTGTGTGATCACCCTTGATCTCATACCACAGGGAAGGATATAGGAAGAATATCTACTAAGTTATAACCTAAAGAAATAGAAAAGATGAATGTAGAAGAGAAGGTTCTAACTAATCCTAATTAATTAAATTAAACTAAATAATAAACTAAACATATAGAAACATAACTAATTAAATAAATAAACTAAATTAAAGGTGTTGGAAACACGTGAATCCACATTGATCCTAACCATCTACCAAGCAAATTCATTAACGTTCTATGGAGTTCATTCCTCTTCAGTATTCCGTATTTTTCTA
This sequence comes from Hydrangea macrophylla, assembly GCA_033977485.1. NCBI lineage: Eukaryota > Viridiplantae > Streptophyta > Magnoliopsida > Cornales > Hydrangeaceae > Hydrangea > Hydrangea macrophylla. The sequence continues at coordinate 86,900,271 of CM066994.1, forward strand.
AAGATAAAGAATCAATAGCCCTTTCATGACCGGGACTACATCATCACAATTGATTTAAAATACTTGGAAGACGGTTTAAAACAATGGTAATTACTTGCACTCTAAATGGTGTTAGCATTCAAAGTGGTTTTCAAAAGTCATTGAAGAAAATGCCTTAAGGCTTTAAGTTCTAAAAACTGTTGTGACAAACTGAGCTTATTGGGACAATTTGATGACAGATTTCTAAAACAGAAAGTCATGGAATACTTCAAAGAATCATCTCAAGATTCTGCAAGTTCGATCGATCGAAGCGCTCTCGATCGATCGGACAACATCATCCTTCAATCGATCGAACTTTCTTCGATCGCTTGACTATCTCTGGTTCGATCGATCGAATGTGATTCGTGGTGAAAAGTGCATATTTCTAGTGTATTACGTAGTATTTTATGCATACTTTATCCTCAAAGTCCCTACATTTAGGTTCATTCTAATAACAATGTTCTTTTTATTGTGTTAATGCTAAACTATATGTTTTTGCATGGTTTTATAGGTATTAGGATGTAAATCAATGAAGTGGAGCTAAAGAAAGTGATTCTGGTGGATAGAACAACAGAAGCAGCTGAGAAAATGGCAATTTTGACAATGATGACTTCAGATTTGGAAGATTTTCCCAGAGACAAGAAATGTAGATCTTTGAGTTACGGTCGCGTGGCCGCAAACGGGAGGTCAATCTGAGGTCCGAGTAAAAAGTTATGGCCATTCTCCCATCGGTGTGCAGTGCTGTCAAAATCAGAGGAGTTCAAGCGATTGAAGAGAGTTCAATCGATCGAACCTTCGATCGATCGAACTGAGCTCGATCGATCGAACCTTATTTTCACCCAAAAGTTGCGTAAACTCTGTGGGAACCCTATATATACGTCGTTTTGACGCCAGACGAAGGGAGGACGCTCCAGAACGCAGAAAACAGCAGTTTTGTGTAGTTTTAGGGTTAGATTAGGAGTAGATTAGGTTAGATTAATGTTCTTATTCATCTTTTCCATTGTTATATTGAAGATTCAAGTTGGTTTCATGTTATTTACAAGTTATAATCAGATTATATTCAGGTTTTCTCTTTCCTTTATCTTTATTGCATTGTTTATTAGTTTATATGTTATGATTACATTAGTTTACTATTCCTGCACTAGTTTGATCATGTTTCCGTAGTTTAGACGTTGGGAATATGTGATGAAACATTGAATCCCAGCCTCTACCATGCAATCTTTAGAAACCTTGGGTTCGATCGATCGAAGGTATTTCGATCGATCGAACCAGAGATAGTCAAGCGATCGAAGATAGTTCGATCGATTGAAGGATGATGCAGTTCGATCGATCGAGAGCGCTTCGATCGATCGAACATGTTAATTCCTGAGATTATTCTTTTAAGTATTCCATGACTTTCTGTTTTAGAAATCTGTCATCAAATTGTCCCAATAAGCTCAGTTTGTCACAACAGTTTTTAGAACTTAAAGCCTTAAGGCCTTTTCTTCAATGACTTTTGAAAACCACTTTGAATGCTAACACCATTTAGAGTGCAAGTAATTACCATTGTTTTAAACCGTCTTCCAAGTATTTTAAATCAATTGTGATGATGTAGTCCCGGTCATGAAAGGGCTATTGATTCTTTATCTTTAGAAAAATACGGAATACTGAAGAGGAATGAACTCCATAGAACGTTAATGAATTTGCTTGGTAGATGGTTAGGATCAATGTGGATTCACGTGTTTCCAACACCTTTAATTTAGTTTATTTATTTAATTAGTTATGTTTCTATATGTTTAGTTTATTATTTAGTTTAATTTAATTAATTAGGATTAGTTAGAACCTTCTCTTCTACATTCATCTTTTCTATTTCTTTAGGTTATAACTTAGTAGATATTCTTCCTATTCCTTCCCTGTGGGATCGACCTGGACTTCCAGTACTATATTACTTGCACGATCACCTACACTTGGGTGTTGCACAAGAGCGCACAACTTTTTAGTCGTGTCAAGTTTTTGGCGCCGTTGCCGGGGAAGGCAACTAGGTTAGGATTTTACTAAGTTATTTCCATTTTTTTTTCTTTTTCTTAAAAAAAAAAAAATTCATTGGACTTTTCTCTCACAAGAAAAAAAAAAAAAAAAAATTTCTTTTGTTTAAATATTTTGGGTAAACATGTCTTATCCATATTACCCTCCATACAACACAAATACCACGAATGGGTACACATTAGGTAATGAGAACTATACCCCGAGTTGGCAAGCACCCACATATGATGCACATTATCAACCTGAGTGCTACCAATCACCACAATGGGAAAATAATAGTGTTAGTCTCCCATGTTATCAAATATACCAAGAACCTCCACCTGGAGAGTTCTATCAATCGCAATGGGGATATAACCAAAATGAGAGTGTAGGATATAGTAGTAGTTCCCATGATTACCAAATGCACCAAGACTTTCCTTCTGGGGAGTCTTGCACACAAACACAATGGGAAGGGGACTATTACCAACAACAATGGGGTGAAACTTCATATAGTTATAATGAGGAGAATAACCAAGTTGAGGATAATGGTATGTTAGAATTGCTGCTTAGTGAAATGAAAAGGCTAGAGAGTGCAATTGATAAATTAGGAGCTAGATATCAACAAGCATTTGATAGCCAACCTTTAGAAGACTATACCAGTCCTTCAACGCTACAACCTAAATTTCAAGACACTAACAATGGAATGGAATTAGAGGACAATGATGGGTTCATACCGAGTGAGGTTAACAACTCATTTGAGAAAGTGATAACCCAACAAGAACTCCAAAACCAAACCATTGAGCATGAAGTTGTAGAACCATCTTCTCCTCAACATACAACCCCAGACATTAACTCCTTCACTGCCTTGATAAAGTTGCACAATCTCTTTGTCCAGAGTACTTCAATAGATGACACATATAGTGAGGAGAGTTGCGAGGATGAGAATGAGGTCTTAAAAGATGATGAGAGTTTAGGTGATTGCACGCAACTAGGAAAGGAGGAGTCCCCTGTTGACTCTACCCCTATCTTTGAAAGTGACCCTAGAGAGGACATAATTGAAAAATCTAAATCTAATTTAGATTCTTGTGATATTCATGAACCCTCACCTCTTTCGACCGAAGAGGTGGTGTCACCAAGTTGCCCATCACCTATCCTTGCTATCAATCAAAGCTCTCGTCCTGAGCTTGAATGTTATGTGTACCCCATTCGTGAACAAACAGAATGTGTTGTGGAAGAGGATGGTAAGGATACTAGCACATGTTCTTCACAAAATTTTAACTTTCAAAATTCTTTGAGAGAAGACTTGGAAAATATTGGGCCCACTTTAGATGATCTGAAAATTCAACAAGAAGCTAGCAATCTTCTAGACTGCTTGACCTTCTTGAGTGATTATGACATTGAGGCCCAAATAGATAGCTTTATCCAAGTCCAGTCCAAAACCATGTGCATAGAACAGAAATTCAATTCCTATGATTATATCTCCATAGATTCTGTTCTAGGACAAGCGGAGGGTGGTGAAGCTTCATTAGAACATCACTTCGACCCTGCCCCTTTTATTGAACCATGGCCTCCCCCGTTTTTTAGTATTAAAATAGAGGCTGTTATAGGAAATACCAACACCAAAGATCGTTTCTTGCATATAATTCCTAAAAAGTGTGGTATTCCTCTTATGATCGTCCCCAATAACTTTGGAAGCCATTGGTTTTGCATCATCTCCTCTGACCTTGAGCCTGACATTAGTTGGGGGGAGTTGCATTTTTATGAGGATCTCAAAAGTCTTGTCATTGTTAAATTATTTCACTGGGAAGATCCTCAAAAATTTCGGTTGTTACTTTATGATAAGTATCTTGATTAACCGAATTTATTAACTGAGTTGTTATATTATGTTCTCTATTTTTCCTTGTTGCTACTAATGATCTTGCAGGTAGCTTGAAAAAAATGGATATTAACGCTACGAGGTAAAATCCTTCCTTCTCTCGCTTTACTTTACATATCCATGTGCTTAGTTTAGAGCATTGAGGACAATGTCTAGTTTTAGTTGGGGGGGAGTGAGTCATTGCATGCCTCATATCTTTTTGTTGTACTTTAGTGTCATATACCTGCTTAGCAACATGTAACTCAGTAAATTAAAATCTGCAAAAAATTTTATAATTTTTATTTTTTATTTTTAAAGATAATAAAATGGTTCTTGTATTTCTCTCATAGTTAATGTAGTTAGTTATGATGCATTAGTGTTATTTTCTGTATGTTATTAGTATGTGATATACTATGGTAGTTTCTTTACTATCTTAGTTATAGTATGTTTTATGCTTTTTAATCTTCAAACAACTTTGAGCACGTTGTGACAACCTTGTACATAGCTAAAATGGATTAGTAAGCATAGTTTAAGTGTCTTGAAAGACTGTAGTAGAGACTAATAACCCAAGTGAGCTTTTGTGCCATTCTTTTGTTTTTGAGGGTTTTATAAAATTACTCTTACTTTTTGAAAAGCGTATTCATTCGTTGAAAGTCTCATTTTTTTTCTTCATTTTGACTGATCACTAGAAGAGAACGTTCAGGATTTACCAAATTTAGAGCTCTTGAATTTCCTGAAATGAATAATCCTATTAACTTAGAAGATGATTTAGGCCATCTTTTGACCATATATAGATAATATAGCCTTGGCCTACCTCCATGATATTCCTTTACTTCACCTCTTGAGCTTATCATATTTTCCTTGTCCTCACAATCCTACAGTCTATACCTAACTCCAAATTAGGAGTTCAAGCATCAGTTCTTTATTTAGGTGTGATCGGGATGTGTTGCATTGACAAGAAGTTTGGTTCTGTGAATAAGGGAAAGTTGGCAAAGAAAAAAAAAATGAAAAAAAAAAGAAAAGAAAAAGAAAAGAAAATAAAAGGAAAAAAAAAAGCATGAAAAGAAAAAAAAATGCCAATGGTTGTGACAAAAGAAAAAAAGGAATGAAAAGAAGAGTGTGAAAAAAATAAATAAAAGAAAAGAAGAAGAGAGAGATTGGAGATGTGGGAAGTTTGAAAAGTTATAGTAGACATTCCAATCACATCCTTTGACCCAATTGAATATCACGAGCCTCTTTCTTCTTTCACTTAATACCTCTTTTTCAAAGTCCTGATGATTTTAAGTAAATTGGATTTGAAGTTAAGGTAATGAAAGAGTTTTCCGCGGTATCTCGCTCTTCTAGTGAAAAGTATCCTTTCATGAGACTTTGTGCACTAAAATGTCCGTTTTTCTATTTAGATATGAGAAGCATTAGATTCCATTCATATTTACTCTTTATAGCTTCCATATCATGAGTGATAATTATTACACCTAATTCAGAGTGATTTTGTCTTGAGAGTGTAATCCCGGTGAGAGTTGAGTCAAAATGAACGTCTTGATAGTATCTTAGGTTATGCAAGCTTTGAAATTAAAGTTTTGTATTTTGGTTGTCCATTCACACACACACTTGAAGATTAATAAGTATGGAATATTCTAATGACTTTGATCGTAGATTAACTGTAATATGTGTGTTGCATTGCTATGGCTTATTAGAGAGTTTCATGAGATTGTTGAGCTTAACTATATTGCTAAATGAGAGGAAAAATTTCTTGACAACATTTAAATGAGAACCATTACTATAAACATGAATTTTGTGGGTAGATTCACTGCAAACCCTCACGAGACAACACTCGTCCACTAGGGGGAACCTAGGGGTTTAAAGGCTTGTTGCATATGCTAAATGCAATCGCGATTCCTGCGAAAGTGAGTTAGGATTTTTACTTTATTTTATTTTATTTTCAATTTTTAGAGTTAAATAAACACTGTTGTAGTTCGCTTCATTGCTAGGGACTAGCAACGAGCTAGTTGGGGGGTGTGATTCGTGGTGAAAAGTGCATATTTCTAGTGTATTACGTAGTATTTTATGCATACTTTATCCTCAAAGTCCCTACATTTAGGTTCATTCTAATAACAATGTTCTTTTTATTGTGTTAATGCTAAACTATATGTTTTTGCATGGTTTTATAGGTATTAGGATGTAAATCAATGAAGTGGAGCTAAAGAAAGTGATTCTGGTGGATAGAACAACAGAAGCAGCTGAGAAAATGGCAATTTTGACAATGATGACTTCAGATTTGGAAGATTTTCCCAGAGACAAGAAATGTAGATCTTTGAGTTACGGTCGCGTGGCCACAAACGAGAGGTCAATCCGAGGTCCGAGTAAAAAGTTATGGCCATTCTCCCATCGGTGTGCAGTGCTGTCAAAATCAGAGGAGTTCAAGCGATTGAAGAGAGTTCAATCGATCGAACCTTCGATCGATCGAACTGAGCTCGATCGATCGAACCTTATTTTCACCCAAAAGTTGCGTAAACTCTGTGGGAACCCTATATATACGTCGTTTTGACGCCAGACGAAGGGAGGACGCTCCAGAACGCAGAAAACAGCAGTTTTGTGTAGTTTTAGGGTTAGATTAGGAGTAGATTAGGTTAGATTAATGTTCTTATTCATCTTTTCCATTGTTATATTGAAGATTCAAGTTGGTTTCATGTTATTTACAAGTTATAATCAGATTATATTCAGGTTTTCTCTTTCCTTTATCTTTATTGCATTGTTTATTAGTTTATATGTTATGATTACATTAGTTTACTATTCCTGCACTAGTTTGATCATGTTTCCGTAGTTTAGACGTTGGGAATATGTGATGAAACATTGAATCCCAGCCTCTGCCATGCAATCTTTAGAAACCTTGGGTTCGATCGATCGAAGGTATTTCGATCGATCGAACCAGAGATAGTCAAGCGATCGAAGATAGTTCGATCGATTGAAGGATGATGCAGTTCGATCGATCGAGAGCGCTTCGATCGATCGAACATGTTAATTCCTGAGATTATTCTTTTAAGTATTCCATGACTTTCTGTTTTAGAAATCTGTCATCAAATTGTCCCAATAAGCTCAGTTTGTCACAACAGTTTTTAGAACTTAAAGCCTTAAGGCCTTTTCTTCAATGACTTTTGAAAACCACTTTGAATGCTAACACCATTTAGAGTGCAAGTAATTACCATTGTTTTAAACCGTCTTCCAAGTATTTTAAATCAATTGTGATGATGTAGTCCCGGTCATGAAAGGGCTATTGATTCTTTATCTTTAGAAAAATACGGAATACTGAAGAGGAATGAACTCCATAGAACGTTAATGAATTTGCTTGGTAGATGGTTAGGATCAATGTGGATTCACGTGTTTCCAACACCTTTAATTTAGTTTATTTATTTAATTAGTTATGTTTCTATATGTTTAGTTTATTATTTAGTTTAATTTAATTAATTAGGATTAGTTAGAACCTTCTCTTCTACATTCATCTTTTCTATTTCTTTAGGTTATAACTTAGTAGATATTCTTCCTATTCCTTCCCTGTGGGATCGACCTGGACTTCCAGTACTATATTACTTGCACGATCACCTACACTTGGGTGTTGCACAAGAGCGCACAACTTTTTAGTCGTGTCAATCTCATACCATGTTTTGGTATATGAAGCATCCTATCAGATGTATGTTAAGGGTTCCTTATTTAACCAAAATTCGGCATTTTCATGAAAGCTTCTATAGAACCTTTCAATCTTAAGAAATCAATTCTTGATTAGGATTATGTACTAGGGAGTTTTGTATGCCCAAAAGGGATTACTTGAGAATATGATGATACTTTCTTGATGAAAGATGTGTAACCTCTAAATCACTTTTGAGCAATGCCTCTTCATGTCTTATGACATTTTGAGAACATGCCGAATCTTGATTATAAGATTGCATCTCTGATATCATGTTTAAACTAAGCATCATTGACCTTGTATGTATCCAAATTCATGGAAAGTACGGTGATAATCCGATCATGTGATCCTTCTATCCAAAGAATGTTGAATCCATCTTTGAAAAGAAACGGATTTTTTGCCATCTTTATTTCAAATTTTCAATCACTCTTTCAAAAATCTTTCGAGTTCACTTTTTGAGTAAATCCCCAAGCAATTCTTTGTTAAAATATATTTTCACATGATCATCTTCAAAAGGAAAAATCCAAAAATTTTGAGAATTGTTTCTGGGAGAAATGCTTTTCAAGTGAACTTCAAAGCAAAATTTCAATCCAATCATCTTTATTGAGGAAATGTTTTCACATCCTCATTTTCAAATAAAAAATTCAAAATTCTTGAGAATTGTTTTTGAAAGATCTCATCATCTATAGAAATGCTTTTCAAATGAATTTCAAATACCCGACCTTTGAAAGGGTAGTGAGGATCACAATGAAAGGAGAAATTGGCGCACTTGACATGGTTTAGGATTTTATGTGCTTATGTGTTTATGTGTTAGGATTAGGATTTTCTTTTCTTTGGCATATACAGTAGGCACACACACAAACATGCATTGCATCTGTGTGATATAAGAACCATCCATAAATGTTTTACCAAGTATTTGCAACAAATATAATCAAATAAAAATGAAAAGGATAATGGTAAAGGAAAATAAAAATGACAAAATGAACATTTATTTGAAAATACTTTTGTAGGGCAAAAATAGCATCTGGTACGGGCATTGTTTGGTTTAGGAGTCTCGCGACGAGATTAGTAAGGAGAAGAAGTAACAATCAAATGGCACACGAAGGAAATACTAGGGAAGTAGCACAATTGAGGGCAATAGTAGAAAGGCAGGAAGAGCACATGAGACAATAGGCTGAGAACATGAACCGCATGATGAACATGATAGAAGTAATGACTCGCTAGCCACCGCCCACAAATCTGCGAGTTGTCAACCCACCCCCTCCAATGGTAAGAGAAGAAGATTGGTATGATGATTAGGAGGAATAGAGAGCTGATGTACTATGGGCTAAAAGGGAAAGAGAGAAAACTGATAAAGAAAGGTTAATGGCTGACAAGGTACAGAAGCTTGAGAAAGTAGTACACAAGGCTCAGGGAGTTGATACCTATTTGTTGGAACTAGAAGGGTTATACAATGGGGTCCCCAAGACGCTGCATGTCAGTTTTAAAATGCCTGTCTTTGACAAGTTTGATGGAACCGGGAATCCTCGCAGCCATGTCTGGATGTGTATCAGGACCTTCTAGCCTAGTGGTTTGAGCACTGCCATGATGGATTTCCTATTTCAATAGACTTTAACTGGGGTTGCCTTGGCTTGGTATCTCACGCTCGAACCAAGCAAGAATAGGATCTTGGAAGAGGTGGTCAAATCATTTATAGCACAGTATGAGTATAATCAAGACTTGGATGTCACGGTCCAGGAGTTAGAAACCACCAGGCAAGGAAACAAAGAATCATTCATTGAATACTTGAGTCAATGGAGGGGAAAGGTAGCCAAGATGGTGTAAAGGCCATCTGAGAAAGAACAAATCTGGATGTTAATGAAGAATCTTCAACCCGTCTACCAAGAAAAGATGAGGTTTCAATCAATCAACACTTTCGCCGAAGTCTTTGACGTAGGAACCTGGATATAGGATGCAATCCAAGAAGGCATAATTAAGAAAAATGAGCAGCCAAACAGGTACAGGAGGCCGAACTATGGGTCGAACGGAGGACATTCCAGAGGTCACTCATGCCCCACTGATGTCATCGCATTAAGCGAGCCAGAGAGGAAGTTTGACATAATGAGACGTCAACCAGGGGCAGATAAGCCACAAAGACAGTTTTCCAATCTGGGAGTTTCACTATCAACCGCCCTTAGCAGGCTGATGACAAAGGGCACCTTCGTCTGTTGGAACTTCAAACCTTTCCAAATCTGCTTCCTCCAAGCTTTTGGGATGATCTTTATTGCAAATTTTAAGTATATATAAGTATATATTTCAAAAAAATAATAATAAATAATAAATAATAAATGAAAATAAAGAAAAAGGTGGGAATCCTGTTAGCTACGGCACGCGGCTATGCCGACGGCCGCAGAAAACTCAGTGAGTGCCGCCTGCTGTAACAGACTACATTTCTCAAATACGTGTGGAATATTCTTGCACATGGGTTTTTCACCCGAATTTACCTAATTGCCCCTTTGAGAGTGGTCTATTTAAGGGGGTGTTCACCTCCATTAGAGGGGTCTTTTTTTGGCTTGGACAATAAGAATTTTATATAGATTATACATACAATAGAGAGAAAAAAGAGGATTTTGGAAGAAACTCAAGAACTTTGAAGAAGTTGAAGAAGGAATTGGAGAATTTGAAAGATCTTCATCAAAACTAAGAAAATCCTGAGTTTATTAGAGGTAACCCTCTAATCCTATATAGAATTAGGCTAGAATTCAATCACAAATTCATAGACTTTTACACATTTTCAAAACCCCTCTTCTTACCTCATTTCATCACACACCACATAGAATTTGTGATTGAATTTTCATGTGTTATTTTTTTTTATTGATTTGGATCTATGTAGAGCTTTGGATTTAAGAATAAAAGAGGTTTTTTTTTTTTTGTGACTTGAATATTCAAATAACCTTGATTTCATTTCATTTGTTTAGATTTTTATCTTAAGGTCTATGAGATCTTCATTATCTCATGGGATCCCTTTAAGTTTTATCTCTCAATTGCTTATGATCCTATGATTTGTGTAAGGATTAAGGTTGATTATAGTTATATCCACACATGTTTGCATAGGTCCAAGTCTTAGTCTATGATTTGGATCTTCAAACTAAGAATCTCATGGAATCCTCTCCATGTTTCATAGAGATTTATGTGGTTTGGTTATGTTTAGGCTCCAAGGACCATTAATTTTAGAGGATATTAGGATACAATAAGTCTATATCTCTCAAGGATCATCAACTTGAGAGAGGGATTTGACTTAATAACTTTTATGACTTGAATATTGGTATTGGTGCAGTAAATTCATGAACCCACTAGGTTCAAAGATTTTTAATTAAATCATGGTCCATGGGAATTAAATGAGAACAATTAGAGAGTGTCCATAACTCATATATTTACCACCATAATGTTTGTTTTGATGAAATTTCATAGTTGACATAGTTTGGTATTATGATTTGTGAACTATTTACTCTTTGTCCAAATTTTCAAAACAGTAAGTCCATTTTAAACTTAGTAGATCAGACCTTAATCAAGCTTTCTTGACCTTAAATAATTTTTTCTGTATATTGAAGTGTGTTAAGGAGATCCCCTAAAAAGAATGAAGTCATTCGAATTTATTTGCTAGTTTTAGAAAATCATACAAAATCTTTGGACAGAGAGTTGTAAAATTCTGAGTAGTGTCTAGTTTTGGTTCAATTCCCAGAGATTGAACTGTCTTTGATTTTCTTTTTGGGTTCGCAACTAGACTCACAGAAGCATCTTGTGTCCAAAAATCACTAAGATCAAACCATGGGATCTATGGGTTTTCTTTTTCTTTTTTTAATTTCAAGTTTCTTCTCTATAAATTCTGAAACTCTGTTACATCTTTGATAAACTTTGTAGAAGATGACATAAATGACCTTCACATGACATAGGGCTTAGACCATGTTTTAATAATGGATAATAGGACTTAGATCCAGAGGCTAAATTATCCAAATCAATGAATAGTTCATATCTCATTCTTGTTTATACCCATGCATTCATGTCACGTATGTTGATACTTAGGATTAGGACTAATTCTTGGCTTAAGTTGTATTTGATTGAACTTTGTTGAACATAACTACGGGCTCCTTATGATCATGTTAGGAATATATCATCTCTATATGGACATTACATTGGCTCCTAGTTGAGACTTGTATACCTATAGAGGTGTTGTATCTCCAACTAATTAGAAGGAATTCATAATTATATCAACTATTTCTATGCTTAGTGGATTTAAGCTAGAAATTTTAGCATGTTACTTAGGATTCTAAAGCATATCTTGTTCAAAGCATATAGACTAACCCTTTGTTTTGTAGTGCTATTGAGGTACGATTTCTCAACCCCTCTCTAGTTCATTTTATTCTTTGATTTTAATTACTTTTCGACTCCATGTGCGACACTTTAGAATTAGGTCTTGCTTTATGTGTATATATGATTAGAGACCTTTTGTTTTTTAGAATTTTCTATTCTTGTATGCATTGCACGTTTCAATATCTCAGTTGGATCCTGGGTAAATTTTCTAGTTCCCTATTTGCACATCATCTTGCTTGCTACTTAAAATTATGTGATTTTGAATACTATTTTATCGTTAGCAATCTTGCACCCTTTCCAATATATTTTTGCAATGTATATTTATATATATATATGTATTAATTGAGGGGCATGCTTAGATTAATAATTCAATTGCAAAGGATGTTGAGTAGAGGCCTATCATGAGATAGGATGAGAGGGGGTGTTTTATTAGTCCGTCAAGCTCCTTCCCCTCTCATTCCATAATCTCCGGACCTAGAAATCTCTGGTTTTCCAAAAAATCAGTTTGCTTTTAATTGGTTTCTTAATTTTCCTTAAAAAAATTAAGTGGCGACTCTATATATTTGAAAATATTTTAAAAGTGGGCCCTAAATGTCGTTATCCATACCTACCAGTCATAGTCCTAAAATCTTTTGGTAAGGCGGAGTTTCTAGGAGGCTCACAACTGGTCAGACACAGGTAATTATAAAAAAACACAGGCAAAAGTACAAGAACATAAACAGTCACTGCAAAGGTGACCTCGGAGGGCCTTTTCATTACTTGTTCAAAAAAAAAGATATGTACAATGCCTAGGGGGTAATTATAGCAGCCTCCCAAAAAAAAATCAAAAAATAAAACAAATAAAATAAAGAGAAAAAAAACGAATATATAGTCCGAGGACTAAAGTCGTGCACCACGACCACTTCATCCGTAGTAGCAGCGTCCATAACTGACGCGTCTTCAGCAGCAGCCCCCTCAGCAGCCTGCTCCTCCTTCCAATAGTTGGACTCGGTCCAAGAGTAGCCTGAGAGGTCAAGTCTGGATGGTCGGAAGCCGCCCGCTGGGTAAGGTCAGCATAGCACGTGAGATAGCCAGCTTCAAACTCCTCCTCGGCATACTTTTCCCCCGTCTTCTGCCCAGTAATGACCTCAGAGAGAGGAAGCTTCTCAGCTTCTGCGGCTTGCTTCCCAGCTTCCCAGCCTCTATAGGCGCCGTCTTAGCTTCTGCAGCCTTCCGGGCTACCCGCTCGACCATAAGGTCCTCCCGGGCTTCCCCTAGCTCCAAGGCCAAGGCCCTCGCCTTCTCTTCCTCCATGATAAGAGAAAAGTCTGAGGCCTCCCGCACCGCCTTCTTAGCAGAAAGGGCGGTCTCAGCAGTGGCTAGTCTTTTATTTACCCGAGACAGGTAAGCCTCAACCCCTGCCGCTAACAACCAACCTACAGGGTGGAAGCAAAAGCTGTCAGTTACCGCAGATAGGTAGGTGTGTAAGGAAAAGGAATGTAAAGCTACTCACCATATGACTGACGTTGTATAGCCACCTGATCAAGGCCTCGGGGCCCAGCCCAGAGCACTTATCAACCTGAGCCTGCAGCATCCCGGGTCGGACCCTCGCCCGGACTTTGTCCGCTGTGTCTACTGCCAGCATCCCAACCAAAACATCGTGCGGCCTGGAGGGCGCAGCAGCTTCAACTTGGGGGGTCAACTCCCCGACCAGTATGGCATTAGTAAGGCATGCGGGAGCAACAATGACGGTTACACCGGGAGCTGATGTCCCCACCGCTTCTTCCACCTCGCGGGGCCCGTGGTGAAGCCTTTTCAGTTGATGGCCCTCAGTGAGTCCCTACCTCTTTCTCCTCTGGCAAGCCCGGGCAGCCAGAGCACCCTCCTTTTCCTTTAGAGCAACCATGTCTCTAGGAGCCATTTCTGTGAAACTAAGGAAAGATATAGGTCAATTGCATGCAAAATTGATCGAATAGCAAAGCAATCAGAAAATAGCCGAAAAACGTACCAGCGATGATTGAAGGGAACACGAGTGCCTGAAACTGCTAGTTGGGCTCGTAGTAGGTCCTATGATCCCCCATCTGGGTTAGCAGTTTGTTAATGTCCATGGGATCCTTAGCTAAGGATAATATCCTAACTTGGCATTCCTTGGGAATCTAGGGTAGGTCAGTTGATCCCACTGCAAAACAAAGGGCAGTTAGCTCCAAGATAACAACAAAGTAAAATAAAACAAGAGACAAGACAAGAGCTTACTCCTCAACTTCACCGCCCAGGAAATACTCAACTGTATTCCTAAGGCCTTCTCGCAGAGCCCGAGGGTGTATACTTGGAAGAATTTCCTCTTCCACCCTCTATTGTTGCTCGGGCAGTTGACTATTATTCTCCTCCCCTGCCTGGCTCCCAGCGAAAAGAAGCCATCTTCCCTATGAACCAAGAACGGTCGGTGTGTCCAGAAAAACTCTTGTATGGTGAGCTCGTACCCAAGAATCTGGGGCCACGGGGAGATAGCCCCCATCAAGAACCTCCACCCATTTGGAGCAAGTTTACCAGGAGCAATTCCAAGGTATATCAGCACGCCCCGGACTAGAGGGTGGAGGGGAAGGTGAAGGCTCGCTATGAGGGCGTCCTCGTAAAGAGTAACGAAACCCAACTAATGGAAGTAAGCCCCACCCGCGTGTATGGCCAAGGAGCAATGGTCGGGGATGTTATACCTATCCCTGATCCGACCTAGGTCTGGGGTACAAAAGCTGCTAACGATCGACTCGCAAGAAAAGACTACGTTGGGGCTATTCGGCACCGATACCTAATCGCCCGACCCCCTACACACTGAGGCAACTGGGAGATCCTGAATCACCTCATCATCAAACAACCAAATGGGAATCCTGCCTTCACTAGGTTGGTCAGACGAAGTCACGGCGGGTGGATCAAGACTCTTGTCCGGGGTCCCCGATCTAGATTGTTCGTCTTCCATTTGGGATGCCGAGTTGAAACCAGAGTGACACATCTCTAGAACTCCTACAGTGGGATGAGGCAGTAGCCGATGACCTAGTAAGGGTCAGTAACTCCAAGCCTAAGATAGAAAGGGGGAAAGACTAAAAACCTAAAGGGCCTAACGGATAAGGCTCTCAAGGTAACATAACATTCGGTTAATACTACCTCGGAACACCCCTACTGGTACAATCGCTCTACCAAGGAGGACGAACGATTTGAGCTAATAAAGAAGATGAACCTAAGAAAGAAAAAAAATCCCACTCCCTCACGAGCCCTAGTGGATTTGTGCTCTCCAGTCTCACTTGGGAAAGAAGAGGAAAGATGAAAAGGAAAAGTACAGTGAATTAAAACTAGGGAGGTGAAGACTTACATGAGAAGACGCAAAAAAGAGCTCGGAGGTCTTGACTGGATGTTTTTTCCTCTCAACCCGCTCTGAAGACTCAGAAGTAGGAACAACAACAATGAACATGTGTCCCTTATATAGGCGGCATGGACGGTTCAGATCATCTAAGGTACAACAACCCTGCACAGTTGCTACCAAAATGCCACCAATTGTCTCCTCAGGCAGCCCAAGCGGTGCCTCAAAAGGCGCACGCATTAAATTTGCGATAGGACGATTCAAACATGATACAACTGTCTAATTGCATTTGCACCAGTCTTGTTGGATCCCATCCAGACCAATCACTCTCTGACACGTGGCAAGCACCAGCCATAAGCCCCAGGGCAACCGCTCGGTTTGGGTCCCGGTTGGCAAAGACGACTGGCTCGACCCCGAGTAATGTCCCTGGTAGTGTCTCGAACAGTTTTCAGAGCCAATCCGATGAAGCATTATATTAGCCTTGGAAATAGGGGGCAGCTATTACGTACAATATTATTCATCAAGGGTTAATCTCTACCACATTAAGCAAGGTGTATTAGGTGGCCCGTTAATTGCACCCGATGTGTGGCTATCCCGAGTCGTGTATTCAGAATTGCTCGGTATCATCCGATCATCAGTTCAACGAGTCGGGAACTCTGCCCGGGTTCGACCCGTTGCAATGGTTGTCCAGGAATTCTTCGTGGCGTGCTCTAGAACGCCCCAGACAGTTTCTTATCTTAGTAAGAAGACTTATGGAAAGAGTAGATAGTTCCCTAATCTTGTTAGGAGACTACTCCCATGATGTGTGCTAATCAGTCCCTATTTGATAGTACTGCCTAATCAGGCCACTTACCTTGTACAAGTGGGCTCTTATGTATATAAAAGAGCTCACTCAACCCTTCAAGGGACAACATTCTTACCCAACAGAATTGCGATTTTATATTGCACTCATACTCTGCCCGGCCGGTTTCTGGTAGCTCCAAGTCATTGTTGGTTCACAAAAAACCCCCGGTGATTTTCATATCATAGTGCAGGTGCTCCGACACATCACGTGGACGTAGGTTCCTTCAATAACAGGGCCAAACCACATACAACACTCTTTTTTTTATTTCTTCTTGTTTTCTTACCCAAATTTTGTCATCATCAAATTGTAAATACTAAATTACTTTTATTTTTTTGATATATATATATGTTTCAAGTATGGAGTTTTATTGGAAGATTGCCAAATTTGGAATGATTTTGTTTTTTTTTTAACTTGGAGACACTAAAACTTTAGTGACTTAGTTTAGATTGAATTGGACATGATGGACATGATTTTGGATTTATTAAGTGACTTTATTGACTTATATATGAATTGTTGGATCTTTTTCTTGACTTGTATATGAATAATTATTTTGTGAGCATAAAATTTATATTTATGATTGCAAATATATTGATATAGCAAGTATACAATATAGCAAAAAAAATAAAAATTTTTAATTTATGATGTATTTGTAGCACATTTGTTGCGTCACAAATACTACCATGTATAATTTGGTCATAGCATTTGTGGCGCATAAGTCGCGTTACAAATACTACTGTGACCAATTTGTTTAAAGTATTTATGTTGCAAAATGTGTGTTGCAAATACAATAACATTAAATTTTTGATAACTATTTGTGGCGCTGTCAACGTGCCATATGTAGTAATTATTTGCGACGCAAATTTCACGCGTCGTAAATAATTATACTATTTGTGGTGCATTAGATACCCAATAACAGAGTTTATTTCCAACGCACGTGCCACAAATAATATAGCACTTGTGGCGTAGTAACTGCGCCACAAATAGTTATCTGAGATGCGAGAATAATTGACACACGGGCTTAGAAAAGACTTTTTGTGGCGCAAACGAAAGTATCTGTGGCATGAATGCGCGCCAATTCACGCCACAAAAAGTGTGTTTTGTTGCAGTGAAAGGTATAGCATTTTAAAGTTTGAAAAAAAAAAAAAAAAACCACTTACTTAAAGAACGTGATAAGATGGCAAAACAAAATCAGCAACTTCCTACATGTATGACAGGGGCAACTTTATCAATAAGTTTTATCTTCGGTTTAAAAGTGGACTTAAGGCCATAAAATTAAAAAGCGTTGTCTTTTCCTCTTTAAAAAAAATGGGCTGGGCCAATCAACATTAATAGTCCATTCTAGAGACTGTTAATTAATTTTTTTAGGATTTGTTTCTAATGACGGCAGCAGCATGTAATGTCATTTTCTGTAGCAAAAAAAATATAAAAAAAAACGCAAGTCATTTTCGTCTCTCATATCTTTTTACATTATATTTTATTACATATATATATTTGTATACACATATATGCTTCAATTTATGTTTGCACTTTTCAATATTGAAAATGGACAAAGCAATACATTTGGCGCATTGTCAACGTAGTTTTGGACATTTGTTTAAAAGGTCTTTATATCCGAACGATATAATAGAACAGCAAGATTCTTCCTCAAGTACTTCAATTACTAGTTTGTTGTCTAGTCCAAAAAATAAATTTTCAACATCCTTTCTCATCGATTGGTAAGTTTTTTGGGTGTACATATTATCCAAGAGATTTAGTATTCGAGCCATGGGGAGCGTAGCTACTGGAGAATTTACCCGGAGACTCCAAGGCCTCGGGAGATTAATCGAGATGCACGCAAGCTTGTCCGGACAACCCCCGATTACCAAAATAATAAAAATTATTATTATTATTTCTCTCATCCTTAAAAAATTTATTAACAATTCATAACGAACTCCACAATATCCATTTATTTATCTAGGTACTCTAGTCACCTTAAAAAGAAAAAGAAAATGATTTTTATAGAATAATATATGTAAACATATATACTGTATACAAATTTTCTACACACAGTGAACTTTTTGTCTGAGGTTTTCATTGCAATTATTTTGGTGTCTCTATTCTGTTTTTTAACACTTTTTTTCATTTCTTATGGTAGATAGAGGTCAAATATAGAGGTCAAATATGAAACATTGTTAATATTCTTTTTTTTGGTATTTTCCCAACTTGGAGAATGGATAGTTGTTCTTTTCACGTTAGCATATTTTGTTCCAACTCTTCTTGTGTTGTTAATAATCAAGATCATGACATTTTTGGTCACACTGACATTGGACCACCATTAAAAAAAAAATAATAATAAGAGTGGGTTCAGTACGTTTTAGTCAAGTTGTAATGGTAATTATGTACGTTTAGGGTAAAAAGGTGTCATCAGAGTCAGGATTTTTTTTTAGGATGGGTGGGATTTGAGGAGTACCCAAGAGGTTGGTAACAACTTAGCTCATCACGAGAGATTTGCCTGGGGATACGAACGCATGAGGCTTGTGTGGCAGAATCTATGCTGACAAATAAGGTCTCATCACAAGTTGAGGGTTGACAATCATTTCCACACCTCGCCCTTCTTCTTTAAAAGAATACATACAGGCCTCCAAATTTGATCAATGTTATATTCCAGCTACGGAGTCTGAACAGATGATCAGCCTTGATATCCCTGCTACCTTAGTCCCGCTCTGGAAACAACACGGCTATACACATCTCCATTTTGGAGCAATTCGGCTCGCTCGTCATCTTTTCGTAATGCTTTTCCAAATCTTGCCTTTTGAAGGAACAACATTTCATCCGAAGATAATACTCTCGAGTTTGATCTTTGTGAATGTCCGGAATTCCAAGGAATTCAGTGTGGATTATATTCAGAAAATCATCAATGAAAGGCATTTGCACCAGTTGAAGTTGCCTATATTCCCCAAGGCTAATGTACCATTGTCTTAAAAGACCATGAAATCGTGATAGACACTTGGTGATAACCACGCGGGTGGTAGAATTAACCTGGTTGAAGAAGTTCAGCAGTGCACTATGCATGGAGTTCATAAATTTTGTCAAGCTATTTGAAAGTAGAAATGCTGTCAAATGAAAGGACATCTATATACTGAAGAAACTATACGGGAGTTTGGGGGCAGCACTACAGAAGCGATTTTTTGGGCATATTTTTACATATTTATGGATATAATATTGTTTTATATCACTATTTTTCGATCATAAGGACTGACAACTTATTATAATTTAATAAACTTGACCTATGACAGAATAATTTGAGTTAGACTAAATTGAAAAGTGATAAGAAAATATAATGTGACAAATATACAAATAAAACTAAATTACATTTGGGACAAAATATTACACAATTTGTTTCTTCTACAAATTTAGAGGGGGCTCCTATAAACTTTTTTTGCCGTGTAAAAAATCTTCTCCTAAAAAGTGGGGCTATACCCTCCGGGCCTCCACCCTTGGGTGTCATAAACCTTATTAGTGCACGTTTTCCAACTAATCATTTGTTTGTGCCCCAAATATTATCCTTTGTTTTTAACTAATATTATTAAAAAAGTTGACTCGCTTTGGAAACCAACTTTTTACTGCTCTTAGAAATTTATTTTTCAAAAAGCTGAAAAACGATATTAACTTAAAATGAGCAAATAGAACTATTGTCATTAACCAATTTTTTTTTTCATGTTTCTCAATCTTTTTATTTTTGGAAATTTTTTTTTTTTATTTTTTTATTTTTCTCAATCTAGCTTGCTTTCTTTTTATTCACACAGAATCCATGAATCACACATGAGTAATGATACGTACACACACTTTTGTACACCACACAATCCTGACCATTGATTCTAGTGAATTCTATATAAATTTTACATGAATTCCACGCGGGAGCACATGGAGTCTACTAGAATCAATGGCCAAAATTATATGATGTACAAAAGTGTGTATGTATGTTGATCTAACAAATCCCTAATTGCCTTTATCTGTCTAGCAACCCATTAATGAAGAAAGGAAAAGGGTTATTCTAAATACCTCTATTTCTAACTTCAGGACTTTTGAAGATTTTCCTTCTTGGTCTCTTACTTCTAATGGGAATTATGGTTCGAAAAGTGCTTATGATTTGATTAATGAGAACGATACATTTCCTAGTGACACTATTTGAAAAGACCTTTGAAGTGGAAAGTTCCTAATAGATTGAAGGATTTCACATGGAAATGCCTTCTTGACAGACTGCCTTAAAAAAATCTCAACTCAAGAAATATTATTGAAATTTCCTCTTGTCAGTGATGCTCCCACTGGAAGGGGGACTCCATCCACATTCTCAGGGATTGCCCTAAAGCTCGATCTCTATGGAACATTGGAACCTCATCCTGCATCGAGCTACTAATAGGTACTATCTTTGTCCCATTTTATGTGTTCATCTTGGAGAATCCAATTATTTAAGGGGACAAAAAAAAAATCTAACCCTACTTTCCACAATTGCCCATAATCATTGCACTTTTTTTTTTGTTTTATTTTGGTGCATGTTGATTGAAAGGAAGAGTAGTTTGGAAAACTAAGTAAAATTTCCATACTAATTTAGAAAAGTGGAAAACAATTTTGGAACATCAAAAAATAAAAAAAAAATGGACATATAAAATGAGACGGAGGGAGTAATATCAATCTTAACATTGATCATTCATTGGATCCATGCTAGGATGAAAGATGTTGCAAAAAATATTCATTTAAACCCGTTTAATGACATTCTTTTCATTGCAAGGACATGGATTCTTTGGATAAATAGAAAAAAAAATTCCGTTGCAAAAAATTATTATTTTTAGCGACAAAAAATTTCATCGCAAAACGCGACATTTTCGTCACAAAAGTTCGTCCGCTCCTTGGTCCTTTTTTGTGGTCCACACTTGATCGGTTCTGAGTGCATTTTTGCTCACCCAAATTTTGCTCACTCAAGCATTCTATTGGATAAGTATAAGGTACCCACCACTTTCATCTTTTTTTTTTTTTATTATTTTTTTATCTCCATTTTGTGCTTAAAAAATTGTGGGTCTCACATGCTCTCCCAATGGGGTGCTTGGGTGAGCAATGGATAATCAAACTTTATAATTAGAGCAAATATGCACTCATATTTATAACTTATAATAGGAGTATAGGACAACACTTTAGTACTTTTTCTCGGGTACTTTTCATTTCTTTTTAAAATGCTATTGGTTCATCAATGTTTCATATAAATGCCATAATATAGACATACTTATGTATGTGGAGCAATTACGTACATTTCAAATCAGTAAGAAATCTACCTGAGTTTTTTCCTTAATAATAGTGCTATCATTTTCATTGAAGGCAAATAATATATATGGAACTTGGAATGGAAGTGATCTTTCTTGTCCAACAAGTGAAAAAATTCAATTTTTAAGAGTAAATTACACGTGGAATTTGATGTTAATTTAGTCATTATTCATTAGTTCAGACTTCAGACACATTAAACTATCTAATTTCATATTCCAATGTAGTTCGTCCATCAAATTAACACAAGTAAATTTTTTTTGGTTTAATGTGCCAAATTTTACAATATGGAATCAAAGTGATACTGAATACAATTAATCTACGAGAGTGTATATATATATATATGTGTGTGTGTGTGTGTTATTAGCCCAGCATTAATGCTTGATATCTTGAAATTGAGGCCAAAACATAAAGTATGATTGGATATGTCAACTTTGAACCAATTATGTAGAACGAACGCTAAAGAAAGTCTTAGATATTTTCTTGTGTTAGAGACTCACCATTAGAGCAAGTTGAATAGTAATCACCCACCCATTACCTTCTATTGACTTAATAAAAGCAAGTGATAGTCATCTTGAAAGGCTTTTTGGAGGTCCCATATCTCTCAGAAATTAAGTGCTTGTCTCAGTCACATACACTTGTTGTAGGGGAATCTTAGGCTGCCCATCATTTTTTATTCGCGAGAGAGAGCGAGAGAGAGTCTGCCTACCGTCCAAGAAAAATTGGAGTCAAATATTTCAGCTGCGCCTAGCCATATTGGAATTTGGGTTGTTTTGATATTTGTGATAACTCGTATCTTAACAAAGTTCATGTACTAGTCCGTCCTTGCAAAAGTATTCCACGTCAGTACATGCAAATCATTTTTCCTAGTAGGTTGAATTTATGCAACGGATCAATTATCTTAGAGGATTTCATTACCTAACTAATATATATATATATATATATATATGGTCATGCTTATACGGAGTACTACAATGATTAATTGAGGAGGCAAAAGTATTCAAATTTTTTTTATGTTTATATTAATTATGTATATATATTTGTTGGCTAGCTAGTCTCCAAAATGTTACGATGTGATTGGGGTTAATTTGTACCTAAATAAGCTTTGGACGTTGATTTGTACAATGACTCGCCCTTCTTACATCCAAAATTTACCCTTTGTGATAATATTTTGCACAAAGTAGTTAGCTTCCAAAAATTGTGGGCATTCGTGAAGTGGTAAGGTTACTCTATTGTATGTCATGTTTTTTAAGAACTTAATTTCAAGCTTTGGTACGTATTAGTAACTTCCAACATGCAGAATCCGAACTGTGGCTAAACAACTAAGCTCTTACTTAATTACCCAAATTAAAAGAGTAAACTGCCACTTGGTGGTTTATGTACCTAATATTGATTTTATATACGGAGTATATTACAAGTTTCACTACCAAACACCTAATACTTTTCTTCTGAGGCTTTAGTCATGTTTCGAGCTTAATTTTTGAAGGTTGTTTCGGGGGAATATTTTTGATGCCATATTGTGGCATATACATCTCATCTGGTTGCGGGTTGTTCTGTATTTTTCATGGTCCTATTCTTTACTATATCAAGTAGAAATTCCATTTTGCTATTCAAAATAGAGCAGCAACAATGTTAGGGGCACTACAAATTTCACTAACACTCACACCCACACTCTATCTCTCTTCTAGTGGCACTGTAGGTGCGGACCCCACAGTGCCACTAGGAGAGAGATAGAGTGTGGGTGTAAGTGTACGTTAGTGGAATTTGTTAGTGCCCCAAATATTACTCATAGAGTAATGCTATACTTCCCAAATTTCTATCATAAAAGTACTTTCTAAATGATGTAGTAATGAGGTCAGGTAAATATCTTCCAACCAAAATTCAACTGGTCACATTGTATAAGACTTAGCCCCACCGCCACATCATTTGGAAACACTTTTTGGATAGAAATTTGGGAAGTATAACATTGCACTTCATAATAAGAATAGTATGACACCATTTGAGTTAAATGAATTATTAAGTGCTGAAATGTTAAGGGTCTGTTTGATAACCATTTCGTTTTGGTTTTTTTTGTTTTTGTTTTCATTTTTTTTAAAATGGCAATAAAAAAAGCGTTTGGTAAACTTAATTTCGTTTTTTTTTTTTTTCAAAATCAATTTCAAAAAAGGGACCAAAAATGAAAACAAAAATTAGTAGCTTCCAAAAAAAGCAAAATTGATTTTGGTATTCAAGATTACTATTTTGCCCTTATCAATTTTAAGAGTCATAACTATTTAACATTAAACCAAAATTAAACGTGGTCATACTCATACTTTTTTTTTGTTGGGACAAAAAAAAATATATAATCGCAAAATGACCAAATTGCCCTTAAATATTACATTTAATAAATTAAAAAAATCAAGTCTTCAAATAACACAAGGTGACATACTCAAAAGTTATTCGAGATTTTGGATTTAATGGCGGGGTCCATTTGGTCTGAATCTAATTGTAAAATGACTATTTTACCCTTTATACTTCAAAATGTCATAACTAGTTAAGACTAAACTAGAATTGAACATCGTCAGAGCCTATGAACTCATTCTAATATTAAGATCATTTGGAGAGCTAAAAAGCATATATATTGTAAAATGACCAAATTGCCCTTGGAGCTTACATATAAGAAGTTAACATTGTTAAAATCTTCAATTAATACGAAATGACCTATTCCTAAGTTTTTCGACGTTCTGGATCCAATGGTAGGGTCCATTTGACCTGAATATATTTGTAAAATGACGATTTTGCCCTTCAAATTTCAAAATGCCATAGCTTGTTAAGACTAAGCTAGAATTGAACGTCGTCAAAGCCTGTGAGCTCACATTTAAGATAAAGAATATTTGGGACCTAAAAAGTGCATATATGGTAAAATGACCAAATTGCCCTTGGGATTTACATATACGAAGTTAACATTGTTAAAGTCTTCAAATAATACAGAGTGGCTTACCCTGAGGTTTTTCGACGTTCTGTATCCAATGGTATGATTCATTTGGCCTGAATATATTTGTAAAATGACTATTTTGCCCTTAAAATTTAAAATGCCATAACTTGATAAAATAAAATCAGAATTTAACGTCGTCAAAGCCTGTGAACTCATATTATTATGAAGAACATTTTGAAATCTAAAAAGTATATAGATCGTAAAATGACCAAATTACCCTTGAGGCTTACATATAAGAAGTTAAAATTGTTAAAGTCGTCAAATAATACGGACTGGCCTACCCCGAGGTTTTTCGACATTCTGGATCCAATGGTAAGGTTCATTTGGCCTGAATATATTTGTAAAATGACTATTTTGCCCTTCAAACTTTAAAATGCTATAACTTGTTAAGACTAAACTTTAATTAAACACCGTCAAAACTTGTGAGCTCATATTTAAGATGAAGAATATTTGTGACCTAAAAAGTATATAGATTGTAAAATGACCTAATTGCCCTTGGGGCTTAAATCTAAGAAGTTAACATTGTTAAAGTCTTCAAATAATACAGAGTGACCTAGCTCGAGATTTTTCTACGTTCTGAATCTATTAGCGGGGTATGTTTGTAAAATGACTATTTTGCCCTTATAAATTTAAAAATCCACAACTTGTTAAGATTTAACCAGAATTAATCATTTTATGATCTATATACTTTTTAGGCATTTTGATTTAATCTTAACAAGTTATGGCATTTTGAGTTTTTAAGAGTAAAATAATCATTTTGCCCTCATGTATTCAGGCCGAATAGACCCCTTCATTGGATTTAGAATGTCGAATAACCTTAGTGTAACTGTGTAAGTCACCCCACATTATTTTAATACTTTAACAATGTTAACTTATTACAATTAAACCCCAAGGGTAATTTGGTCATTTTACCATATATATACATGCTTGTACGTTCCCAAATGTTCATCTTAATATGAGCTCACAAGCTCTGATGACGTTCAATTCTAGTTTAGTATTAATACGTTATGGTATTTTAAAGTTTGAAGGGCAAAATAGTAATTTTACAAATATATTCAGGCCAAATGGACCCTATCATTGAATCCAGAACTTTAAAAAACCTAAGGTTAGGTCACTCCGTATTATTTGACGACGTTAACAATGTTAATTTCTTATCTGTAAGCCACAAGGGCAATTTGGTCATTTTACCATATATGTACTTTTTAGGTTCCAAAATGTTCTTCATAATAATATGAGTTCATAGGTTTTGACAACGTTAAATTCTTATTTTATTTTAACAAGTTATGGCATTTTACAGTTTTAAGGGCAAAATAGTCATTTTACAAATATATTCAGGCCAAGTGGACCCTACCATTGGATCCAGAACACCAAAAAATCTCAGGGTAGGTCACTATGTATTATTTGAAGACTTTAATAATGTTAACTTCGTATATGTAAACCCCAAGGGCAATTTGGTCATTTTACTATATATGTATTTTTTAGGTCCCAAATGTTCGTATCTTAAATATGAGTTCACAGGCTCTGACGACGTTCAATTTTAGTTTACTCTTAACAAGTTATGGCATTTTGAAATTTGAAGGGCAAAAAAGTCATTTTACAAATATATTCAGGTCAAATGGACTCTACCATTGGATCTAGAACGTCGAAAAATATTAGGGTAGGTTAATCCGTATTATTTGAAGATTTTAACAATGTTAACTTCTTATATGTAAGCCCCAAGGGCAATTTGGTCATTTTACAACGTTTTTTTTTATTTTTACGTTCTAAAATGGTTTTTATAACGATATGAGCTTATAGACTTTGACGACATTAAATTCTAATTTTTTTTTACCAAGTCGTGTCATTTTGAAATTTTAAGGGCAAAATAGTCATTTTACTAAGTAGTTATAAAATTTTAACACAAAAATATAGTTTACCAAACACATTTTTTTATTTTTGTTCTCTCTTTTTAAAAAACAAAACAAAGTTACCAAACGCATTTTTTATTTTCTTTTTTTAAAATGAACACAAAAATTTCTAACACAAAAACTAAAAAATAAAAACAAAAAAATGAAATGGTTATCAAACGGGGCCTAAGAGTTGAAATACCGTTTGGGACTTTTTTCATCTGATTTTCAGCTTAATTTTTCAACGGATTTGTTTAGATGCTGAAATTTTAAGCTAATCCATACACTTTCATTTTACAAAATAATCTTTTTTTTTTCTCAAAACCTGTAATTTATCACTTAATTTTAAATTTCAACTAACCCAAACGGACTCTAATACCCAACTACCATCTATTTTAATACTTCGAATATGCATACAAGAATTAGCATCCTTGACCAATTCTTTGACTAAACGTAATTTTTTGTATGCACGTTTGGTCATGAGAGAGTTTACTACGAAGACAATGAAATCCCAATGACCAATTCCAAGAAAATTGATCTTGTCTTGAAGATTCGTTAATTTAATTATGGGTTATTTACACTTAGTACCCCTGTTGTTTGCACCTTGTGACACTTTGCTCCTTATTGTTTAAAATCTAGCACATTCAACCCTGTAGTTTTAATTTCGTAATACCTAAATCCAATTACACACTTTTGTAAGTTCGATTTGTTTACAAAAATGAGCGTGTGTGCAAGTCACGTGGCCGTTAGTAGAGGAACTGACGGAAGTGTGTCCCTCCTCCACTAACGAGGATGTGAGTCGTGCATACCCATTTATGTTAATAAAGCTGACAGTAGTGTATAATTTAACTTAATTGCCTCGAAATTGAAATTACAAGGTTGAATGTGTCAGTTCTTAAATAACAGGTAGTAAAGAGTCACAACGTATAGACTAAAAGGGTACAACGTCTATTTACCCTTTAATTATCTTGATCTTGATGAATAAGTGCTTGCATTTGATCTATTCCGTTGAAATATGGCTTAATTATTGCACCACCATTTTATAATGGGCAAAACCAATCTTAATATCGCATGCTGATGAGAGGCTGTTTTTACATTTTGAACGCAGAAATCCTATGTTTCTGTTAGGGATTTGCACCCATCTCAAGGCATGCGAGATACCAAAACGTAAATGCAAAAACACCAAATTTTACATTTTGAACGCATAAATCCTATGTTTCTGTTAGGGATTTGCACCCATCTCAAGGCGTGCGAGATACCAAAACCTAAATGCATAAACACCAAATTTTTTTGGTTCATTTTAAAACTAAGAATATGACCACGAAACTGCTTAGATTGTCACTAAATTCAAAGAAAGAAAAAGAAGATTACGGATTATATCCATAGCATCTCGATCTTACCATTGTTACAAATTAAATATATCGATACCTTCTGGTCCTTCTCTTATATAACAGCAGTTTAGGACTATAGGCTTCTAGTGAAAGACTATCAAAATATCCCTAAAATTCAGCACAATTCTCATCACTGACAATAGAGAGACCCTATCGGCCATGTATGGTAACATTGTTTTGGTAGGAGTAATATTATGTTTTTCCAAGTTTAAAAGACGAAGTTGTGAAATGATTTTACAGTTTTATCACATGATGTGTCGGTTCATCATGTGCCTAGGGACACCTCGGCTCTTGACCGAGTGACCCTGGACTGATTCCCGAGCCATATGTTTCTACCTTTCCTCTCGGGCAGCACGCCTACTGTTGATGTCTCTGGCATCCTCAACACGGGACGAGTTGGCTCGGGCACGTTGTCTGGTCAAGATCGGTTCCTACCATACACAACATTCCCGGATCTGTTGCTGGGCACTGGAGGACTGGAGGACTGATTTGCTGGGCCACTAGGTCTTCGATCTATTGCTGAATTTGATGCTGGCCCTCTAAGAGTTGTGTGAGTGTCGCGGTGATCTGCTCAGATGTCATGACTGCCGCAGCCGGTGCCGGGGCCGGCAGAACATCCCGATTGGCCTGCTGTACCGTCTTCTCACTCTTCTTCGGAGGCATGGCTATCACTCAAGAGATTTATTGATAAAGAACTTGTCATTTCCCACAAACGGCGCCAAACTGATGATGCCGAAATTTGGTTAAAGTAAATTAAAGCAATTTAACGGGAGAGAGAATGAGAGACTGTTTTTTTGTATGTGGTTCGACCCTGTTAATAAAGGAACATACGTCCACGTGTGTGTCTGAGCACGTTCACTATACTGTAAAAAGTCAGGAACCTGTAGTGAACCAACAATAGTTTGGAGCTACCGTAGGTCGGCCGGCGTGTTGGTGACTACTATAGAGGTGCTGTAGCGACTGAAAAGTCGGCCCCCTTCAAAGGGGGATGAGTGGTCTCTTTTATAGATGCAAGAGACCTACTCATACATGGATAAGGAAATATAATCCAACTAAGCTTGATTGACATTAATTGTGGGGGATTCCTAATTGGATTAGGAAACAATATGCTCTTTCCATAAGTCTTATATCTTGAGTAGTAGACTACTTGGAATATTCTGGGGCATATGTTGTGGGCCCAGCTGGCCTGCGCCTGTACGGACCGTGCCAGTGTGGTCTTCCCGACCTGTTGGTCTGGTCGTGAATGAGCCGCTCAGGATGGTGAGTCTCGGGTAGACTAGACCACTCTGGCTGATGCTTGTCGGAGGAGTTGTGCATAATTTGATCGGGACAGGGACCGACTGCTGAGTTGAACCGCTAGGTTATAGGACAGAGCCAATTTTGGGTGTATCATCCGTTACTAATGTAATTTTTGTAACGGTTATACCCGATACAAATTACTTTAGTAACAGATGGATATTCAACTTTTTAAATTTTATTTTAAAAATGCTAACAGTTTGTAATAGATTAGTAACGGATATACCCGTTATAAATTTTAATTACAAATCGAAAAATAGCAATTATTTTATAGGCTCCAAAATGCTTAAAATTAGTAACAGATTTTGTAATGGATATACCCGTTACTAATTTTAATTACAAATAAAAAATGGTAATTATTTTATAGGCTCCCCAATTTTTTTTAAAATATTTTTGGCACCTAACTAACAAGCACAATAGTTCGTACAAACACAAAAATAACAACCTCAATCTATATATACCAAACACAAGTTAGAATACAAAATGTTTCATCTTGCAAATCTTTGTCCATACCCAAGTTCTTAGTTTAACTACATTACATCTTAGTATCTTACACGTGAAATTAACTCGAGAAAGATAACATACACAATTCTCTTTATGTCCATAACCAAGTTTGTCAACTTAACTTTGTACAATTGCTTCAATCTCTTACTTCTTCACTGCCCTTGGATCATCACCACTTTGTTTTTGACCATAATCAATGATGGTGTTAGGAAAATAAATCATAAAAGAATAATAATCAAATTATTTTAGAAAATAAGGGAAAGTCAATGTGAAACTCACCATATTGTTTGCAATCACACCCAATTTAAAAATCTTGGTTGAAACACTTACAAAGTTGATGTTGAAAATTTCAAATTTATAACTCAAACAATGCAATATAAGATTCTCAAAATCTACATCTATGTTCGTAAGCAAACTTTAAACCAATGCTAAATTCTTCGCCTTCTCGATCACAACAAAATAATCTATGTTTACGTGAATTAAGCTAATTGAACATATTCACCAAGAGTACTGACACGCCCAAAATTGGCCTTGTCCTATGGCCGATCGGCTCAACTCAGCAGCAGGTCCTTGTCTCGGTCAAATCATGCACAGTTCCTCGGATAAGCATCAACCCAAGCGATTTGGTCTACCCAAGGCCTTCCGAGCAGTTCATCCACGACCCGACCAATAGATCGGGAAGACCCCGCAAGCATGGTCCATACAGGCGCAGTCAAGCTAGGCCGCAAGACACGCTCCAGAATACTCCAGGCTATTTCCTAATCAAGTTAGAGACTAATGGAAAGAGCACTTTGTTTCCTAATCCAATTAGGAAACCCCTACAATTAATGCCAATCAATCGTAATTGGATTATATTTCCTTATCCATGTAGTAGTGGGTCTCTTGCATCTATAAAAGAGACCCTCAACCCCATAGAAAGGGATCATCTTTTCAGTCTGCATAGCACCCCTATAGCAGTCGTCAACACACCCGGCCGACCTACGGTAGCTCCAACCATTGTTGGTTCACCACAGGTCCCCGGCTTTTTACAGTATAGTGAATGTGCTCAGACACACACGTGGACGTAGGTTCTTTCATTAATAGGGCCGAACCACATACATAAAAACCAGTCTCTCACTCTCTCTCTCTCTCTTTAATCTGCTCTAATTTACTTTAACCAAATTTTGACATCATCAGCTTGGCGCCGTCTATGGGAAACGACAGATTTCTCAAAGCACAAATCTCTCAGCTAGTAGTCATGCCTCCAAGGAAGGGTAAGAAGACTGCGCAGCAGGCTAGTCGGGCTATCTCGCCGGCCCTAGCGTTCCTGACACCGGAGCAGATCACCGCAACCATCACGCAGCTCCTGAAGATCTAGCGTCAAACCCAGTAGCAGATTAAAGCCCTACTGGCCCAACAAAGCAACCCTCTAGTGGCCGGGAAACCGCCCGAGAATGTTGCGTACGGTCGGGAACTGATCTTGACCAAACAACATGCCCGAGTGAACCCGTCCGGCGTTGAGAGTGCCACAGACATTAGCAGTACGCATGTTGTCCGAGATGAAAGGCGGGAGCATATGGCCTGGGAATCAGTCCAGGGTCACTCATTGAAGAGCCGAGGTGGCCTTGGGTACATGATCTGCTGGAGTTATAGCCGAGCCTGATCCCAGAGGATAGCACACATCCATGAAGAAGAAGCCTATTCCACCAACCTGACCAACCCCCCGGATACCGGTCGGGAAAGAGTGGTGGCCCGTTTCAAGGACTTGCAGAAACAGATTGACGGAATGGCCAAAAAGCTGGGTCAAAACCCTATTAAGAATCATGCCAATATCGAGACAGAGTCACCTTTCTTTAGCCAGATCATAAGGTTCTCTATCCCATGCAAATTTAAACAGCCCTGCCTAGATTCTTATAACTTCTCGGGAAACCCGGTCGACCACGTCCGGACCTATAAGGCTCAGATGACCCTGGCCACCAAAGCCGACGAACTAAACTGCCTGGCTTTTCCCAGCACATTGAAAGGCCCAACCGCCCAATGGTTCTACTCCTTGAAGCCCCGATCGGTCCGCAGTTTCAAGCAACTTGGTAAGCAGTTCATCTACCAGTTCATCAGTATGCATGAAGGGCCAAAGCCTGACATGCAGCTACTGACAGTCAGACAAAGGGATAATGAGACTCTCAAAGAATTCACCGATTGGTTTAATCAAGAGAAGCTTAAAACTATGATCTTGATGAAACCATCGCTATCATAGCCTTCTGCTTAGGAGTTCAGCACACCAAGTACACCACGTCGTTTCACAGAAACCGCCCGGTAACCTTGGATGAACTCGCAGAGAGGGTTGGAAAATACATTGACACTGAAGAGTTTCTAAAGACCAAAGACCCCGGGCAAGAAAGTTACGAGCCTTTCGAAAGTAAGCGGAAGCGAGAACAACCCGAGAAAAACAATGTGGAGAAGCCCAATAGTTCTAGCAATTCCTCCAACTCACAACGGTCTGAGTCCGGTAGCCCCGACCCGACCCGACCTCCAGTTTGCAGCAGTCAGGATCCAATGATCCCGACCTTGCCTCCAGCTCAGAATAATCAGGAGCTCGGTGATCCTCACTCGACCTCCTGTCTTTATCAGCCTAGATAGGCCCGACTACGGTGTTACTTGCCCGATCATCACGTGAGGCTCCACAGACTGTCAGAGAGCTCTTGCAAAGACCTCGGGATCACACCCGAGGCACATTAGAAGACCACGGGCCACACCTGAGGCACACTAAAAAGTCCTCGGGCTCAACCCCGAGGCAACTAAAGACCACTGTTATGCAGTTGGCAAAAGACCTCGAGGCCACACCCTAGGCACAGAAGACCTCGGGGTCACATCCGAGGCACCGGCTTTGCTTAGGTCCATAACCTACTATGGGGGCAAATCCCCCTAGGTGGCTGACGATGGAAGCTTCAAAAGACCATGCAACCACCCATGTTCCAGTTCAGTTACCTATAGTCATCAGCCTCTATAGACCCCCATCTTCGCGAAAGCTTGGGGGGCAGGAAGGCAATGAACTAAACATACAATTACATAGGGTATTTACAGGCCTTGGGCTTAACTAAGTTAAACTCTTAGACAACCCGGGTGCCTACAGTACTCAGAGGTAATAACTCCACTTAGGTCCAAACCGACGATAGAGAAACTCCTCTTAGGTTGGCCCACGATAGAGGAGCAAAAAAGACCCTAAAGCAACACGCTTTAGGTCGGCTCCACCAACATAGTCAAACTCTTCTCCCAACAGTCTTAATAAAGGCTGGCTGGGCGGAAGATAACCATCCTGGGGAGTTAACATAAAAAGACCCTAAAGCAATACGCTATAGGTCGGCTTTTCCAACATGGTCAAATTCTTTTGCCCACAACCTTGACGAAGGTTTACGGGTAGAAGATAACCATCCTGGGAGCTAACTCAAGCAAAAGACTCCGAATTCAGCTTAGTTTAAACTCTCGGCCAATTCCCGAGCACTTCAAAATTTTGAGCTAGGCTAAGTCTCAACTCTTAACCAGCTCCCGAGAATTCACAAGCCTCAGAAACTCCAAGGTAGCTTCCCGAGAACTCAGGCAGTGGCAAGCGGCATTGAATAGATTTCCAAACTTGCCCTGATATGGCATCCGGCCAACCTTGGAAATGGGGGGCAACTGACACGCGCAAAATTTACCGTATCCTATGGCCGAGCGGTTCAACAAGGCAGCCAGTCCTTGTCCCAGTCAAATCATGCACAGTGCCTCGGATAAGCATAAGCCCGAGCGGTTTGGTCTACCCGAGGCCTCCCGAACGGTTCATCCAAGACCTGACCAACAAGTCAGGAAGACCGCGTAAGCACGGTCCATATAGGCGCAGTCAAGCCAGGCCGCAAGGCACGCTCTAGAATATTCCAGGCTATTTCCTAATCAAATTAGAAGATTAATGGATAGAGCACTTTGTTTCTTAATCCAATTAGGAAACCCCCACAATTAATTCCAATCAATCCTAATTGGATTATATTTCCTTATCCATGTAGTATTGGATCTCTTGCATCTATAAAAGAGACCCCTCACCCCCATAGAAAGGGACCATCTTTTCAGTATGTATAGCACCCCTATAGCAGTCATCAACACGTCCCGCCGACCTATGGTAGCTCCAAACCATTGTTGGTTCACCACAGGTACCCGATTTTTTACAATATAGTGAATGTGCTCAAACACACACGTGGACGTAGGTTCCTTCATTAACAAGGTCGAACCACATACAAAAAAACCAGTCTCTGACACTCTCTTTCCTTAATCTGCTCTAATTTACTTTAACCAAATTTTGGCATCATAAAGTACAACTACAATGAATTACTCAAGAAAAAAAGTAAACAATTGTCACTTTTCCATCATCGTGGTCATCAGCAGTATCGGAAAGTACCATATTGGAGTTGCTCTTATAAATGAAAATATCATATTGGAGTTGCTCGTTTGCTCAATCTCATAAGAAACCTGTACATTGTCACAAAACCAAGATTTTTTGTCAAGCTAGATAAAAAATTAGCAATTCTTGTAATCAAAGAATGTTATTTTCATTTCAGAAGCAACTAATCAATCAAGCTATACTATTTAACGGATTAGCCTGAGCTCATGTCTGGTTGTGAAATATTTTCTTTGATCTCTGCTTGCCTCTTGAACTTGAGACACTAACCATTGGTGGTCTCTATTAAAATTGCACTATTAGGTGTTTGCCTTGTACTAATATTTGAGCTTGCAAAAAGATATCGTTACCTTTTTGTTGACAAGACCAAATTGCCAATAGCGTCTGCATTCAATGACCAAGAAGAATCCTAGCTTTGGATCTAAATGATGGCTCTTAGACACAAACAATAGCTGAATTTACTTCCTTTTCAAAACTGATAGAGACCTCAGTTGCCTGATATTAAGAAATTCTCAACATGAACAACCATAAGACCTTTATAAAATGTACAATGCAAGTCATATTCATCTTCTTTTGAAAAAGATTGAAGGTTATTCCGAAGTCCATCATCAACCATTGTTGATAGCACATCAAAAATGAATAGAATCAAAGTTCTTGGTCGATGAGCCATGATAAATTCCCTTATCCTTCCCCCCATCACACTACTAGAGGATATATTATATAAAACATTAGTCCTTTGAATGCAAAACTTATACCCATTGGCAGTACCAATTCCTCTTTACAAGGAGTATTATAGATATGGAAGTAATAGATATCTAATGAGAACAAACATAACTGAAAAGAGGCAATAGCAAGACTCATCAATTTCATCAAATTACACATATGTGGATCATAATCCGTGAATCTAACTTTAAATCTAAAAATTGAATGTGATGCTATCCATAGTTCGTTGAATTTGGAATTTTCTGAAACTTTAAGTTCTTACTCTCTTAGACTTGGTTTAAAAAGAAATGAGAATACAGAACTTAGGTATGGATTGTTAAGAGAGTACAATTTAAAACATGCATACACACACATGGAGATATATACATGGAAAACAAAGGACACAAGTATTATCACACCTGTCATTGCTCATCCTATTTTATGCCTTACAACTTATTCATAGACTTATTTTGTGAAGTAAAAGCACACCTGTAGCATTGTGACCTATGCAGAGAGGGTGGTTGCTTCTGTCGAAAGTGTCTGCACCTTCTTCTCCAGCTCACATGTATGTCTTATTTTTCACTCCTTTGAATGTGCTGCTGACTGTCTATTTGCAAGAATCCTACAAAAATCAAACC
Organism: Hydrangea macrophylla; assembly: GCA_033977485.1. Lineage (NCBI taxonomy): Eukaryota > Viridiplantae > Streptophyta > Magnoliopsida > Cornales > Hydrangeaceae > Hydrangea > Hydrangea macrophylla. The sequence goes on from CM066994.1 coordinate 86,935,431, forward strand.
CTTAGTTTAGCAAATGTATATTAGGAGAATATCAATATCAAACCTTCCATTGTTTTCTTATATATATCTTTCTTTTCCTCCCAGCTTCATATCTACCAGTCAATAAAAAATTACAACATTTTTAATGATTAATCCCAGAATCGTGAAATCTATACCATTGTTAGTTTTCCATTTCAAGAGAAAAATGAGCAGTTTCAATATAGAGAGTTAGTTAATGCTACAATTATCAAGTTCCAGAACCTATGTCCGAAAATGAAATTAATAACATGCAAGTAACACCAATACCAGAGAGAGAGGAAGAGGGTTCCAACCTCCAACGCTTAACTTGAGATATTGAGACCATGGAAGATGAGGTTATGTCCTCACAACAGCGAAGCTTAAGAACTATGAACACTGTCATTCTTGCAGGCTTAAGGGGGAAAAACTGTGTTAGCTGAAGCTATATGTATAAATATAAGCAGAACAAAAATGTGAAAGATTGTGAAAACTATGTTAGTTGAAGGTATGTATCTAAACATGACCCATAACTAATTGAAATTAGATGGATGCTACAGATTTATGCACAAAAATCTACATTGAAATACTCAAAATCAGAGTGAAGTTAATGAATTTTTCAACAAAAAAAAATGCAAATCTAAGGAGAATATATGTAGATCTCCTCACACAACACCAAATTGGCCGAGTTGTCACTCTTATTTTCGTATCGCTTGTCACCGTCCATAACCGTGACAAAATTTGTCACCGTTATAAACTATGACAATTCGATTTGTCACTGCTCAACATACGTAGTCACGGTTATAAGCAGTAGAGGTGTCAAACGGGCCGGGCCGGGCCGGGCTCTGTCAAAGAGGGCCCAATCGGGCTTTTGGGCCGGGCCTGGCCGGGCTCATTTGGAAATCGGGCCGGGCCGAGCTGGGCCGGGCTTATGAGGAGGGGGACGGACCAGGCTTTGGGCCGCGCCGGACGGGCTTTAGGGCCAGGCTTTAGGTCCGGGCTTTTGGCGGGCCGGGCCAGACGGGCTGGGCCAATCCGGGCCGGGAGTGTTAGGGAGGGAGTTTTGAAATTTGAATTTAAAAAATTTGAATTATTGTTTTGGGGGAAAAAATTGGTTGGGAAAGTTTAGTTGTATATCATATGTAAATTGTAAATTGTAAATTTATATTTGTTATTAAATTTTACTCTTTATTATTAATTTATAAAAAAAAATAAGGATTACCTAAGAAAATTATTTATTATTCAATAAAATTTAAAGATTACTAATAAAAACTAAACATTACATTAATTCATAAAGTAAAGATTACATTAATTCACATCAATACATCATATGTAAAATTTACATTTATTATTAAACTTTAGTACTTTACTCTTTATTATTATTGTTATTATGTTTATGTAAACTTTACTCTTTATTATTATTATTTTATAAACTTTACAATTATTATTATTCTGTAAAATTGGTTGTTAAAGTTTAGGTATATGAGTATATCATATGTAAATTGTAATTTACATTTGTTATTAAATTTTACTCTTGATTATTATTGCATAAAAAATAAAGATTACTTAAGAAAATTATATTTTATTCAATAAAAATTAAAGATTACTAATAAAAACTAAACATTACATTAATTCATAAAATAAAAAGTTTACATTTATTCTATTAAAAACCAAAGATTGTATTAATTCATAAAATAAAAAGTTAAGATTACACAGTTTACACTTAAAGGAATTGATTTTTTTTAATTTTTTTTTTAAGCCGTTCACAGTTTAGACTCATGCGGGCCAGGAGTATTACATTTATTTGGGAATGGTTGATCTTCAATTCTTCATTCTTCAATTTCCTTTCCCGTAACTTTCAATTTTTCGAATTCTTCTACAAAATAATCTTTTCGGTCTTGAGTTCGATATTGCGCAGCCTGCCAATCCTTCAAGCACATCAAGCAGTCAAGCATATCAGGAGATAATCTGCTCCTCCTTTCCTCTAGCACTCTTCCACCTATACTAAAAGCAGACTCCGATGCAACTGTAGAAGCTGGAGGAGTTAGTAAATCATGAGCCATGATGGAAAGAACATGGAAAGCTCTTACATGTTCTTTCCACCATGTCAAAAGATCCAAATTTATCATTTCCTCGGGAGTTAATCGGTTGTCCCACTCGGTTTCTCTATACTTATTTAATTCACCAAGGATGTTAGAACTACTTACAAATGATTGAGTAGGACCCTTTTGTTTCTTTCGACAATTCAGAAACCTACTCGCATATGAACTACCTGATGCTCCCGAGGTTAACTCAATAGTAGGAGTAGAAGAAGAAGTAGTACTTTCTTTATTTGCATATTTTTCATAGTAAATACGATATAAAGTTTCCAAAGTATTTTCCATTTCAAAATTAGTTATTTCTAAACCAGGCTCACCTTTTGGCCCTTCCAACAATTCCGATATTTGTTTAACCACTTCACAAACACCATCAAAATTGAGTCTAGGATCCAAGATTGCAGATAAGTAAAATATAGGTGGAAGGTCAGACCAATATTTTTTAAACTTTTTTTCCATATCCTTGCAAATCTCAATAAAAATAGAATTTTTTTGTTTATAAAAATTAAATGCATGAGACATATTAAGTAATTCCATAAGAACTAAACAAGAAGTGGAATAGTAAACACTAGAAAGATTATTTGTAGCCTTGTAAAACACCTCTAAAAATCCATGAAATTCAAATGCCATATCCCAATCGTGAGAAGTCAAGCCGAGTGATGGATAATTAACATTAATAAATTGAGTAATAATCTCACTATACTTTTTACAAGATTCTATCATAAGATAAGTAGAACTCCAACGAGTTTTAATATCCATTTGCAATTTACGAGGATTAAGACGATTTTGTTTACAAAGATGAAGAAATGCTTGTACACGAGTAGGCGTTGCAGCACAATAGACCACTGCCTCTCTAACTTTAGATATCTGATTATTAATTTTTGATAATCCATCTTGGATTATCAAATTAATGATATGACATACACAACGACCATGGAATAATTTTCCATTCATGATTGGTTGTAGATGATCTATGAACATATTAATAGCACTTGTATTAGCACTAGCTGATGATGCCAAAAATTGGTAACAGTAAAGTAAAGCAATTTGGGAGAGAGGGAGAGAGAGTGAGGGACTATTTTTTGTATGTGGTTCGGCCCTGTTAATGAAGGTACCTACGTCCACGGGTGTGTCTGAGCACGTTCACTAGCAGATCACCGGCAGGCCTGGTGAGCCAACAAAGAGAGGCGACACTACCAGTAATACCAGCTGGGTGTATGCGTATAAGGGTGAATTTTTATAGAGGTGCTGTGTAGACTACAGAATTGGCCGCCCTCTTCAATGGGGGGTGAGTGGTCTCTTTTATAGATGTAAGAGACCTACTCTTACATGGATAAGGAAATATAATTCCATTAGGATGTGATTGACACCAATCAAGTAAGTTTCCTAATTGTATTAGGATTGATTGACATTAATTGTGGGGGTTTCCCAATTGGATTAGGAAATAGATGCACTTTCCATTAGTCTTCTAGCTTGAGTAGGAAACTGCCCGTAATGATCGGGATCATGCCTGTGGGCCCGGACGGGTTGTTGATTTTGAACCGCTCGGTCATATTTTGGGCGTATCAGCTGCCCCCCATTTCCAAGATTGGCCAGATGCTATATCGGGGCAAGTTTGGAAATCAGTTTGATATTACTTGCCGCTGTCTGAGTGCTTGTGGAAGCTGCCTCGGGGCTTCTAAGCCTGGTGAGTCCTCGGGAACTGACTGAGAGTTGAGACCCAGCCTAGCTCGGGACCTTTAGGTGCTCGGGAACTGACCGGGAGTTGAGACCCGGCCTGATTCGGAGTCTTTGAATGCTCGGGAAGTGACTGAGAGTTGAGACTCAGCCTACTTCGGAGTCTTTTTTTCTTGAGTTAGCTCCCAGTATGGTTATCTTCTGCCTGTAAACCTTCATCAAGGCTGTGGGTAGAAGGATTTTACCATGTTGGACAAGCCGACCTAAAGGGTATTGCTCTAGGGTCCTTTTTTTTTATGTTAGCTCCCCAGGATGGTTATCTTCCGCCCGTCCAGCCTTCGTCAAGACTGTTGGGAGAAGAGTTTGACCATGTTGGTGGAGCCGACCTAAATCACGTTGCTTTAGGGTCCTTTTACTCCTCTATCGTTGGCCAACCTAAGAGATTTTAGTCACCTCTATCGTCGGTCTGGACCTAAGGGAAGTTAATGCCTCTGAGTATTGTAGGTGCTCGGGTTGTCCAAGATTTTGACTTGGTTATCCGCGAGGCCTGTAGATACCCGGTGTGATTACCTGTTTAGTTCACTGCGCCATCTTGCCCCCCAAGCTTTCACTAAGACGAGGGTCTTACAGAGGCTATGATCTGTAGGTAACCGACCTGGAATATGGTGGTTGCAGGGTCTTTTGAAGCTTGCCATCGTCAGCCACCTAGGGGGTTTGCCCCCATCGTCGGTTGGACCTAAGCGAAGCCGGTGCCTCGGGCGTGACCCCGAGGTCTTTTGTGCCTGGGTTCGGAGCCCGAGGTCTTTTTAGTGCCTGAGTTCGGAGCTCGAGGTCTTTTTAGTGCCTGAGTTCGGAGCTCGAGGTCTTTTTAGTGCCTCGGGGTTAGGCCCGAGGTCTTTGTATGAGTTCTCTGACAATCGGTGGAGCCTCATGTGGTGATCAAGCAAGTACCAATGTAGTCGGGCTCTTCTAGACCGATGGAGACAGGAGGTCGGATCAGGATCGTTGTGCTTCTGACTTCTCTGTGCTGGAGGCAAAATCGGAACTGTTTGATCCTGACCGAGGTGAACTAGAGATCGGGCCGGGGCTGCCGGACTCAGACCGCTGCGAACTGGAGGTCGGGTCGGGGCTACCGGGCTCAGACCGCTGCGAACTGGAGGTCGGGTCGGGACTGCCGGACCCTGCCTGCTTTGAGCCGAAGGAACTGTCAGAATTCCCAGGCTGATCTCGTTTCCGCTTATTTCTGGAGGACTCGTTGCTTTCTTGCCCGGTGTCTTTGGTCTTCAGAAACTCTTCAGTGTTAATGTATTTTCCAACCCTCTCAGAGAGCTCGACCAAAGTTTCCGGTCGATTTCTGTGGAACGACGCGGCACACTTGGTGTGTTGAACTCCCGAGCAGAAGGCTATGATGGCGATTTTCTCGTTCAAATTGCGGATTTGAAACTTCTGTTGGTTGAATCGGTCGGTGAACTCCTTGAGGGACTCATTATTCCGTTGTCTGACTGTTAGTAGTTACATGTCTGGCTTTGGCCGCTCGTGCATACCGGCGAACTGGTTGATGAACTGCTTCCTGAGTTATTTGAAACTGCAGACCGATCGGGGTTCCAAGGAGTAAAACCACTGCATGGCCGGGCCTTTCAAAGTGCTGGGGAAGGCTAGGCAGTGTAGCTCATCGGAGTTGGTGGCTAGGGCCATCTGAGCCTTATAGGTCCGGACGTGGTCGACCGGGCTTTCCAAGTCGCTGTATGAATCTAGCCGAAGCTGCTTAAATTCGCGCGGGATAGAGATCCTCGTGATCTGGCTAGAGAATGGTGACTCTGTCTCGGTATTGGCTTGATTTGGAACACAGTTTTGACCAAGCTTTTTGGCCACTTCGTCGATCTGCTTCTGCAAGTCTTTGATTCGGGCTTCCACTTCTTCCCGACCGGAATTTGAGGAACTAGTCGGGTTGGTGGAAGATGTTTCTTCATGGCGGAGTGCTGTCCTCTGGGATCGGGCTCGTCTATGACTCCGGGTAACCGTTCGCCTAGGGACAACCCGGCTCTTGACCGAGTGGCCCTGGACTGATTCCCGGGCCATATGCTCCTGCCTTTCCTCTAGGGCAGCACGCCCACTGTTGATGTCTCTGGCATCCTCAAAATGGGACGGGTTGGCTCGGGCACGTTGTCTGGTCAATATCGGTTCCCGACCATACGCAACGTTCCCGGGTCGTTTCCCGGCCACTAGAGGATTGCTTTGCTGGGCTAGCAGGGCTTCGATCTGCTGCTGGATTTGACGCTGGCCCTCCAAGAGTTGTGCGAGGGTTGCGGTGATTTGCTCAGATGTCGGGACTGCTGCAGTCGACGCCGGGGCCGAAGGAACATCCCGGTCGGACCGCTGCACAGCCTTCTTTGGTGGCATATTGATCAGTCAAGAGATTTGTTGATGAGAAGAATTGTCGTTTCCCACAGACGGCGCCAAACTGATGATGCCAAAAATTGGTAACAGTAAAGTAAAGCAATTTGGGAGAGAGGGAGAGAGAGTGAGGGACTATTTTTTGTATGTGGTTCGGCCCTGTTAATGAAGGTACCTACGTCCACGGGTGTGTCTGAGCACGTTCACTAGCAGATCACCGGCAGGCCTGGTGAGCCAACAAAGAGAGGCGACACTACCAGTAATACCGGCCGGGTGTATGCATATAATGGTGAATTTTTATAGAGGTGCTGTGTAGACTACAGAATTGGCCGCCCCCTTCAATGGGGGGTGAGTGGTCTCTTTTATAGATGTAAGAGACCTACTCTTACATGGATAAGGAAATATAATTCCATTAGGATGTGATTGACACCAATCAAGTAAGTTTCCTAATTGTATTAGGATTGATTGACATTAATTGTGGGGGTTTCCCAATTGGATTAGGAAATAGATGCACTTTCCATTAGTCTTCTAGCTTGAGTAGGAAACTGCCCGTAATGATCGGGATCATGCCTGTGGGCCCGAACGAGTTGTTGATTTTGAACCGCTCGGTCATATTTTGGGCGTATCACTAGCGTTGTCAAAAATAATGCTCATAATTTTTTTCATAATATCATACTCATGAAAAACGTTAATTATATAATTATAGATATTTTCACTAGTATGAGGATAGTCTAATGCGCGAAAAGCAATAATATTTTTATTCATTTTCCAATTTTCATCAACAAAATGCGCTGTTATACATATATATCCTGTTTTATTACAACCCGTCCATAAATCAGAAGTGCATGCAATTTGCATATTAAAAGTAGAACAGTCATCAATTAATTTTTTTTTTGGTTTGTTGAAAAACAGATTGTATATCACTTCGAAGGGTATTTCTAGTAATAGGTTGGTATGCGGGTTGTAAAAAAGTTTGAATAAAAAATGTAAAACACTCTTCTTCAACCAAAGTAAAAGGCATATCGGATGCACAGACAAATCTTGCCAAGCCTTCCCTCATTTTTTTTTGGTTATAAAGAAAAGTTCCATAACTTGTGCCAGTAGAAGCAGAAATTTGGGATTGTATTGGACCGCCCGCTTCGGCGGTACCGGCCTCCCATGCAAGACTATGTTTGCTAACGACGTGCCTTTTAAGTGTGTTATTTCCACCACCTTTATAAGAAAAATCTTGTTTACATATGTTACAAATTGCTTTAGATTTATCCTCAGTTTTTGTAAAAATTTCCCAAACTTTTGATTTTAATTTTCTTTTAGTGGTGGTGGGATTTGAAGAAGTTGGATTAGACCCCGTAATTTTGACTTCAACATCATCCTAATTCAATTCCAAATCATTAATCTCATTTCTTTCCCCATAATCTAAATTTTCAAAGTCATAAGTTGGCCCTTCTCTATAATTTTTTGAAGATCTTGAACGAGATGCCATTTTGTTTTTTTTTTTGAAAAAGAAAAAAAAAGTAGGGGAAAGAAATATAAAAGATTTAAAATAACAACAATTAAATAAGAAATAAGTGAAACAATAAATAAATTTACCTCAAATTGTTATAGAAGAAGAAGAAGTGAAGAACTATGAATAATAAATATACTTGATAGTTGTAGTCTTGTAGAAGTGGAAGTGCTAGAAGATTTTGAATCACCAACTTGAAGTTTGAACTTGAATCACCAATTTGTAGTCTTGTAGAGAAGTAACTAATTAAGTAGAGAGAAAATAGATAGATAATTGATTTTGCATTTGGTATGAGAAAATATGTTGTGGGAGTCTTGGTATTTATAGAAAATGGTTTAGGAGTTTCTAAAATCATTTTTACATTTTTACCCCCAAAACTAGTCGTTTTATAGCCATTAGAGGGGTAAAAAGTGGAAAAGAAATTTGGAAAAACCCCAAAGTAGCCGTTGGGCACCGGGCCGGGCCACAACGGCTATAAATATCTTAGGTTTCGGGCCGGGCCGGGCCGGGCTTCGGGCTAGGTACCGGGCCGGGCCGTGGACACTAAATAGAGTGTCCGCCCCGGACCGAATGTATAGGGCCGGGCTTAGCGGGCCGGGCCTCGCCTCGGGTCGGGCTGGGCTTTTGACCCGAAAAAAGCGGGCCGGGCCGGGCTAGGGCCACCCCGACCCAATTGACACCTCTAATAAGCAGTGACAATTTGTTTGTTTGTCACCATGAAGAACAGTGACCAAATGTATCACTGTTTGCAGCGGTGACAAATAAAAGTGATGATATCTTACTTTTGAATTTAACCATGATTTTTCCAAAAAATTCCCCCTAAATGTTTCCCTCTCAAACATAACAGGTTAACTCTCCAATATTCTGAGATTCTCTTTTACTCTCTAAAAATGGAGAAGAGAAGATAAGAAACGGGGGTAGGGAGAAGGACTTCATCCACTGCCACCGCTCCACCATCGCACCATCCACCACCACTTCCCCGTCGTCCGCCATCACTCCACTGCTAGGGCCATCGACCACCACTTCAGCCAAATTTCTAACATAGAGGATTTTGGTTTTCTAACGGTAATTTACCATTACAAATTTGTAATGCTAATTTTCTATTAGAAATGTGTAAATTGTGTTCGTAATAATGAAAATTTTTCAAAAAAATGAATTATGGTGGCAGTTTTGTAAATAAAACACCCAAGCTAAAAATGTGGCGGCAATTTATTTCCCCAAAATTTTCCCCCCAACATTTTTCCTCCCAACGTTTTTCCCCCTAAACATTTTCCCTAAACTCCCTCCACTTCTCTACTTCTCGTTTGAGCTCTCTCACTCTAACTCTCTCAGCTCTATCTCTCTCAAGTCTCACCCACCACCAGCCGCCACCATCCACTACCACAACCACCCGCCACCACCAACCTCTCTCTCTCTCTCTCTCTCTCTCTCTCTCTCTCTCTCACACACACACACACACATACACACACCACAAACTGACCACCACCACATGGTCGTCAATACCACCGAATCTCCGCCGGCCTCCGCCACCACTCTCCCTAACCCCCCTCTTCCCAAGTGCTCTCTCTTCTCTCTATCACACCACCGGACACCCTAGCCCTAACCCCCCTAACCTCTATTTTTTTTACAGATCTTGAACTCAAAGCTCTGTCTGTTTTCTCTCTAGGGTTTGCAAAAAGCATGTGGATGGAAAACACCATTGATGAGCTCAGACCATTCAAGGTCGAATTCATAAGGTTAGTTTTTATCACTTTTTTGGTTAATTTTTGGTCCTTTTTACCCATATTTTATAATCTTAATTTTTGGTCAATAAGCAAATACTTATACAGAATATTTTTTTGTTCAGAAGAGTTTTTATATAGATAACCCTTAACCAAAAGGGCTACTTAATAGATCTGATATAGTGTTTACTAAAAAAAAATAGAAGAGATCTAAGATAGCATTTGAAGGGAGGGGTAGACCATAGATTAGAGATTTGCTTCTTCTTAATTATTTTTTGTGACCATTGAAGAGTTCCAATCAGCATTAGTCAAATGTTGTACGCACATATCAATGTTCTGTATATGTAATCGTATGTGCCCTTTATTGTTAATAGGAATGACAAATTGGATTGAAATCAATAATCAGGTATTTATGTTTCATTTATTATTCTCTTTTTTTTGTGTCGATTTTGAAGAACAAGTTCATCAACATATCTAAATTTCAGGTTCAAAGAACTATTGATAATGGTAGATATTTGCCAGGCTGCCACTCTCTTTTCTCAGGTTTGTGATTCCTTTCTAAATAGGGCGATTATTTTGCTATTACTATACAATAGGAACCATAGGCCTTTTCACCCAGTGGTGCGGGGTTTAATTTCTCATACAACAATGCTAGGGGAACTAACAAATTCCACTAACACTCACACCCACACTCTATCTCTCTCCTAGTGGCACTTTGGGTCCACTGTGGACCCCACAGTGCCACTAGGAAAGAGATAGATTGTGGGTGTGATTGTTAGTGGAATTTGTTAGTGCCTTAAATATTACTCTTTCTCATATGAAGGCGAAGGGCTTAAACCCTGATAATTTAGTTTTTCACAAGAAAGTTACATTTAGGACATATATTTGACTCGTATTGAAGAACTCCTTGTCAGTTTTTTTTGTTAGTTTTCTTGACGTGAATTTGTGAAGAGAGGTTGAAATCCTTTTACCTTAATGCTAATATCCAACCATGTTTCTCAGGTCAGGTTTCAGGATTAGATGAATTGGACCAGGCTGGGCCATGGCTCATGCTATCTTGTCTGTCTTTTTTTATTTATTATTTTTTTCTTTTTCATAGGGAGCCCCAAGAGGTACCACTTTGGGCCTTTGGCTAAGGCCATTGGTATCTCTTGTACAGTTAATTGTTTGTCTTCTTTTTCTTTCCTTTCTCATTTTTTTCCTTGTACGAATAATTGTTTTATCATCGGCTATTGTTAAGAGCTAATGTTGGAGCTAGAATCCTCTCCTCTTCTATAGGGAGCCCTGAGAGGTGTTTGATGTAAGTTAGTTGTTAGTTTGAACTAGAAGAAATCAATCTTTCTTATTATTCAATGTTAATGTACAGAGAATATATACAACTATGAGAAGAAACTAAAAAGGAAATAACTGATAGGAACAAATCAATACAAATCAATCTATTCCTAAACTAACGTGATCCATAAATCACGGGGAATAAAACCCGAATATTACAACACTCCCCCTCAAGCTGGAGCGAAGGCATTCACAAGTCCCAGCTTGACAATAGACGACTTCAATAGTGAGGGCCCAACGGACTTTGTAAATACATCAGCAGTCTGATCTGAAGAGGGAACGAAGTGCGGAGAAATAATACCAGAACGAACTTTCTCCCGGATAAAATGGATATCAACCTCAATATGCTTGGTACGCTCGTGCAGAACGGAGTCAGACGCAAGCATTATAGCAGACTTATTATCGCAAAGCAATGTAGAGGGCTCAGACACTGGAAACCCCAATTCTTGTAAAATTGATCGAAGCCACAGTAGCTCATAGGTGCCTTGTGCCATAGCCCGATATTCAGCTTCAGCTGATGATCTTGAAACAATAGCTTGTTTCTTGCTTTTCCAAGAGATAAGGTGTTTACCATAAAATGTGCAAAAACCTGATGTTGAACGCCTATCACTCTTGGACCCAGCATAGTCAGCATCTGTATAACATGTGACCCCAGATTGTGCTCCTGCAGCAAAGAAGAGACCCAGTCCTGGGCAAGTTTTTAGGTAACGAAGAATATGATAAACAGCATCCATATGAGAATTACGCGGAGCATGCATAAACTGGCTAACTACGCTTACAGCAAAAGCAAGGTCAGGTCTAGTATTGGTCAGATAAATAAGACGACCAACCAACCGCTGATACGAAGCTGGATCAGATAACAATTCTCCTGACTCAGATGATATTTTGATATTTGGATCCATAGGTGTAGAAGCAGGACGACAACCCATCATGCCTGTATCGCTAAGAAGATCCAAGACATATTTCCTCTGATTCATTGAGATCCCATGACGAGATCGAGCAATCTCAATACCAAGGAAGTATCGGAGAGGACCCAAGTCCTTGACATCAAACGCTGTTCCAAGTTTCTCTTTTACCTTTGTAATCCCTGTAGTATCATTACCCGTAATAATAATATCATCAACATAAACGGATAGGATAATATAGCGACCAGCAGGACTTCGTTGAACAAAACAGGTGTGATCAGAATGACATCTAGTGAACCCAATAGAAAGAATAACATCACTAAAGCGACTGAACCATGCCCGAGGGGATTGTTTCAATCCATAAAGTGATTTGCGCAGCCGATAGACTTTCCCAGAATACTCCCCCTCAGCCCGAAAACCCGGAAGAGGATCCATATAAATAATTTCCTGCAAATCGCCATTCAGAAATGCATTTTTAACGTCAAGTTGCAGGAGAGTCGGAAACTGGAATAGTGGAAGTCTGAAGTAATTGTCGACGACGCTCATCACCATCAACAATAGCAAAGGCCTCGTAGAGAGAGGGCATAGGAGATGTGTTCAAAATCTGAGTACGAAGAGATTCAAACTCAGATTTCAAACCCATCAAGAACTGGTAAGTATGCAGACGGTCGAGGCGCTGGACAATAACAGTAGCGGCTTCAGCAGGAACATCGCCCAGTGGCTCGTACTGAGCCAACTCCTCCCATCGAGATTGAAGATAACCAAAATAATCCGAGACACTCAGCCGGAGAGAATCCTGAGAAGACTGAGAAACTTCGCGATGAAGTTGATAAATCCGGGACTCATTGCGCTTATGCGCATACATTTGAGTCAAAGCATTCCAGAGGCCATGAACAGAAGAGTGATACATAAACATATGATAAATGCGAGGCTCCATTGAATTGAATAACCAACCCAAGATAGTACAGTTGTCCATATTCCACTGATCAAAAGTGGAATCAGTAGGAGCAGGCTTAGGTGTAGTGCCCAAAAGCCAACTAGACTTGCCCTTGGCACCAAGGAACAGGCGAATGGAATGAGACCAAGCGGCAAAATTTTTTCCATCCATGAGAACAGTGGTAACCCTTTGCGCAGGGGAATGTGGAGTCAGGGACATAGAGAGATCTGAACGCACATACGAACTGGTAGAAGACTGATCAGTAACCTTATCCTTTCCAGTATCGGTCATTGTAGCCGAATCAAGAAACCCAATAAATGATCAACTAGGCGCAAAGAGAGATCCAGAGGATGAAAAAGGCTGCTGGAAGTAGAAACTGCAGCAAACAGAGGCTACCAGTGCATCACAGGTAGCCCAAGAGAAGAGAAAGAGAGCACAAAGAGGGCTCTAAACCATCACAAGGCCCACGAACAGGGCAAGACGCAGCCTAGGGCTGCGCAAGGGTTAGCCTAGGCTAACCAAATAGAGGTGCCGAGACCCTGTAGGGGTCGCCGAGAGTGGAGAGGGGGCTGGAGGGGGTCCGGCGCAGGTAGTATAGAGGAATGGGGGGGCGGCGCAGGCTGGTGGTGGTGGTGGTGTTGCGGCGCAAGGGAGGGGACTGGTGGTTTGGTGGTGCGGCTGGAAGAGGTGTTAGGGTTAATCTCTTTTTGGCTTTGATACCAAGAAGAAATCAATCTTTCTTATTATTCAATGTCAATGTACAGAGAATATATACAACTATGAGAAGAAACTAAAAAGGAAATAACTGATAGGAACAAATCAATACAAATCAATCTATTCCTAAACTAACGTGATCCATAAATCACGGGGAATAAAACCCGAATATTCCAACAGAACTACATTAGTCTAGTTCTTTCTTTCATATTTTTTTTTAACAAAATTAATATCCATAATTATCTAGATACACATTTTATTGACACACAAAGGAGTTGTATGTGTAAAATGAAAGGGCAATTGATCCATCATCAGGGTGAAATTTATCACATCGCAGGAAAGTGTTATTCAAGAATATTAGTATGTTTAAAGAGAATGAAAAGATCACTTTTTCTGATCATTTAAAACAAAAAGGTTCAATTCACAGTTCTAGCACCGCAATCACTGATTCACCTCATCCAAGTCTCTTCCATATCTGCTGCATGCAGACGAAAAACAAAGCACATTTTGCATTTAATTATTCTCTCCCTCTCCTTTCTCTCTCTCTCTGAAGGATAGAATTCCATTGTTACAACAAGTATTTCTTATTTTCATTATGAGGACGCCTTCTCGTCTGTGTCTGTACTTGCTGTGTTTTCTTTTCTTATCTTAACTCTCCAAAGTTTATCTACAATAGATTGAACAAAAGCTATTTTCACCAGTTGCACGGTCAACATCAGATGCAATTTTCTCAGTCATTGGGGCCTTAGCAGTTTCGAGGTAGGGAGCTATATTCTTGACCCATTCAGCAAGGGATCGGTCAAAGCCAACTGAACCAAGGAAGTCAGCTGAATCGTCATTTAAACCAGTTCTCTAGCCCTGCAAATAGTGCGTTATTTAATGCTGCTCAAATTACACCAAATAACCAAATGGTAAGATATACATTCCAGTTTTTTTGTTTAAATATCTTTGTATAAAATAGTTCTCTCTTTAAAATTGATCCTATTTTCTAATATAATCACATGAGTACCAAATATCTTACTTGGTAATCTAGAAGGTAATTAATTCCTTGGAGACGCCAGAGATGGCATAGGGAGATGGAGGCATTTTTAGTGCTGCCTTAGAGATGTGGTAAAAAAACAAAAGATAGGAAAAGAATGTGGTAAAAAAAATGTTGATATTCCTTTGTCTGCTCATTAGAGTTAAATATGATAGAAATTGTTTGTACAGGAAAAAAGAGACTCATTGTAGTGTAAAGCAGCCTGTTGTTCCCTTTCTATGTAAAGTGGATCATCTTATTCGAACAAGTCCACGTATGCACATGCTAAAGGACATATGAGTCGTTCCAACTGAAGATTGAATCATATGTTTGTGATAGCCCATATACGGTTTATCACCTTAACTAATATTGACCTTACATTTGTTGAACATGTATGATTTTGATCTGGGAGAAGTATGTTTCTCAATTTCACACTTTTGGTTCTACGATGTCAGACTACCAACAACATTTCTGCTTCCATGCCATTCCAGTCACTATTGCCACGGATGCAGGTTAGCTTTAAATTTCTTCACCTAGCTTTTGCTTTTTTGATACATTTTTTATGTTCTTTTAAACGTTATAATTTCCTTCTTAAAGAGTGATGAAGCATATGCTAGTGTATGAAATGTTCTATCAGAATCTTGAAAGCAGTATTGGATTTTTTGGTCAAACTCGGGAAAAATCCTTTCAATTCTCTCCATAAAGTTTCGAGGATGTAGAGTTTGATATTACACCTTTTCTCTTAACTAGATATCAAGATTGGCTTAGAGAAAATTCTAATGTCCTTGGCCTAAGATGTAGTTGAGCTGCGCAGATGTATCTTTCAGAGTTAATCATTTATTGTTGAAAAGAAAATAACATCAAACTTTATTAATTGATGATAGTCTTGGCATTTTCCTTGGGAAGTGGATATACATAATATGTTGTCTTGCTCTTATTTGCTAAGCTTTAAAGTATAAAGTATGTATTTTCTGTGACAATTAAACATCACCTCTTGACTGTAGCTAAAGCCAGTTATTGACCTGTTTGTTTACTTGATTCTCCACCAATGATAGTTCAGAACATGTTTAGGGGCTGTTTGGGGATGCTTAAAGTAGGATCTGGTTCAGTCTTCTCACTTTCATCTTGTTTCTATGAGAGCCACGGTCATGTTGGTTTGACAAAGAACCAGTTTTATGAGAGATATTAGGCTGGATCTGGACTCGTGAGCAAGAGATAGAATTCACCAAACAATGAATTTATAGAACTGGTTTCTCTTATGGACCACAGACTCGGTTCTTTGCCTTCCCAAACAGCCTCTGAGTTTTGGATTGTATCATTTATTGTTACTTGAGTTAATGTCATGATCGGTTTTCTCTTTGGCTCTTTGCTGCTGCTGAGTTTGGATTACCTGTTGGCAGTCGGAATCATACTTCCTAGATGCTGACTGATCAAAGTACGAACTACTACTTCTTGTGTAGCAACCTTACTTTGTGACTTACTGTAAATTAAGTTTGCATTTTTTTTTCTGATTCCAGAAGAGAAATATAATGATAATGCATCATATGCTCATCTTATTTTCCATGGCAACTACATTATGGATGTTTATGGTCCGTTTGGAATGACCATTGTTGAATGCATTCTTACCAATTATTGAAATTACCATCTTCATTTTCAACTTATTTACAAGATGCATTCTAGTATAGTTTTTTGATTTTTAAAAAAAGAAAGTCTTTCTTGCTTCTACTTTTAAGTTGGAAAAGGTGTCTCGCATCTAGGGACATGGGCTGTGGGTTGATGGAACCCCATACTCCTTAACTTTTATAACAAAGAACTCTCACTCTATCATGTTTCCTTCTTCATCTCTACCCTACTTTCATATTTATTTCTCTCTCTATATCTGAAGTACATAAAAAATTATACATTTGCTGTGAAAAAAGTTACTTCCATACCAAACGGAGATACATGCTTAGCTAATTTGCGTTGGGGATGCTTGTTGCAGTGTTTAACATGGGAGCAAATAATCCTAGCAATATGATGCCTCTACAGCAGCAGTAGCAACAGCAACAACAACAACAACAACAACAACAACAACAACAACAACAATAACACAGTTCACAAGGTGGATTTGGAAACATGCCACAAAATCCTCATAATCTTCAACCTAGCATGGTAGCCATCCAGAACGCATCACAGACTCATCCCAATTTCCAACAACAGCGATAGCAAAACCAACAGTAATGTTGTATAATTTCCCAAACTCACATTACTAGACTAGTTTATTTTCCAGTAGCTTTAGAAATATGCCAAGTTCAATGCCACTACACAAATAGTAGTGATTGATTTGTATTAAAAAATAGTTGGTAGTACAGGACTATTGTGTGTAGATGGTTTTTTTATGTTCCCTCTTGAGTAAAAGCCAAACTTCCTTACTTCTGAACTCAAAAGATTTACCATTAAAGGTATGATAGATGACTATGCTTTTGCCATTGAACGTGCATGTGCCTCGTATCCATTATCTGACGAAACACTCAGTCTCAATTTTTGCTACCCTCTCTTTACATCTTCCAAGTGCGCTAAGGCCATTGGTCTCTCTTGCTATGTAATTGAATTGTCTATTCCGCGTTGGTGGTCGTAATTTTTGATAAATTCTATAGTCAACTTATTCTATCCCCCGACTACAGAACTTTTTATTTTCATGTTTACTAGTGACTTTAGGTGTTTGGTGGCACTCTTTTTGCTTAAAGCATTTTCATGCCCTTTGAATTAAAAACTTCTGGACATTGTACCATGTATAGAACGGTCCGATGAAATTCATATCACGATGGCATAATTGGTCAAATAACATTGACTTGCAACTTCATTCTCTTGGCGTTTTGGCTATTGGAAGTAGCAAGAAAGGAGAAAACTCTTACTCAAATCACTAGGACACCGATGTAAGTATGGAGTGGAAACCCAGGTTGTTTGCTAGAACATCCAACATTTTCTTGCTTACCGCAGCTGTAGGAACTTTACCTAAGGTTTGTTATGGAGAAATTAATTTGTATGTGGATTTCTAACCTCTGTTACATGGATCTTGCTAATAGGTTACACTCGACACTTGGACCATGGTATGAGGCAAGTGTTTGACATGACTGGTTGAACTCACACTAAGAAGTTGTTAACTACTTGTATAGTAGTACATTAAAGTCTCTAATAATCATTTTCATTTTACTTACAAAGTTCTTTCAAAATGAATGAAATGCTTACATGAAGTCTAATTTTTGCATTATCTTAGAAATATAATAAAATATGCAATTGTTGTTGTGTCCTTGTGTCCTTAGATTCCTGAATTGGGTTAGTCCAATGCTTAAACATGTACCCATACATGTGACATGTAGTCGAGTTCATGTAACATAGTTCTAACTTCTTTCAACTCTTTTGATGTCTTACACTTTTCATTTTATTGCACATACGCATGCAAATATCTGAAGTCCCACAAGATTTATTGAGCTTGCGACAATTACACATTCTAGATTTGAGCCAAAATTCCCTTCAGTTGATCCCGGAGGTGAATTCATGTCATCAGATTGTTTCATTTTCAATAAATTCTTGACTAATGAATCTTTTTGTGTAATACTTCCATAAAATGTTTTGTTCATTTCGAATTTGCTTAGTTGAACTTCCAAAACTTTACATACTGTATAATTGGATTGCAGGGTTTCAAAAATCTTTCTTCTCTTACTGAGCTTGACCTTTCAAACAACAACATCATTACACTTTCCCCAGAGCTGGTTAGAACACAAATCCCTTTTACTTTTAGACATAACTCTATTTTTAGGGGATGAAAACTGTAATGGAGATTTATAGCATGTTGTGTTTCTTTCAGTCTAATATCATTAGAAACGGTGAGAGCATCAGGGATTTTCTTGAAACTTCAAATATCTTAGCTGAATATTAGAAATAAACTAATAAAGTAGATGAATTCACCATTTTGCGAACTAAGCAGTGAACTTCGGATAACCCAGTTTGATAATTTGTTCTCAGGGGAAAGTAAGACATTAATTGAGTTTAAAGAACAACCCCGTTTTTAATTTTGGTAATAAAAATCTATTAAAGTGCCCACTAGATTTTGATTGGAGGATGTAGAAGTCCCACGATTACTTAAAGTAGTCCCACTACCACACGTATCTGGGAAGCATAGCATTATTCTTAGCAGATTGTATCATGTTTTCCTCTCTGAAAATGATAGTTGGAAAGTCTGACCAAACATCATTTAATATACAAATTATAAATGAGATTGGGAAATGTATTTAGTGCACATAGGGTGCAAAAATGAGCTCAAAATTGGATCTTTGATGATTTTTGAGTATTGTTAAGAAGTTCTGTTCGACTCAGTCAGATACCATGAAGACTCGTCTTAAACACTAACGTAAAATAGAATGAGCAGGATCAAATTGAGAGGGAATAAATGAGAATTATTATTTGTTGGTTAGAACTTTGCCCAGGACTTTTCAAATCAAAACTGAGAAAATACGAACAATCAATTTGGGTTGATAACTCTCCTCCATGGGTAGTCCATATTGCTTAGTTAGATTGTAACATTTGACTCTAGTACAAGAAGATGCATTGAAAGAAATATTAAAACAAAATATAAATCCGTGAAACTCATGCTAACATGCCAAATCAGAATTGCTGGAATTGTTAAAGAAACTACAATGTGGCTTGTTTCTTCATTTCGTGAAGATTAGCACGTCTTTTTGTTAAATTGGTATCATCGGCTTGTATGCATTCATCACATCACCATGTTGTTTGTCCAAATTTTGAATTACTCGCAAGAATGTTTATGCATCAACTGCTCTTTGTTGTTCAAGATTAGTGATGGGCTGCTTAAGATTCTTGGAGGCTGGGTAGAAATTTGATTGCATTTATAGGCCAAATACTTTAAGAACAAGAATTGTAGCTTTGATTTTATGGCATCAGAACCTAAAGTAATTGTGTAAATTTGTTTCAATTGCAGGCACACCTTGAAGAAATCAATGGTATAACCTAGATCAAGGGAGCAACACAGAGACAATTGGATGATATTTTTATTTTTATTTTTTTGTAAATCACATTTTAACCAACTGAATTGAATGATCTCTATCACTTGTACTGTAAACTTGAAGTAATTTGCATGATATTTTTTTTATTGCAAATAGTAATAGTTATAAGTTGTAGTGAATGCTATTCCTTTGTATTTTGGGTATTCGACATTGGAGATACATTGTAATTGGCTTGAACAAAATTTGTTGTGTTTATTATATATTAAGCTTGTTATGTGTTTCTTATACATTAATTGTGCTTGTAAATTTGGTGTGGGTAATGTAAACTAGGTGCAAACAAAAATTGGAAAACAAATAAATGAATCAATTTTCTAAATTTTAAATAACGGATATTTACCGTTACAAAATCAGTTAGTATTCTTACACGTGTTAGAAAATAAACTGTTACTAATAAAATTACTAATGGTTTATATCCGTTAGTAATTGTCTCGAAAGTGTTAGAAGCTGTCATATTACAAACCGTTATAAATGAAATTACTAACGGTAAATAGCCGTTACAAAATTCCGTTAGTATTTCATGTACAAAAGTGTTAGAAATAAACCGTTACAATAAATATTACTAAAGGAATATTTTCGTTAGGAATAATAAATTAGTAACGGAAAATATCCATTAGTAAACATATTACTAACGGTTATTTACCGTTAGTAAAATTAATATTTGTAACGGAAAATTTCTGTTAGAAATTCCCTTAGAATTATTAGTCACACTTTATTCCTAACGGTAATAGTCCGTTAGTAATAATTTTACTAACGGTAAATTACCGTTAGTAATATGCCCTTTTGGTGTAGTGGCATACAATTTTACACTCATTTTGGTGTTGGGGTCAAATGGAACTAGGGAGCTATGGTCGCGCACCCCTTTTTTTATATGTGTGTATATAGGTTTGTATATATGCACAAATATGGAAATTTGATTTGTTGATTAACTGAGTGTTTCACATTTATTACAATCTCATAAAGTGTCTTATGGTATTTCTCTACACGTAAATATGTTAACAACTAACACTAATTTCATTTTGTCAAAGATCTTTTCAAGTATTTTAAGGCAATGTAATACCAAATAATGCAAAAAATAAAATAAAAAAAATTGTTTCCAAAATATATTTGACATCGAAAAAAAAATAGCCTTGAGTTTGCTTTCAACAAACACTAGTATGAACATTAATCCTAGGCTGACCCAGTGACAGATCTATGTATAAGCCAAGGGTGGCATAGCTCCCATCTGAACTTTTGAAAATTACAGAATTACATATATTATTTTATAGATTTTGCAAATAGGTCCCCCTATTCACATAGGTCCCCTGAGCTTTTAAAAATTCTGGATTGACATACAATATTTTATAAGTTTTAGACACAGGCCCCCTGGACTTTTGAAAATTTTAGATTTATATGTAATATAATACATGTTTTAGAAATAGGCCCCCTAAAAATAGGGGTCACTACACCATATGGCCTGATTTGTAACTGGAATATCTGTTACAAAAATTATTTGTAACGGATATATCTGTTACAATTTTGGTGTTGCAAACTTGTAACAGATTTTTATAACGGATAATTGTAACTGATATATCCGTTAATAATGTAATTTTTGTAACGGTTATACCTGTTACAAATTAGTTTAGTAACAGATGGATATTCAACTTTTTTATTTTATTTTAAAAATGCTAACGGTTTGTAACAGATTAGTAACGGATATACCCGTTACAAATTTTAAGTACAAATAAAAAATAGTATTTTTTTTATAGGCTCCAAAATGCTTAAAATTAGTAACAGATTTTGTAACGGATATACCCGTTACTATTTTTAATTACAAGTAAAAAATAGTAATTATTTTATAGGCTCCCCATTTTTTTTAAAAAAAAATTTGGCACCTAATTAACAAGCATAATAGTTCATACAAACACAAAATAACAACCTCAATCTATATATACCAAACACAAGTTAGAATACAAAATGTTTCATCTTGCAAATCTTTGTCCATACCCAAGTTCTTAGTTTAATTACATTACATCTTAGTATATTACACGTGAAATTAATTCAAGAAAGACAAAATACACAATTCTCTTTATGTCCAAAACCAAGTTTGTCAACTTAACTTTTTACAATTGCTTCAATCTCTTCCTTCATCACTGCCCTTGGATCATCACCACTCTATTTTTGACCATAATCAATGATGGTGTTAGAAAAATAAATCATAAAAGAATAATAATCAAATTATTTTAGAAAATAAGGGAAAGCCAATGTGAAACTCACCATATTGTTTGCAATTACACCAAATTTAAAAATCTTGTTTGAAACACTTACAAAGTTGATGTTTAAAATTTCAACTTTATAACTCAAACAATGCAATATAAGAGTTCTCAAAATCTACATCTATATTCGTAAGCAGACTTTAAACCAATGCTAAATTCTTGGTCTTCTCGTTCACAACAAAAGAATCTATGTTTACGTGAATTGAGCTAATTGAACATATTCACCAAGAGAACAACTACAATGACTTACTCAAGAAAAAAGTAAACAATTGTCACTTTTCCATCATCGTGGTCATCAGCAGCATCGGAAAGTACCATATTGGAGTTGCTCTTATATACGAAAATATCATATTGGAGTTGCTCGTTTGCTCAATCTCATAAGAAACCTGTACATTGTCACAAAACCAAGATTTTTTGTCAAGCTAAATAAAAAATTAGCAAGTTTTGTAATCAAAGAATGTTATTTTCATTTCAGAAGCAACTAATCAATCAAACAATACTATTTAATGGAATAGCCTGAGCTCATGTCTGGCTGTGAAATATTTTCTTTGATCTCTGCTTGCCTCTTGAACTCGAGACACTAACCATTGGTGGTCTTTATTGAAATTGAATTATCAGGTGTTTACCTTGTACCTAATATTTGATCTTGCAAAAAGATATTGTTACCTTTCTGTTGACAAGACCAAATTGCCAATAGGGTCTGCATTCAATGACCAAGAAGAATCCTAGCTTTGGATCTAAATGATGGCTCTTAGAAACAACCTATAACTGAATTTACTTCCTTTTCAAAGCTGATAGAGAACTTAGCTGCCTGATATTAAGCAATGCTCAACATGAACAACCATAAGACCTTTATAAAATGTACAATACAAGTCATATTCATCTTCTTTTGAAAAAGATTGAAGGTTATTCCGAAGTCCATAATCAACCATTGTTGATAGCACAGCAAAAATGAATAGAATCAAAGTTCTTAGTCAATGAGCCATGATAAATTTCCTTATCCCTCCCCCCATCACATTGCTAGAGGATTTATTATATAAAACATTAGTCCTTTGAATGCAAACCATATACCCATTGGCACTACCAACTCCTCTTTACAAGGAGAATTATAGATATGGAAGTAATAGCTATCTTATGAGAACAAACTTAACTGAAGAGAGGCAACAACAAAACTCATCAATTTCATCAAATTACACATACGGATCAGAATCCGTGAATCTAACTTTACATCTAAAAATTGAATGTGATGCTATCCATAGTTAGTTGACTTTGGAATTTTTCGAAACTTTAAGTTCTTACCATCCTAGACTTGGTTTCAAAAGAAACGAGAATACAGAACTTAGGTATGGATTGTTAAGAGAGTACAATTTAAAACACACATACACACACTTAGAGATATATATATATATATATATATGGAAAACAAAGGACACAAGTATTATCGCACCTGTCATTACTCATCCTATTTCATGTCTCACAACTTATTCATAGACTTCTTTTGTGAAGCAAAAGCACACCTGTTGCATTGTGACCTGTGCAGAGAGGGTGGTTGCTTCTGTCTAAAGTGTCTGCACCTTCTTCTCCAACTCACCTGTATGTCTTATTTTTCACTCCTTTGAATGTGCTGCTGACTTTCTATTTGCAAGAATCCTACAAAAATCAAACCCTTAGTTTAGCAAAATGTATATTAGGAGAACATCAATATCAAACCTTCCATTGTTTTCTTATATATATCTTTCTTTTTCTCCCAGCTTCATATCTGCCAGTCAATAAAAAATTACAACATTTTTAATGATTAATCCCAGGTTAACTCTCCAAACATTTAACAGGTTAACTCTCCACCTAAACGTTTTCCTCTCAAACATTTAACAGGTTAACTCTCTAATATTCTGAGATTCTCTTTTACTCTCTAAAAATGGAGAAGAGAAGAGAAGAAACGGGGGTAGGGGGAAGGACTTCATCCGCTGCCACCGTCTGCCACCACTCCACCTTCGCACCATCCACCACCACTTGCCCGCCGTCTGCCATCACTCCACTGCCAGGGCCATTCACCACCACTCTGTCACTGTCCATCATCACTATTTTTCTCCATGAGGGCCATCCACTACCAACCTTACTAACTCCTAGGAATAAAAAAAGCTAGGGTTCTCTTGCCTTTTTAGCAACCTCAGAAGAATCAATACATCCTCTTCGAGTCTAGGGTTTTAGTGCTTGATTCTCTCTGCCCTCGGGTACTTTTTATTTCCAGATCTATTTCTATTTACCCGATAGGCATACAAATACATACATACATACATACCTATACATATATATACACTTGTTTATCACTCTCAATAATTTGTTTTGCATTAGTACCTCTTTTTTTTCCTCAGTCTAGATTTGGAAGTGATAGAATAGAATGATGTTTGTTTTCCTCACTCCTGATTTGGAAGTTATATACATGTTTATTCATTCCTATGTCTTCCTCCTTCTATGTTTTTGTAGAGAATTCATCCTTCACATAGCAACAAGAATATGTCTATAGCTGGAGGAAAAAAAGGTGAATACTATGGGTCAGTTTTTCTTCTCAATTCCTTCATCTTGATCCTGCAATTTTTTCTGCTAGATCTTTGTTTTGTAGTTGTGTGTTGGATTCTCTATTTATCATAGATGAAATCAGAACTTTGCAAGTGAGTTTAGGGTTCTTGATTATTAGGAAAACCTTTCTTTATTTTTAGATTCTTTGTTTATTAGATATGATATCAGAATTTTATAAGTAAGTTTAGGGTTTTTGATTGGTTGGCAAACCCATCTTCAAGAGAGTTCACATTGATTGAATAATTGAATGACACTATCGAATCATCCCCAAATCATTCTCACTTTTTGAGGTACATTACCATCCACAGTCTGTTGCATTAACTACAAACACTATTATACTCTCTAACCCATCTTTGCTTTACAAATTGTAGCCCTATTCAAATTATTAGGCCAACGTTATTGAATAGAGCTACAATTTGTAAAGCAAAGATGGGTTAGAGAGTATAATAGTGTTTGTGGTTAATGCAACAGACTGTGGATGGTAATGTACCTCAAAAAGTGAGAATGATTTGGGGATGATTCGATAGTGTTATTCAATTATTCAATCAATGTATTACTCTCTTGAATATGGGTTTGCCAAACAATCAAAAACCCTAAACTCAATTGTAAAATTCTGATTTCATAACTAATAAACAAAGAATCCAAAATAAACAGAGCTACAATTTGTAAAGCAAAGATGGGTTAGAGAGTATAATAGTGTTTGTGGTTAATGCAACAGACTGTGGATGGTAATGTACCCCAAAAAGTGAGAACGATTTGGGGATGATTCGATAGTGTCATTCAATTATTCAATCAATGTGTTACTCTCTTGAAGATGGGTTTGCCTAACAATCAAAAACCCTAAACTTACTTGTAAAATTCTGATTTCATAACTAATAAACAAAGAATCCAAAATAAAAAAGGTTTTCCCAATAATCAAGAAACCTAAATTCACTTGCAAAGTTCTAATTTCATCTCTGATAAACAAAGAATCCAACACACAACTACAAAACAAAGATCTAGCATAAAATATCGTAGGAATAAAATGATGGAATTGAGAAGAAAAACTGACCCAAAGTATTCACCTTTTTCCCCTCCAGCTGTAGACGCATTCTTGTTGCTCTGTGAAGGACGACTTCTCTATAGAAACATGGAAGGAGGAAACATAGGCATGAATAATGCATCATGTATATAACTTCCAAATCTGGAGTGAGGAAAAAAAAACATCATTCGATTCTATCACTTCCAAATATGGAGTGACGAAAAAAAAGAGATACTAACGCAAAACAAATTACAGAGAGTGATATATAATTGTATACATATATATATGTATATGTATGTATGTATGTATGTATGTATTTGTATGCCTATCGAGTAAATAGAAACAATTCTGGAAACAAAAAGTACTTGCGAGCAGAGAGAATCAAGCATTGAAACCCTAGAATCGAAGAGGATATATTGAGTCTTCTGAGTTTGGTAAGAAGGCAAGAGAACCCTAGCTTTTGTATTCCTAGGAGGTGGTGAGGTTGGTGGTAGATGACCCTCATGGAGAAAAATAGTGATGATGGACGGTGATGGTGTGGTGTTGGATGGCCCTGGCAGTGGAGTGATGGCAGACAGCGGGGGAGTGGTGGTGGATGGTGCGATGGTGGAGTGGTGGTAGACAATGGCAGTGGATGAAGTCCTTTCCCCCACCCCCGTTTCTTCTCTTCTCTTCTATTTTCCTCTCCATTTTTAGAGAGTAAGAGAGAATCTCAGAATATTGGAGAGTTAACCTGTTAAATGTTTGAGAGAAAAATGTATAGGGGGAAAATTTTTGGAAAGTCGTGGTTAAATTCAAAAGCAAGATATTATCACTTTTATTTGTCACCGCTACGAACAGTGACACATTTAGTCACTGTTCTCATGGTGACAAACAAATAAATTGCCACCGCTTATAACCGTGACTACATTTGTCACTGTGTTTAGCAGTGACAAACCTAATTGTCACAGTTTATAATAGTGACAAATTTTGTCATGGTTATGGACGGTGACAAATGATGTATAAATAAGAGTGACAATTTGGACAATTTGGTGTAGTGTGAGGAGAATAACTCAAATCATTGTAGATTCCCAACATTTTAATGAAAAAAAAGTACAAATCTAAGGAGAAGAACTAGAGAATATTCTAAATCTAACATTTTAGGTCAACTTGTCAAATCTACAAAAACAAAAATTAAAAAAGTATATTAAAACATTGATCTGAGGGTTTGTGTAAATACAAATCTGAAAGTGAGAGGGCATGATAAAGACAGAGTGGTGGTGTAGGTCTGTGTACGTGTGTATACAAGGCTGTGGGTGTAAGAGTGAGAGAGAGAGAGAGAGAGAGAGACGGTGGTGACAGTGAGGTGCTGGAAGCGGCGGCGACAGTGAGGTGCTTGAAATGGCGACGATGACCTGCTGAAAATAGTGGCAGTGGCGGACGGCGAGCGGCGACCCCCTTTCTCTCTTTTTCTCCCTATCGTTGGTTCTCTCTTTCCCCCTTTGATCTGTTTGAGATGTGGCCCGATATCACCTTTGTTTTAACATGTATTTAATTTTTCTTTTAATTTCAACCGATTATTTGTAACGGATATAACCGTTACAACGATTAACGTAGCCGTTACTCAAATTAAATAAACAGAATACTAGACATTTGTAACGATTTTCCATGATTTGTAATGGATATATCCATTACTAATTAGTAACGTGTATATCCGTTACAAATTGTAAAACATGTCTACAAATTTGCCCATATGGTATATTACACATAATTATATATAAGTAGACCAAAAAATATTCGCCTCGGAGACACCGTATAGTTTAGGCCCCCCTGACCGAAAATCCTGAGTCCGCCCCTGGGCTGACCTAATTTGAAAAAGCTCTCTCTCTCTCTCTCATACAAGTTATTGTGCATTATAAAGTTTGGAAAAGGAAAAAATAGAGGAAGATCAAGACTAATAATAATAAAAGTAAAAGAGTTGAAAAAATATGTGACCAACGAATTATGAAAAATCTAGTGAAAAGTCCTATTCAACCAAACTATTTTGGAATAGGTCCATCATTTAAAAGTTCATAACAATAGGTCCTTGATTTGTGTATGTTTGTTAAAATTAGTCTAATTCCCCTATTACCCAAATTATTATTGCCGATTACACCACTAATACATATATAATCCAGATATATATATATACAGAGTTTTCTTGGTCATCAATACATATGGTAACAATATCTGTTTTAAAGATGATTTTAACATCCTTTTTTATAGCCTATATTTATGGAATATTTTGATATCTCTTGATTTTAGTTGTTTAAATTACAAATTGTTATATTGTTATAGGTTTAGTCTTATGATACGTCTATTGTAGCTTGATAGCCAATCATTCTGTGTTCATCCATCTCTTCATTCATCACAAAGTGAAACCCGCCATTATATGAAATTTGCTAGTGTGAAATTTAACACTATTACAAGTTTAAGTTCAATTTCACCTAGTGCGAAATATAACAATATGACAAGTTTACTTCATATAGTGTTAAATTTCACACTGCCATACTAGACATACATTTAACACCGTCTTTATTACAAATTCATTTGCATATTCATTTTACACTGACTGTAATATTTTAATGATATCACAATTTTACTTCATATAGTATACAATTTCACACCACAATACTAGGAATACATATAACACTGTCTTATCACAAATTTATTTGCACATTCATTTTATACTTGACTGGAATATTTCATTGATATCACAATTTTTCTTAACATAGTATACAATTTCGCACAACTTTTGAACCAAGAACATGAGTGTTAAATTTCGCACCACACATGCAACGGATTGCAACTTTTGAATGACAACATAGTATGCAATTTCGCATCACAACCTTTTGAACCAAGAACAAGTGTTAAATTTCAACAGTGTGAAATTTAACAGTCCATCTTCAAACACGTTTAAACTTGGGATTTGGATGGGATCCGAGCGATTGATACAACCTACACAACCAATGTAATTCATATAGCCAAAAAAACGAGTGACCAATTTCTTGTAAACACAATTTCGATTTCTATCTCAAGATTTCCATACAATCTAACCATGCAACAAGAATACCCCTAAAAAATAATAATAATAAAGTAACAAATTTCTTCCATAAAAACCAAAATGAAAGTGGTTGTGATTATCGCAAAAGGATTTCTTAAACAAATCCTTTTTTCCTCTAAATTTTTCACTTTGAAATCAATATTATCAAGGTTTTACAGTGAATATATTTGTGTTTTTGAGAGAAAGTTGGTTTGATGCTTACCTTTTAAACCCATTGTTCGACTGTCTGGTTTTCGTCGATGAAGATGAGAGAGAGATTTTGATTTACTTCTCGAAGAAACTTTGAGCTTTAGTATGAGCATTTGAAACCTAGTTGATTATGATTGAAGGCCGAAAATCATTGGGATTTTACTTTTTGAATTAAAAAACACAAGATATTTATATAAATATATATATATATATATACAAAGATTCTCTAAAAAGGGCTCCCTCTCTTTATTAAAGAGATGACCAATGTTTTAGCCATCAGATCGTGTTTTTATTAAGGGCAGTGTTGTCATTTCACAGATTTTAAATACGATCCGACGGTTAAAACAAAAGCCCTCTCTTTAATAAAAAAAAAAAGAACGCCCTCCTTAGAGCCTGACTGTATATATATATACACATATATATTTTGCTCTGATTTTGCTTCGCCAATGATGAGTCAGAGGTGGCATGTGTGGGAGTTATATTAGGAGGGACATGTTTGTCTTATATATTTTAATGGACCTAACACAAAAAACTTCTTTGAGTTGGACCAATGATAAATAAGATACACTATATTAACTCAAGAATTATCAAGGTGAAAATGAATTCAAACTTTAATGATACTCTCTCTAAAAGAGTTAAGTGACTTTTTGTAATAACCACTCTTTCCTCAATTCTTTTGGGGGGTGAACTTGAAAGATATGAGAAGAGAATATTTATTGTCCATCCATGAATAGCAATAACTTGTGCTTATAATCATCGAAGCTTTAATTAAGTGGTGATCATAACATCTTTGGATTATTCTTAAATCACCTTAGAAAATGTTTGACTGGTATGTTCTTAGTTGATATGCTCTAGTAAATTCCCTATAGAATAGGTTAAAATTATTTATGAAAATGATTGATGAAGGAACCTCATTCTCTATCGGAGAAGTTGTTTGATTCAAAAGTGTTCCTTTAAAGAGAGAGATTTTATCATATTTTTTATTTTTATTTTTGTTTGTGTTGTTTTGTACTAAGCCATATAAGCTTTGGAGAGTGATCAAAGGTACAACTCTCATTCACCACTGTCAATTTCTTCCTGTAGAGTTGAATTTATTTGTATTTCCTTCGAGAAGAGGGACTCCAAGATAACAAATTAGGTGGACATGTATGAATGTAAAACCCAAAACTTTCTACTGTTTTTCAGTGGAAGAAGATTCACTTTGTAACCTGTACTATTAAGTTTATGGTGTCAATTGGACACGTGGTTTAAAATAATTACAATTTAAAAGCAATTTAGTACCCTTTAATTTTATATATACAAAAAATATATATATCTATATATACCTATTGGCGCCGTTCACGCAGTTAACGATTGTCCTTGACTCGGATTTTCAAATTGGGGCTTAAATGTTCAATTTGTAACTTAAAGCTCACAAGTAAAACTTTTTCTTTCTTCCTTTCTTGTTAATTACAAATATACACACCTCCTATGCTTAAACCATTTTTCACTTTGTTTCCTGTATTTCAAATCGTGTCGCTAACAACTTTGTACTTTGTACTAAAGTGAAACAATTACTAAATCCGTTGAGATTAACATAACAGAAGCCTGTTTAGTGAGTATTTTCCAGTTTGTCCCCTATGTAGAGCAAATCTTTCGATTTGCCCTCTTGTAGTCTCAAACGTGTCACTAATACCCCTTGTGGATCGTTTGGTATCTTCTTTTTCTTATACAGTATAATTACAAAAAATTGAGATTGGTATAAGTTGTCCACGATAGCTTTTGTCTCATTGCAATTGCAAAGGCGATTTGTAAACAATTTATTTTAGCTTTTGCAGTACATAGTTGTTGATAAATCCAAAAATTGTTGTCAAATACGACTCATGTTCGTTAAAATTAACTGGTTTACTAACGGTTTCACTTTGGTCCAAAGCACAATGGGGTATTAGTGACATGATTAAAAGTATAGGAAGCAAAGTGAAAATGGACCAAGTCCAAGAGGTATAGCTATAATTATCCACCTCTCTCTCTCTCTCTCTATATATATATATATAATTTGCACTACACAAGGGGAGGTAGTGCTCTCCCACCCCATATATAATCCCCCATCTCATAAGACTTAAACCCGTAACCACCAACTTACTGGTGAGATGGAAGCCCTTACCATTGGGCTATCTCTTAGTCGCAAAACTTTGATATTTATAAAGGTTACTAAATCTTTTTTAACCAGTAAATAAGGTAGGAATAGTAAGTAATAAGAGTAAATTGATTTCACATTGGCCAAAAATGCATTTTAGTGTCCTATAAATATACTAAAGTTTTGTTTATGGGCATTATATTAATGTTAATAACTGAAACACTTAAGACTCTGAACTTATAAACAAGTGTTAATTAAGAACAATCGTCATGGACTTCAAAAGAATAGAACGAAATGGACCACATAGAGTGCTCAAAATAAAAATGTTGTGTTCCTATAGGGTACTAAGTTTTTTTTAGACCTTAATTGTTTTGAGCCATGTGTCTTATATATATATATATATATATATAGCGTTAACAATTGTTCTTAAATGACACAGGTTTACAGATCGAGGTCTTAAGGCCACGTTTGGATGACAAAGAGGGGATTGGACAATTAGTCTATTTTAATTGATAGTCTCGGGACTAATAAAACCACATCTCCCATGGTATAATTTAGTCCCCCATATGAGGGACTATTCTTTTAAAATGAACTATTAATACTGTGTGGAACAAGTGTGCCAAACGCAAGACTATTTAATTAAAATGTACCATTTGTCTAATTCCATCTCCCCTTTAGTCTTGGAAAATAAAGTTGGCCTGAGTATTTCGATTAATAATATAGGGTTTTTGGTATATTTAGAGGGTAGTTATATGCCTTTTTTGCCTTTCACATAAGAGTAATGCTAGGCTTCCTTATTTTATATCTCAGATATGGTCCTCACTTAACGCATGTGGCAGTAGAACAACCTCAATAACGGTGGGACTATTTCAATATCTTTCTATAAAAATCATGTGGTATCACAGTCATATGTATTGAGAGCTAAATTTAAATGGAAATGTTAATGCCAAAGCAAAAATTACTATTTCTAAAGCATAAAGTGTCACTAAAAGATTTAGGGACAAAAAATAATTGTCGCTAAAACTATTATTGATACTTTGTGCTTTAAGATTAGCAATTTCTACTTTAGCATTAGCATTAGCCAATTTAGAATGCATATTGGAGAAGCATATATATATATATATATATATTAAACATAGCAAAACTCTGATGACCATTGACCAACCATAATCATAGAAATTGTAATAGATTGTCAAGTTAGAGTCTCTTTCCTCAAAATTTTCCAATTTTTGTTCTTCTCTAATACGGAGTATCTAAATTAAGTTGGCCAGTTGCT
The DNA here is from genome assembly GCA_033977485.1 of Hydrangea macrophylla. Lineage (NCBI taxonomy): Eukaryota > Viridiplantae > Streptophyta > Magnoliopsida > Cornales > Hydrangeaceae > Hydrangea > Hydrangea macrophylla. The sequence goes on from CM066994.1 coordinate 86,967,299, forward strand.
TATGAGTTTGTGTTTTGTCAGCTTTGTTAATTAACAACTATAGCTACGCCTTCATTTCTATTTTGAAAAGAATAAAGGCTAACGAAAGCAGAGGATGATCATAGGGTGGGGAAGGTTGTGTTGTGGGGACTCTAGAGACCGGAGAGACAGAGACACTACATTAATTTTTTGTTTGAAATATATATAATATAGAAACGTACATATAGAATTATAGCCCTGCTCTAGATTTATATGTTCTGAATCTTATGCGGACCGAAAAAAATATATCTAAAAGATGGAGTGTGTAAAAAGTGAAAATTTTATACTTTTTTATTACACAGTCTGTCTTTTAAGTCTATTTTTTACGATGCGCTTAAAATCTAGACCGTAGATTACTTTTTTATGAGAAAATTCAGAAGTGAGAAATTCTCACTTTTTACATAGTCTGTCTTTTAAGTCCATTTTTTTTACGATGCGCTTAAAATCTGGACCGTAGATTTATATATATATATATAGAGAGAGAGAGAGATATCTTGAAAGATCATTGGAATAGATGAGACACGCGTCTTAGTTGGGTCTTTTTAGTCACGTGGTCCTCTGGTAGCTTCCTCTCCTCTTCATGAGCACTACTTATAAATACCCCTATCTATGCCTTCTCATTTAATGTATATCACTCAATTCCCTCTCTAAACACCTCTCTCTCTCTCTCACTCACTCACAATTCACAGTGAGTGTCTCATCACAAGCTTTAAGCTCCCGCTCCCCCCTTTCTCTTTCTGTCTCTAAATTGATCTTGTTTTCAAAGCAATTCAAGCATACTCATCTTCCCAAAACTCCAAAATCCATTTGGGTTTTTCCAAATTCTTGAAAATTTACTCTCACCAGTTAAAATTACCCAAATCAATTGTAGTTTCATAGTTCATACCTATACATATATATATATATCCACTAGAAAACACACGAATTTATCGAAAAAAACAGAATCAAACCCACCTGTGTGTGTTGTAATCAAAATCAAATATGGGTGAGAACATTGATTCAAAGAGCCAGAGTCAAACGCACCCACAAGTGTTCGATCTCTCGATAAACTTGCCGTTACAAGGCGCCTCGAAATGCTTCGACGACGATGGCCGACTCAAAAGAACAGGTGAAATTACCAAAACAACCCTTCCTTAATGGCCTAGCCTCTCTGGAAGAAAAGAAAAGATATGCCTCCCAAATTCCAAATTAAATTCTCATCAGCTTTATCAGTTGTACCACATGCATGATATGTGTATCATCGATAACAATGTGGTACAACTGTTAAGCAATTTAAGAATCAATTTGCAGAGTCAGAATTTAGGAAGTATAGAATTATTGTCTTTGAAATGGGTCAATATTGGTCTGTTTATTATTATTTTGTCTTTGTTATTTACAGTTCTGTTTTGCTCTGTTTTTTGTTTTTTTTTTTTTTTGTTTTTCATTAGGGACGGTTTGGACTGCAAGTGCTCACATAATAACAGCTGTGATTGGGTCTGGTGTTCTGTCCTTGGCTTGGGCCACTGCTCAGCTTGGTTGGATAGCTGGTCCAACTGTGATGTTCTTGTTCTCATTGGTGACTTATTACACTTCTACCCTTCTGGCCGCCTGTTACCGGACCGGCGACCCGGTTACCGGAAAGAGAAACTATACGTACATGGAAGCTGTCCGATCCAACCTTGGTAAGTTCCTCTCTCTTCTCTACCTACCGCGAATTGGGGTCCTGTGGAAATCAATCATTGGAGGTTCTTTGATATTTTATTAATATATATTATATATATATATATGAGTCTATTTGACTACAAACCCAATTTTTTTTGTTTTATCGCCTTTTCAATTTCTTTTTTTTTTAAGAGAAAAATAACAAAAATAATTTAAAAGTAACATGTTGAAGGCTGTTTGAAAAAAAAACTTTAATATCCATAGTAACAAAAGACCAACACAAACACACACACAAAAAAAAAAAACACAGCTTTTTAAGAATTTTTTACAGAAAATGTCTTTTAGGTAAGTCTCCTATCGAGAAATGCTACACACACATCCTAAATCACACTCCAAACCACACCCTTGCTTTAAATGCATGTACCCTGTGCTGTGTAAGTAGTGCACAGAAAAGTGTGAAAATTCAAACAGCACAAAGTACATGCATTTAAAGCAAAGGGTGTGGTTTGGGGTGTGGTTTGGAATGTGTGTAGCATTTCTCGTCTCCTATTTCCACATAGATCAAAACGTGCTCCTAGTCCACTACTGTTAACTTTGTGGGGGTATTTTGGTAATTTGAACACATGAACTTGTAAAGTTATTAATGTACCCTATAATTATTATTTTCCTTCTCTGAGTATTGTAAAAATCAAGTTGCTTTTGTGTGTATGTGTTTCTTTTTTTCCATTAAAAAAAGAAAGAAAAAGAAGCTGTCTCTCACAAATCTTGAAAAAGGTTATTTATAAAAATTTCAATATTTGACCTCTGTTTTTGGTATTGTTAATTATTTCAGGTGGTTTTAAGGTCACAATTTGTGGGGTAATTCAGTACTTCAACCTAGTTGGGGTGGCAATTGGGTACACTATTGCAGCCTCCATAAGCATGATGTGAGTATTAATTTTGCAATCCAAACACTGCCTTAATGGATTTTTTTTGAAATCTTTGGCCTAATGAGTTTTTTTTTTTTTTTTTTTGTGATCAAACAGGGCAGTGAAGAGGTCTAATTGTTTCCATGAGAGTGGAGGGAAAAACCCTTGTAAAATTTCAAGCACTCCATATATGATAGCCTTTGGGGTCATGGAAATTCTTCTCTCCCAAATTCCAGATTTTGATCAGATTTCTTGGCTTTCAATGGTTGCTGCGGTTATGTCCTTCACTTACTCTTCCATTGGTCTTGCCCTTGGAGTAGCCAAAGTTGCAGGTGAAAATTCTTCGATTCTCTCTTTTGAATTTAGTCCTTCTATTAGTTGTTAACTAAGGGTGTGTTTGGAAGTGCGAAAAAATTTGATCAGGTTAAGTTTCCTAATTTTCTGTCTGGTTTTGAAAAAGACCATTATTTTTAGATATTTAAAATTTTGTATTAATTAGAACTGACTGGAGAATTTTTGTTGCTTCGTTGATTAGAAAATGGAAAATTCAAGGGAAGTCTCACTGGAATAAGTATTGGCACAGTCACTCAAACCCAAAAAATATGGAGGAGCTTCCAAGCACTCGGCGCCATAGCTTTCGCCTATTCTTATTCTCTCATCCTTGTTGAAATTCAGGTAAATATCTTTGTCCTAAGTTCTTCAAACCAGCTTTTTGGAAAACTGTGGTTGAAGCATACGAGTAGCCTAGTGCTGCTACTTCTAGTCAATTCCACTTTTCTGTGATTGAAATATTGAGATTTTCCAAAATGAGGACTTCATGAATTTTCGGACTAACGCTATGTTCTGTATGTATGACAGGACACAGTGAAATCCCCACCAACAGAAGCGAAAACAATGAAAAAGGCCACTCTAATAAGTGTTACAGTGACTACCATTTTCTACATGTTCTGTGGCTGCTTTGGCTATGCAGCTTTTGGAGACATGGCCCCTGGAAACCTCCTAACCGGTTTTGGCTTCTACAATCCCTACTGGATTCTCGATATAGCCAATGTTGCCATTGTTGTCCACCTTGTCGGTGCATACCAAGTTTACTGCCAACCCCTCTACGCGTTCGTTGAAAAAACTGCATCTGAATGGTTCCCGGATAGTAAATTTATCACCAAAGAAATCGAAATTCCTATTCCGGGTTTCAAGTCCTTGAAGTTAAACATTTTCCGATTGGTTTGGAGAACAATTTTCGTGATCATAACTACAATTATATCGATGCTCTTGCCATTCTTTAACGATGTGGTTGGAATTCTTGGGGCTTTCGGGTTCTGGCCTCTCACCGTTTATTTTCCGGTGGAGATGTACATTGTTCAAATGAAAATACCCAAATGGAGTACTAAGTGGATTTCCCTTCAAATTCTAAGTGGTGCTTGCCTTATTATTACTATTGCGGCTGCGGCGGGTTCGTTTGCTGGAGTTGTTTTGGATCTCAAGACTTACAAGCCCTTCTCAACTAGTTACTAATTCAATTGAGTTTTTACTCTTATTGATGTTAGAGAAAAAGATATGATTTCAATTCTTGTTTGTATTCATAACAAGCCTAAAGAGGAATATCTACATTGTTGTAGTTTCTTGTTGGTTTATACAAGTTTTTCAAAAGAAGGCGGGTCCATTTATGTATGATGTAGAATTCAAGTGCGAGTCATTTATGTCTACTTGTAACTTTCTCCTTCTCTCAATGGAAATTGCAAATTTCTAAGGAAAGCTTTAATCATCTTTTCTATTATCATTTCTTGATGGTTCACATTTATTTCTCATAAATTATGTGTTGTGCATACAGAAGCAAAAAATAATAATTCACACTAAATTAACATATGACAAATAATTAAATTGAAAAGAAGTGACAAATCAAGAGAAAAATACAGAATTTAACGTGGTTCGCTAAAAAAATAAGGTTATACCGACGGACGCAAATATAACACTCCGTATTTTTTTTCTGATATAAATATTTATTTTTAAATATGTTAAAGAAGCAAACTGAATTTTTACGTGTTATTAATTGGCAGTGTGCATTTATATTTTTATGATCATTTATTTATTTGTGGGTAATTATTTTTTATTGTTATTAATTACTCTATGAAGTTTTGTAAAGTTAAGTGGTGAGGTTAAAGTGGTAAAAGTTTAAATTGGCCAATTCATTGAAGAGTGATGAGTTAAATTTTTTTTAGCAGTATTTATAGGCCCGTAAATGTGTTAAATAATATAATTAACATTCAGATTAAATACCGGGATCAAGGGTAGCCATTGGGCAACTCATTTGAGTACTTTGTACTACATTTTGGGCCCATATAATGTCTTTTTGTGAGTTCATAAGATAAAAAAAAATGAGATTTTTAGTATTTGTGTATTTGTGTGTTAATAATATACATGAGTGTGTTTATATTTTTCTACCTACATATATCTAGGTGCCCTAGAGTTAGAAGAGAGAAAAAAAAAAAGAAAAAAAAAACGAAAATAGAGAACAGACGTGAGAGAGAAAGAGAGAGAAGAAGAAGAAGAAGAAGAAGAAGAAAAGAAGGATTTTGGATCCGTCGTCGCGTGTGAAATCACGAAGCGTGTTGTTTGTCGTTAGATTCGTACTCGCATCTATTCAACGATACAAACAAGGTGAGTTAAATATGTGTATTCGGGTATATACATACACATGTATAAATGTATACGCAAGTGAATGAATTTCTTACATGTCTAATTTAATTATCGGTGTTTAATTTTTTTTGCGTTAAAATGCACTATATTATTATCGAATTAATTTATGACCTTTGTGTGACTTCATGAATTTGATCCTCGGGTAATGATCCCAGGGTATTCGTAAATGGTATGTGGATAGTTAGATGTATAAACACTTGTGTGAAATACTCATGATAATTAAAAAGTTTTGTGAAATTCGTTTTTTATAATTCTAACAGTTTCTGAAATTTCAAAAAAATATTAGAAAATCGTGACTTAAAATTTTAGCATTTTGCCCACGTGTCCTATGTAAAACGTGATTCTGCACACTTTTTGTGTTTTAAGTTTTTCCTGATTCTGCACCGTTTGGGCATAAATTTAAGATTACAGTAGCAGTTTTTAGTATGGTTAAATGTGTGAAATTTGGGGAATATGCTTTCTTTGTGGATTTTCTATTCGTTGATATGACTTAACGAAAAATTACTTGGAGTTACATGAATTCTCATATAATGTTGAGTTGGTGATAGTCATTCACTTCGAGTCCGATGAAATTTTATAATTCCGAGAATGCAGAAATGGTTCAAGTTCTTTAGTGTTCACCGCTCCCCGTTGTGTTATATTTTTTTTGTTAGCTCGACTTGCTGAGTGTACCTTTATGCTAGTGGCTTCGTGATCAAGCTGGCCTAAGCCTTATGCTCGACTTAATTTATAGACGTCTAGGCATATTGACCGGCCTTCTGTTGTGTATACCTGGTGTGGTTGATACCCCAACCAAACTGGCACCAAAGTGGATTTTGGTAGTATGTCTGGGCACACATAGGATATATTTGTGGGTGTATCATGGAGGGTGACCAAGTGGTGAACCTAGAAAATTAAATAATGAATCGTTTATAAAAGTAATAGTGTGGTTGTAAATAAATTCCCGACGAGTTAACCGTTCAAATAAATTACTTCTTTGATTGCTATTTAACTTTATTTGTTTTTAACATGTAGCTTAGGACAAATATTTTCATTCCGGTGATATTTTAATAAAAATATGTTCGTACATCTTCGTGGTATTTTTGTGGTTACAAACTTTTGTATTGGAAGATGGTGGGCCCATTAACATTTTACAAATTTGGCTCATCATAAGTAGATTGGTAAGTATGATATTCGTTGTAGCTTTGGGTTTCGGGAAAGAAACTACTCTATTGTCTAGATATGTCTATAGAACTACTTGTCTTGGCTCAAGAGTGTTATAGTGTGGTTTGTAGTTTACGGGTTCAAGTTGGATTCCTAAGACTTGTTGTTTTGTTTAACTCATACCAGTCATGTGACTGACTTGAGTGTGTTATGCATTCGGGGGTGTTTCTATATGAAACGTAGTCGAATGTATTTGTAGGTTTAGTAATTGGAGATTTTCTGTGGAGCTTCTGTTTGGGTGAAGAGATTGTCGCTGTGTTTTTTTTTTTTTATTAGAGTTATGCTTATTTTGTTGCATATGATTTTATTTCTGGCAGTGTGGGCCACATATGTATAATTGTAATTAAGATTGTATATTGGGTATTGGGAACGTTGTAGTTGCTCTGACTAATAGATGTATAGATTTTATTTTCTCTCTGCTGAACTCTGTGAAGAGATTTTTATTTAATGAAAATGATATTTCTTTTGTAAATCAAAATGATATAATATTTGTAATGGAACTTTAACAGATATACATATTTTAATGAAATGCATGTTTGGAACTATAGGTTTGTTATTCAATGAGTTTTTCTTTAAAAACAAGATCACATGACCTTATTTAATGAGTATTAAATATTTTTTTCAATAGATAATCTGTTTGCTTGTGTGGGGGTGTCACTCTCGGCGTTTTGGCAATTGAATATTAGTCCGGATACATGCTCTAGATTGAATATTTGGTTGTCCAAAAATCGGAGTATGACAGTTTGGTATCAGAGCTTTAGGTTAACCTATACTGTGGGTGACTAGGTGATTCTCGGATCGTGGTTAGGAGTTGGTCAGTGCTTTAGGTTTATGAATTTCTTTGGGCTTGGAGCTACGTGGTATTTATGTGTTTTCTTTGTGTCACTTATGCATTGTTTATGTGGTATTCATGTATTGCTTATGTGACATATATGTACTTTAAATTTAGTAGTTAATTTGCATAGCTCTAAGTGCATGTCATTGCATGATGACCGAGTATAACTATATGATATTACATGATAATCATAAGTGTTACTATAAATTCTTGCATAATAGTGCATACATTTGTTGTTGAAAATGGCAGAGTAGTTGAGGGGATTTGGAGTTTGATCAGGCGGTGGAATTCTTGCGCAATATCATACCATTATTCTTCGAGATATTATTTCCTGCCATATGTTGGTATATTATTCAGGAGGGTTATTATTTTATTGGAGTATCAAAATTTATCATATTCTCATAAGACTTACTACATGACTAGCGAAGCTCTACTTCTCTCTTTTCATCGACGAATATTATGAGGCAGATTTATTATTTCAGACATTATGGATTTCTTCTTATTATGATATTAATTATTATCACTGGATATTCTGCTGCTACAACCAGCTCTTATTTATTTATGTGAAGACCTGATTAATATCAGTGTTCTAGATTTCTTATTATGAAGACGATGTTATCTACGAGCATTCTGTCCATGCAGTTGTTCTTTATATTCCTATGTGAGAGTTCTATTCTTCCTGAGATGTATATCGAGCCGACGACCTTCTTGTATCTACAACATTTGCTATAAATTGGTGGAGTGTTGATTTATTTTCAATAGGAATTGTTGTTCTTTCAGTCTAACGGTATTCTGTATTCTGGAAGACATCTGCGTAAACAGTAAGTAAAGGGTATTTTATGAGGAAGTGTAGTGCGGGGCACGATAAGAGGTGATCATGGGCATGCATATAGTTTTAGTTGTGTGAATTGCAGCATTGGGTGTTCTAATTATTTGATATCTAAGTGTTTATGTAAAACTATGTGTTTAATCATATTTGTATTTGTATTTGTCTACGTGATATGTACAGTGTGATCTGAGTATAATGGATAAATAATAACTTTCGCATGTTTTGTTCATCACATCATTATTGGTAACTTTATTGTGTTGTGTTTGGGTGCCTGTTAGAATCTAACTATTGACTATAGATATATAGATGAGGGTTTTCTTATTTGGATTATTCGCTCGATGTACTAGACCATGTATGGTTGAGGGTTAAATGTGAATCATGTGCTTTGTATTAATTGTGCGTTTAACATTATTTATTAAGACTACTTGTGTTTACCGTCGCTTCAAATTTCGGAATGAAATTTCTTTAAGGAGTATAGAATGTAACACTCTGTATTTTTTTTCTAATATAAATATTCAATTTTAATTATGTTAAGAAAGTAACCTGAATTTTTACGTGTTATTAATTGACTGTGTGCATTTATATTCTTAAGGTCATTTATTTATTTGTGTGTAATTATTTTTTTTTATTGTTATTAATTACTGTATGAAGTTTTGTAAAGTTAAGTGGTTGAGTTAAAGTAGTAAAAGTTTAAATTGGCCAAGTTATTGAAGAGTGATGTGTTAATTTTTTTAGCAGTATTTATAGGCCCGTAAATGTGTTAAATAATGTAATTAACATTCAGATTAAGTACTTGGGTCATGGGTAGGCATTGGGCAACTCATTTTAGTACTTTGTACTACATTTTGGCCCATATGATGTCTTTTTGTGAGCCCATAAGATAAAAATGATATTTTTAGTATTTGTGTGTTTGTGTGTTAATAATATACATGTGTGTATTTATATTTTTCTACCTACATATATCTAGGTGCCCTAGGGTTAGAAGAGAGAAAAAAATAGAGAATAGACGTGAGAGAGAGAGAGAGAGAGAGAGAGAGAGAGAGAGAGAGGAAGAAGAAGAAGAGAAGGGTTTTGGATTCGTCGTCGCGTGTGAAATCGAGGAGCGTGTTGTTTGTCGTTAGATTCATACTCGCATCTATTCAACGATTCAAATAAGGTGAGTTAAATGTGTGTATTCGGGTATATATATACACGTATGTGTAAATATATACGCAAGTGAATGAATTTCTTACATGTCTAATTTAATTATTGATGTTTAATTTTTTTGCGTTAGAATGTACAATATTATTGTTGAATTAATTTGTGACCTTTGTGTGACTTCATGAATTTGATCCTCGAATATTGATCATAGGGTATTCGTAAATGGTATGTGAATAGTCAAATGTATAAACACTTGTGTAAAATGCTCATGATAATTAGAAAGTTTTGTGAAATTCGTTTTTTGTAATTATACCAGTTTCTGAAAATTCAGAAAAATATTAGACAATCGTGGTTTAGAATTTTAGCATTCTGTTTGCATATCCTTTGTAAAACGTGATTCTGCACACTTTTCGTGTGTTGAGTTTTTCCTGATTCTGCATCGTGTGTTGAGTTTGGGCAAAAATTTAAGATTACAGTAGGACTTTTTAGTATGGTTAAACGTGCAAAATTTGGAGAAGATGATTTCTTTGTGGATTTTCGATTCGTTGATTTGACTTAATGAAATATTACTTGGAGATACATGAATTCTCATATAATGTTGAGCTATGAAAAATGGGTAATAGTCATTGACTTTGAGTTCGATGAAATTTTATAATTTTGAGAATGCAGAAATGGTTTCAAGTTTTTTAGTGTTCACCGGTCCCCGTTGTGTTATTATTATTTTTTTTGGTAGCTCAACTTGTTGAGTGTACCTTTATGCCTATGGCTTCGTGATCAAGCTGGCCTAAGCCTTATGCTCGGCTTAATTTATCGACGTCTAGGCATATTGACTGACCTTCTGTTGTGTATACCTGGTTTGGTTGATACCCCAACCAAACTGGCACTAGAGTAGATGTTGGTACTATGTCCGGGCACACATGGGATATATATGTGGGTGTACCATGGAGGGTGCCCGAGTGGTGAACCTAGGGAATTGAATAATGAATCGTACATAAAAGTAATAGTGTGGTTGTAAATACATTCTCGAAGAGTAAACCGTTCAAATAAATTACTTCTTTGATTGCTGTTAGTTTAACTTCAATTGTTTTTAACATGTAGCTTAGGACTAAGATTTCCATTCTGGTGATCTTTTAATAAAAATGTGTTCCATACATCTTCGTGGTATTTTTGTGGTTACAAACTTTTGTATTGCAGGATGGTGGGCCCATTAACGTTTATCAGGTTCGATTCACCATAAGTAAATTGGTAAGTATGATATTCATAGTATCTTTGGGTTTCGGGCAAGAAACTACTTGTCACCACATAAATGGAAACTACTCTATTGTCCAGATATGTGTGTAAGTACCTGTCTTGGCCCAATAGTGTTGTAGTGTGGTTTGTACTTTACAGGTTCAAGTTGGATCCCTAAAACTTGTTGTTTTGTTTAACTCATATTAGTCATGTGACTCACCCGAGTCTGTTATGCATTTGGGGGCATTTCTATATGAAATGTAGTCAAGTGCATTTGCTGCTTTAGTAATTGGAGATTTTCTGTAGAGCTTCTGTTTGGGTGAAGAGATTGTCGCTGTGTTGTTTTTTTTTATTAGAGTTGTACTTATTTTGTTGTACACGATTTTATTTCTGGAAGTGTGGGCCATGTATGTATAATTGTAATTGAGATTGTATATTGGGTATTAGGAACGTTGTAGTTGCTCTGACCAATAAATGCATATATTTTATTTTCTCTCCGCTGAACACTGTGAAGAGGTTTTTATTTAATGAAAATAATATTTCTTTTGTAAATCGAAATGATATAATATTTATAATGGAACTTTAATATTTTTTTTTAATGAAATGCATGTTTGGAACTATAGGTTTGTTATTCAATGAGTTTTTCTTTAAAAACAAGATCACATGTCCTTATTTAATGAGTATTAAATATTTTTTTTCAATAGATTATCTGTTAGCCTGTGTGGGGGGTGTCACTCTCGGGGTTTTGGCAATTTATCAATTTTAGTCCGGATACATGCTCTGAATTGAATATTTGGTTGTCCAAAAATCGGGGTGACAACAAACAATAACCAAAATTCACTAATAGCCATAAAGTAGGGCCGACCCTTGATACAAGCGGCCTAAGCGGCTGCTTTAGGTCTCAAAATATTTGGGCCTCAAAAATTTTCTTGGGTCCAATTTCTATTCCTATTTTCTTCTAATTTCTTCATAATTTCTATGAAACTTTTTATTTTTAGGCCTATTTTCTTCGAATTTCTATAATTATTATCATTTTTAGGCCTATTTTCTTGTTTTTTTTTTTTCTTCCTAATTTCTATGAAACTTATCATTTTTAAGTCTATTTTCTTCTAGTTTCTTCATAATTTCTATGAAACTTATTATACATGTCTCATTTTTTAGGCCTCCTTTGAAAGTTTACATGAGGCATCGAACAATTTTTGTCATCTCAGAACTAGCCCTGCCATGTAGATTTACACGAGAATAAGAAACACAAAATATCTAACCCAAAAGCCCAAATAGAAATTTAAAAAACTAAAAAGGTCGTTTTTTATTAATGTTTTTGGGGATAATTACACTGACCTCCCTCGAGGTTAGGTCTAATTACACTGACCTCCCTTGTGGTTTTTAAAATTACACAGACCTCCCCTAAGTTAAACGGAACGTTAATAGTGTTAAATTTTTGTGAAAAGACATTCATGTCCTCAACTCAATAAAGGTCTAAAATGGGAAAAAGTTTCATTTGGCCTCCCTCATAAACTCATACCTCTAACCCCACCAACCATTTACGTCGATCATCAGCATGGTTAGAGAGAGAGAGTGTGTGTGTGTGAGTCCTTCGACGCATCAACTTCTGGGGATGATGAGTTCTTAAGATTGTGATGGTTAGGGTTTGGGTCGATTGTCCTATAATCGTTCTCTACTGCTCACAACATTTCCACAAATTAGGGTTCTAGAAAGTTCAAAAAAATTACACTCAAAGACGAAGAAGTCAAAGAACTCTAGTTGTAGGTAGAACAATTCCAATCGACAGTTCATAAGGTAATCTCACTATCTTTCACTTCTTGTATTCACTCTGAGTTTAGGCTGTGTTGTAAATTTTGATCGACAGCTTGAGAAAAAAAATAGGGTTTTGTCAACCAATTTTTTCCAATCAATATTCTCAGACTTTGATAATATCAGTTTTTGGATTTATTGAAAATAAAGATTAAAGTCTTTCTTTGTTGATGAAATTTGGGTTTGAAAATTGGGGGTTTTTGCTGTAAGTGTTATTTATCATAGCCACACACATACATGCTTTGTATCTCTCATAAATATACACACATGGTGAAGTTTAGTATGTAACATTATTTTATGGTGAAGTTCAGAGATGGTTTATGATAGCCATGACATCCTAGTCCACTACTTGTCAAATATATACAATATTCCCAATGTGGATCCAGATAGATACTGCTTCTCTGACATATTGAATGATGTATGGGGAGTAGCATTGTCGCATATTCCTTCAAAGGATGGAGTGTCAATTTCAATTTCTATTTTTGTGCCTGGAACAAGTGATCAAATGGATGTTGGAGGAGATGGGGATGTTATGAAGATGTTTAAGTTGTTGACTAATTCCAAAAACATCCACTTGTATGTCAAAGTGGACATAGATGGTGGTAGTGTTTTAGCAGCTGTGGTGCCATCTGTGGTACCAGATGTAGTGTTAGCTGTGGTGCCGTCTATGGTACCAGATGTAGTGCCAGCTGTGGTGTCATCTGTGGTACCAGCTGTGGTGCTAGCTGAGGTGCCTTCTAATGATGTGGAGACTTCTGGGAATGAAGATGATGAGGAAGATAATGAGTTTAGTAGTTTTAGTTCTGATGATGATGAGTGGGATGGGAATGGAATTGCAAAAAGTGAGAGTAGTTACAGTAGTGATGGGTATGAGAATGAAAGAAGTGATGCTCTTTCAGACTATGAGTCTGGGAATGAGTATGGTAGTGAGTTAAGTGAAGAAGAAAATGTAAAGAAGAGAAGTCGTCAATCTTCAAAGTTGTTGCAAAAACTTTTGACTTGACAAGGTTTGGGAAAGAGTTTCATAGGATTAAAGGTTCAAAAATTGTGCTAGAACAAGGTTTGTTGTTTGGTAATGTTCATCATTTTAGGGATGTTTCAAGGGACTACACAATTCAAGAAGGTTTCAATATTGTGAGGGATAAAAATAAGAAATCTAGAGTGACTTGTCACTGTGCTACCATTGGGTGTCCATAGAGGATGCATGCCTCACCTCTTCCAGATAATACAACATTCAAGGTGAACACATATAATGGCACCCATACCTGTGTGAGACAAAGCTGCAATTTTGAAGTAACATCAACTTGGATTTCTAAGAAGCGAGCCAAAAAGTTGAAGAACAACCCAAATATGAAACTAGATACAATGCAGAATATTTGTGAATAAGAAATTTGATGTCACAGCTCATAAAATGCAACTGTATAGAGCCAAAACTAGAGTTGTTAATGAGTTGGAAGGAAATCATGGAGATTCATATAGTATGCTTTGAATGTATGGGAATGAGATTCTAAAAACTAATCCTGGTAGTCTTCTGAAGATTGAGTGTGAAAGGGTTAATGAGTCAGACAACCCAAAGTTCAAAAGGATTTTTATTTTGTTTGATGCGATGAAAAATGCATTTCTTAATGGATGCAGTCCCTTCTTAGGTGTAGATGGTTGCCACCTAAAAGGTCCATTTGGTAGAGTGCTACTAGTAGCCATAGCACTTGATGGGAACAATGGGTTGTTCCTTGTAGCTTTGGAGTTGTTGAAAGTGAAGGTAAAGACAACTGGTCCTTTTTTCTAGAACATTTAAAAATTGCAGTTGGTGGTGATCACTCAAGGCCTATCACTTTCATGTCTGACCAACAAAAAGTAAGGAATTGCTATTGTGATCTGTTTTTTTAACAATTGTGTTTCATTAATATATAAACTAATTTGGTTTTCTTATTTTCGTGTAGGGCCTGAATATTGCAATTGCACAGATTTTTCCAAGTTCCAAACATCGACGTTGCTGTCGCCATTTGTTTGCCAACTTCAAAGGCAAATTTGCTGGTTTGTTGTTGAGGAAGTACTTTTGGAAAGCTGGTAGGGCATACAACCAGGTGGAATTCAATGAAGCAATGGAAAAATTGCAAGGAATCTCGCATGAAGCTGCAACTTGGCTAATGAAGAATCCTATCTCAACTTGGTCTAGACGTGCATTTGATGAAAGACTTAAGAACAATCATGTTACAAACAATATAGCAGAGTCTTTTAACAACTGGCTTGATGACCTAAGGTTGAAACCAATTCTTACAATATTAGATGGTCTAAGGACTAAGTTAATGCGCAAACTGTAAAAGATGTATCAGAAGGGATATGGTTTGGAAAGTCGTGTGACTACCAATATACGAATCAAGTTTAACAAAATACTTGAAGACTCAAGGCTCTGCACAATAATATATACAAGGGAAGAAGAATTTGAAGTCACTGACAATGAAGGGGTCAGGATTATTGTTGATCTTAGTAAAAGGACATGTGTGTGTAGAGCATGGTGATGGAAAAATAGCTTTAAAATCAAATTTCAAACGCGCAGCGGAAAGATTGAGTTTAAAAAAAAAACTTTTGGTATCCCAGGATCTACTACTCATTAATTCCATAGATGCGTACACTAAAGAGGGAGAAGAAATATACCTCAGGTCTTGAACCCAATTCTGATTTTCTTTCTCCGGGATAGTGCAGCAGCCTCCACTAGGTTGTCTTCACCCTTATGTCTCCTACGAATGCTTCCCGGATAGGCTAGAGATGGTGGGATCTCTAATGGAGAGGATAAGGAGGATTTGGGAGCTCTAAAATAGTTTCTGCAGCTTTTGACGTTCAAAATGACGATAAAAAACATTCAGTACGCAGCTGTCCTATTTATAGATTTCCATAACAGACCTAATGTTCGAGCGATTGAAGTGCATTCGATCGATCGAACACCTTCGAGCGATCGAACCCACCAAGACATCAATCGATCGAAACACCTTCGATCGATCGAACCCGCCTTGAGTAGATCCTCATGTGCCTTTCCAAGAATTCTAGCGGAGCTAAGAGTGGGACCTCCTAGGCTCTTTATTGTTGGCTCAAACCAGTTTGTTAATTACCATGACCAAACTTTTTGATAAGCAAACTAACGAGCTGGTCAGTTAACGTTTACTCCACTATAAAATGATAACTGAACTCCAACGCAAAAGAACATATCCGAAGCAATAACTAGACTTGTATGGTATACTAATGTCCCTCTACCGTCAGCATTCGTAATCATATTCAGGTAGTCGGATAACTGTTACTGTCAATCTAAATCATGATTACTTCTTGTATTCCTTGAGTCCCATTCACTTTTCATGATTACCAAACATATTGATAACTACTTATCAACAAGACTGCAGTTCTCAGTAATCAACTTGGTGACATTCTCAAGGGAATGCTTACTCTTTAACAGAGGGTAGATTCTATCTTGACAATATATGTTCACAACCCTGTGAACATGACATACCCAAGATACCCAGGTGTTGATCTTTTATAGACCTCACTGATTGGTAAGTCAAAGTAGCCATATCCACAGTCTGTGTTCATAATCATCTCAAGATTAAGAACATGTACCTTATACAAGTTATGAGTTCCTATCGACTGATTGACAGTCTTGAGTGTCAATAGGAAAGCTCAGGTCAGTCAATGCACTATAAGCACTAGCATATTAACTAAGAGTTACACTCTAGTGATTGAGATTAATCACTCCATCCAATGGTAGTTAATCATGCTATAGTGTACACTTGATGAGATATCCAGTCTCATCATCCACTGTGACAAGTTCTAAGTATCGAACAATAGTGATTTGTATCTCACTTGTATTTATCTCATACACGCATGAATTACTTACTATGATACTTAAGGATTAACAATCATTTCATGAAAGAAACATACACAATGAAATATAAAGCTGATATCCATATATTGAAATGTCAATGTCTCAAATATAAAGTAATGGTTTGAGGTCACAAACCCAACAAACTCCCACTTGCACTCAAAAACATACAGGATTACATCTGAGACCTAGACATTCTAGATGACGATCAAAGACCTTCTGTGGCAAGGCCTTTGTAAATGGATCAGCAAGATTGTCAGCGGTGAAAATCTTGGTGACAGTCACATCTTCACGTTGAACAATATCTCGGATTAGATGATATTTCTGCTCTTCATGCTTTCCCTTTCTGTGGTTCCTTGGCTCCTTGGACTGAGCCACTACCCCACTATTATCACAATAAAGTGTACTAGGTGACAGCGACGCTGGTACCACCTCGAGCTCTATAAGGAACTTCTTGAGCCAAACAGCTTCCTTTGTGGCTTCACAAGCAGCCACTTACTCAGCTTCTGTAGTTGAGTCTGCAATGCATTTCTGCTTAATGCTTCTCCAACTTACAACACCACCTCCCAAGGTAAAGAGATGACCGGACGTCGACTTCCTCGAATCTTTATCTGACATAAAGTCCGAGTCAGTGTATCCCACTGGAATTAACTCACTGCCATTGTACAAAAGCATGTAATCTTTAGTCCTTCTCAAGTACTTAAGAATGTGCTAAACGGCTGTCCAGTGTTTTGGACCAGGATTCGATTGATATCTACTAATCATGCCAATGGCAAAGCAGATATCTGTTCTAGTGCATAACATCGCATACATGAGACTTCCCACTGCCGGAGCATAAGGAACTCCTGTCATGCGATTGCTCTCCTCTTGTGTCTTTGGACACTGGTCCTTGGAGAACGCTAAACCATGCCTGAAAGGTAACAAACCTTTCTTTGAATTATCCATTGAAAACCTAGTTAGCACCTTATTGATATAACCAGCTTGAGATAATCCCATTATCTTTCGCTTACGATCCCGAAAGAGCTTTATTCCAAGAATATAGCTCACCTATCCTAGATCCTTCATATCGAAAGTACTAGCTAGCCAAAACTTGACCGTTGACAATGCCGCTACATCATTTCCAATGAGTAGAATGTCGTCAACGTAAATCACAAGAAAAGCCACCACTTTCCCTTCACACTTCTTGTATACACTAGGTTCATCCAGATTCTGTATGAAACCAAACGACTTGACCGCTTGGTCAAAACGAATCTTCCAACTTCTAGATGCATGCTTAAGCCCATAAATGGCCTTTTGCAACTTGCATACCAAGTTCCCTTTCCCACCAGCCATGAACCCTTCTGGTTGCTGCATATAGATGTCCTCTTCAAGATTGCCATTCAAGAATGCAGTCTTGACGTCCATCTGATAGATCTCATAATCTAGGCATGCAGAAATTGATAAGAGTATTCTGATGGACTTGAGCATGGCTACTGACGAGAAGGTTTCCTCATAGCCAATGCCCTTCCTCTGAGTATAACCTTTCGCTACAAGCCTAGCCTTAAAGGTCTCAACCTTTCCATCAGATTCTCTTTTCCTCTTGTAGACCCACTTAGAACCAATGGGTTTAATATTGGCTAGAAGTTCTACAAGATCCCAGACCTGATTAGAATCCATAGATTCTAATTCAGCCTTCATAGCTTTAACCCAATATGCTGAGTCTACATCAGGCATTGCCTCTTCATACGTGGTAGGATCAGATTCAGATTCTATGGAGACAGTTTCAAAAACTTCTCCTAAGAACATGTATCTATCAGGCTGACTGATAATCCTCCCACTACGGCGAGGTACCGGTGCGGAAAAGGGTGAAGAAGTGTTATTTTCTTGATTTACATCGTTATCAATTGCGGGTTGGACTGAGGGCTCTCCTTCTATCTCTCTCAAATCTATCCTTCCTTAAGGTTTATGGTTCATGATATATTCATCCTCCAAGAAAATGGCATTTGTACTAACAAACACTTTCTGTTCTCTTGGTTCATAAAAATACCATCCATAAGTACCCTTTAGATACCCTACAAAATAACATACTTCCGATCTAGAATCCAACTTGCTCATCTTTTCTTTCAGCACATGTGCAGGATACCCCCATATCCGGAGATGTTGCAAAGAAGGCTTGCGCCCAATCCACATCTCCTGTGGTGTCCTGGGAACAGATTTGCTTGGTACTAGATTTAGTATGTACGCAGCGGTTTCCGAAGCATAACTCCAAAGGAATAAAGGCAACTCCGAATAACTCATCATCGACCTAGTCATGTCTAAAAGAGTCCGGTTCCTTCTCTCCGCTACATTGTTCTGCTAAGGCGTACCAGGTACGGTCAATTGTGACAGAATCCCATTTTGTACGAGGTGATCAATAAACTCATTAGAGAGGTACTCGCCACCTCGATCAGATCGAATGGCCTTGATATGTGTTCCTAATTGCTTCTTCACTTCAGCCCTAAACTCTTTGAACTTTTCAAAGGCTTCAGACTTGTGCTGCATTAGGTACACATATCCATACCTAGAGTGATCATCAGTAAATGTAATGAAATACTCATAACCACCCCTTGCTCTAATATTTATTGGTCCACACACATCACTATGACCTAATTCCAACAATGCATTGGTCCTATTGCCCTTTGCAGGAAAGGGCCTTTTGGTCATCTTACCCTCTAAACAAGACTCGCAGACTTCCATTGGTTCGAGAACCAAATCACCTAAGACCCCTTCTTTGACTAGTCTGCCAATCCTATTTAGATTGATATGCCTAAGCCTCATATGCTAAAGCGTTGTTGGATTAGTGGAAGGTTCTTTTCTTTTAGATGGTACTGTTACCATTGAGTTATTCAGTTCCATACAAGAGTCTTTAGAGATGTTGGGAGTAATCACATATAAGTCATTAGTTTTAACACCAGAACATATAAAAGAACTATTACTTTTAATAACAACTTATGTTCCAAAATAAAAAGAATAACCATTATTCGATAAATTTGAAACTAAAATTAAATTACGTCTGATCAAAGGGACGTAAAATACATCTGATAAAACTATTGTCTTATTGTCCAAAAACTCTAAAACTACTACTCCTATAGCAACCGCAGAAATGGTTGCGCTAGAACCTAAAGTCAGCATGATTTCCCCATCACTGCATTTCCTAGTTGATCTGAACCCCTGCAACGAATTACAGATATGGTTAGTCGTACCAGAATCAATGCACCAAGTGTTTGAAGTATCCGTAATAAAACTTACTTCAATCACACGTGACTTAATCATACCTTGAACTCTTGTAGCTAAGAATTTTGGACAGTTCCTCTTCCAGTGGCCCTTCTCACCGCATTGGAAACACTTTCCTTTGCCTTGACCACCCACCTTCCCTTTGCCCTAACCTTCTCCCTTAGATTTTGAAATCTTAGGGACTGGTCCAACACTTGAACCACCAGTGCTAGCTTTCTTCTCCCTTTCTTTCCTTTCGGCATAGATTGGGAAGAGGAAGAGCTTTTCTCAAAGTTCAGAACATTGACCCCAGGTTTGATCACCCTTTCCGCTGCCAGTAAAGAACTCATTAATTCGCTTATTGAAAAATCTATTTTATTCTTATTATAGTTTAGTTTGAATTGAGCAAATGATGGTGACAGCGTGTTGAGGATCATATCAACTTGGGTATGTGTTTCAATGTTGGCACCTAGGGTCTCCAGCTCGTTCAAATAGCCAATCATTTTTAAAACATGTTCTTTGACTGGAGTCCCTTCTGACATCTTAGCACTCATTATCTTCTGCAAAGCTACCTGTCTGGCAGGTGACACGACTAAATAGTTGTGCGCTCTTGTGCAACACCCAAGTGTAGGTGATCGTGCAAGTAATACTGGATAAGTCCAGGTCAATTCCACAGGGAAGAAATAGGGAGAATGTCTACTAAGTTACAACCTAAAGAAAAGGAAAAGAAAATAAGAATGTTGGGAGTGGATGTTCTAACAAATCCTAATTAATTAAATTAAACTAAATAATAAACTAAACATAAAGAAACATAACTAATTAAATAAATAAACTAAAGGTGTTGGAAATACGAGAATCCACATTGATATTAACCATCTACCATGCATACTCATTAATGTTCTATGGAGTTCATTCCTTTTCACCATTCCGTATTTTTCTAAAGATAAAGAATCAATAGCCTTTCATGACCGGAACTACATCATCACAGTTGATTTGAAATACTTGGAAGACGGTTTAAAACAATGGTAATTACTTGCACTCTAAATGGTGTTAGCATTCAAAGTGGTTTTCAAAAGTCATTGAAGAAAATGCCTTAAGACTTTAAGTTATAAAAACTATTGTGATAAATTGAACTTATAGGGACAATTTGATAACAGATTTCTAAAACAGAAAGTCATGGAATACTTAAAAGAATCATCTCAGGAATTAACATGTTCTTGATCGATCGAAGCGCTCTCGATCGATCGGATAGCATCATCCTTCAATCGATCGAAAGGCCTTCGATCGCTTGACTATGGCTCTAGTTCGATCGATCGAAATACCTTCGATCGATCGAGACCAAGGTTTGTAAAGATTTCATGGAAGAGGTTGGGAATCAATGTTTCATCACATATTCCCAATGTCTAAACTACGGAAACATAATTAAACTAGTGCAGAAACAGTAAAACATAACAATCATAACTACTAGATTCATAAACAATCAAATAAGATAAAGGAAAGGAAAAACCTGAAATAAATCTGAAAATAACTTGTAATAATCATGAAATCAACTTGAATCTTCAACAATCTTCAATATATTAATGAAAAAGAGGAAGAAAAATAAGAATCTAACCTAATCTACTCCTAATATAACCCTAAAACTACCCTAAAACTGCTGTTTTCTGCGTTCTGGAGCATCCTCCCTTCGTCTGGCGTCAAAATGACTTATATATAGGGTTCTCACAGAGTTTACGCAACTTTTGGGTGAATATAAAGTTCGATCGATCGAGCTTAGTTCGATCGATTGAAGGTTCGATCGATTGAACTCTCCTCAATCGCTTGAACTTCTCTGATTTTGATAGCTCTACGTACCGATGGGAGAATGGTCATAACGTTTCACTCGGACCTCGGATTGACCTCCCGTTTGCGGTCACGCGACCGTAACTCAAAGATCTACATTTCATATCTCTAGGAAAATCTTCCAAATATGACGTCTTCATTGTCAAAAATGTAGTTTTCCCAGGTGCTTCTGTTGATCTCTTCACCAGAATCACCTTTTATGCAACGATTGTTTTCCATGACCTATAAAATAGTGTAAAAACACATGTTTGAGTCTCAACATCATAGAAAACACTTAATCATTGATATACATATAAATCTAGGGACTTGGGGATAAAAGTATGCATAAAAGACCATTAAATACGCTATGAATATGCACTTTTTACCTCGAATCACACCCCCTAACTAGCTCGTTGCTAGCCCCTAGCAATGAAGCGAACTACAACAATGTTTATTTAAACTCTAGAAATTGAAAACAAAAGAAAGTAAAAATCTTAACTCACTTTCGTAGGAATCGCGATTGTATTTAGAGTATGTAACAAGCCTTTAAACCCCTAGGTTCCCCCTAGTGGACGAGTGTGGTCACGTGAGGGTTTACAGTGAATCTACCCACAAATTTCATGTTTATGATAATAGTTCTCATTTAAATTTTTTCCAAGAAAAATTTTCATCTCATTTAGCAATGTGGTTAAGCTCAACAATCTCATGAGACTCTCTAGTATGCCATATCCATGCAACACATACATTACAGTTAATTTACTATCAAAGTCATTAGAATGTTCCATACCTATTAATCTTCAAGTGTGTGTGTGAATGGACAACCAAAATGCGAAACTTTAATTCCAAAGCTCGCATAACCTAAGATGCTATCAAGACGTTCATTTTGACTCAACTCTCACTAAGATTACACTCTCAAGATGAAATCACTCCGAATTTGGTGCAATAATTATCACTCATGATATAGAAGCTATAAAGAGTAAATGTAAATGGAATCTGATGCTTCTCATATCTAAATTGAAAAACGGAAATTTTATAGTGCACAAAGTATCATGAAAGGATACTTTTCACTAGAAGAGCGAGATATCGTGGAGAACTCCCTCATTACCTTAACTTCAAATCCAATTACTTAAAATCATCAGGACTTTGAAAAAGAGGTGTTTGGTTAAGAAGAAAGATGTTCATGATATTTAATTGGGACAAAGGATGTGATTGGAATGTCTACTACAATTTTTCAAACTTTCCCCACATCTCCAGTCTCTCTCTTCTTCTCTTTTAATATTTTTTTTCTTTTTCACACTCTTGTTTTTATTGTTATCTTTTTTTCTTTTGTAACAACCATTGACACTTTTTTTTTTCTTTTTTTCATGCTTTTTTTTTCTTTACTTTTTTTTTTCTTTCCATCATTTTTTCTTAGCCAACTTTCCCTTATTCACACTAACAAACTTCTTGTCAACGCAACACATCCCAATCACACCTAAATAAAGAACTGAGGCTTGAACTCCTAGTTTGGAGTTAAGTATAGACTTTAGGATTGTGAAGACAAGGCGATTATGATAAGCTCAAGAGGTGAAGTAAAGGAATATCATAGAGGTAGGCCAAGGCTTTATTATGCGTGTATGGTCAAAAGATGGCCTAAATCATCTTCTAAGTTAATAGGATAATTCATTTTAGTAAATTCAAGAGCTCTAGATTTGGTAAATCCTGAACGTTCTCTTATAGTGATCAGTCAAAATGAAGAAGAAAATGAGACTTTCAACGAATTATACGCTTTTCAAAAAGTAAGAGTAATTTTATAAAATCCTCAAAAACAAAAGAATGGCTCAAAAGCTCACTTGGGTTATTAGTCTCCACTACAATCTCTCAAGATACCTAAGTTATGCTTACTAATCCATTTTAGCTAAGTACAAGGTTGTCACAACGTGCTCAAAGTTGTTTGAAGATTAAAAAGCATAAAACATACTATAACTAAGATAGTAAACAAACTATCATAGTATATCACATACTAATGACATACAGAAAATAACACGGATGTATCATAACTAACTACATTAACTAAGAGAGAAATGCAAGAACCATCTTATTATCTTTAAAATTTTAAAATTTTTGACAATTTTAATTTACTGAGTTACATGTTGCTAAGCAGGTGTATTGACATGAAAGCACAAAAACAATATATGCGGCTTGCAATGACTCACTCCCCCCAACTAAAACAAAACATTGTCCTCAATGTTCTAAACTAAGCACATGGATATGTAAAATAAAGCGAGAGAAAGAAGGATGTTACCTCGAGGTATTAATATCCAATTTTTTTTTTAAGTTACCTACAAAATCATTAGTAGCAACAAGGGAAAATAGAATATAATAGAACTACTCAGTAAATAAATTCGGTTAATCAATATTTTTATCATAAATTAATAACCAAAATTTTTAAGGATCTTCCCAGTGAAATAATTTAACAGTGAAAAGAATGTAGGGATCCTCATAAAATTGCAATTCCCCCCAACTAATGTCAGGCTCAATGTCAGAGAAGATGATGCAAAACCTATGACTTCCGAATTTGTTGAGGACAATTATAGGAGGTATACCACGCTTTTTAGGAATTGTATGCAAGAAACGATCTTTGGTGTTGGTATTTCCTATAATGCCCTCTATTTTAATACTAGGAGGTGGCCACGGTTCGTTAAAAGGGGTAGGGTCTAAGTGATGTTCTAATTTAGCTTCATTACCCTCCTCTTGTATTAGAACAGAATCTATAGAGATATGATCATAGGAATTTAATTTCTGTTCTATGCACATGGTTTTGGACTGGACTTGGATAAAGCTATCTATTTGGGCCTCTATGTCATTATCAGTCAAGAAGGTTAAGCAGCTAGCAGATTACTATCTTCTTGTTGAAGTTTAAGATCATCTAAAGTGGGCTCAATATTTTCCAAGTCTTCTCTCAAAGAATTATGAAAGTTAAAATTTTGTGAAAAACATGTGCTAGAATCCTTATCATCCTTTTCCACAACATATTCTATTTGTTCAATATAAGGGTACACATAACTTTTAAGCTCAGGATGAGAGTTTTGATTAATAGAGAGGATAGGTGATGGGCAACTTGGTGACACCACCTCTTTGGCCGAAAGAGTTGAGGTTTTATGAATATCACATGAATCTAAATAGGATTTAGATTTTTCAATTATGTCCTCCCTAGGATCACTATCAAAGGTAGGGGTAGAGTCAACAGGTAACTCCTCATTTCCTAGTTGCGTGCAATCACATAAACTGTCATTATCTTTTAAATCCTCATTCTCATCCTTGTAACTCTCCTCACTATATATATCATCTATTGAGGTGCTTTGGATAAAGAGATTATGCAATTTTATGAAGGTAGTGAAGGAGTTGATGTCTGGGGTTGCATATTGAGGAGAAGATGGTTCTACAACTTCATGCTTAATGGTTTGGTTTTGGAGTTCTTGTTGGGTTATGACTTTCTCGAGTGAGTTGTTAACCTCATTCGGTATAAACTCGTCATAGTCCTCTATTTCCATTCAATTGTTAGTGTCTTGGAATTTAGGTTGTAATGTTGAAGGACTGGTATAGTCTTCTAAAGGTTGGCTAGCACATATGCTTGTTGATATCTAGTTTCTAATTTATCAAGTGCATTATCTAGCCTTTTCATTTCACTAAGCAGTAATTTTAACATACCACTATCCTCAACTTGGTTATTCTCCTCATTATTACTATATGAAGTTTCGCCCCATTGTGGTTGATGATAGTCCCCTTTCCATTGTGTTTGTGGACAAGACTCGCCAAAGGGAAAGTCTTGGTGCGTTTGGTAATCGTGGGAGCTACTACTATATTCTACAGTATCCTTTTGGTTATATCCCCATTGCGGTTGATAGAACTCTCCATATGGAGGTTCTTGATATGTTTGATAATATGGGGAACTACTACTATCATTTCCCCATTGTGGTGGTTGGTAGCACTCAGGTTGATAATGTGCTTCGTATGTGGGTGTTTGCCAACTAGGGGAATTATTTTCATTACCTAACGTGTACCTATTCATGTTGTTTTTGTTGTATGGAGGGTAATATGGATAAGACATATTCACTCAAAAAAATACGAATTTTTTTTATTTATTTATTTTATCTTGTGAGAGAAAAAGTCCAAAAGTTTTTTTTTTTTTTTAATTTTTAATTATTTTGCAAAGTAAAAAAAATAACTTGGAAATAACTTAGTAAAATCCTAACCTAGTTGCCTTCACAGGCAACGGCGCCAAAAACTTGACACGACTAAATAGTTGTGCGCTCTTGTGCAACACCCAAGTGTAGGTGATCGTGCAAGTAATACTGGATAAGTCCAGGTCGATCCCACAGGGAAGGAATAGGGAGAATGTCTACTAAGTTACAACCTAAGGAAAAAGAAAAGAAAATAAGAATGTTGGGAGTGGATGTTCTAATGAATCCTAATTAATTAAATTAAACTAAATAATAAACTAAACATAAAGAAACAATACTACTTAAATAAATAAACTAAAGGTGTTGAAAATACGAGAATCCACATTGATCCTAACCATCTACCATGCATACTCATTAATGTTCTATGGAGTTCAATCCTTTTCAGCATTCTGTATTTTTCTAAAGATAAAGAATCAATAGCCTTTCATGACCGGGACTACATCATCACAGTTGATTTGAAATACTTGGAAGACGGTTTAAAACAATGGTAATTACTTGCACTCTAAATGGTGTTAGCATTCAAAGTGGTTTTCAAAAGTCATTGAAGAAAATGCCTTAAGACTTTAAGTTCTAAAAACTATTGTGACAAACTGAGCTTATAGGGACAATTTGATGACAGATTTCTAGAACAGAAAGTTATGGAATACTTAAAAGAATCATCTCAGGAATTAGCATGTTCGATCGATCGAAACGCTCTCGATCGATCGGACAGCATCATCCTTCAATCGATCGAAAGGCCTTCGATCGCTTGACTATGGCTCTGGTTCGATCGATCGAAATACCTTCGATCGATCGAGACCAAGGTTTGTAAAGATTTCATGGTAGAGGTTGGGAATCAATGTTTCATCACATATTCCCAATGTCTAAACTACGGAAACATAATTAAACTAGTGTAGAAACAGTAAAACATAACAATCATAACTACTAGATTCATAAACAATCAAATAAGATAAAGGAAAGGAAAAACCTGAAATAAATCTGAAAATAACTTGTAATAATCATGAAACCAACTTGAATCTTCAATAATCTTCAATATATTAATGAAAAAGAGGAAGAAAAATAAGAATCTAACCTAATCTACTCCTAATCTAACCCTAAAACTACCCTAAAACTGCTATTTTCTGCGTTCTGGAGCGTCCTCCCTTCGTCTGGCGTCAAAATGACTTATATATAGGGTTCCCACAGAGTTTACGCAACTTTTGGGTGAATATAAAGTTCGATCGATCGAGCTTAGTTCGATCGATCGAAGGTTCGATCGATTGAACTCTCCTCAATCGCTTGAACTTCTCTGATTTTGATAGCTCTGCATACTGATGGGAGAATGGTCATAACATTTCACTCGAAACTCGGATTGACCTTCCGTTTGCGGCCACGCCACCATAACTCAAAGATATACATTTCATATCTCTGGGAAAATCTTCCAAATATGAAGTCTTCATTGTCAAAAATGGAATTTTCCCACCTGTTTCTGTTGTTCTCTTCACCAGAATCACCTTTTATGCAACGATTGTTTTCCATGACCTATAAAATAGTGTAAAAACACATGTTTGAGTCTCAACATCATAGAAAACACTTAATCATTGATATACATATAAATCTAGGGACTTGGGGATAAAAGTATGCATAAAAGACCATTAAATACGCTATGAATATACACTTTTTACCTCGAATCAGCAGGCCTGCCATGCTCCCCAAACATCTTTTTGAGGGATGTGATAATGTCACTGGCTAAATCGTTCGATTGGAATTGGTTTACAACACACTGGCCATAGAGGCTAGAATGTAGCAACGTGCCATTCCATTCGACTTCTTCCATCCGTCGAACTCGCGTCTGGCAGCTGCCGAAGCATTTGTCGTGGGTTCTTCAGGGCATGGGGTGGTGAGGACATATATATGATCCTCCGCAGTTAATACGATGTCAAGCTTTCATTTCCATTCTGTGTAGTTATTTCCAGTTAACTTGTTTTGAGTGAGTATGGTGGCAAGTGGACTAAATGTAGATCCAGACATTATAATTTACTGTAAAAATCAAAAGACAAAATAAATATGGATATCAGAATTTGACAGTTTAAAATAAAAAAATCCTTGAAACTCTTATTATAAAAACAAAGTCGCCGGAATATCGAAACAAAAGAGTAAAGCCTCCGTGTGGTGGTCAATGTTCGATTTTTCGATTAATCACGACTTGTCCACTATGCAACTCTTGCAAAACAAGTTATGACTCCCGATCCCTTTTGATCTCTAAGTTTCTGAATAATGCCCTGTGTGGGATCCCTTATCTATAGCTTAGCTAGTGTGTACCATTATCTAGGATCCAATCATAACCGCCTCAAGTAGCACCTCCGTGTGGTGGTCACCCTCTAACACGTCTGATTGATTCTATGCATAGGAAGTTCACATCTAGTACCCAATGAGTAGCATACCCTCCGTATAGAATGATCACCCCTGGCGAGGTGACACAGAATGCACTACTCATCTTACAATGAACCGTTAATGAAAGATCGTGGGTGTTATAATAAGACCCCCTCCCACTAGATTTAGTATATAAGGATTTTGCTTTTTAGGAAAAATTTGTTTCTACACATTACCCATGAACATCCAATGTTTACTAATGCGTTGAAAACAGTTTTTGAATTTTATTTTAGAAAACTTGTTTTTATAATGCACGCAGTAACAACATATTTAATACTCCAATCACAGACAAGCATACAAAAACAAAAAAACTAAAAATTGAAATAAAAGCATCTAAATGACGCCTCTATCTCCCATGGCTCTATCTCCATAGAACTTCCTTCTTGGTTTGATCACCTCCAGCTCCATCTTTATGAACAACGGCTTGTTCCTCCATCTTCATGTATATTCTAATTCTATTACATTGGTCCTATGCTTCTTTCGAAGCTTACAATTTATCTAGAAATAGAAATCAATTACAAGAAAATAAAGAAGGCTAGGGAAACCTGTGTGACTTTCCTTTTTGTAGGATTGAAGTCGCAGTGCCCTTTTTCATATGCCTCAAAACCAAAACACAACATACACCAATCTCAAATAATTAAATACAATAATTTAAAAGAACTTGGTGCCATGGGAGATAGCGACTAATCTTGCTACAAGAAGGTTAGTTGAACACACATCCACGCATATATAACAAATATATATACATATATATCTATTGGAACCCCTAATTGATTCACACAGTGCGAACTCTTTGCATACTAAATTAGAACTCAAAACAGCATCTCACTTCTCTGTAACACTTCGATAGATCGACAAAGGTTCGATCGATTGAACACAGTTCAATTGATTGAACTTTTAATTTCAAATAAAAGTTTGAAAAAGTTACAGAATAATTTAAAATTAAAGTGAATAATTTTTAAAACATTCAAAATTGTGAAAAGAACAGCTGGACAGAGAATCAATCTCGATCGATCGAACCCTATTCAATTGATCGAACAAAACCAAAGTTCGATCGCTCTAAACATGTTTGATCGCTTGAGAACAGAAGATGTTCGATCGATCGAAAATACTTCGATCGATCGAATCCATCATGCATCCAATGCAATCATAGATTTGTATTCTGCTACGATAACACTGCAGAAATAAATCAGTGATGATGCAGTTTCAAAAAACAGTTCAAAAATCAACATGCAAATGAAAACGAGTGTTCCAAAATGCATCGATAGATCCAAACAAGCGTGGCTCTGATACCAATTGATGGAAAAACAGCTTTAAAATCAAAGTTTAAACACACAGCAGAAAGATTGAGTTTAAAAAAAAACTTTTGGTATCCCAGGATCTACTACTCGTTAATTACATAGATTCATACACTAAAGAGGGAGAAGAAATATACCTCAGGTCTTGAACCCAATTCTGATTTTCTTTCTCCAGGATGGTGCAACAGCCTCCACTAGTTTGTCTTTACCCGTATGTACTCCTACGAATGCTTCCCGGATAGGCTAGAGATGGTGGGATCTCTAATGGAGAGGATGAGGATTTGGGAGCTCTAAAATAGTTTTTGCAGCTTTTGAAGTTCAAAACGACGATTAAAAACATTCAGTACGCAGTTGCCCTATTTATAAATTTCCAGAACCGACCTAATGTTCGAGCAATTTAAGTGCATTCGATCGATCGAGACTTCAATCGATCGAACACCTTTGAGCGATCGAACTCACCAAGACTTCAATCGATCGAAACACCTTCGATCAATCGAACCCGCCTTGACTAGATCCTCATGTGCCTTTCCAAACATTCTAGCAGAGCTAAGAGTGGGACCTCCTAGGTTCTTTACTGTTGGCTCAAACTAGTTTGTTAATTACCATGACCAAACTCTTTGACCAGCAAACTAACTAACTGGTCAGTTAACGTTTACTCCACTATAAAACGATAACTGAACTCCAACGCAAAAGAACATATCCGAAGCGATAACTAGACTTCTATGGTGTGTTAATGTCCCTCTACCATCAGTATTTGTAATCATATTTAGGTAGTCGGATAATTGTTACTGTCAACCTGAATTATGATTACTTCTTGTATTCTTTGAGTCCCATTCACCTCTCATGAGTACCAAACATGTTGATAACTATTTATCACAAGATTGCAGGTCTCAGTAATCAACTTGGTGACATTCTCAAGGGAATGCTTACTCTTTAACAGAGGGTAGATTCTATCTTGACAATATATATTCACAACCCTGTGAACATGACATACCCAAGATACCCAGGTGTTGATCTTTTATAGACCTCACTGATTGGTAAGTCAAAGTAGCCATATCCACAGTCTGTGTTCATAATCATCTCAAGATTAAGAACATGTACCTTATACAAGTTATGAGTTCCTATCGACTGATTGACAGTCTTGAGTGTCAATAGGAAAGCTCAGGTCAGTCAATGCACTATAAGCACTAGCATATTAACTAAGAGTTACACTCTAGTGATTGAGATTAATCACTCCATCCAATGGTAGTTAATCATGCTACAATGTACACTTGATGAGATATCCAGTCTCATCATCCACTGTGACAAGTTCTAAGTATCAAAGAATAGTGATTTGTATCTTACTTGTATGTATCTCATACACACACGAATTACTTACTATGATACTTAAGGATTAAGAATCATCTCATGAAAGAAACATACATAGTGAAATGTAAAGCTGATATCCATATATTAAAATGTTAATGTCTCATATATAAAGTAATGGTTTGAGGGCACAAACCCAACACATGGCAGGTATCTGGAATTCCTTATGAGGATGCAGCCATGGCAATTACTTATAAACGGTACGATATAGAGGAATTTTGTGATGCTTATTTCTCTAAAGAAATGTACTTAAAGGCTTATGAAGGGATGATCCATCCAATTTTGGACCAACAGATGTGGATTCCAGACAACACTGATCCTATTCAGCCACCAAGACGTCGAAGGTTGCCAGGCAGGCCGAGGAGGAATAGAAAAAGGGAGCATGATGAACCACCTAGAGGGAGTCAGGGGTCTAAAAGGTCCCTAACTTTGAGGTGTTCAATCTGTCATCATTTTGGATACAACAAAAAGACATGCCAGAGAGCACCAGTTACAACAAGAGGCAACAATGTAATCTCCCTAACATTCCAATTCTAATTGTTATCATTGATATACATGTATTGAAATCTACATTTATTAATACTGTAAATTTGTAGGGCCATGGAGGAGAAGGGGGAGAAATAAGTCAAGGCATACATGAAAAGGCAACCACCACTAGAGGGAGGGGATCTGGAATTGCTACAAGAGGGAGAGGTCGATTGCAGAGTAAGGGAAAAGGTTCCGTATCTACACCAAGTTCTCAGTCCGTGGGCACTCAATCAAATGATGGTTAGTTGACAACACATAGTGCCCAATCGATAATGAATGAAGGATCTGTACAGGGATCACGAGTTGTTCAGTGGTTTAATTATGTGTAGGAGAAACAAACGTGACGATTGTTGGTTCTTCTTTCTTTGTTGTTGCTAAAAAACATGCTTTTTGGGATGATATTGGGATGGTCCACCCATAACTATATTTTTGTTGCTGGTTTTGGGGTTGATGTGTGAATGAACACCATCAGTTGTTAATATATGTGATCATGATAATTGCCTTTTGCCTATTATGCTGTTAGAATTTCATGTGTTTGCAACCATTTCAAACCTTGCATTACCAAACATACATTACCAAACATTTTATTACAAAATATCCATTACAAAACATTTGAAACCTTGCATTACCAAACGTACATTCCTATCTCTAGGTTTAATAATTCCTAGTAGCAATCCATTATGCCAGATAAAAAGCAAATCAATTCTTTTAATAGAATGGTGCGCTCCCCTCTGACTAAGCTCCAAAGTCTTGGATTCCTTCCGATTGGGCTAAGTTCTTCCCTTTCTATTAGGCATTTTGAAGCTAGATGTGAATGCCACCTATCTGCTATTAGTAAGCTATCCTAGTTGCTATTATTAAGTAGGAAGCTCTGGAGCGGTATTTCTTACAAAATATCCATTACACATTACCCATTACAAAACACCCATTCAGTCTTAAGTTCCCAAAAATATCACTTAAGTAGCAAATTACCGAAGACAATTACAAGCGAGAAACAAGATATCATAATACATACAAGGAGAAGAAACTTCATCATCTATTTGGCCTCATTTCTAAGGCGTGCACATATACTCTTTAGTTCATCATCGATATTTTTAGAAACTTGCTCCTTTATCTCCACATTTCAATCAAAAATTGATTGGCTTATGAGGGATGTTGAAGAGATCATGGACGATTGCGACTCACACCAACTGAAGAAGTTGCATGTTCTGTTGGCGCATACGTAATACAATCTTCCTTTGTTCTTCTTCTCATTTGAATCCGTAGTTTTCACAGCACATCTATGTCCGCACTTACAGTCCATATTTCGATATCTCAGCTCCCCAAGATCACCTAAATTTGTCCCATCTTTACTTGAAGATTCTGCTTCCATCTCCACACCTATTTAAGAGGAAAACTCAAAAATTAGTGATTTCAAATGTGTCATGGCAGAGAGATTGGTGATTTTCAAAGGGTTTGTTGATTTTCAAATCTGGGTTAGAGAGAGAGAGATAGAGAGGAGAGAGAGAGAGAAAGAGTGTGTATGTGTGTGTGTCTAGGTCATGGCAGAGAGTGAGAGATCGATAGAGAGAGTGATCGATAGAGAGAGAAGAATCTAGGTCATGGTAGAGCAAGCGAGAGATCGAAGAGAGAGAGAGAGAGAGAGAAATCACCTAATTTGGAGAGAAATTACCTGATTTCGGTGGAAAAGGAGATCAATGTGGAGAGAAATTACCTAATTTCGATGGATAAGGAGATGATTTTAGAGAGAAATTACATGATTTTTCATGCCCTTTCCTCCCTCTCACAAGATCTATATCGACAGATACATATGCATTATATATCTATATATTGTATGAGAGTAGTGGGTATATGTATGCCTTCTAGACCACAAGAGAAGTTGATAAGGGTATTTTGGAAATATTATCACAATTATTTGCTGACATATGCATTTGTGGTGATGGGATTTAACGTTTCACTAACGGGTGGGGGGGAGGGGATTGTTACCTAAACACTAAACTTAGGGGAGGTCTGCGTAATTTTAAAAACCACAGGGGAGGTCAGTGTAATTTGACCTAACCTCGAGGGAGGTCAGTGTAATTGCCCTTTTCTTTTTCTTTTTTTTTTTTTTTAAAAAAAGGGGTAGAATATGCGTTGCACCCTTATGGTTTGGTTGTTATGTCTTTGATAGAGATTTAGATTCAAGTGTTAATTACACAAACCTCCATTGAGATTTGCCTTAATCATACAGACCTCCCTTGCATTGAGATTTAATTTGAGTTACACTAACTTTCCCTCGATCCATTAGTGGACCGCCCACCACCCTAGCGAAAATTGATGATGTAAACGATTTTTAATTACCTAATACCCAAAATACCCTAGCTTATCCTAATAAAAAAAGGGATAATTACACAAACCTCCCTTGAGATATGGCTTAATTACACGAACCTCCTTCACTACAAAAATGCTTTTCTGTTAATTTTTCTCTCTCTTCTTCTTCATCCCTTGTTCCGTCTCTCAACAAAAATTAATTTTTTTCCAAAATTTAGAATCATATCTTTTATTTTTCAAAAAGACAATATTACCCTTACCATTTTTCACAATCATTTCAATTTTCCATGAAGCTTATAAAGTTCTATCTAACAAACCAAATTGAAGATTGCTCATATTCTTTTGACCAATCATGTCTGTCATATTTATTCCGTAGAGAGAAAATTTAAATTACGAAATTGAATAATATGAAGATGCGCTAGAAGTATTGTAGATCTTGGAATTTGAAAAAAAATGAATGATACACTTCTTAATGGTATGGCAAGTTTAGCCCAAACCCCTTTCTCATTGCAAAAGATATTTTATTTGAGGGTATAATAATACATTTGCACAAAGTATAAATCTAGTTAGGTTTTTGTGGGTAATAAGAGAGGTCCGTATAATTTTTTGAAATATAAGGGAGGTCTGTGTAATTAGACCACAATTCAGGGGAGGTCTCTGTAATTTAATGTAGGGGCAATTTAGTACTTTTATAGATTCCGTCATAATTAATGTTACACTACCGTCACTTTTAAGGGAGGTCCGTGTAATTAAGCAAAACCTCAGGAGAGATTTGTGTAATTAACCCCAGATTCAATATAAGGGTACACTATAATTTCTCTAGGTGAATTTACCATTGTGCCTCTAATGATATCTCACATATGCATTAGGTGACCTAGTTCTGCAAAAAGTTGTAAGACATTTTTCAAGTGGACTACATTGAATCTAAATTAAAAACAAAAATGATACACACACACACCAAACCACCCACTAAAACACCCTTAGGCCCTTCTAAGCAATATTTTACAAATTCCTGTGGGACCCACCCCACCACTAACTCAAATCCCTAACATTTGAGTTCCCTCCATTCTTCACTTCTTCCCCAAATATCCCCAAATCCCTGCGAGTGAACCCCAACCTGCCCCATACATAGTTCATTCCTCCTTGCCGTGGCCAGCCGTCGTCGGTGGACCAGTCTCGCCGGCGTCCAGTAAGTTCTCTTTCTCTCTCTCTCTCCTAATACTCTCTCTCTCTACAATCGTCGTCTTCCTCATTTTTCAAAAATGAGATTTGAATGCTCTCTAAGTCAGAATTATTGGTTTGAATCTGTTGCTATCTTTCTCATCTTTCCAGCTTATTTTTGTTTTACAATTGTGTTGGAATTTCTTTGTTTATATAAACACTCTGATTTGTATTTGACAGGGTATAATAAGATTTGGGGGTAAGAAAGCTCATTCAGTCTGTACTGTTACAAAAGAGATGTTAAATTATCGATATGTTTGGTAAAATTAGCTTGTGGTCACAGAACATAATTGCTATCCTTGACAATATAATGAATGGACCAACAGAAATTTTGGATCAAACTGAGATTATGTATGAGAAACAAACAGTTTGAGGTCACGGCGACCTGTTGTGGCGACCTGTTGTGGACGGCGCTCCGGCGACGGTCCGGGCAAGGCGTTGACGGGCCGTGCAAGGCGTTGACGGGCCGTGAGGGGAGGGTGCTGGGGTTCTGCGGGACTGATTTGGGGGAAAGAAGAAATGGAGGGAAAAGAAAGGGATTCAGTGGGATTTTTGGTGTGTTTAGGTATGGGTCCCATAGAAATTTATAAAATATTGCTTAGAAGGGCTTGAGGGTATTTTAGTGGGTGGTTTGGTGTGTGTATATCATTTTTGAATTAAAAATGTAAGAACTTAAGTGCCCAAATTGAAATTATAAAAACTTTAATGATATTACACAAAAACTAAAGGAGTGCAAAATTTTCCAAGGTACGAACTTGCACACGTGAATAAGTAGTTTCTTAAAATATATATATGTATATATATGTAATTAATAATTCCTTGGAACATTTTTCCTTAGGTTTGAGACAAATTCCAACAATAGTTGATACGTATTTGTATATCACTTTTAAAGCATTTTCCATCTATTAAATTAGCAAATAATTGCTGGGTATATACTGAATTGTTGGTGATACGCCCAAAATATGACTGACCGGTTCAAAATCAACAGCCCATTCGGGCCCACAAACATGATCCCGAGCATCAAGGGCGTGATCCCGAGTATTACGGGCAGTTTCCTACTCAAGCTAGAAGACTAATGGAAAGTGCAAGCTATTTCCTAATCCAATTAGGAAACCCCACAATTAATGCCAATCTATATCAATTGGATTATATTTCCTTATCCGTGTAAGAGTAGGTCTCTTGCATCTATAAAAGAGACCACTCACCCCCCATTGAAAGGGCCGCCAACATTTTAGTCTACACAGCACCTCCATAAAATTCACCATTATACGCATATACCCGACCGGTATTACTGGTAGTGCCGCCCCTCTTTGTTGGCTCACCAGGCCCGCCGGTGATCTGCTAGTGAACGTGCTCAGACACACCCGTGGACGTAGGTACCTTCATTAACAGGGCCGAACCACATACAAAAAATAGTCTCTCTCACTCTCTCTCTCCTAAAATTGCTCTACTTTACTCTTACCAAATTTTGGCATCATCAGTTTGGCGCCGTCTGTGGGAAACGACAAGTCTTCTCATCAACAAATCTCTTAACTGATCATCATCCCACCGAAGAAGGGTAAGAAGGCTGATCAGCAGTCCGACCGGGATGTTCCTTCGGCTCCAGCACCGGCTGCGGCAGTCATGACATCTGAGCAGATCACCGCGACCCTCACACAACTCCTCGAGGGCCAGCGTCAAATCCAGCAACAGATTGAAGCCCTGCTAGCCCAGTAAAGCAGTCCTCTAGGGACCGGGAAATGACCCGGGAACGTTGCGTACGGTCGGGAACCGATCTTGACCAGACAACGTGCCTGAGCCAACCCGTCCCGTGTTGAGGATGCCAGAGACATCAATAGTGGGCGTGCTGCCCGAGAGGAAAGGAGAGAGCATATAGCCTGGGAATCAGTCCAGGGTCACTCGGTCAAGAGCCGAGTCGTCCCTGGGACACGGTTACCCAGAGTCATAGCCAAGCCCGATCCCAGAGGACAGCACCCCGCCATGAAGAAGCCTCTTCCACCGACCCGACCAACCCCTCAGATACCGGTCGGGAAGGAGTGGAAGCCCAAATCAAGGACTTGCAGAAACAGATCGACGGAGTGGCCAAAAAGCTTGGTCAAAACTTCGTTCAGAATCAAGCCAATACTGAGACAGAGTCACCATTCTCCAGCCAGGTTATGAGGTTTTCCATCCTGCGCAAATTTAAGCAGCCTCGCCTAGATCCCTACAACGGCTCGGGAAGCCCAGTCGACCACGTCCGGACCTACAAGGCTCAGATGGCCTTAGCCACCAACTCCGATGAACTACATTGCCTAGCCTTCCCCAGCACTTTGAAAGGTCCGGTCGCCCAATGGTTCTACTCGTTGGAACCCCGATCGGTCCGCAGTTTCACGCAACTCAGTAAGCAGTTCATCAATCAGTTCATCGGTATGCACGAACGGCTGAAGCTTGACATACATCTACTGACGGTCATACAAAGGAACAATGAGACCCTCAAGGAGTTCACCGGCCGGTTTAATCAAGAGAAGCTCAGCATCTACGATCTTGATGAAACAGCCGCTATCATAGCCTTCTGCTCGGGAGTTCAACACACCAAGTGCGCCGCGTCGTTCCATAGAAACCGACCGAAAACTTTGGTCGAGCTCTCTGAGAGGGTTGGAAAATACATTAACACTAAAGAGTTTCTCAAGACCAAAGACACCGGGCAAGAAAGCAACGAGTCTTCCAGAAATAAGCGAAAGCGAGATCAGCTTGGGAGTTCTGACAGTTCCTTCAGCTCACAGCAGGCAGGGTCCGGCAGTCCCGACCCGACCTCCAGTTCGCAGCGGTCTGAGCCCGGCAGCCCCGACCCGACCTCCAGTTCGC
The DNA here is from genome assembly GCA_033977485.1 of Hydrangea macrophylla. NCBI lineage: Eukaryota > Viridiplantae > Streptophyta > Magnoliopsida > Cornales > Hydrangeaceae > Hydrangea > Hydrangea macrophylla. The sequence goes on from CM066994.1 coordinate 87,004,730, forward strand.
AGCGATCTGAGTTCGGCAGCCCCGGCCCGATCTCCAGTTCACATCGGTCAGGATCAAACAGTTCTGACTTTGCCTCCAGCACAGAGAAGTCAGAAGCACAACGACCCTGATCCGACCTCCTGTCTCCATCGGTCTAGAAGAGCCCGACTACATTGGTACTTGCTTGATCACCACATGAGGCTCCACCGATTGTCAGAGAACTCATAAAAAGACCTCGGGCCTAACCCCGAGGCATCCAAAGACCTCGGGCCTAACCCCGAGGCACGAAGAAGACCTCGAGCTCCGAACTCAGGCACTAAAAAGACCTCGGGCTCCGAACCCAGGCACAAAAGACCTCAGAGTCACGCCCGAGGCACCGACTTCGCCTAGGTCCAACCGACGATGGGGGCAAACCCCCTAGGCGGCTGATGATGGCAAGCTTCAAAAGACCCTGCAACCACCATGTTCCAGGTCGGTTACCTATAGATCATAGCCTCTGTAAGACCCTCGTCTTAGCGAAAGCTTGGGGGGCAAGACGGCGTAGTGAACTAAACAGGTAATCACACCGGGTATTTACAGGCCTCGCGGATAACCAAGTCAAAATCTTGGACAACCCGAGCACCTACAGTACTCAGAGACATTAACTCCACTTAGGTCCAGACCGACGATAGAGGTGACTAAAATCTCTTAGGTTGGCCGACGATAGAGGAGTAAAAGGACCCTAAAGCAACGTGATTTAGGTCGGTTCCACCAACATGGTCATGCTCTTTTCCCAACAGTCTTGACGAAGACTGGCCAGGCGGAAGACAACCATCCTGGGGAGTTAACATAAAAAGGACCCTAGAGCGATACGCTTTAGGTCGACTTTTCCAACATGGTAAAATCCTTCTACCCACAGCCTTGACGAAGGTTTACGGGCAGAAGATAACCATCCTGGGAGCTAACTCAAGAAAAAAAGACTCCGAATTAGGCCGGGTCTCAACTCTCAGCCAGTTCCCGAGGACTCACCAGGCTCAGAAGCCCCGAGGCAGCTTCCACAAGCACTCAGACATCGGCAAGTAACATCAAACTGATTTCCAAACTTGCCCCGATATAGCATCTGGCCAATCTTGGAAATGGGGGCAGCTGATACGCCCAAAATATGACCGAGCGGTTCAAAATTAACAGCCCATCCGGGCCCACGAACATGAACCCGAGCATCACGGGCGTGATCCCGAGTATTACGGGCAGTTTCCTACTCAAGCTAGAAGACTAATGGAAAGTGCAAGCTATTTCCTAATCCAATTAGGAAACCCCACAATTAATGCCAATCTATATCAATTGGATTATATTTCCTTCCGTGTAAGAGTAGGTCTCTTGCATCTATAAAAGAGACTACTCACCCCCCATTGAAAGGGCCGCCAACTTTTTAGTCTACACAGCACCTCCATAAAATTCACCATTATACGCATATACCCGGTCGGTATTACTGGTAGTGCCGCCCCTCTTTGTTGGCTCACCAGGCCCGCCGGTGATCTGCTAGTGAACGTGCTCAGACACACCCGTGGACGTAGGTACCTTCATTAACAGGGCCGAACCACATACAAAAAATAGTCTCTCACTCTCTCTCTACTAAAATCGCTCTACTTTACTCTTACCAAATTTTGGCATCATCAGTTGGTGAATGGCTTTTGACCAATCAAAATTTAGATAACTTTGAAATATATAAAGTAAAAATAAAACATATACACGGGTAAATATCAGAGTTATAAAGCATGAGTGCTTCAAAAATATCACCAAACTTGCCCTTAGTGCGGGTGCGGTTGAAGTGGGCTGAATTCTTTTGGAATGCTTCTTTGATTTGGGGTGCCGGATAGGTGCGGCTCGAGTGCTGCGGGGACCATTAAAAGTGGTTTGTGTAAATTTAGAAACTTTGGGATTTAAAATAGAAACAAAATTTTTTTTTAAAAAAATCCTAAATAAGTTTGGGTTGCTCTCATCTCATATCGGATATCACACTCACTACCATCGCCACTCTCACATCTGCCTTCTAGGTTCGAATCTCTCCCTCTCTCTCTCTGATGCAGCATATCTGTCTCATATTTTAGGAGTAAATTTGGAATATAACGAGGATACCATGTCATCATGTATCCCCTCTCATATATTTTGAAAAAGTGCTGATATGGAGGGATGATCCCCATAGAAATAGGGGATCAGATGTATAAATGAAGGAATTTTATTGGTTAGTTGTACCACGTCACTAAATGCAACCGTTACATTGAATATTTAGCCATATTTTAGAGAGCATTTTTACTCATTCCAAAATGGTCATATATTACTCACCCGGGCCTCAGCTGGGTTACATGTGTCTTATCCTATTCTCATTTTTGCCCCTGTGTCATTAACATAATTACTAGAATAACACATAGGTCATCTAGGTCTGAGTGAACAATGAGTGACATTTTTAGATGAGCAAAAATGCTCTCCATATTCTAGGGTTCGAAACTTTGAATTCCTTGCTCTCTGCGGCCTTCCTCGCAGCCATGTTCGCATCCATAGGTTCATAGCCCTGTTTGTTAAGGATTCTTTTTCAAATTTTTTTTTTATTTGTCGGAGATGCTTAGGGTTTCCACAGTTGAATGACTACATTTGAAAATTTTATTTTATTAGATATGTATAGTGGAAATAGCCTTTTGCAAAAAAACAGGGTGAGACTGCGTATAATTGATCCAATGTGGTCTAACCCTTCCCCAGACTGCGTATAGTTCTTTGTTCTATTTGGTATCAATACTATAAAATTATGCAATTATGTGTAGTTATTGTTTGTTACTTGTATTTTGAGTCTTAAAATAGGAAGAAAAAAAAAAAAAAATTTTGAAAATAAGGTAATGTAGTGGTAGAATAATTTCTATATAATATAATATAAAGAATATTTTTATTGTACACCGGTGCTTCTTAGGCTTAGTTTGGCCGCTATATGGCTTTTTAAAAGTAGCTTATGAAATTTGTTATTAAGTTGTTTGATTGTTTTGTACAAGTGGTACATTACTCTTAAAAAAAATCTATGAAATAAAACAGTAACATTGAGCTTTTAAAAACTCTACTCTAGAGCTTTTAAAACTCCTCCAAAAAAACCTTAAATTCAATTTTTACAAAACTCATAAACTAATTACTAATTGAATTAACATAAATTTGTACTTTAAAAAATAAGAAGCAACAGTATTAGAGCAAGCACATGTGCCATCATCAACAACCATGTATAATTTGACCGACAACAGAATCAAACAAGTGTGGAACAGATCGATACGTAAGCGATCTGAACTATTCTGATTCCTTGGGATGAAATTCATATTTTTCCATATCATAGTACTCCTTCATGAGTACCATTAGAAGTGCTCTTTTTTCAGTGCCACTATTAAAAGGGAAATCTCATGGACTATCTAGAGCATCCAATCCATGGTTTTGAATCAGATATGATCCAGCAAAGATCAGACGGTTGGGATTGACTTATGATCATAGGTAGCTAAGGTATAGGAATTATATGTTGATCTTTTTTGAGTGATTTCCCTCCGATTTCATGTATTTTTTTGAGATCTACGTAATGGAGTTGTAAATTATACAAAATAAAGTAATTTGGAATCCCATTTTTGTATTTCATCTATCAAAATAGATTACATTATCTGTTTTGACATATAATGTTAATATTATCAGTCAACTTTAAACCACCATAACTCACTCGTGTTTTAGACTTTTTTTTTTTTTTTTTCATGCATTAATTCGAGATTTATGCAATGGAGTTGAAAATTGTACAAAACAAAGTATCACTAACTTGTTTTCCTAGCAATTTTTAGTGATTTTTTTTTTAATTTTTTATTTTATTTTATTTTATACATTTCTTCAAGATCTTTGCAATAGAGTTACAAATTGTACAAAAAGAAAGTAATTTGGAACACAAATTTTTTATTTTGTCTCTCAAAACGTAAGATATTATTTGTTTTGACAGATTTCATTTTTATATATTATCTGTCAAAATAGATGATATTATTTGCTTTGACATATTATATTAATATTATCTGTCAACTTTAAACCACCATAACTCACTAGATTGTTTTCTAGCCATTTTAAAGTTTTTTATTTTTTATTTTTTTATTTCATGTATTTTTTCGAGATCTACGCAATAGAGTTACAAATTGTACAAAAGAAGAGTTATTTACTATAAGTAAAGAATTTGAAATAAATATGAAAATGTTAGAAAAAGAATATAAAAACAACAGTAAAATAACTGGTTATTATAAAAATTGGAATTTAACATATCAAAAGTCTCATCTAAAGTATTGGAAAAGATACATGAAGTTAGTTAAAAGAAATATTTATCTTTTTGACTATTTAGAAAATTATCATGATGAATTCTATGATATGGAACAACGAATCAAAGAAGCATTAAAAAAAGCTAGTAATCAACCAACCATTAAATTAAAAGAAAGTAAAAACAATAATTCTAAACCTATTGAGCCTAAAGAAGAGTCTAAGTCCACAAAGTCTAAATCCACAAAGTCTAAAGAAAAACCTATAAAGTCTAAGGAAGAAAAAATCAAGAAGAAAAAAGATGAAAATAGTAAATTATTTAATGAAACAACTAGTAAACCTAAAAAGTCTAAAGATTCTAAGAAAGAAAGTATAAATGTCCTACACAAAAAAGAAGAACATGAAAACTTATTATTAGACTTAATAAGTAAGCTAGATAATGAAGATTTAAAAATAACATATTTAAACAAACTTAAAAATTTATTAAAACAGGAAGAAACCAGTAAACAATGTCATTCTACGATCAGCCTTGACAAAACATTAGAAAGGTTTAATAAACCAAAGAAAGAAATTACAGTTCAAGATCTACAAGTTGAAATAAAACAAGTTAAAACTGATATCAAAGACCTACAAGAACAAGTTACTAAACTAAATGAAAATCTTGATACTCCCAGTCATGGTACTTCCCTTAGTGGTAATTCCAGTGATGAAGAAAATTCCTCAAGTGACAAAGATACCCAGAATAAAGAATTAGAACAACCTAGTTCAATCCAAGCCTTAAGTCAGATACATTTACAAAAATGGCATTGTAAGGTAAAAATAGTCATAAGTAAAGATTTAGAAAGAGAAACTATGGCACTTATTGACTCAGGTGCTGATCTTAATTGTATTCAAGAAGGATTAATCCCAACTAAGTATTATGAAAAAACCAGTGAACGTCTTAGTTCTGCTAATGGTAGTCAAATGCAGATTGAATATAAATTGTCTAGTGCTCATGTCTGTCAAGACAAAGTCTGTTTTAATACCCCATTTATCTTAGTTAAAAACATGACTGACAGAGTCATCCTAGGAATACCATTCTTAGTTTTACTTTACCCAATCACTGTTAACAATAATGGTATAACCACTTATGCATGTGGACAAAAAATTCAATTCAAATTCCTTAATAAACCTTTACTTAGAGATTTGAAGCAATTAAAGAATCAATCAGTTTTTAATAACAAACATATTAATTCTTTACTGTAAAACTTTACACCTAAAGTCTTTACAAGATGAAGTTAAATATATAAAAATTGAAGAGCAATTAACCAGTAAATTACTTCAAACCAAAATAAAGGATTTTGAGTCTAGAGTTGTCAGTAATTTATGCTCAGACTTACCTAATGCCTTTTGGCATAGGAAAAAACATATAGTCACCCTTCCTTATGTAAAAGATTTGAATGAAGTCAACATCCCTACCAAAGCTAGGCCAATTCAGATGAGTAAAGACGACATGGAATTATGTAAACAAGAAATTGGTGAATTATTAAATAAAAAAATAATACGCAAAAGTAAGTCACCATGGTCTTGTCCTGCTTTTTATGTTAGAAAGAATGCAGAGTTAGAAAGAGGAACACCAAGGTTAGTCATCAATTACAAACCACTCAACAAAGTCTTAGAATGGATTAGGTACCCTATCCCCAACAAGAGAGACTTAGTCAATAGGTTAGACAAAGCCGTTGTTTTCAGTAAATTTGATATGAAGAGTGGATTTTGGCAAATCCAAATTCATGAGAAGGATAGATATAAGACTGCCTTTACCACCCCTTTTGGACATTATGAATGGAACGTAATGCCCTTTGGTCTCAAGAATGCCCCCAGTGAATTTCAAAATATTATGAATGAAATATTTAACCCATTCAGTCATTTTTCAATTGTTTACATTGATGATGTTCTTATTTTTTCAAAGTCAATTGATGAACATTGGAAACATTTAAATTCGTTTTTCAATACCATCAAATCCAATGGTCTTGTTGTTTCAGCCTCAAAGATCAGTCTGTTTCAGTCCAAAATCAGATTTCTTGGTCACAATATTCATCGTGGAAAAATCACTCCTGTTGATAGAGTCATCCAATTTGCTGATAAATTCCCAGATGAAATTTTAGACAAAACCCAGTTACAAAGGTTCTTAGGATCACTAAATTACATATCTGATTTTTATCCCAATCTTCGTTCAAAATGTAAACCACTTTTTGACAGATTAAAATCCAATCCCCCTCCTTGGTCACATGTTCATACTTCCATTGTTCAAGAAGTCAAAAAATATGTCAAGTCTTTGCCATGTCTTGGCATTCCTTCAGAAAATGCATTCAAAATCATTCAGACAGATGCTTCAGAGCATGGTTATGGAGGAATTCTCCTTCAAAAAATCAATGGTTCACCCAGAGAGCAAATTGTTCGATTCCATTCTGGAATTTGGAACAATGCACAAAATAATTACAGTACCATAAAGAAAGAAATTCTTTCTTTAGTATTATGTATAAGTAAATTTCAAGATGATATTTTAAATCAAAAATTTTTAGTCAGGATTGATTGCAAAAGTGCTAAATTCATTTTAGAAAAAGATGTCAAAAATCTAGCTTCAAAACAAATATTTGCCAGATGGCAATCTATTTTATCTATTTTTGATTTTGATATTGAATATATCAAAGGCAGTGAAAATTCAATCCCTGATTTTCTCACTCGTGAATTTTTACAGTACAAGAATGGAGGACAAGAAGAAGGATAACAAATTAGCATTTATCCCTCCAACAGTCACTTCTCCAATTGGACTAGTTAACAGGTACCAAGTTCTTGTATCAATCCACAGGCCCAGTTACCAGTCAGCCTTGGCAAAGCCTTCTTCCAGTCAATACTTAGTCAATGACCCATTTGCTGTTTAGCCCATTCAAACAATAGTTAACAGGCCAGTCCAAACCCCCAGGACAGATTACATAGTAAAACCCAACCCAGTCCATTTGTTCTGGATTGAGCCACACCATAGTCATCTAAAAAAACCCAGTTGATTTAGTCAAACTCACCTTTCCCTCTGGTTGGCATTTCCTTCCCAAAAGCCCAGAAAAATCCCTCATTTACTATAGAGACATCTTGTACTCTACTGAGTCTGTTTTTGTTGTATCAGTCAAAGAAAATGCTAACGATAAGTCAATTCCAGAAGAAGAAAAGAAAATTTTGTACCACAAGTTATACATCAGTAAAGTCATCTCTAGTAAAGAATGGGGTTCCCATCCATGTGTTCTTAAGTCACTCCCCAACCAAACTAAATATAATTACTTTGATTATATTGATGCTTGGTTCTATACTTTCCTATATCAAAATGAAACATTTACCCATTCTTGGTACGTCAATTTTGATACCAAATTCAAGAGTCAGTTACCCACTTGGTTTCTTCAGTGGTGGTCCCGCCATGGCCCCATGCCAGATCTTCTCCCTCAGGATCTCCAAGATATGGTCAAATACTTCTCCACTAAGTATACCCTGAGTGAACACAACACCGTAAAATCTTGCCTTGGATGTTCATCCGTAGCAACAATTTTTTCTTTTCCCTTGGACATTACTGAAATATCAAAAATGACATTAGTAAATTGAGGAAAAGGAATGGGAATAAGACCCTTGACTAGATTACAAATATTGGTATGTGGAAACAACAAATTGTAAGAATTTGTCTTAAGGACATAGTCATCATAACTTTTTGAAAATTTGCAAAAAGGGTAAAAGATAATGACCAAATGAATAATTACTTGGTATAATTTGGGATTAATAGGAATGGGTCTAATAACAGGTCTAACTTGGTAAAAATCCCTAATATAAGGAAGGGTAACTATATACCAAATTTCTATCATCAGATCTTTTAATGAATTACTTTTGGCTAAAACATTAACTGTCTTATTTCTACAGCATTCATCTTGGCATCCTAAGATTATATTGGGAGAATCTGACTGTTCCTTATTAGACTCATAAGGGGATGAACTAAATTCATTGTCTGACTGTTCAGAATCAGTATTTCTTAACTCTAAAATTTTGTAAATATTTCCTGTGACTTCTTCAGATAATCCTAAAGCTTTAACTTGAGTTTTGACTTTACATTCTGTAGCATAATGACCAAATTTACCACATTTGTAACATTTGATATTACTTTTGTTAGTTTGTCCTTTACTCTTAGGATCTTTGGGTTTATTGTTACTAATATTATTAGGTTTGTTACTAGTATTACTTGGCCTAGAATAAAAAGAAAACATACAATAGTAAAATAACAACAGTTAACCCTCCTTTAGAATCCATAATTATCAATCACAAAGGTACAGATGTGGTTGCCTCACCCTTTAAAATATCTACTGATACTGAAATTAAAAAGGTTGTAGAACAAAATAATTACACTAATCAATGTTTAAGTGTTCTAGGAAAACAGTTAAAAAATATAGAAACAAAAATAGGAAATCCTAAAACTGTTAAAATAGAGAAACCCTTAATCAAATTACCAGAAGTTAAGCCCATTGGTACATCTCTTAAATCAAAAACTAGTAAAACTGTTGAAAAAATAGAGAAAATGCTAAAGGATATCGAAAAATCCTTAGGCAAGAGACCTGAAGTTACAGAAGTTGTTGAAGATAGTTTATCCCAAAAGAAAGGATATTATCTGTTTTAACAGATAATATTATTATTATCAGTAACTTTAAACCACCATAACGCACTCATTTTTTAGTTTTTTTGAGTAATATATATTTTTTAATTTCACGTATTTCTTCGAGATCTCCGCAATGGAGTTACAAATTGTACAAAAGAAAGTAATTTGGAACCCCATATTTTGATTTTATCTGTCAAAACAGGTTGAGTGCCCTTATTTCCAGAGCAGAAACCTTCAATCCCAGAGCAAAAAGTGTCGCTAAAAGTTTTAGCGACACTTTTTGCTCTAGCAATATGGCTAGCCTAGCAGATTACATTATCTGTTTTGACAGATAATATTAATATTATCAGTCAACTTTAAACTACCATAACTCACTCGTTTTTTAAGACATAAGTGATTTTTTTTTTATGTGTTTCTTCGAGATCTATGCAATGGGGTTGAAAATTACACAAAAGAAAGCAATTTGAAATCTCATTTTTTGATTTTATCTATCAAAACAGATGATATTATCTGTTTTGACAAATCTAATTTTTTGAATTTATCTACCAAAACAGATGATATTATCTACTTTGACAGATTATATTAATATTATCCATCGACTTTTAACCACCATTACTCACTCATTTTTTATCCTTTTGAGAGGTTTTTTTATTTCATGTATTTTTTCGATATCCACACAATGGAGTTGAAAATTGTGCAAAAAAAAAAAAGCAATTTGGAACCTTATTCTTTGATTTAATCTGTCAAAGCATATTATATTTTATGTTTTGACATATAATATTAAGATTATTTAACAACTTTAAACAACCATAACTCACTCATTTTTTAGCCTTTTTGAGTGAATTAAATATTTTTTTTTTAATTTCATGTTTTCTTCGAGATCTACGGAGTGGAGTTGAAAAATTAAATAAAGGAAATTAATTTGGAACCTCATTTTTTGATTTTATCTGTCAAAACATACGGTATTATCTGTTTTGACAGATAATATTAGTAGCATCTGTCAACTTTAAACTGCCATAACTCACTCGTTTTTTAGTATTTTTGAGAGATTTTTTTTTGATTCCCTGAAATTTTCGAGATCTATGCACCTATTGTGACAATTTTATGAAAGGAAATTTTTTTTTAATATCGATGCAAAAAATAAAAAATAGAAAATAAACAAACAAACACAGTTTTTCATATTTGTTTAGTTTTTAGATTTTTTTCCCTAGTATTTCATGGTCAATGTTGATTTGGATTGATGTCGATTTCAAAAAATCAATTTTATGAAAACCGGACTGGTAAAACAAAAGTTATAGCAATTTGACAAGTACTATGGATTTTAGCTTAGAATGGTTTTATTTGAAGGGGCTATGATCGAAGCCACCAAAAAAGGGATAATAGCATTCTAAATAGCTTCCTTTGTTGTAATTTAGTTTTCGAAAACTTAAATTTACGTGTAGCGGATGATAAAGTTCAAAAACATTATATGGTATTGGAGATCTACTTCTTATTGACTCTATTGATGCGTAGAGGAGGGGATACTCCTTTATGGGCTTGTAACCAATTCAGATTTTGTTTTCTCTCTGTAATGCCTAGTGGTGTCGAGTAGCTCCCTATAGTAAGTCTTCACTCTTATGTCTCCTTGAATGCTTCCCAGAAGGCTTGGTTTGTGGGAACCCCTTATGGAGAGATAAAGGAAGGTCTAGAGCATTGGGAAAATAGGTCTGGACTTTCTGTGAGCTAAGAACGACATTCAATCTGTTCTATTTCGCAAGTACTTCTATTTATATGTTTTCCAACTGACTTAGGTATCAATCGATTAGACCCCATACAATCAATTGGACCTGATCCAATTGATTGGACTGTTATCAATCGATTGGATCCCATCCAATCGATTAGTTCACATCTTTTTGCCTTTCCAAGTATATTTATGGAGCTATGAATGGGACCTCCAAAGTACTTAATTATCAGCTTAGATCAATTAATAATTCTTCTGTGATCAAACTCTTTAATTAGAGAATCAACTAATTGATCAATTAACGTAAGTTCCACTAAATAACGATAACTGCACTCCGATGCATAAGAACATATCCGAAGCGGTAACTAGGCTTGTAAGATGGCACTAATGTCCCTCTACCTTCAGCATTAGTATTTAGGGATGACAATGGGACGGGTATGGGACAGGGCACCCCGCCCCCGCCCTACTAACATGAAACCCCGTCCCCGACCCGCCATGTTCAATCCACAAAAAGAAGAAGAAAACGAATAGCTGATTGTAAATCACAAATTGGGAAAAACTTGAATGTAAACACAACTGAAACACAGATGAATCCTAAAACATAGACACAAAACAAACATGACAAACATTTACATACATGTAAATGTATATCAGATATGTGTATGAATAAATATATATATAGATATATACATATACAGAACTCTGTATACATATATATACATAATATATAGAGAGAGAGACATACCTAGTCATTTGCTTTAATCCTCTTCATTCTTGCTTGATAACCAATGTTCTTTTTATCCATTTGCAAAAAATCCAATCCTACACAAGCAGATGTGTATAAGTTCACACACACATAGATGTACATATACATTATACATACATATATATATATATATACACACAATCTTGAGGCTCCGATCACACAAATCACATAGGCAGATTTCAATGGCAAGGCGCGATCAAGGGCTTTGACGACACTGGCGGCTAGTGGGAAAGGGCTTGCGGCTGAAAGCCCTAGTTTAACACCTCAATATTTATATATACATGGTAATTTAGGTAATATAAAAACTAGATGGGGATAAAAATGTAAAATAGCAACATATCCGGGGCAGATTCGGAAAAATCAACCCTCAACCTGACCCCGAGCCGAACTCGACTCAGGTTAAAGATCTTAATCACATACCCGTCCCTAACCCTATTGAATTACCTCCATACCCTACCTATTAGGGGCAGGGCAGGGCATGGCAGGCCGAGGCCGTGCAGGGAACCCGATAAACTTGCCCCATTGCCATCCATATTATTATTCATATTCAGGTAGTTGGATGACCGGAACTGTCAACCTGAACTATGAATACATCTTTCATTCCTTGAGTATCATTCACTTCTCATGATTACTAAACATATCGATAACTACTTATCTACAAGACTGCAATTCTCAGTAATCAACTTGGTGACATTCTTGAGGGAATGCTTACTCTATTACAGAGGATAGATTCTATCTTGACAATGGACGTTCACAATATCATATAATACGATTACCCAAGATACCCAAGTGTTGATCGTGAAGACCTCACTGATTGGTGAGTTAAAGTACCATACACACGACTTGTGTTCGTAATCGTCTCAAGATTAAGAACATGTATTGTATACAAGTTATGATTTCCTATTAACTGTTAACAATGATTAATGTTAATAGGAAACCTCATGGTCCGTCAATGCACTTTGAGAGAGAGTTCTGTATAAGAGAGATAGAAGAGATTTCATGAAATCTGTCTTACATGTCCTCAGTTCTATACATACAAGTTCATCTAAGCTTTTATTCATCATCCTTGCTACATTTTTGTTGTTCTCTCAAGATCTTGAAGTCTCAATTGCTGAATCCTTGAAGAATCCATCAAGTATTTGAAGTTCAAAGCTTGAGAACAACTACAACATCTTCATCACCATCATCATCTTCTCTTTCTCAACATATTTATCATCTATTTGAAAACTATTACTTGGTGAGTATTACATCTCACACACTTTATGGATATATATATACATTTATAATTTGTTTTACATGTTGCATGTTTGTTTTAATTAGAGTTTTCAAAGTTTTATGTATAAAAAATGAAGTTATGTTGCAAACTTACAAACTATTGCTAAACTGGAGAACCCGAGCACTCAAGCAAGCGAGAGCTCTCGAGCCCAACGTACAAGCCAGGCTTGAGCAATCGAGCTTTGCAGTCTTTGGAAAATTTATTTGTTTTCATGTTGGATTTAATATGACCTATGCTCTATGTGCTTTACTATGAGTGTCGTTAACAGAACCTGAAGTTGTATATGATATATATATGAAGCTCTGTAATTCCTGAAGTCGTACTATATGCTTGTTTAGTGGTACTATGCTTAATTGAACTTAGAGGTAATTCTTGTATATGATGATTTGAGAAGTGAATGATTATTTTCTTTTCCTTATATGTTAGTTTTTCTTAACATGTTAATTCCATACCTGCTAGATTGTTAATATGACCAGTTTTGTGACGAATAATGGAAATGCATCAGGACGAATCACTAACGGTGTAACGGTTATAATACGCGAGTAATGTATTGAATGAATATTGTGGTCGGTCGTGTGAAGCATTTTTATATTGAATAACCTCTACGTCTTTGCATCAGTTATGTGACCTTATCGGTCTGACGTCAGTTGTGTTGTGTAGATTCGGAAGTCCGGATCATGTTGTATTCGATGTATTGTGGAGTTAGGGCCGAATTGGGCTTGGTGTCATGTTAGGGCCGAATTGGGCTTGTTATTTATTATTGGCCGAATTGGGCTCATTATATTATGTATTGGACGAATTGGGCTTGTTTAAGAATTTGAGGCTGAATTGGGCATGATTAGGATGTGTTGTATGTTATGTGTGACGGAAGTTAGTACTGTCGATTCAGTGTTGTCATGGTTATGGGTAGCAGCTAGTACTGCTAGTGTTGTGTTATGTGCTGACAAAAGCTAGCATTGTCAGTTTGTGAGTTGTTGGCACAGTGGATTTGTGCATGTTGAGCTTTGCATTGTCATAGTCGTATAGTCAGAAAGAACAATATGGTTTGGGTGAGAACTTGCGTAACATTCTGATAACTTTTCAGTGATAACTTAAATGGTATATATGCATATATTGTGTTTGTTTTGTGTTTGGCCTCTAAACTCCTGTATCTTTTGGATTTGGACTACTGTGATAGTTAGTATGTATAACGGAGACTTGTAAGACCCTGATATTGCTTCCGCTGAACTTAGACATTTCCACTGCTATTTATATTAAGTTATTTTATTTCCTGTTGTTTGGACAATCATGTGATCTTCAACCTGTTATGATCCTTCGAGTCCGATAAGGAAGTTTACTTCCCTTAATTATCACAACGCCGGGACATGACATACCCGGATATCATTCATATATTGTTTGATGGATTTAAAATGTGTGATGCCATTCATATATATGGTTAATATTCCTTACTAAGCATGTAACTTATATATTGTAGTGGCTATTGAATAATAATTATAGCTGATCATGACAAGGTTGTGAGGGAACGGAAAGATGATGCGGGAAAAAGCAAAATCACTTGGCCGGGGTTATATTTACGGTGTTTATATTGGGTTGTATTTTATCTTTTAAATACTAGTACAAGACTTATGTTGTAGCTAAACTTGTAATCAGTTTTTAATCCAGATTTGTAAATGTCTCACTCCGTAGTAGCAAAAATAGAGAAAAAAATTTCCTTTTTGGACTCATAGGCCATGACAGTTGAAGTCACCACATTGTCCATAACCAAAGTCTAATCATCAGAGTAATGAATCAAACCATGCATTGGAAAGTTCTAAGGTCGTTATATAAAATCAGAGTTTACTACTAAACTATTACAAACCTTAAGTATAAGCAGAAACGTAATTAGAAGTAATACGGCAACATACGCCGATTGTAACTATTATAGAGTCTCTAAAAACATAATCATAAACTATCAGCAGCAAGCTCCAAGTCTTCAGCTTGTGTAGTAGTTAGTACCAGCATAGCCTCCGTCATCGTAGGCTCCATCCTCGTAGCCCCTATCCATATATGCCTCTCCTGTATAGTAATAACCCTAGTCTGCTGGACGTTGAATATCCAGCGGCATAAACTGCTGTCAGCTACGGAAGCCAAGTGAATGCAGATATTAACAGATATCTATAGATTTGCAGCATGACATGACTAAAAAGTTGTGCGCTCTTGTGCAACACCCAAGTGTAGGTGATCGTCCAAGTAATATTGGATAAGTCCTAGTATATTCCACAGGGAAGGAATAGGAAGAAAATATACTAAGTTACAACCTAAAGAAAAAGAAAAGAAAATAAGAATGTAGGAGTGGAAGTTCTAACGAATCCTACTTAATTAAATCAAACTAAAGTATAAAGAAGCATAACTAATTAAATAGATTAATTAAAGGTGTCAGAAATATGAGAATCCGCATTGATCCTAACTATCTACCATGTATACTCATTAACATTCTATGGAGTTCATTCATTTTCAGCATTCCGTATTTTTTTTAAAGATATAGAATCAATAGCCCTTTCATGACCGGGACTACATCATCACAGTTGATTTAAAATACTTAGAAGATGGTTTAAACAATGGTTATTACTTGCACTCTAAATAGTGTTAGCATTCAAAGTGCTTTTCAAAAGTCATTAAAGAAAATAGCCTTAAGGCTTTAAGTTCTAAAAAATGTTGTGAAAACTGAGCTTATAGGGACAATTTGATGACAGATTTCTAAAACAGAAAGTCTTGGAATACTTAAAAGAATCATTTCAGGAATCAACAGGTTCGATATTTCATCACATATTCCTAACGATTGCATGGCAGAGGCTGGGAATCAATATTTCATCACATATTCCTAACGCTAAACTATGAAAGCATGAATAAACTAATGCAACAATAATAATTTAAAGTAATCATAATAACTAGATTAATAAACAATCAAATAAACAAAAGGAAAAGACAAACCTGGAATAAATTGAATATAACTTGAAATAAACTTGAATCTTCAATAATCTTCAGTATATTAATGAAAAAGAGGAAGAAAAATATGAATGTAACCGAATCTACTCCTAATCTAACCCTAAAACTACCCTAAAACTGCAGTTTTTTGCGTTCTGTAGCGTCCCTCCTTCGTCTGGTATCAAAATGACATATTTATAGGGTTCCTGCAGAGTTTACGCAACTTTTGGGGGAAAATAAAGTTCAATCGATCGAGCTTAGTTCGATCAATCGAACTCTCAATCGATTGAACTCTCTTCAAGCCCTAGAACTTCTCTGATTTTGACAGCTCTGCGCACTGATGGGAGAATGGCCATAACTTTTCACTCGAACCTCGGATTGACCTCGCATTTAAGACCACGCGACCGTAACCCAAAGATCTAAATTTCATATTTTTTGGGGAAATCTTCCAAATCTGTGGTCTTCATTGTCAAAAATGACATTTTCTCACCTGCTTCCGTTCTCTTCACCAGAATCACTTTCTTTAGCTCCACTTCAACGAAATACATTCTAATACCTATAAAACAATGCAAAAATTTAGGTTTTAGCACTAACACAATAAAAAGAATATTGTTATTAGAATGCACCTAAATGTAGGGACTTTGGGGATAAAAGTATGCATAAAAGAACATGTAATACGCTACGAATATGCACTTTTCACCTCGAATCACACCCCCCAACTAGCTTGTTGCTAGTCCCTAGCAATGAAGCAAACTATAGCAATGTTTATTTGAACTCTAAAAATTTATAACAAAAAAAAGTAAAAATCCAAACTCACTTTCGCAAGAATCATGATTGCATTTAGCGTATGCAACAAGCCTTTAAACCCCTTGGTTCCCCCTAGTGGACGAGTGTTGTCTCGTAAGGGTTTGCAGTGAATATATCCACGAAATTCATGTTTATGGTAAAGGTTCTAGTTTAAATGATTTCAAAAAATATTTCCTCTCATTTAGCAATGTGGTTAAGCTCAACAATCTAATGAAGCTCTCCAGTATGCCATAGCCATGTAACACACATTACAGTTAATCTATTATCAAAGTCATTAGAATGTTTCATACCTATTAATCTTCAAGTGTGTGTGTGAATGGACAACCAAAATACAAAACTTTAATTTCAAAGCTCGCATAACTTAAGATACTATCAAGACGTTCATTTTGACTCAACTCTCACCAGGATTATACTCTCAAGATGAAATCACATCGAATTATGTGTAATAATTATCACTCATAATATGGAAGCTATAAAGAGTAAATATAAACAGAATCTAAGGCCTCTCATATCTAAATTGAAAATCGGACATTTTAGTGCACAAAGTCACATGAAATGATACTTTTCACTGGAAGAGCGAGATACCGTGGAAAACTCCCTCGTTACCTTAACTTCAAATTAAATTTACCTAGAATCATTAGGACTTTGAAAAAGAGATATTAGATTAAGAAGAAAAAGGCTCGTGATATTCAATTGGGTCAAAGGATGTGATTGGAATGTCTACTATAATTTTTCAAACTTCCCTACATCAGTAATCTCTCTCTTCTTCTTCTTTTTTTTTTTCACTCTTCTTTTTATTATTATTTTTTTCTTTTGTAACAACTATTGGCACATTTATTTATTTTTTATTTTCATGCTTTTCTTTTCTTTTTTTTTTTCCATCATTTTTTTTCTTTGCCAACTTTCCCTTATTCACACAACCAAACTTCTTGTCAAGATAACACATCCCAATCACTCCTAGGTAGAGAAAATAAGCTCAAACTTTTATTTTGGAGTTAGACATAGATTTTAGGATTGTAACGACAAGGCAATTATGATAAGGCTCAAGAGGTGAAGTAAATGAATATCATAAAGGTAGGCCAAGGTTGTATTATGCGTGTATGATCAAAAGATGACCTAAATCATCTTCTAAGTTAATAGGATAATTCATTTCAGTAAATTCAAGAGCTCTAAAGTTGATAAATCCTGAACGTTCTCTTCTAGTGATCAGTCAAAATGAAGAAAATTGAAACTTTCAACGAATTAATACACTTTTCAAAAAGTAAGAGTAAGTTTATAAAATCCTAAAAAATAAGGAATGGCACAAAAGCTCACTTGGGTTATTAATCTCTACTACAGTCTCTCAAGACACCTAAGCTATGATTAATAATCCATTGGAGCTAAGTACAAGGTTGTCACAACGTGCTCAAAGTTGTTTGAAGATTAAAAAGTATAAAATGTACTATAACTAAGATAGTAAAGAAACTACCATAGTGTATTACATACTAATAACATACTGAAAATAACACTAATGCATCATAACTAACTACATTAACTAATAGAGAAATACGAAAACCATTTTATTATATTAAAAAAAATTAAATTTTAATTTACTGAGTCATGTGGTACTAAGCTGGTATATTAACATTAAAGCATAAAAAGAAAGAAACGAGGCAGGCAATGAGTCACTCCCCCCCAACTAAAACTAAACATTGTCCTTAATGTTCTAAACAAAGCACATGGACATATAAAGTAAAGCGAGAAAAGGAAGGATGTTGTCTCTAGGCGTGAATATCCAATGTGTATTTATTTATTTTTGTAATTACCTGCAAAATCATTAGTAGCAACAAGGAAAAATAGAAAATATAATACAACTACTTAGTAAATAAATTATGTTAATCAAGATTTTTATCATAAAATAATAACCGAAAATTTTGAGGATCTTCCCAGTGAAATAATTAACAGTGCGAAGACTTTTGGGATCCTCATAAAAATACAACTCCCCCCAACTAATGCTAGGCTCTAGGTCAGAGGAGATGATGCAAAATCTATGGCTTCCAAATTTTTTGTGGACAGTTACAAGAGGTATACCACACTTTTTAGGAATTATATGCAAGAAACGATCTTTAGTGTTGGTAGTTCCTATAATAGCCTCTATTTTAATACAAGGAGGTGGCAACGGTTCAATAAAAGGAGTAGGGTCTAAGTAATATTCTAATTTAGCTTTATTACCCTTCTCTTGTTCTAGAACATAATCTATGGAGATATGATCATAGGAATTTAATTTATGTTCTATGTAAATAGTTTTGGACTGGACTTGGATAAAGCTATCTATTTGGGCCTCAATGTCAGTATTACTCAAGAAGGTCAACCAGTCTAGCTGATTACTAGCTTCTTTTTGAAGTTTAAGATCATCTAATATGGGCCCAATATTTTCCAAGTCCTCTCTCAACGAATTTTGAAAAATAAAATTTTGCGAAGTGCATGTGCTAGAATCCTTACCATCCTCTTCCACAACACTTCTGCTTGTTCAATATTAGGGTATACATGACTTTCAAGCTTGGGATGAGAGCTTTGATTGATAGAAAGGATAGGTGATGGGCAACTTGGTGACACCACCTCTTCGGCCGAAAGAGGCGAGGGTTCATAATATTAAAAGAATCTAAATCGGATTTAGAATTTTCAATTAGGCCCTACCTAGGGTCACTATCAACGGTAGGGGTAGAGTCAATAGGTAACTCCTCCTTTCCCAATTGCGTGAAATCACCTAAACTCTCATTATCTTTAAAAACCTCATTCTCATCCTTGTAACTCTCCTCACTGTGTTTGTCGTCTATTGAGCTGCTCTGGACAAAGAGATTGTGCAATTTTATCCAGGCAGTGAAAGAGTTGATGTGTGGGGTTGTATATTGAGGAGAAGATAGTTCTACAACTTCATGCTCAATGGTTTAGTTTTGGAGTTCTTGTTGGTTTGTCACTTTCTCGAGTGAGTTGTTAACCTCATTCGGTATAAACCCGTCATTATCCTCCAATTCCATTCCATTGTTAGTGTCTTAAAATTTGGGTTGTAGTGTTGAAGGACTGGTATAGTCTTCTAAAGGTTGGCTAGCATATGCTTGTTGATATCTAGTTTCTAATTTATCAAGTGCACTATCTAGCCTTTTTCATTTCACTAAGCAGCAATTTTAACATAACATTATCCTCAACTTGGTTATTATCCTCATTATAACTATACGAAGTTTCGCCCCATTGTTGTTGATGATAGTCCCCCTCCCATTGCGTTTGTGGACAAGACTCGCCAAAGGGAAAGTCTTGGTACGTTAGGTAATCGTGGGAACTACTACTATTATTTCCCCATTGTGGTGGTTGGTAGCACTCAGGTTGATAATGCGCGTCATAAGTGGGTGCTTGCCAACTTGGGGGATAATGATTTTGATTACCTAATGTGTACTTATTTGTGGTGTTTGTGTTGTACGGAGGGTAATATTGATAAGACATGTTTATCGAAATTTTTTTTAAACAATAGAATTTTATTTATTTATTTACTAGATTTTTTTTCTTGCGAGAGGATAAATTCCAAAGTTTTCGTTTTTCGTTTGCTTGTTTGTTTTTTTTGTTTATTTGTTTTTGTTTTTTTGTTTTTTTTAAAGTAAGAAAAATTGGAAATAACTTACTAAAATTCTAACCTAGTTGCCTTCCCCGGCAACGGCGCCAAAAACTTGACACGACTAAAAAGTTGTGCGCTTTTGTGCAACACTCAAGTGTAGGTAATCGTCCAAGTAATACTGGATAAGTCCTGGTCGATCCTGTAGGGAAGGAATAGGAAGAAAATATACTAAGTTACAACCTAAAGAAAAAGAAAAGAAAATAAGAATGTAGGAGTTGAAGTTCTAACAATCCTACTTAATTAAATCAAACTAAATAATAAACTAAAGTATAAAGAAGCATAACTAATTAAACAGATTAATTAAAGGTGTCAGAAATATGAGAATCCGCATTGATCCTAACTATCTACCATACATACTCATTAACATTCTATGGAGTCCATTCCTTTTCAGCATTCCGTATTTTTCTAAAGATATAGAATCAATAGCCTTTTCATGATCGGGACTACATCATAGAAAACGGTTTAAAACAATGATTATTAGTTGCACTCTAAATGGTGTTAGCATTCAAAGTGCTTTTCAAAAGTCATTGAAGAAAATAGCCTTAAGGCTTTAAGTTCTAAAAAATATTGTGACAAACTGAGCTTATAGGGACAATTTGATGATAGATTTCTAAAACAGAAAGTCTTGGAATACTTAAAAGAATCATTTCAGGAATCAACAGGTTCGATCGATCGAAGCGCTCTCGATCGATCGGACAGCATCATCCTTCAATCGATCGAAATGTCTTCGATCGCTTGACTATGGCTCTGGTTCGATCGATCAAAATATCTTCGATCGATTGAGCCCAAGATTTCTAAAGATTGCATGGCAGAGGCTGGTAATCAATATTTCATCACATATTCCCAACGTTAAACTACGAAAACATGAATAAACTAATGTAGCAATAATAATCTAAAGCAATCATAATAACTAGATTTATAAACAATCAAATAAACAAAAGGAAAAGAAAAACCTGGAATAAATTGAATATAACTTGAAATAAACTTGAATCTTCAATAATCTTCAGTATATTAATGAAAAAGAGGAAGAAAAACATGAATCTAACCGAATCTACTCCTAATCTAACCCTAAAACTACCCTAAAATTGCAGTTTTTTGCGTTCTGGAGCGTCCCCTCTTCGTGTGGTATCAAAACGACATATTTAAAGGGTTCCTGTAGAGTTCACTCAACTTTTGGGGGAAAATAAAGTTCAATCGATCGAGCTTAGTTCGATCGATCGATCTCAATCGATTGAACTCTCTTCAAGCCCTTGAGCTTCTCTGATTTTGACAGCTCTGTGGACTAATGGGAAAATGGCCATAACTTTTCACTCGAACCTCGGATTGACCTCGCGTTTACAACCACGCGATCGTAACCCAAAGATCTACATTTCATATTTTTTGGGGAAATCTTCCAAATCTGAGGACATCATTGTCAAAAATGGCATTTTCTCGACTGCTTTCGTTGTTCTCTTCACCAGAATCACTTTCTTTAGCTCCACTTCAATGAAATACATTCTAGTACCTATAAAACAATGCAAAAACTTAGGTTTTAGCATTAACACAATAAAAAGAACATTGTTATTAGAATGCACCTAAATGTAAGGACTTTGGGGATTAAAGTATGCATAAAAGACCATGTAATACCCTATGAATATGCACTTTTCACCTCGAATCATAGCATATATAACAATAGCATCATAAATGATCATCACGTTGTTTGTATTCTTGAATGTACCAACTCAATATATCTCAACGGACATCGTCCCAATCCATCTGAAACAAAACATAGACTCTTGGGTCCACATTATTAGACACGTAGTCCCATACCTATGCTTTGTCATACCTGACACGAAGTCCCAAGCTCTGGCCAAAATTCTCCAATACATTCCATGCAACACGCCCAATTCACAACTCTCTTTGTAGCGTATACATCTTAGTCTCGGTCATGGTAAAACTGACACATCCCTTAGCCTCCGTGGATCTCCCGTCTCGGTCTTGGAGTAAGGTGATATTCATTTTATCTCTATCCGACTAAGTCGTGATGTATCCCTCTTAATCTCTATCGTGGACTAAAGTGACATATTCCTGTAGCCTCTATTCGGACTTCCCGTCCCGGTCATGGACTAAGGTAATATTCCTTTAGCCTTTATCGGATTAAGATTATAACATTAGCATAACCCTCAGTCTCGATCTTGGACTAACGTGACCATGCCCTTAGTCTCTATCAGATCTCTCTTGTTTCGGTCGTGGACTAAGACGACATCCCGTTAGCCTCTATTGGACCCGAGTGCTAACTACATCACAGTTACCACGATTCGTATCCCTTAGTCTCTCTTATATACTAAGGTGACATCACAAATATATTCTTTAGTCTCTCCCATGGACTGAGGCAATCCAGCCGGTATATCCCTTAGTCTCTCTCGTGGACAAAGGCAATACCACTAATATATCCCTTAGTCTCTCCTATGGACTAAGGCGACATCACAAATATATCCCTTAGTCTCTCACATGGACTAAGGCGATATAGGTAATCACAACCTCACATTTGTTTCCATAAAATGTATCCCTTAGCCTCTCCCGTGGACTAAGGAAATACAACTAATATATCCCTTCATCTCTCCCGTGGACTAAGGCAATAGAAGTATACTGCAACCCATATTGTACAATCTTCGTGATCGCATTTCCCATGCACCAATCATAAATAGAATCAACCTCTGTGGTTGACAGACCTACTACTATACAAGTCGGATTCTCAATTCGCTTAACAATATATTATCATCGTTATACAATTGGTTCCACTGTTCAATGCATTAGGCCCATTATTCAACGTGTATACTATTCCAATACCGCTTATACCAATCATCACATGATAATGTACAACTTAACAGTTCATCAGATATAAACAAACTAAAGATTTAACATTCTGTCATGTTCGATCGATTGAAGTCATTTCAATCGATTGACAAAAGTAAAGTTCGATCAATTGAACTAAGTTCGATTGCTCGAGATCGGTCTATATTCAATTGTTCAAAATCAATTCGATCGATTGAACGTTGGTTTTCTTCCCAAACTAAAATGAACCTTCCTCGTAAGTTTGGGGTCTGTAGACACCCCATTTTGTCGGCTATCAGATTTAGGAGACCCATAGCTTGGGGGTTCACAATGATCGTAAAAGACTCAAAAAGACTCTCGGAAGTCAGCTCTATCTCTCAGAATGCTCAGAATGACCAAAATGCCCCTAAAAGCCCGAAAACTCCCGGGTTTGGCCCCAAATTTTTGGAAACATGCTACGTCGTAAGAAAATTAATAAAATGAGTTTTTAAGAAAAATCAGATGAAATCGTCAGCTCCCAGAGACCCCCGGAAGTCCCGGAAGTTCCCAGAAAGTCCCCGTTGACCGATTTGACCAAGGTTTGACCAGGTTTGACCAAGGTTTGACCAAGTTTGACCGAAATCGTCCGAATTCACCAGAATCATTTTAAATCATAAGAAAAGTGTTAAAACAAGTTCCAAAAGAAAATCGAGCGAAAACACCAGCTCCCGGGAACTCCCGGAGGTTTCTAAAACTTCCCGGGAATCCCAGGTTTGACCAGTTTGACCAGAATTTGACTTTGGAACCGGGGTGCCGAAACAATTTTTAAAAATTTTTCATGGATACTAGAGGTCAATAGCTTTCCAACGGTATATCGCACATAATTTCTGGATTTAAAACGAATTTATTATGAATTTCCAAAGGCGAAAAAGGCGATCAAATCGGCTTTTATCGCGAATACCGCAAAACTTTTCAAAGTGACCTATCCCCGAACTATTTTTTATGTAAAGTAGACTCCATTACCTTTCCAACGGTATATCACAACCTCAATTTGGAGTTCATACGCATTTTCTGTGAATTTCGGACGAAATAGGGCCTTTTCGCGAATACCGGAACATCAGGGGGCCTAAACAGCATTATCCAGAAGAAGGG
Source organism: Hydrangea macrophylla (assembly GCA_033977485.1). Taxonomy (NCBI): domain Eukaryota; kingdom Viridiplantae; phylum Streptophyta; class Magnoliopsida; order Cornales; family Hydrangeaceae; genus Hydrangea; species Hydrangea macrophylla. Next base: position 87,028,780 of record CM066994.1, read on the forward strand.
AGGAGCAGTGCCGCCGCGGCACTGGCCCACTGCCGCCGCGGCAGTGGCCCAGTGCCGCCGCGGCACTCTCCCCCAGAACAGTGAGTTTTTGTAATTATTTTTGTGGTCCCATTTTGATTAATTAAAAGCCAAAACGACGTAGTTTTATGATTTCAGATGTTTGGAGCCAATGGGAACACTTTTAAAACCCCAAAACCACCCCAAGTTGGCCTATATAAACACCCCATTACTCCTCATTTTAGGGAGTCAAATGTGAGTTTTGAAAAGCTTGGGAGAGAAAGTTGTAGAGATAAGGTTAGAGTAGAGAGAAAAGAAGCATTCTTCTTTGATTTTCAAAACAAAAGTGAGTTCTAACTTTGTTTTCTACTTCATTACTTCCATTTATTTCAACATTCAATACTCCCAACCACCATTTTAGTGAGCATTCAAGAGAGTGGAAGCTTCTTCCATGTCTAGTGTCCATACATATGAGTGAAACACCAATCTACAAGTCTCATGCTTCATGAATATCATCTATTGATCATCATATATTTGCTTGCTTATTTATTGTTCATCCCTTCTTACCTCATTTCTTTTTTTTATTTTCTTTATTTACTTACTAGTTCATCATCATCCAAGTGATGACATGAAGTTTGGGGTGAGTGAATCCTTATGGATAGTAGCTCTTGACCTCAAAAACATGTTTGATAGATGATGATCATAACCTCAATACTTCCAAGGTATTCTTGGAATGTATTGAAGTTATGCTCTAAAAATAAAATAAATCTCTCCAACAATCTTGGAGATTCTTAATGATGAGTTTGATGTTGGTATTCTAAAGTGGTCATGATCCTTATTGAGTGTTGAAAATGTGCTTTCAAAAACATCTATTTCAAAACCCCTCTCAATCCCTCTCATTTGATTTCAAGAAATAAAACTTTGTTTTCCTCAATATCTCCAAAACAATGACCCAAAACAGTGAGCTGTTCAGATTCAAAGATTTGTTTTGAATTAAATACTCAAGTTATGATGATGAAACCACTTGGAAAACCTTCCCAATACATCATAGTTTGTCCCTAATATTTTCCATCAATTATAGAAATGTGAAAGTATTTGTTTTGGATGTGAGAAGTTCATATTCATAATCTGCCTCTGTTCTCACAGAATGTTTATCTAACTTCTTGCACTTATTCTGGACATTTTCATCACTGTACATATATCTTTTCTATTTTTTTTATAAAACTTGGGTGTCTTAGGAAACTTTTGGTATATAATGGGTCATCATAAACCTTTTCTTTGATTTATGAAAAATCATACAAAATCAGTCAACAGTGCAGTTTTTGTTTCTGAGTCATGTGTACATTCTGATTTCTTTCTTTTAATCTGTGATAGCTATTGATGTTTGGCTTTTTGGGTTATTTTCTAGACACAATAAGAATGATCTCAGATTTTTCTCACATTTTTCTAGGCACGTTTGACCTCCCATTATAATGTTGCAAAGTGCCATATGCAGTCTGTCCACTATTCACAGCAAGCACATTTCAACTTTTATTCTTTGATTTGATGCTCATATGCATTCCAAATTAGCTCACATCTTAGGAAGTAGTTCATACTACATTTGTATATATCCCATGTTGATTTAATCCATTCATTCATGCACATTTTAGACTACTAAGTCATTTTAGAAATCCATGAACACAAAACACACTACAACCCTTGCACATTTTTAGGTTCATACAATACATTCATACAAGATTTGGGGTTTTTGTAACTCTTAATCTAAGAAGATTATAAGGAATGGACTTGATCACACGTTCATGTTTCCCCTCGATCTAATCATCCTTTCTCATCCGTCCCGGGGATTGAGAGATCTTCTTTTCTCAAAAAAAAATAATAACATGCATCATTCTAGTTCGCTAAGCATATTTTGATTTCTTTAATTATTTGCTTCAAGAACAATTTATGTCCCCTTTAGATTAGGAAAACTTGATTAATTGATATATGATTAGACGATTTTTCCTAGGTTTATTTGTGTGATCTTTCACCTTACATTGCATGATATTTGATTTAGATCTTATGAATGATATTTTATCTTTAGATCTTCCATTTTTAAGCTTCTTATGTGATGTAATATACTATCATAGTATTAATTGTTGAACCATACATAGTATAAGATGATTATTTGGATGCTAATTGAGGCCCGTCGAAAGACGGGGCGAGTTGAGGGTGTTTTAGTCGTGACAAAGGCTCCTTCCTCTCTCGTACCAAAACCCCGAACCAAGTTCTTTGGTTATAAAGGCCGGTGCCCTTTATCCGTTTGAGTGAGTCAAAATTAGGTTTCTTGGTTCCTTAAAGACCAAGTGGCGACTCTGTATCTGTTTTCAACAGACCCTTTCATTTTCTTCCCTTGATTCAAATCAATTTCAAAACAATCTCGAACGAGAGAAGTGGTCCGAAGCCCGGTATCCACAATCTGGCGACTCTGCTGGGGATATTTATTTTAAAACAAAATAATGCAGAGGTTTGACTCATAAGAAGCATCCTTAAAATCATCTTTTTACTGTGTCTGGTTCACTGCATTGCACTCTTGCATTTCCCCCCCTCCGACTGTGTCTGAAACGCGGCGCTGACATTGTTCAGGTCTTGCTGTGCCAGGGCACAAGTCACCGTTGATACTGTACCTTCCAAGGTATATCAAAAAGAGTAAAAATCTCCGTACTGTCTCTCCGACAGTATATTGGAACTCTCGTCAATGGACCCTCTTTGACTAAACCCAGCCTTTGCATATAGATTCCTGTAGAACCTTTCATAGGGCTGTTGATTTATCTTTTCAGATAGGACAATGTGTTATAACTGCTGTATGCCCTGGCGGGATTACCTGCGCGGTGTAGATGCTTATGTGGCATAGAATAGAACCTCTTTCTTATGATTCCCAAGGCAATCACTCACATGTGATCACATTGAGTTGACTTGCCTAGGTACCATGATAAGGATGTCTGCTCCATGTTCACAAAGATATACACCGCAAACCTTGTTTGTTGATCCTGAGACATAGGAGTATGAAAACTTGCTAGACAGTATGATCACCATCATCACCTATTCCCGTCGTACATTCCTATTTCTTCCAGAAACTCTACCCAACTCATCAGGATATCCCTGTTTCTCCTAGAAACTCTGTCCGAATCACCCAGATTTCCTAGAAATCCATATTTCTCCCCAGATTACCCAGAAATCTCAATTTCTTCCAGAAACTCCGATATACTTATGTCCCCCAGATATTCTTGCTTCCCCCAGAATACCCAGAAACCTCAATTTTCCTTAGAAACTCCGATATACTTGTTTCTCCCAGAAACTCTGTCCAAATCTCTCAGATTACCCAGAAATCTCAATTTCTCCCAGAAATTCCGGTATACTTGTTTCTCCCAGAAACTCTGTCCAACTTACCCGAGTTTTCATGTTTTCCCATAAGCTCTATCCAAATCTCCAAGATTTCCCAAAAATTCCAACAACTCCATCCAAACTTCCCAAAAATGCCTAGATGTACCAATTTCTCCCAGAAATTCTGATTTCCCAATTTCTCCCAAAAAGCCCAGTCTAAATCAACCAAAAATTCCTATTTCTCCTAGAAACTCAAATGACTTCTAGAAATTTCTCCGAATCTTTCAAATCCCTATTTCTCCCAGAAACTCTGCATCCCGGAAATCCCTGTTGTCCCTTGGTGATCACACTGGAAAGTAAGGTTAGCACACTCTGTATGCCTAGGACCTTATTTGTTTAGCTGCTGTCTGTTAAAAATAGGAGCATCATATAGATTAGGGCTTGCATCCGCATGCTTGTCTCATGTACATACACAGTTCATGCCAGTTTGCACACACATATATCTCATAAGTCCACACAGTCTATCCCTTCTCATCATCACATGATCATCGATCTTCATCCTCCGAGTCTGATCCTTGTCATTTCAATTTGTAAGACATCACAGGTCCCAAACGTCGTCGTGCTACATTTTCTTCTTGGGATTAACAGCCCTCCCAGAAACAAACCTATGGATCACAAAAGCTTGGAAACTCGAGTCGCCAAGATGAGAACCACTATGACTCAGCTTTCAGATCACCTCACCCAGGTCCTAGGATTTCTTGAGAAAATGAGACCAGAAGTCCGCATTCACTCCGCTTGGACTCGTACACCGAATGATCAACTAGTCAGAATAACTGTGGATGCTAGAATGACCGCTATAGAACCTGCTGTTGAGAAGATTAGGGACGAGCTTGCGGAAATGACAGATATGATACGGCATTTGGCTAACCCACCACCCTCGATTCTGCTATCTTCCCGGTCAGCACCTTGTACTGAATGGTTTGGAAAATTAGCTGATCTTTGGATACATAGTTTGGATCAAGAAGCTCTTGACAAGCTCACCAGAATAAAGGATGCCATCAAAGAGGGACAGTTCAGGAATAATGAACCCCAACACCAGTCCAAGGGACCCAACTACTCCCTAGACTCCCCAGATATCCATGCACCTAACCACCAACCAATGGCCTACTCTCTCCGTCCATACCAGTCCATTCCACCAAATCGCCCTAAAGGCCCTCGCAAATTCTCCAGACTTGATATTCCCCTCTCCACAGCCTTAAACCACCTACTCAAAAAGGGCCACCTGCGACTCCTCCCTCACAAACCACTACCGGATCCCATACCCTCTCACTACAACATGAGCCTACAATGTGCTTACCACCAAAATCTAGGCCATGCCACCGATCAGTGCATCCGCCTTCGCCATGACATTCAAAATCTCATAGAGGATGCACCCCATCCTAATGCCATCTCCTATCTTGGCTTGGACCAACCACTCGACTGATCCCCTTCGCTGAGGCCCATGAATGTTGAACCTGTACCGGTGAAGTGATGGTGTTTGGAATTCTTGCTAGAAAACCAAATGAAGATGCTCTTTAGAAGAAGAAAAAAAAAAAAAAAAAAAAAAAAAAAGAAATAAAAAGAATAAGTGAGTCACTGTGACATTCCATTTGAGACCAGGTCGAGTCCAGTCGAGTCAGTTGTGTGTTTGTCTATTTCAAGTTTAGTCTTGTAGTCGAGTCCGTCTGTCATTGAGTTGTTAATTAGTCTGTAACCTTTCTCTTTGGATGGAATGAAGTCTCGTTTTGCCTAATCTGATGTGCCTTGTCATAGATGCATGAATCACTGAACCGAAGTGTCACTTTTCAAATTACCATGGATATTACTGTGCTAAAAAAATATATATATTTTTTACTCAAACAAAAAATCCTGAAAGGTCAAAGTCAATTTTGCGCTGACACTGAAGAAGAGCTGAGAATTGAATAGTCTTACTTTAAGAATTTAAAGATGCTTTTGCTTAAATCTCAAAAAGACATGCTTGGAACTGACTTGGGGCTTGCCCAACACCCTTTTCCCACCATTTCGAAGCCTTAAGCCCAATCCAATTGGGAGCCACGCAATCTGTCCGATTGAAAGCAATGCAAACTTAGCCCTTGATGATAGCCAAACATTTCAGTGAGTTTCATCTCCACTTTAAAAAAAAAAAGAAAAAAAAAAAAAAAAAAGAAAAAGAAAAGAAAAGAAAAAAAAGCTCGCTAGGTTGAAAACCCGAAAGGGCACCTAGGCAAAAGTTAGAGCTGAAAAAGGTGTTGATTTCCAAAATCTGACCCTAGCCAGTCGAAATGTTGGAGAAAATTTTGATGAAACAAATGAGAGAATCATACACTTCAAGATACATCTTAAGAACGTGCCAAGATCACAATTCAAAAGGCACGGAATGACCACAAATAAATTCCGAGAGCTGACATGCACATTCTGGAATTCTGAGATTGCAATTGAAAGATCTCACAAGAATCGACTACATTAAAAAGCAAAATTGACTGGCTAGGCGAAAGTGAAAAGGATCAATCCTCAAAACAAAACAAAAAGAAAAAGAAAAAGAAAAGAAAGGGAGATTGAAACTAAATCCTTTATTCAAAGCTACCATAAGTGGCTCAAGTTTGAACTTCTTTGACGATTGGTTTGAAAAACCCTCATACCTCAAACCCCTTATTTCAGACCTTGCCTTGAACTACGCTCGACCTGATTCCCACTCGGGGATACGTAGGCAACCGCATCGGTTCGGTCACCCCACCTACCCAAAAATTAACCCGCTTCTTCCCAACCATGCCCGAACTACGTTGGACCTGATCCCCACTTGGGGGGTACGTAGGCAGACTTTCAAAAAAGAAAAAAAGAAGGATGGCTCGCTAGGTCGAAAATCCAAAAGGACGCCTAGGCAAAAATTAGAGTTAAATCCAAGGTGAGCAATAACAAAAGAGAGAAAAGAGCTTGCTAGGTCACCTCACTGGTGCCTAGGCAAAAGTTATGAGCATTTGAGAGATTAAAGTCACGGTCCATGCCTCAAGCCAGAAAATCACCTTCCACACTAGGGGCAAACTTCGGCTACCCGCCTCGTTTGCCTGACTTTTACTATCTACCCTTCACACAAGGGGCAAACTTCGGTCACCTACCTCGTTTGCCCAAAACCTCCAATGAACCTTCCTCCAAACTAGGGGTAAACTTCGGTCATTTACCTCGTTTGCCTACCGATCCCACTTCATGCCCTTCAAACTAGGGGCAAACTTCGTTTGCCACCCAATCCCTATACACCAATGGTAAGCCTTCAAGTCACAAACATTGTCTTGAACATATGGAAATGGAGCGTCTTTCATTCCATAAGCTAAGGCACTAATTCAAAGCACATATTGAGAGAAGCAAAGAAATTGATTAGATCAGTAGGGAGGAATTTTCAAAAATAAGATTCACCATCAAAGTGATGCCACGTTAAGGAGAGAAGTAAACACAAAAGAGAAATGGTACATCATTTATGACAAAAGCACATTAAGTTTTGGCAAGTCGACCTTGTTTCATTTGGTGTCAAATGTGTCGTCCTCGTGCGTCAATGCCTGTCAAGTTTTTGAGTCTGTTGTAGTCTCAAATGTGTAAATCAACAGTGACTAATATAATTTTCAAATCAAGTTATAAAGAGCATGCCAATACAAGCAGGAGTACCAAACACCATTACTGCACCGGTCAAGGCATCAGCATGAGAAGCGTCAAAACTTGGGGAAGATTTCATCCCTTTCCAAACTGCCAAAAGCTAATCATCTTTCTTCATGCAACATAAGTCCATGAGTGGCTGTTGATCTATCATCTTTCTTCATGCAACATAAGTCCATGAGTGGCTGTTGATGATCTTCCTTTGTTCATGCAACATAAGTCCATGAGTGGCTGTTGATGATCTTTATTTCTCCTTGCAACATAAGTCCATGAATGGTTGTTGATCATCTTCGTTTATGCAACATAAGTCCATGAGTGGCTGTTGATCTTTCATCTTTCTTCATTGCAACATAAGTCCATGAGTGGCTGTTGATGATCTTCTTTCATCCTAGCAACATAAGTCCATGAGTGGCTATTGATCATCTTCGTTCATGCAACATAAGTCCATGAGTGGCTGTTGATCCTTCATCTTTCTTCATGCAACATAAGTCCATAAGTGGCTGTTGATCTTCCATCTTTCTTCATGCAACATAAGTCCATGAGTGGCTGTTGATCATCTTCGTTCATGCAACATAAGTCCATGAGTGGCTGTTGATGATCTTTTTTTCTCCTTGCAACATAAGTCCATGAGTGGCTGTTGATCTTCCGTCTTCGTTCATGCAACATAAGTCCATGAGTGGCTGTTGATGATCTTTCTTTCTCCTTGCAACATAAGTCCATGAGTGGCTGTTGATCTTCCGTCTTTCTTCATGCAACATAAGTCCATGAGTGGCTGTTGATGATCTTTATTTCTCCTTGCAACATAAGTCCATGAGTGGCTGTTGATGATCTTTATTTCTCCTTGCAACATAAGTCCATGAGTGGCTGTTGATGATCTTCCTTTGTTCATGCAACATAAGTCCATGAGTGGCTGTTGATGATCTTAGTTTCTCCTAGCAACATAAGTCCATGAGTGGCTGTTGATCTTTCATTTTTCTTCATGCAACATAAGTCCATGAGTGGCTGTTGATGACCTTCTTTCATCCTAAAGCAACATAAGTCCATCACTCTGCTCTTTCAAAATCAAAAACCTTAACTGCCGCAGGCCATCTCTGTATCCCTCATCACAAATAAAATGATACCTTGACTCCCATTTAAAAGGACGTATTTCCTTCTTTCTAGCAGAGTACATTATCCTCCAGCTCCCGGAGGCCCTGACCGGCCCCTTTGGATTGAGCGCCAAAAGAGATTCTCCGAGAACCCTACATCATCCCCCGAGGACAGAAACCAATAGATACCAGCTCCCGGAGGCCCTGACCGGCCCCCTTGGATTGAGCGCCAAAAGAGATTCTCCGAGAACCCTACATCATCCCCTGAGGACAGAAACCATAGATACCAGCTCCCGGAGGCCCTGACCGGCCCCCTTGGATTGAGCGCCAAAAGAGATTCTCCGAGAACCCTACATCATCCCCCGAGGACAGAAACCAATAGATACCAGCTCCCGGAGGCCCTGACCGGCCCCCTTGGATTGAGCGCCAAAAGAGATTCTCCGAGAACCCTACATCATCCCCTGAGGACAGAAACCATAGATACCAGCTCCCGGAGGCCCTGACCGGCCCCCTGGATTGAGCGCCAAAAGAGATTCTCCGAGAACCCTACATCATCCCCCGAGGACAGAAACCATAGATACCAGCTCCCGGAGGCCCTGACCGGCCCCCTGGATTGAGCGCCAAAAGAGATTCTCCGAGAACCCTACATCATCCCCCGAGGACAGAAACCAATAGATACCAGCTCCCGGAAGCCCTGACCGGCCCCCTTGGATTGAGCGCCAAAAGAGATTCTCCGAGAACCCTACATCATCCCCCGAGGACAGAAACCGATAGATACCAGCTCCCGGAGGCCCTGACCGGCCCCCTTGGATTGAGCGCCAAAAGAGATTCTCCGAGAACCCTACATCATCCCCCGAGGACAGAAACCGATAGATACCAGCTCCCGGAGGCCCTGACCGGCCCCCTTGGATTGAGCACCAAAAGAGATTCCCCGAGAACCCTACATCATCCCCCGAGGACAGAAACCGATAGACCCTAACCGGCTCTTTTGGATTGAGCATTACAAAAATCTGACCAACTACGAGAGATTCAGAGATGGATCCTGGTTTTAGGTCAAGAATTGAAGAGAGATTCTCAGAGAGTCCCCTACCATCCCAGCGGAAGATAGCAGAAGTCCGAACCGATTCTCCGGACTTGTCATCATAAGGATCGGCCAAAACATCACCCGCAGTCAAATCACCCCAATTCCCTTGACAAGCACTGTCTATTCACAATTCAAGGATCCGTGTCCACTGATTATCATGAGCCTTCTCACCTGTTAGTCATCATGAGTTTCCTCACTTATCGCGAGCTTCTTCACTCCGGTTATCTCACCTGTCAATTATCGTGAGCTACCTATTATGAGCCTCCTCGCTTTGGTTATTATAAAACTGTCGGTTATCATGAACTCCCTCACCTATGGGTTATCTTTAGTTGTCATCCTCAAAGACCCCACATCCGATCCCATTCGCTTGTAAAGCACACTTCCCGTAATTCCAGAAGTTTGCCCCTAGACCCAGAGTCTTCTAAACCTTGCTGTCCTTATCCGAGTCATCCACCACATCACGGTCGCAAACACTAGCACAACACCAGCCACTCGGAGTGGCTCACCCCACAACACTTGCTCATCCTAGGATCAGAAAACTAGGCATGATAGGACTCATCTATGAGATCATATCACATCCACACACAGCATATCATCCTCATATAGCATAGCATCCGCCTGATTGTTGTGTATGTGCATATGTAATTTATCCCTTTCGTGTCCCGAACTACGTCCTGGTCTGATTCCCCTTAGGATACGTAGGCAGCTCACGCGGAGCACGACCAGCACTGACCTCAGCATCTTTCTTTTTTTTTTCTCTTCATTGCATCTTTTGCAACGTTTTTTATCCTAAATCTATAGCCTCCAAAAGACTTGTCTCTTCAAAACTTTGGCACTCGCTTGCGACATGCGTTGCCTCGCAAGTTCATGCCAAAGAGGGGCAAACTGTAGACACCCCATTTTGTCGGCTATCAGATTTAGGAGACCCATAGCTTGGGGGTTCACAATGATCGTAAAAGACTCAAAAAGACTCTCGGAAGTCAGCTCTATCTCTCAGAATGCTCAGAATGACCAAAATGCCCCTAAAAGCCCGAAAACTCCCGGGTTTGGCCCCAAATTTTTGGAAACATGCTACGTCGTAAGAAAATTAATAAAATGAGTTTTTAAGAAAAATCAGATGAAATCGTCAGCTCCCAGAGACCCCCGGAAGTCCCGGAAGTTCCCAGAAAGTCCCCGTTGACCGATTTGACCAAGGTTTGACCAGGTTTGACCAAGGTTTGACCAGGTTTGACCGAAATCGTCCGAATTCACCAGAATCATTTTAAATCATAAGAAAAGTGTTAAAACAAGTTCCAAAAGAAAATCGAGCGAAAACACCAGCTCCCGGGAACTCCCGGAGGTTTCTAAAACTTCCCGGGAATCCCAGGTTTGACCAGTTTGACCAGAATTTGACTTTGGAACCGGGGTGCCGAAACAATTTTTAAAAATTTTTCATGGATACTAGAGGTCAATAGCTTTCCAACGGTATATCGCACATAATTTCTGGATTTAAAACGAATTTATTATGAATTTCCAAAGGCGAAAAAGGCGATCAAATCGGCTTTTATCGCGAATACCGCAAAACTTTTCAAAGTGACCTATCCCCGAACTATTTTTTATGTAAAGTAGACTCCATTACCTTTCCAACGGTATATCACAACCTCAATTTGGAGTTCATACGCATTTTCTGTGAATTTCGGACGAAATAGGGCCTTTTCGCGAATACCGGAACATCAGGGGGCCTAAACAGCATTATTCAGACGAAGGGAGGAGCAGTGCCGCCGCGGCACTGGCCCACTGCCGCCGCGGCAGTGGCCCAGTGCCGCCGCGGCACTCTCCCCCAGAACAGTGAGTTTTTGTAATTATTTTTGTGGTCCCATTTTGATTAATTAAAAGCCAAAACGACGTAGTTTTATGATTTCAGATGTTTGGAGCCAATGGGAACACTTTTAAAACCCCAAAACCACCCCAAGTTGGCCTATATAAACACCCCATTACTCCTCATTTTAGGGAGTCAAATGTGAGTTTTGAAAAGCTTGGGAGAGAAAGTTGTAGAGATAAGGTTAGAGTAGAGAGAAAAGAAGCATTCTTCTTTGATTTTCAAAACAAAAGTGAGTTCTAACTTTGTTTTCTACTTCATTACTTCCATTTATTTCAACATTCAATACTCCCAACCACCATTTTAGTGAGCATTCAAGAGAGTGGAAGCTTCTTCCATGTCTAGTGTCCATACATATGAGTGAAACACCAATCTACAAGTCTCATGCTTCATGAATATCATCTATTGATCATCATATATTTGCTTGCTTATTTATTGTTCATCCCTTCTTACCTCATTTCTTTTTTTTATTTTCTTTATTTACTTACTAGTTCATCATCATCCAAGTGATGACATGAAGTTTGGGGTGAGTGAATCCTTATGGATAGTAGCTCTTGACCTCAAAAACATGTTTGATAGATGATGATCATAACCTCAATACTTCCAAGGTATTCTTGGAATGTATTGAAGTTATGCTCTAAAAATAAAATAAATCTCTCCAACAATCTTGGAGATTCTTAATGATGAGTTTGATGTTGGTATTCTAAAGTGGTCATGATCCTTATTGAGTGTTGAAAATGTGCTTTCAAAAACATCTATTTCAAAACCCCTCTCAATCCCTCTCATTTGATTTCAAGAAATAAAACTTTGTTTTCCTCAATATCTCCAAAACAATGACCCAAAACAGTGAGCTGTTCAGATTCAAAGATTTGTTTTGAATTAAATACTCAAGTTATGATGATGAAACCACTTGGAAAACCTTCCCAATACATCATAGTTTGTCCCTAATATTTTCCATCAATTATAGAAATGTGAAAGTATTTGTTTTGGATGTGAGAAGTTCATATTCATAATCTGCCTCTGTTCTCACAGAATGTTTATCTAACTTCTTGCACTTATTCTGGACATTTTCATCACTGTACATATATCTTTTCTATTTTTTTTATAAAACTTGGGTGTCTTAGGAAACTTTTGGTATATAATGGGTCATCATAAACCTTTTCTTTGATTTATGAAAAATCATACAAAATCAGTCAACAGTGCAGTTTTTGTTTCTGAGTCATGTGTACATTCTGATTTCTTTCTTTTAATCTGTGATAGCTATTGATGTTTGGCTTTTTGGGTTATTTTCTAGACACAATAAGAATGATCTCAGATTTGTCTCACATTTTTCTAGGCACGTTTGACCTCCCATTATAATGTTGCAAAGTGCCATATGCAGTCTGTCCACTATTCACAGCAAGCACATTTCAACTTTTATTCTTTGATTTGATGCTCATATGCATTCCAAATTAGCTCACATCTTAGGAAGTAGTTCATACTACATTTGTATATATCCCATGTTGATTTAATCCATTCATTCATGCACATTTTAGACTACTAAGTCATTTTAGAAATCCATGAACACAAAACACACTACAACCCTTGCACATTTTTAGGTTCATACAATACATTCATACAAGATTTGGGGTTTTTGTAACTCTTAATCTAAGAAGATTATAAGGAATGAACTTGATCACACGTTCATGTTTCCCCTCGATCTAATCATCCTTTCTCATCCGTCCCGGGGATTGAGAGATCTTCTTTTCTCAAAAAAAAATAATAGCATGCATCATTCTAGTTCGCTAAGCATATTTTGATTTCTTTAATTATTTGCTTCAAGAACAATTTATGTCCCCTTTAGATTAGGAAAACTTGATTAATTGATATATGATTAGACGATTTTTCCTAGGTTTATTTGTGTGATCTTTCACCTTACATTGCATGATATTTGATTTAGATCTTATGAATGATATTTTATCTTTAGATCTTCCATTTTTAAGCTTCTTATGTGATGTAATATACTATCATAGTATTAATTGTTGAACCATACATAGTATAAGATGATTATTTGGATGCTAATTGAGGCCCGTCTAAAGACGGGACGAGTTGAGGGTGTTTTAGTCGTGACAAAGGCTCCTTCCTCTCTCGTACCAAAACCCCGAACCAAGTTCTTTGGTTATAAAGGCCGGTGCCCTTTATCCGTTTGGGTGAGTCAAAATTAGGTTTCTTGGTTCCTTAAAGACCAAGTGGCGACTCTGTATCTGTTTTCAACAGACCCTTTCATTTTCTTCCCTTGATTCAAATCAATTTCAAAACAATCTCGAACGAGAGAAGTGGTCCGAAGCCCGGTATCCACAGGGTCCTTTTCTGCCTTCCGAAACACATATACAGGAACAGATCTTTGCTACTAAGTGAGTATAGGCACTCACCGTTAATGTCGATGACGCCGGTGACGTGTGGGGTGGCTGCGGGTTCCTCGATGAGCTTTCTCTCTTATTTTTCCTTCTCTTTCTTGGTCTATTCTCTTTCTCTCCTTCTGCTCCTTCTTCTCTTCTCTCTTCTAGCCTAAGAGTGTGTGTTTGTTTATGATTTGTGTATGTATATATATATATATCTGGGTATGTGTATATATATGTATGAGTATATAAATATAAACTACATATCTCTCTACTCTCTCTCAAATTTCACTAACCTTGGAAGTGTGTGTATATGTTACATATATATAGGGAGGGGGAGGGTGCATGTGGCAATCTACGTATACTGACAATAACAAGTTCGATCGATCGATTAAGAATAAGTCAGTCAGGGTTGGATCAGTTGAGATGGGTTCAATGGCTTGAGAAAGGATTCCACATCATAATTTAAGTCGGCAGAGTTTCAAGTGATCAAACTAGGTTCGATCGATTGAAGAAACATAAGTTTGATCACTCGAAGGAAGTTCGATCGAAATAGACTGAAATTACAGGAACTGTAAGTATCAACATATTGCATCTTATTAATATCAAAAGTATGATAAAATTATAATGAAATTACAGGATATTACATCATCCCCCCCCAAATAAAGATTTCATCCCCGAAATCCGAATTAAGCATCGTTAAATAAATCTGGAAACTTCTCACCCGACTCTACAACCCAATAAGCTTCTTCTTCGTCGTGAAGCTTCCATTGAATCTTTACCAATAGAATTTCCTTATTCCTCAGCTTCATAATGCCTCGATCCAAAATTTGCACTTGCCCTTTGCAAAATGATACATTATCATTAACCTCGATGTCCTCAAAGTTGATCCATGACTCGGATTATGAGCACACTTCCTTATCATGCTAACGTGAAACACGTTGTGTACCCCTGACATCTTAGGCGGCAATGAGAGTCTATAGGTAGCCTTTCCTACACATTCGAGAATCTCAAACGGTCCAATGAAACGCGGTGCTAATTTTTCTCTCTTCTATCCAAATCTGACAATCCCTCACACTGGAGATACTTTGAGTAGCACATGATCTCTAATACTGAATTCCAAACTCCGACGACGTTTATCGATGTAACTCTTGTGTTTACTCTACGCCATTCGAATCCTTTCTTTTATGATATGGATCTTCTCATTAGTTTCCCGAACTAATTTAGGTCCAAGCTATTGATTGTCTCCAACCTCTACCCATACAAGGGCGCTTGACACAGTTTTCCATATAATGCATCGAAGGGTGGCATTCATATGCTTGAATGGTGGCTATTGTTGTACGCAAATTCTATCAGTGGTAGATAAGTCTCCCATGAGCTCTTAAAATCAATAACATACGCTCACAGTATGTCCTCCATCACCTAGTTAACTCGTTCAGTCTGTTCATTAGTCTGTGGATGAAAGGCTATGCTCTAGTTTAAGTCAATCCACAACTACCCAAATAACATCGTGGTTTTGCTAAGACCTTGGCAATCCTACCACGAAGTCCATAGTGATATGTTCCCACTTCCATCTGGGAACTAGTAGTTATTGTAGAAGTCTGGGTGGTTTATCATGTTCCACTTTCACTTGCTTATATGTAAGACATTAAGACACATGCTCAGCAACTTCTCGCTTCATTCCCTCCTACCAGAAGTTCCTCTTCAAATCTTTATACATTTTTGTACCTCCTGGATGGATAATCATTCGTGTCTTGTGAACTTCGTCTAGTATATCCTACCTAAGATTATCTTTATGCGGCACACAATGTCTACCTTTATATCTAAGTGCTCCGTCTGAACTAATACTCCAATTCTCTGGTTGTTTTATCGTGTTGCTCATGAACCATTCCTGAAGTCCTTCATTCTTCTTCTATGCCTCCAAAATACAACTAATGAGTGTTGATTATACTATGAGACATCCAAAGTGTCATCCTTTACTTAGATATGAGGCTCGAACACCAAATTTAACCAATGTTTCCAGTGCCTACCATTCTTTGACCATAAGTGAAGCTACTACTATCCTCCTGGGCTGCCGACTCAATGCATCGGTCACTATATCTGCCTTTCCAGGGTGATATTGCAATGTGAAATCGTAGTCCTTTAACAATTCCATCCAACGTCGTTGCCTCATCTTTAACTCCCTTTGAGAGATCAAATATCTCAGACTTCTGTGATCCGAGAATAGATCGAACTTCTTACCATAGAGGTAGTGCCTCCAAATCCAGAGTGCAAAGATAATTGCGATTAGCTTGAGGTCATGCGTAGGGTAATTTATCTCGTACAACTTCAATTATCGTGATTCGTACGCGATTACCTTTCTGTCTTGCATTAGGACACATCCGAGTCCTTGATGTAATGCATCACTATAAGTGGTGAACTGCTCACTGCTCTTTGGTATTGCCAGTACTAGTGTAGTAGTCAATCTTTTTTTCAGTTCCTGGAATGCGCATTCATGCTTATTACCCCATTCAAACTTCAAATCCTTCTTCGTAGTCTGATAAGAGGAGCTGCGATCTTGGTGAATCCTTCCACGAATATCCGATAGTATCCATCCAAACTAGGAAAGTTCTGACTTGTATTATGGTTGTTGGTATATTCCAATACAAAACTATATCTGTCTTTGACAAGTCTACGGCTATTCCATCTTGCCAGATGCATGTCCTAAGAACATGACCTCTTTTAGCCTGAAATCACACTTGCTGAACTTTGCATATAATTAGTTATCCTGGAGGGTCTGTAGTGCGATCCTTATATGTTCTTCATGTTCAACCTCAGTCTTTGAGTAGATTAGAATATCATCTATGAACACGATAAAGAACTGGTCCAAGTAGGGTCTAAATACTCTATTCATTAGGTCCATGAATACCGCTGGGGTATTGGTTAATCCAAAAGATAACCAAGAATTCATAATGTCCATACCTCATCATAAAAGCAGTCTTTGAGATATCCTTGGGTCTAACCAACAGTTGGTGATATCCTAATTATAGATCGATCTTCGAGAAAGTCGTCGCTCCTTGAAGTTGATCAAATAAATCGTCAATTCTAGGGAGTGGGTATTTATTCTTAATCGTGTCCTTGTTGAGCTCCCTATAGTTAATACAAAGTCGTTGACTTTCATCCTTCTTCTTAACAAATAGCACTGGCGCTCCCCAAGGCGACGTGCTGGGTCAAACAAACTTAAGATCTAACTCTTGTATTTACTTCTTTAGTTCTTGCATCTTCGTTAGTGCCATCTGATAAAGAGCCTTCAATTATTGTAAAGTACCAGGCACTAACTCAATGCATAAGCCAATCTCACATTTAGGTGGTAATCTAAAATATTCTAAAATACATCCTTAAAGTCTCGAATTACAGGAATCTATGCAACAGTGAGTTCCAAACTCGAGCTCTTGATAGTTACGAGAAGGCTAGTGAGAAAAGCATTACTAGTGGGGTTGCACTGAAAATCAAAAGGTTGACTTCCTAGTACTATAACTGTAATCCTCTTGGCACAATCCAACTTAGCAGGATACTTCGTGAGCCAATCAATTCCTAAGATGATGTCAAATTCCTTCATTGACAAAATGAATATATCTGCGGGGAAAAAGTTAAAGTACAGTCCTTGCACACTTTTCCTAATTACAGTTACTCCCAAAGGTGATACCGCATTCATGGCTATATCAAGCGCCTGGGTACTAAACCCAAAAGTTTAACAATTTTGATAGTAAAAAATGAATTCGAAGCACCATTATCAAATAAAACCTTAACTCGAGTGCTGAATTAGGGGTGTCCACGGGTCGGGTGAGTCGGGTTTAGCCCTCACCCGATCATCCACCCGAATAGCAGTCGGGTTAGACCTTCTCCACCCGTGATCCACTCATCATCCATCGGGTTCGGGTGAGTTCGGGTTCGGGTGGTTTCGGGTTGGGTCGGGTGAAACCCGACTAAAAACAACAAAGTGAAGAAAATTTGTACAATGTAAACAACTAAAATTCTGAGGAACAACAATTATAGATCTGTAAAATAAAAACAATTATACATTAAGTTAAGTAAAAACAACAATATGTAGATGATAGATCTGTTATCCAAAAAAAACACACACACACACAAATTGTAGATATGAAGAAAAACTTAAGAACAATCGCTATAGAGCTGTAAAACACACACAAATTATATACATACATATATACATGCACATTCAAAGTTTTATTGCATAGTCTGTAATTAAAAAAAATATTTTTTTTAATCATTTGTGTACAGTCGGGTCGGGTCGGGTGTAGTCGGGTGTTTGAAGGGAGAAACCGACATCCATCCGAAACATGTTCGGGTTTGACTTGTGAAACCCGTGACTCAACCAAACAGTCACGGGTGGGGTCGGGTTCGGTCGGGTGGGATCGGGTTTGGTCGGGTTCGGTTTTTGTTGGACAGCCCTATGCTGAATAATGTAAGAGTACCTTCCATATTCTGCTGCTCGGCTTCATCATATCCTACGACCTCTGGGATGATAGCATTCAAACGAGTCTGTCCAACTGGGCCCTAAACAACTGGTCCCTTGTATCCTCCACAGGGTGATTTGCAGTTCATACTCATGTGGCCACGCTTACCACAGTTGTAGCACATAACTTTCGGACAATTTTGGTTCCTAGCAGCTGGGCAGTCCTTTACCAAATGACTAGGTCTTCTACAGTTAAAACATCCATCGGTGTTGCCTCTGATGGTGACAGGTAGTCTATGCGTGGGACGTGCTTGGGTTATAGCATAGCGGTTCTGGGAAAACGCAGGTTGTGGCTTCCATTCTCCAGTCCAGTTGTGCTTGTTTCCTTGGAACCGCATCAGAGGTCTCGGTCCTTGGTTACTCATGAGTGGTGATCGATTCTCAAAATGTCCTTGTTCCCGACCGTTAATATCCTCATAACCGATTGCCATCCCTTCCATAGCTTTGAAGGTTTGACCTTGATGATTTAGAGTCATCCGTTATAGTGGTAGGGAAAGACCTTGGTGATACTGCCTGTTCTTCTTCTCTGGGGTATCGATCATATGAAGAGCAAAACGAGATAAACGTTCAAACTGCACCGTATACTCCTTTACAGTAAGGCTCCCTTGCCTTAGCTCAATGAATTCTTTCTCCTTCTTGTTCCTCTCCTTTTGAGGAAAGTAGTTTTTTGAAACGGCCCTTTGAATTTGATCCAGGGCATCCTTCTGGCCGCATCCTCTCCAATGGTCACCTTCTCTAATTCCCACCAATCGGTTGCCACATAAGTCAACTAAAATGTCATCGGTTGACGCTTCTCGATCTTATTACATCCCAGGATATCAAAGATTGCTTCTGTCTCTCGTAGCCACTATTCTACTTGCCACAGCTCGGTATTCTCGCCAAACTTCTCCTGATGATAATGATAAAAATGTTGTACTATGAGATCCTCAACTGGCCTTGGAGGTGGTCTATGATTATTTCCATTGTGCATGTTAGGATTCTTGATCCGTTCCATCCTTTGCACAAAGGCTTCAAACAATCCAGTCGGATCAGCAGACTGGCGGTGCATTCTCAATCTGTGCAGGATGATTTCGGGTAGGCATTCCTGCCATCGATGCAGTAGGGTTGGGTACCTACATGCGTCTATCGGGTAGTCATCAATCCAGAAATAATCACAGAAAGTAATTTGCAACTAAACATAGTAGTTATAACTCTTATAACATTAATAGCATGGAGAACTCCATAGGGACGATCTCCCAAAACATTACTTAAAGTCAACCCCTATCTCAAGGAATCCTAAGGTCAAACTCAAGAAATGTCGGACAATTGGTGAATTCTACTACCAAACCTAGGCTAGGATACCAAAAATTCTGTCATGCCCTGCAGTAGCAAAAATAGAGAAAATAAATTCCTTTTGGGCCCGTAGGCCATGATAGTTGAAAGATACCACATTGTCCATAACCAAAGTCTAATCATCAGAGTAATGAATCAAACCATGCATTGAAAGTTCTAAGATCGTTATATGAAATTAGAGTTTACTACTAAACTTTTACAATCTTATGTATAAGCAAAAACATAATTAAAGTAATACGACAAAATACACCGGTTGTAACTATTATAGAGTCTCTAAAAACATAATCATAAGCTATCAATAGCAAGCTCCAAGTCTTTAGCTAGCATAATAGTCAGTGTAGACAACTAATTTTGACTACACTGATAGGATTTAGGGTCGACAACATCTTGGAGGATTCAATGATGAAAAGTACCCCGTGGGAGGTACTGGATTCCACATAATTGAAAGATTGAACTTCGAAAAGTGACTTTAAGCTCAGAAAAGCCCTTTTCCATGAATAAATCCCAGTTTTGTCAAAATCGTCTCTCAGAATTCATATTCACTCAGGGTTATATGAACATAAAGTGTTCTAAATGCAGTATTCTAGGTATCCAGAGATTCAATTTTGGAAAAGACGACGAAAGTTCTGGAGGACTTCCGGACGTCAATTAGACTTCAATTTTCATTAGAAAACCTCCTGAGATATTTTTACACTGAAATTCAACTCAACAGCTTTCCAACAGTATGTAAACGGATGATTTCAAACACCAAAAAACATTTTTACAAAAATCTAGAAAAGTAGTGAAGGTAATATTTTATACAGAGCTTGAGGGCAACCAGAGGAGGACAAAATGTAGATGGTGGGTCCCATAAGGGGGTGGCGAGTCCCACCTTAGCCGCCTCCCACATGTTGCCCCCTCCATTGAGCTTTTTGAGTTCCAGACCCTTCTAGAAGCCTCCCACTGCGAGGAAATTGCCTGGAAATTGCATTTAGGCACCGAAATGGCCATTTTAACCCTTTTCTGCTCTCTAAAAATCCTGTTTATAGCCCTATAACTTAAGAGTTAAGTTTTTAAAACTCTATATATAGATCCATATGAGATCATCTTTGACACATAAGAGAATATAGACACACAAGTACATATAGAGGAGAGTATATTGAAGAGAGAAGTACATACAAGTGGATATACTTGCAAAATACTTTCAATTTAAGAGAGACTTCTAGAGAGATGAAGTGAGTTATGAATTAAAACTTTTTTTAAACTAATCTCAAGATAACTAGATTAGATGAATTGGACATCAATTGCCTCCATTAACTCCCATGGATGAGTGCTTGAAGAGCTTGAAGCACACTTGAAGAAGAAGAATCTTCAAATCAACTTTGATCATATAATTGAGAATCCTCCAAGAGGTAAACATCAATATTCATCTCTAATTCCTATTTTTTATATATAGATCTATAAGACTTGGATCTAGTTTAGTTTTGTTTTATTTGTTAGAACACTCATCTTCTTCCTTTCTTGTTCTCTTTGGTTTTTCGCAAGGATTATGAATATGTAATTGGATTTAACTAATTTAAATCATAGCTCTCAGATTTTACGAAAAATCGAGAGGTGGTAAAACTTTGATTCTAATATACATCACGATACGAGATAATTAGGCTCTAAGATTTTAACCAGAGTTTCTATGGACTGAAGCCTTTCATTATTATCTATTAAAACGAACTTTGGTTTTAGTTTTACAAAATCACCATTTTTAC
Source organism: Hydrangea macrophylla (assembly GCA_033977485.1). Taxonomy (NCBI): domain Eukaryota; kingdom Viridiplantae; phylum Streptophyta; class Magnoliopsida; order Cornales; family Hydrangeaceae; genus Hydrangea; species Hydrangea macrophylla. The sequence continues at coordinate 87,049,813 of CM066994.1, forward strand.
ACCATGGAAATGCAAAAATGAATTCCATGTATACAATCACATAATCAATCAATTTAAACTGTAATCATGTATAAATTTGCATTACAAGTGAGATAATAATTCACACTGTGATAAGAGATAGGAGTTTTTGTGGAAAGAGATAGCAAAATATAAAGACCCACTTCAAGCTTGTGGCTATGGAGGTAAGAGTTCTCTCTCTCTAAAATTTTCTGTAAAATACTCACTGAGTATCTCTCTCTGTCTCTCTCTCTCTCTTTCTCTCTCTTTGGATTTCAGTTTTGAAATCTCCAGAATATGTGAGTTATATAGAACTCACAACTTGGGCTCCAAGTTGTGAATTGTAAGCCTTACTCTACAAACTCAAATTAGTTTATCAATTTACATTTATACATAAAATACACAGCATGTATATGTATACGTATATGTAATAATTTGAATGTAGGAGTCAAATAGAGTACTAGGGGTCAAATGCAGTTGTTTAGGTATTTAGTTTACGGCTGCAGACACCCCAATTTTGACCAAACGTCAAATCTAGGGATTGGTTACCTCTCAAAAGACCGATGATGACAATGGCCGGTTACATTCGAAGATTTTCCAGGAAATTCAAAATCTTCAATTGATTCTTCAAAGACAAATTTCAAAATTAAAAAATAGAAAATATAAAAAGGAGAAAGAGGAAAGAGAGTTCGGGTATTCGGGAGAAACCCGAACAATGAAGAACATGTGAGAAACCCAGTCTGGGAACCAGTTTTTAAGAGGATAAAATAAAAAATCTTGGAAAAGAAGAAAATACAAAAAGAGAGTAGTATATTTAGATATATACCATGCACATGGTTGATACCATGCACATGGGGGATCTTAATGCAAATATATATATACATGGAATAAAAAAATTTTGGTTTACACCAACATATCTTTTGAAAATTAAAAGTAGGGCAAAATTCAGTTAGCCCCGGCACCCGGAAAACCCGGCGGCACTCACTGAGTGCCTCCTGGCATTCAGCGAATGCCGCCCGGCACTCAGCGAGTGCCGCCTGGCATTCAGCGAGTGCCGCCGAATGCCGTCGTTTGCCGCTGGCTGTAACAGACTGCTTTTCTCACATGTTCTAGAAGAAATCTTTGCACATGGGTCTCCACCCCGAATTTACCCATTTATCCTTGAATTAATGGTCTATATAAACAAACTTTCATATTCATTTTTGGATATACTTGAATACTTGAATCAACACACACACACATATACTTGAAATTAGAGAGAAATACAAGAATCATATAGAGAGAATTGAGAAGAAAAGAGAAGTTTTCTTGAAGAACTTGAAGAATTTTAAGAAGAACTTGAAGATCTTGGAAGAGCTTTACAAAGAAGTTGAAGAATTCCTTGAGGTTTTAGAGGTAACCTCTCAATCACTTGATAGAATTAGGCCATTCAATCACAAGTTCATAGTTCTAGGAACTTTACACATTTTCAAAACCTCTCTTCTTACCTCATTTCATCACACACCACTTAGAACTTGTGATTGAATCTCATAATATTTCATTGATTTGGATCTAATTGATGCCTTGGGTTTAAAATAAATTCAATTTTGAAGAGTTTGTGTTCTTAGTTTCTCTAAACAAACTTTGATTTCTTATTTCTACCATTTCTTGTAAGGCTCATGAGATTTTACATATCCTAGTGAGCCTCTTTGAGTTTTGATTCCTTAGTTTCCTATGATCTTATGATCCATATGGAGATTAAAATGAAATCATAGTCATAATCTACACATAATTGTTGAGATTCAAGTCTTAATCCATGACTTGAACCTCTTCATTAAGAAATCTTATGGAATCCTTACTATATTCCAATGGGGTTTTAGTAGATTTTTTTAACTTCATTTAGTCTCCAATGACCATCAAGTGGTAGGAGAAGAAAGTGTTAATTAAAGTTTATTCCCATGGCTTGAACTAATCCTTCTCTTAGGTTTTAAGAAGTCTTTCATACTTCATCTAGAACCTATGAGTATGTATGTCTCTAACTCCAATGACCATCAAATGGTAGGAGTGATAAGTTGAATTCAAACTTGGGTCCATAGGTTTGAGTTCTTTATTTGAGGATTTTGTGAAGTTCATTTCAATACTTCATCAAGATCCATAAGTGCAATATGTCTCATAGTCTTCAATGACCATCAAATGGTAGAAGAAGTAGTTTGGTTTGAGCCCCAACTTCATGTTCTAATAGTTGAGGCCAATCAATAAACTTGAACTAGCAAAATGAAACAGTGGGTTCATAAACTGTTTTTGATCAAGGATTTTTAGTTTGAAATCCGACCGTTGGAATCGAATGAAACCAACGGGAAAATGTTCATAACTCATTGTTTTACCATTGTGATTTTTGTTTTAGCAAGATCATGTGGTTAGAAGGGTTTGATCATGGTTTTTGTGAGCTAATTACAATCTGTCCAGAGTTCTAAAATGCTTTCAGAATAATAAGTCTGTTTTGAAATTAATAAATCAGAACCCTAATAAAGTTTTCGGGATCTCAAATAATTTTTTATAAGTACCTTAATGCGTTAGGAGGGTACCCTAAAAAGATCTAAGTGTTTCTCATTTTTTTACTATTTTTAGAAAATCATACAAGATCTCTGGACAGAGAGTTGCAGAATCCTGAGTGAGGTCTAGTATTTTCAGTATTCCCGGAGATCTAATCGTTGAAATCTTGATTTTCAAGTTGGGTTAGAAACTAGACTCACAGAGGCATGACATATCCAAAAATCAGTAAGATCCAACCGTTGAAAGTATTTTATTTCCATTTTTGAACGTCGGGTCTGCTCTCTGTAAATCACAAAAAACTGCTACTGTTTTTTCTTTATTCCAACTCAAATAGTCTCTTAATGGCTTAGGACTCAAACCATGTTTTGAATAATGATAATTTAGATTAACCCAGAGGCTTAGTGATCCAAATTAGTGAATAAGTTCATGTCCCATTCTTGTTCATATTCATGCATTCATTCATACATGTTAATATTCATAAGTAGGACTTATCTCTTGTTTAAGTTGTATCTAATTGAACATGACTTAGGATTAACTACTCTTTGATATTATATCTTGTCTAAAGAATCCGTACTAATCTTTGTTTTGTAGCGCATTTGAGGTACAACTTCTCCTCCCTTTTCTAGTTTAATTCTTTTCTTTGATTTTGAATTGATTTTCAACTCCATGTGCGACACCTTAGCCTAGGTTTTGCCTTATGTGTATATATGTGTTAGAGATTTTTTCTTAGATTTATTTTGTTCTTGCATGCATTGCACGTTTAATTATTCGCGGCCGGATCCCGGGTATGTTTTCTAGTTCTCTATTGCATATCATGTTGCTTGCTACTTGAATTACGTGGCTTATGAATGATATTTTGTCGTTAGCAATTTTACACCATTTCCAACATGCTTGTGTGATGTATACCTATATATGTATTAATTGAGGGCATGCTTAGATTATTAATTTGATTAAAAAGGATGTTGAGTAGAGGCCTATCGTGAGATAGGATGAAAGGGGGTGTTTTAGTCCGCCGGGCTCCTTCCCCTTTCATTCCATAATCCCCGGACCCAGTTTATCTTTGGTTTCGCAAAAGATCAGTTTCCTTTTAAATGGTTTCTTAATTTTCCTTTTAAAAATTAAGTGGCGACTCTTTGAATTTGAAAAAAATGTTTTAGAAATTGATTTTGAAAAACTGTGGGTAAAAGAAAGAAAAACCCTGCGATATCCACAACGGCCCAACATTAACACACACAAAGTAATCATAGCCAAACAAGGCATAGGCAACTAGTCTAAGAATCTCTTAGGGTGTTTGGCAAAATAACTTATAGCACTAAATTAACAAACTCACATAAGGCACTCCCAAACAAGTCCAAAATAATCATTAGCTGTATTAAATGTGTCTAAAGCATATGTTAAGTCTTGCTTAAAGTAAATTTTCTATATTTTTCTGGTGATCATCGCGGCGCGGTCAATTTTCATTCATAAACTGGTATTTTAGCGGCGCAGTGATCACCAGAAAAATACAAAAAATTTATATTAGTGTTAGAAATAATTTTCCGGTTATATAAAAATATAGATTGAATTGAAGTAAATTTTTTTACTGTCTTGCAATTATAGTTTTGAAATCATATTACCAATATTTCTCAATTCAAAACAATTACGATTTGACCCCAAATAAAGAATTACCATTAAATAAAACAAGTAATAGGAACAAAATATTGAAATTATATTTAACAATTAAATAATAAAAAATAGGTTGTTACATCCTTCCCCTCTTAAACAGGATTTTGCTCCCGAAATCTAGACTAATTAGTCATGAAACAATTCTGGGTGCTTCTTCCTCATATCAGTTTCCACTTCCCATGAGGCCTCATTCCCGTCATGGTGATTCCATTAAACCTTCACCAGCGGGACATCCTTATTCCTCAATTTCTTGATACTCTAATCCAGAATTTTCACGGGCCTTTCCTTATAGGAAACGTTACGACTCGACTCGATATCGTCAAAACTAACTATATACGAGGGATCTTGTGTGTATTTCCTCAGGATACTCACGTGAAATACATTATGAACCCCAAACATCTTTGGTAGCAGTACGAAATGATAAGCCACTTTCCGGACACGATCCAAAATCTCGAACAGTCCAATGAAACGCGGGGATAACTTCCTTCTCTTGAGACCAAAACGCACCACTCCTTAGGTTGGTTAAACCTTAAGAAGTACGTGATCTCCGACACTGAATTCCAAATCCTTATGGCATCGATCAGCATAACTCTTGTGCCTGTTCTGTGCAGCTCTCATCCTTCTTTAACCAGACAAATCTTCTCGTTGGTTTCTCTAACCAAATCTGATCCTAACAACTATGTGTCTTTGACCTCTGCCCAACACAACATGGAATGACATGGTCGTTCATACAATACTTTGAATGGAGCCATTCCAATACTCGTGTGATAACCATTGTTATAAGCAAATTCAATCAAAGGCAAGTGCGTCTTCCAAGACTCCTCAAAATCGATAACACAAGACCTAAGCATATCTTCCATGATCTGATTAACACGCTTAGTTTTCCAATCTGTCTGAGAGTCTAAAGCAGTACTCATCTTAAGCGAGGTTCCCATAGCTTCTTGCAAACTTTCCCAAAATCCAGAAGTAAAACGTGCATCGCAGTCTGACACTATCGATATAGGTGCACTGTGAAGTCGTACAACTTGTTGTATGTACGTCCTGCTCATCTTTTTCACTGGATATATCATACTATAGGTAATGAAGTGAGAAGACTTCATCAATCGGTCCACAATTACCCAAATGGCATCATGTTCTGCTGTGACTGGGGCAATCCAACTACAAAATCCATGGTGATGTGTTCCCACTTCCAACCTAGAATAGATAGCGGCTGTAACAATCCCAAGGGCCTCTGATGTTTGGCTTTGACTTGTTGATATGTCAAACATTTGGATACGAATTCGACCACATCCTTCTTCATACCTTCTCACCAGAAATTTCTCTTCAACTCTTTATACATTTTTGTCCCTCCCGAGTGAACTGTAAATCTTGATTTCTGTGTTCCTTCTAGAATATCCTTCCTTAATTCTCCATAATTTGGTACGCATAATCTGTCTCTACCCCTATATCCTCCATCAATCCCCACTTTCCATTCTATCGGATCCTTCTCTGACATCTTTCCAAAACATGTTTAAAACTTCTCATCTTTTTTATGTACTTCGATGCTGCGGCTAATAACGGTAGATGTAGGATAAGACATCGGAAAAGTTACCCTTCTCCTTCCTTAGTAATCTATACATCAAACTCAGCCACAGTTTCCAATGCTCTCCATTCCCTAATCATCAAGGAGGTAATTGTTCCACAAGTTTGTTGACTTAAAGCATCAACGACCACATTAGCTTTACCAGGGTGGTATTTTAATCTGAAGTCATAATCTTAATCAGCTCCATCCATCTGCGTTGCCTCATGTTTAACTCTTTCTGCGTAAACAAGTACTTAAGGCTCTTATGATCTAAAAATAAATCAAACTCCTCACTGTAGAGATAATGCCTCCAAATCTTGAGTACAAATACCACTACAGCCAATTCTAAATCATGGGTAGGGTAATTCAGTTCATTTGGCTTCAGCTGTCTTGACCCATAAGCGATAACTCTACCATCTTGCATAAGTACACACCCCAATCCTTGATATGATGCGTCACTAAAGATAGTGAACTTCTCATTAGGCTTAGTTATAGCCAGTACAGGTGCTATGGTGAGTCTCTATTTTAACTCTAGAAAGGAGTGCTTATGCTTCTCTGTCCACTCAAATTTTTTAGCTTTCATAGTCAACCCATTCAACGGTGCTGCTATCTTGGAGAATCCCTTAACAAATCTCCGATAATAACCTGCGAGTCTAAGGAAACTCCTAACCTCTATAGGTTTGGTCGGTCTAACCCAGTTTGATACAACATCTGTCTTGGATGAATTCATAGAGATTCCCTAAGATGACATCTTGTGTCCCCAAAATTTCACTTCTTGTAACCAAAACTCACACTTACTGAATTTGGCATATAAATGGTGATCCTTTAGTGTTTGCATCGTAATTCGTAGGTGTTGCTCGTGCTCTTCCTTTGACTTAGAATATATCAAAATATCATCTATAAAGTCGATGACAAACTGATCCAAATAAGGCTTGAACACTTTGTTCATCAGATCCATAAACACTACCGGGGCATTCGTCATTCCAAACGGTATTACCAAAAACTCATAGTGACCATATCAGGTTCTGAAGGTAGTTTTAGGTGTATCTTCTTTTCATACCCTTAACTGATGATTTCCTGACCGTAGATCTATCTTGGAGAATGTTGTAGCTCCCTATAGTTGATCAAATAAATCGTTGATTCGGGATAAGGGATACTTATTATTGATAGTCACTTGGTTTAACTCTCGATAGCCAATACACAGTCGAAGTGTTCCATCCTTTTTCTTCACGAATAACACTGGTACTCCCCAAGGTTATGTACTTGGATGCACAAAATCCAAGTTCTCAAGTTCTTGAACCTGTTCCTTCAATTTGACAGTTCGACGGGGGCCATCCTATAAGGAACTTTTGTTATTGGTGCAGTTCCTGGTACAAGTTCAATACAGAACTCTATACTTCTCTTGGGTAGTAAACTAGAAATATCTTGAAATACATCCTCGAAGTCCTTGACTACCGATATAGGCTACTCTATCATTTCTGTACTGACGACTTCGATGTTCGCTAAGCATCTTGTGAGGAACATGTCTCCCAAAGGGTTACACTAAAAATAAAAGGATCGATTTCCATTATTGGAGAATGTGATTCTCTTCCTTGCATAATCCAACTTTACTTGATTTTGAGTAAGCCATTCCATCCGTAGGATTATGTCAAACTCCTTCATAGATAGAACAATCAACCTTGTAGGGATCTCACAGTCTCCTAGTCATAGGGGACAATCCTTCCTTACATGTCCTAACTTGACTGTGGCTCCTAATTGTGAGGTAGCCTTCAAAGCCTTCTCTAAACGGTGAGGTAGAATACCCAATCTCTGGATAGTCTTAACAGATATGAATAAAAGTGCAACACCCGTATCAAATAAAACTTTAACATGGGAGTTAAACAAAGTTAATGTACTTTCCATCGCTTGCTGTTCGAGTTGTGCTTCTTTATAGTTTCACTCTTCATAGAAACTTTCATCATATCCAGTAGCATCAGGGATAATAGCGTTCAAGCGAGTCTAACCCTGCTAACCATAAGTCACTCGTTTAGGAGCAGTGCAGTACTTGCTGATGTGACCAAGTTCACCATAGTTATAACAGACTATATCTTGATGGTCGTTGTGCTTAGGTACCTTACAGTCTCGAGCCAAATGACCGGGGTTGCCATAGTTAAAGCATTTCCCAATACTACCTCCCTCTCCTATTCGGGGCTGAGTCGGATGAGTCTTAGCTTGGGGTTTCTTACTTCCATTGAAATTCCTCTTTTACCCTTATGTACGACACATCAGTGGCTTATTCCCAAAATTACCTCTCTAAGGCGGCTAGAAGTCATATTGTTTGCGGTTCACACAAGCATCTTCTTCTAGATTGGTAGCTAAGCCAACTAATCCCCGAAAATGATTTATCCATCTGGCTGAGAGTCAGGTGACAAATCAGTGGTGTCAGTCTTTGATTATACTTGCGTATCTTTTTCTCTTCCGTATCAACTATATGAGGAGCGAACAAAGATAGCATTTTGAACTGAGTAGTGTATTCCAGCACAGATTTATTCCCCTGAGTCAGATCCATATATTCCTTCTCCATTCTGTGCCTCTCAGTAGGTGGGAAGTACTTTTCCAAAAATCTATCCTTAAACATAGTCTAAGTCATGCCCATAGCAGTTTCATATCAGATGGTGGCTTTCACTGAGTCCTACCAATCTGCGGCGGTATCAATCAGTTAAAAGGTAGCTAACCTTTTCATTTCTAATTTATCACACTGAACTACTTCAAACACTCGGTCCGTCTGCCTCAACCACTTTTCAGCATTCCAGGGTTCTGCAGTTCCCGCAAACTGTTTGGGCCTCAGTGCACATAATCTCTCTAACAGTTTGTCTCCTATTTGGTGGTCATGTCAATTTTCATTAGGGTTCTCAATCCTCTCGAGGCATCTAAATAATGCCTCAAACACTCCCGTGGGGTCGACAGCCAAAGGTGCCTCCTCGATAAGATTCATATTCCTTCTTGGTCTTTCAGCCATTCTATACATATATCATAACGATAAAAGAATAAGAATTACGAATCAAAATAATAATACAAATTAGTTTAGGAAACAACATCATCAAAATATAGTGTTTCCATATATATAACTTCTTGTCAAGTAGATACAAAAAAATATGATCAGTCCAATGCCTACCCTATCTATATGGGTTAGGACGTACATCCTACATGCATGAGCTAATGCCAAAAATGGGGTCATTTCCCTATACTCAGATGCATGTAATTACAGTTTGCAAAAAAAGATAAGGTTACGAGTCAACATTGCTAATATATACAAAGTTATGTCTAGATCATCAATGATCTCCATAAGTGGCCATCAGCAAGTCCAGAGAGTCAACGGGGCAAAACCGCTGGGCCTGGAACGGCTCTACCACATAGAAGCCACTACTTTGAGAGGCTAGTGATGGAGCATGCTCCGAAACATCCACCTTAACCAACATCTCCTCGGGTAGATCCGGCAAAAGTGCCAGCTCCTCCTCAAGGTCGGCAACAAAGTGATCTAAACCCATGCCATCCCCCTCATCATCATCACCATCCATAACAAAAGGGGCCAACATGATAACTCCGCCATCAATACCCTCATCAATGGGAACTACAGGATCCTCCGCTAGATCAACCGGTGGGGGTATATCTAGGAGTGCAAGGTGAGCGTGCATGATCTAAATCTATAATGGAAGATAGAAGGCATCACTATTAACCAATTGCACCATCTCTAATAAAACCAATCACTGAGCCTCGATCTACAAAATATAGGAGCTCAAGACGAATTCGGGGCAAATCAACCAATCCCACTATGTGGACCTGGTGCCACAAATCTAACTCTACTGTCGCTGCTACCTGCTACTCAATCGTGGTGTGATATAACCCAACAAAACCTAGAAACACTACCCCTGGTGTAACCCAGTGTCCTCCGTACATGTCTAGTACAAATTATGGCAGGACTGGATCCATACCAAACAAAAGGCACTAAACTATATCAGGACTAATCATAAAAGAGATAATCTTAGTGTTTGGGTTTTGGATTTGTCCTACTATCGTATCATCGGGTGTGCGAAGCTTTAACTAGTAGAATATAGAATTGGGTCTATACTTGTAAACCCTAACCTGGCTAAACTGTTTTGATAACCTAGCTTTGATACAACTGAATCCTGTCACGCCCCGACGTAGCATAAATAGGGAACGTATTTAATTTCCTTTATGGACCCGTAGGTCGCGACAGTTTGAAGGATCGATTTTGTCCCAAACATCGAGAAGTATAGTAATTTAAATCAGAGTAAGAGCAATCAAGACTTATAAATTTTTCAAACATAATAATTATTATAGTACGTAGCCATTTGAAGGCACAACCCACCTTGCCACAATATTAATATCTAGTATTCCCAGAAATATTCTGCTACAGTCAAACTACCATGTCGGCATCTAACGACCCGGATTATCCAGCAAGGGAGCCTATGGCCCACTAATCCCGAGGTCTTCGAGTGCTACCGCTCGGGATGCTCGCACAGCCCGGGAATGCGCCTCAGCAGCTCTCCACAAGGTGCAGTTTAACAGCCAAGCTGCTTGGCAGTTTCCTAAATCATTCAAAAGACTAATGGAAGGTGTAAATAGTTTCCTAAGCCATTTAGGAAACCTCCCATGATTGGTGCTCATCAACTTGTAATTAGGTTAGGTTTCCTTATCTAATTAATTGCCTATTACGGGTGGTTTCTTACACCAATAAAAGGGCCCACTCACTCCCATTAGAGGGGATCGCATTCTTAACTTAAGAAATAGCATATACACTCATCTGATACGCATACACCTGGCCAGTATTATTGGTAGTGCCGCCCCAATTGTTGCCTCACTAGGCCCGCTGATGATCTGCTAGTGAAGCACACTGACGCACCCGTGGACGTAGGTCACCTTATTAATGGGGCCGAACCACACACAATTGATAGTGTCACCTACCCCTCTTCTTAATCCCTCTTAGCAATTTTTGGCATCAGCTTTGAGGAGCTGAACAAAGCCTGCCCCAAGGCCTGCTATCCGCTGCCCAAGATAGACTTCCTTGTGGATTCCACGGCCGGCCATTCACTCCTCTCGTTTATAGATGCCTACTCCGGGTACAATCAGTTCACCATGTACCTCGGGGATGACAAAAGACCTCGTTCATCACGGACCAGGGGACTTACTACTACAAAGTCATGCCCTTCAGCCTCAAAAATGCTGGGGCGACTTATCAACGCCTGGTCAATCACATGTTCAAAGACTTGATCTGAAAATCCATGGAGGTATACGTCGACGATCTACTGGTCAAAGTCGAGACGAGTCTGACCATCTGGAACATTTGGCTGGGACCTTCAGCATTTTGAGGAAGTTTGGGATGAGGTTGAACCCGGCCAAGTGCACATTTGGCGTCTCATCCGGAAAGTTCTTAGGGCACCTAGTCAGCAAGCGTGGAATTGAGGCAAACCCCGAGAAAATCCAGGCCGTCATCAACATGCAGTCGCCCAGGTCGACCAAAGAAGTGCAGAGTCTGGCCGAACGGGTTGCCGCACTGAACAGATTTGTCTCCAGAGCTACCGACCGGTGACTTCCATTCTTAAAGATCCTCCGTAAGGTATTTCAGTGGTCTGAGGAGTGTGAGGGGGCGTTCCAGGAACTCAAGAAATACTTGGCATCTCCCCCTCTACTCTTAACACCCGTACCGGGGGAAGAATTGTTCCTATACCTAGTAGTATCACCCTCAGCGGTCAGCTCGACACTCATTAGGGAAGAGCACGGGATACAGTTCCCAGTGTACTATACCAGCCAGGCATTACAAGGCGCGGAGAGCAGATACTCCCGCATCGAAAAACTTGCATTCGCTCTCATCACCGTCACCCGGAGACTCCGGCCATACTTTCAGGCCCATGTCATTGTGGTCCTTACTGACCAACCTCTTCGCAGGATCCTAAGCAGGCCTGAAATGTCCGGGAGGCTCGTCAAGTGGGCCGTGGAGTTAGAGGAATTTGAAGTAACCTACCACCCACAGATGACGATCAAAGGACAAGCAGTAGCAGACATTTTGGTTGAGTTCACATATCTGGAAGACCCAGTTGAAGAGCTCGACCCACCGGTCCTACCGCCCAGATTACAGGCTGACATTCCCACTTAGGTGCTATATGTGGACGGTTCCTCAAACCAATAAGGCAGTGGGGCAAGAATCATCTTGATTACTCCCGACGGCATCCAGCTCGAGTATGCCCTAAGGTTTGGGTTCTGTGCCTCCAACAATGAAGCTGAGTATGAAGCCCAATTGGTCGGATTGCAGTTGGCCACTTCCATGGGTGAGTAACAGGTCCAAAGTTATAGTGACTCTCAGCTCGTGGTCATCCAAGTCAACCAGGAGTACGAAGCCCAGGGAGACAACCTGGTAGCCTATCTAGCCCTTGTCCGAGCGGTTTCGAAGAAGCTTCAGGGTTTCTGTATCACATAGATACCAAGAGAGGAAAACACCAGGGCCGACCGGTTTGCCCGTCTCACTTTGTCTTTTGAGTCAAACTTGCCTGGGATAAGGGTAGAATACCTGCCCGAGCCAAGTGTGATCAACTCAGAATGCATGGAGGTGGAACCGAACGCCTTGGGACCCAGCTGGATTGACTCGATCGTGGCATTCCTGACAATGGGCTTGTTACCAAACGAAAAAGAGGAGGCCTGCCGGGTCAGGTACCGGGTGGCCCGATATCATCTTATAGACAATGTCCTCTACAAAAGGGGATTCTCTATACCGTATCTCCTCTGCGTCCATCCCGCACAGGTCCAATCAGTGTTGTACAAAATCCATGAAGGAGTGTGCGGGAATCACATCGGAGGCCGGGCACTCTCTAGAAAGGCCTTACTGTAGGGATATTACTGGCCGTCAATGGCCCGGGATTCTCAGGAGTATGTCAAAAGATGCGACAAATGTCAGAGATACTCTCCCATGATCAGCTGACCGGGAGAGCTTCAAACACCAATCCAAAGCCCCTGGCCCTTTGCCCTGTGGGGTATCGACATTGTCCGATCCCTATCGATGGGAAAAGGACAGGTCAAGATTGCAGTCATTGCCTTTGACTACTTTACCAAGTGGGGGAGGCCGAGCCCTTGGCAACAATAACCGAGCGAAAAATGGAAAGCTTCATGGAAAAGAATATCCTCAGTAGGTTCGGCATTCCCCGGGTTCTGGTCAGCGACAACGGAAGGCAATTCGACACCCCCTTGTTCAGGCAGCTCTGCTCGGGCTACGGGATACTTAATCACTACTCCTCCCCTGAGCACCCTCAATCCAATGGTCAAGCCAAGGTGACAAACCGAATGATCTTGTAATCGATCAAAACAAGACTTAAAAGAGCCAAAGGACTGTGGGCTGAAGAACTGCCAACCCTCATGTGGGCCTACCAAACCACGCCCTGAGTGGCAACAGGTGAGACGTCGTTCTCCTTAACCTACAGGTTTGAGGCGGTGGTCCCTATAGAGCTAGGGTTGTCTTCTTACCGGGTGGCGAATTACAGCGTGCCAGATAACGAAGATGCACTCAGAACAGAGATGGACTTGGTAGACGAAAAAAGAGACCGAGCCTATTTAAAGGTAGCAGCCTATAAGCAGCGAGTCTTACAATATTACAACAGCAAGGTGAAGCATCGCAGTTTTCAAGTAGGAGACCTCATCCTTAAGGCAGTGAACCAGTCTACCCGAATCCCGAGCCATGGGAAGTTGGGGCCAAACTGGGAAGGTCCATATACAGTTACCCAAGTCAACTGACCGGGTACTTACTGGCTTCAGAGCCTGGACGGATGTAATCTGTCTCACCCTTGGAATGTGCAACACTTCCGCAAGTATTATCAGTAACCCAGAGACGAAGGCAGTTTAGCACTGATTAGGAAATTTTTGTAGCTCCATTTGAGCATTCATTATAAATTTTTGAATAAAATAAAAGACTTTATTTTGCAAAATTACTCCTATCAGAGTCCCGTCCAATGTTGACAGACCTCGGGCCTAGCCCCGAGGCAAAAGACCTTGGCTCAAAACCAAGGCACAAAGACCTCGGGCCTAACCCCGAGGCAAATGACCTCGGGCCTAACCCTGAGGCGACTACGTCGCTTAGGCCCAACCAGCGATGGAGGCAAACCCCCTAGGTGGCTGATGATGGCAAGCCTCAAATGACCCTGCAACCACCCATGTTCCAGGTCGGTTTCCTACGGCCACTTACTCCCGCACACCCGCCTTAGCAAAATGCTTAGGGAGCAGGGACTGGGCTAAAATAGGAAATCATACCAATCATTAAAAGGACTTGGAATCCTAACATTCCTAAGTACTTACAGTGATCAGAGATAAAACATCCCGGATAGTAAAACAGGACAGGTTCCTATAATACATCGGGCAGACCGGACGGTAAAATAGGACAGGTTCCTATGATACACCGAGCAATCACCTTTAAGACAGGTCGGTAAGACCATCTGTTCTACCAGTTATGATCCTATACCATTTGCTAAGGCAGGGGCAAAACTAGGTGGACACTAGCAATCATAAACAGGCAGAATATATAAATAGTTAATGGAAAGAAAGGTGGCCTCACGGACCTTTTCATTGATTAACAAACAAAATTATTTACATAACCTGGGGGCAATTATAGTAGCCTCTCCCCCCCCCCCCCCCCCCCCAAAAAAAAAAAAAAAAAAAAAAACTACAAAAGAAAACAGGTCGAGGACCTTAGTCGTCCACCTCGACCACGTCTTTGCTCTCCCCAACCTCTCCCGCCGGGTCAGCTACGACTCCCGGGATAGAGCACCCGTTCGGAGCAACCTCCTCCGCAAGCCAGGCATCAGCAGCGGGGCCCTCGCCTGCAGTAGGACCTATATCCCAGATGTCAGAATCAATCCCCTCATAGGATGAGATGTCCTACTTGGGGTGGTCCCGGGATAGCTTGTGCTTCAAATCTTCATAGCCCTGGAAGAAGCCGTCATCGAAAGCTTCCTCCCGGGCCCCAACTACGGCCACCTCTGCCAACTCCTACTCCCGTGCCTCCACCACCGTTGCGCTGGCCCGAGCAGCCTCAAGGTCGGCCTGGGTGATAGCCAGCTCGGCCTGAGCAGCGCCAAGGCTCAAGGCCAAACCCTTCACCTTATCCTTTTCCATGGCCAGAACAGTCCCCCTGGCCTCTGAGATCGCCCGCTCCTCAGATAAAGCGGCTTCAGCAGTAGCGGCCCTCTTGAACAAGGAAGGTAGGAAGGACTCAGCCCTGGCAACCATGCATCCGACCTGCAAGAAGTTAAAACCGACCGGTCAGAGGACAAGCACAGTTGCCAAAATAATTGAAGAAAAAGAAATAGAGGCGGGAGAACTCACCATGTGAGAGATGCTATACAGCCAGCTCTGAAAGACCTTGGGAGACATGTTTTCGCATGCCTCCACTTGGCTGGGGAACAAACCGGGCTTCACTCGTTCCCTAATCCCGGCCAAGGCAGCCATCGGTGCCACGGCCGGCACCCCCGCCCGGGGGACAGTCTCTTCAACTACCACCACGTGGGGCATTGAGGTCCCCACTGGCTCCGGACGGTTTGCTACACCATGCCGGATCCGCCTCAGCAGACGCTCTCCACGCGGTGCCTCGGCAGCGGGCCTCTTCCCTTGTGCCACCGCCATTCAGGCAGCAGCAGTAGCAGCGGCAGCGGCAACGGCAGCGGCCTGCCTCTCCCTCAGTTGCTCCATATTTCTCTTCGGAGCCATCTCTGCACAAGAAGAAAATTGAACAGTTAACAACTAATGTAAAAGATGGGGAAGGAGTACCACATGAGAAGGCCGAGTCCGAACACTTACCAGGAAGGATTAGGGGGAATATCAAAGCTTCAGTGGGCTGAGCCGGATCGTCAGTAGCTCAGAAGTCGCCGGTTCGAGTCAACACGTTCCAGATGTTTATCGGCCGATCTGCCAAACTCCTAATCTGGGCCTGACACTCGTCGCGAATGCTCGGTGGACTGGTTGATCCCGCTACAAAGCAAATTACTAAATGGTTAGTCTCAGAAACTGGAGCAAAGCAAAGAAGTAAGCAAAAAGTGAAACCGAACAGGCTTACCCCTCAACTCTCCCACCCATGAAGTCCTCATCTAGATCCCGCGGGCCAGTTTACAGAGCCCAAGGGTGGACACTTGGAAGAACCTATTCTTCTACCCTTTGTTGTTGCTCGGGCAGTTGACTAAGATCTTCCTCCCCCGGTGAGCCTCGAGAGAGAAGAACCCGGTCTCTCCATGTACGGGGCCATAGAGAGATTCCTGGTTGCAGAGTTCGTATCTAAAGACCTGGGGCCATAGAGAGATTGACCCCATCAAGAACCTCCAACCATTCGGGGCCAAATGGCCCGGGACAATCCCCATGTAGATCAGGACATCTCGAGCGACCGGATGGAGGTGGATGCAGAATCCAGCCATAAGGATGTCCTCATAGAGGGTGGTGAAACCCCGCTGGTATATTTGGGCCCCCCGATGTTCACGGCCAAGGAGCAGTGGTCAGGAAGGCCGTACCTATCCCTAATGTGCCCGAGATCTTTAGTACGTAATGTGGATGGGATGAATTCACTAGAGAAGGCCACCTCAGGGTCGGGTTCCCCTGGTGTTTCATCGCCTGAACCTCTGGAAACGGAAGCAACGGGGGCTTCCTGGTCTGACTCATCATCGGAGAGACGGATCGGGATTCTGCCTTCGCTTTGGTGGTCAGAGGGGGCCACGGATGACAGACTTGGACTTGTGTCCGGCTCCTCTGACCCAGACCACTCATCCTCTGACCGGGAGGATGAGTTAAAACCAGAGTGACACATTCTTGGGGTTTCGATAACTGGGCCGGGAAGAAGATGACGACCAAGGTATGAGTCAGGAACCCCGAGCCTGGTATACAAGGGGGCAAGGTCACTAACCTAAAAGGCAAAGAATAGATGGTCCTTAGCACTAGATGGCACTCTCTCAAGACTACCCCGAAAATACTTGCTCGGTTCAATCGCCCTAAGGTGCCTCCTGACTTGAAGAAAGAACAGAACCTAAGGAAGAAAAAATCCCACTCCCGTTCTAACCTAAGTGGGTTCGCCCTCTCCAGCCTCGCTCAGAAAAGAAGAGAAGGAAAAGAGTGAAGAACTGAAGTTGGAAAGGAAAGACTTACAAAGTTTAGGACAGAAAAGGGCTCCGGATTCTTGCTCGCTCTCAAACCGCTCGAGAATAAATGTCTTTGCAGTAAAGAGTTGAAGAAATGAACAAGTGTTCCTTTATATAAGAACCATGAACGGTTCTGATCAAAACAGATCCAACGGCTCATATGTTTTCCCGTACAAAGTGGCTGACAGTTGTCACCTCGGGCATGCGAAACGTCTCCTCAAAAGGTGCGCGCATTAAATGCACGACGAGATGTTTCAGTTACCATGTAAACAGTTCGGTTACATCCACGCTGGTATTGTTTGATCCTGACTAGGCCAGTCACAAGCTGACACATGGCACAGGTAGGACTCGGGCCCACAGGGGCACCGCTCGGTCCATGCCCCGGGACATCACATTAACTTCAAAAATGGGGGGCAGTTAGTACGCCTAGAAATATTCTGCTATAGTCCAGCCTCCACGTCAGCGATAAAGGACCCGGATTATCCAGACAGGGAGCTTGTAGCCCACCGATCCTGAGGCCTTTCAAGGGTAACCGCTTGGTATGCGTGCACAGCCCGGGTATCCGGTGCAGCAGCTCTCCACAAGGTGCGGTTTGACAGTCAAGCAGCTCAGGCGTTTCCTAAATCAGTCAAAAGGCTAATGGAAAGGTGTAAATAGTTTCGTAAGCCATTTAGGAAACCTCCCATAATTGGTGCTCATCAACTTGTAATTAGATTAGGTTTCCTTATCTAATCAGTTTCCTAATGCGGGTGGTTTCTTGCACCTATAAAAGGGGCCACTCACCCCCATTAGAGGGGATCGCATTCTTAACTTAAGAAATATCATATACACTCATCTAATATGCATACACCTGTAGACACCCCATTTTGTTGGCTATCAGATTTAGGAGACCCATAGCTTGGTGGTTCACAATGATCGTAAAAGACTCAAAAGGACTCTCGGAAGTCAGCTCCATCCCTCAGAATGCTCAGAATGACCAAAATGCCCCTGAAAGCCCGAAAACTCCCAGATTTGGTCCCAAAGTTCTGAAAACATGCTACGTCGTAAGAAAAGTGATAAAATGAGTTTTTAAATAAAACCGGAAGAAATCGTCAGCTCCCAGAGACCCCCGGAAGTCCCGGAGGTTCCCCTAAAGTCCCCGTTGACCGGTTTGACCAAGGTTTGACCAGGTTTGACCGAGATTTGACCAGGTTTGACCGAAGTTTGACCAAGTTTGACCAAAATTGTCCAAATTCACCGGAGTCATTAGAAAAGTATTAAAATAAGTTTTAAAAGAGAATCGAGCAAAAACGTCGGCTCCTGGGAGCTCCCAGAGGTTCCCAGAACTTCCCGGGAATCCCAGGTTTGACCGGTTTGACCAAGATTTGACTTTGGAATCGGGGGACCGAAAAAATTTTCAAATATTTTTCATGGATACTAGAGGTCAATAGTTTTCCAACGGTATATCGCACATAATTTCTGGATTTAAAACGAATTTATTATGAATTTCCAAAGGCGAAAAAGGCGATCAAATCGGCTTTTATCGCGAATACCGCAAAACTTTTCAAAGTGACCTATCCCCGAACTATTTTTTATGTAAAGTAGACTCCATTACCTTTCCAACGGTATATCACAATCTCAATTTGGAGTTTGTACGCATTTCCTGTGAATTTCGGACAAAATAGGGCCTTTTTGCGAATTCCGGAACTTCGGGGGGCCTAAACAGCATTATCCAGATGAAGGGAGGAGCAGTGCCGCCGCGGCACTGGCCCACTGCCGCCGCGGCAGTGGCCCAGTGCCGCCGCGGCACTCCCCTCCAGAACAGTCCATTTTTGTAATTAAGTTTGTGGTCCCATTTTGATTAATTAAAAGCCAAAACGACATAGTTTTATGATTTCAGATGTTTGGAGCCAATGGGAGTACTTTCTAAATCCCAAAAACACCCCAAGTTGGCCTATATAAACACCCCATTACTCCTCATTTTGGGGGAGTCAAATACAAGTTTAGAGAATGTTTGGGAGAGAAAGTGTAGAGATAAGGTTAGAGTGGAGAGAAAAGAAGCTTTCTTCTTTGATTTTTCAAAACAAAAGTGAGTTCTAACTTTGTTTTTACTTCATTACTTCCATTTACTTCAACATTCAATACTCCCAACCACCATTCTAGTGAGCATTCAAGAGTGTGGAAGCTTCTTCCATGTCTAGTGTCATTACATATGAGTGATACACCAATCTACAAGTCTCATGCTTCATGAATATCATCTATTGATTATCATCTACTTGCTTGTTTATTTATTGTTCATCTCTTCTCATCCCATTTCTTTTTATTTTCTTTATTTACTTACTAGTTCATCATCATCTAAGTGATGACATGAAGTTTGGGGTGAGTGAATCCTCATGGATAGTAGCTCTTGACCTCAAAAACATGTTTGATAGATGATGACCATAACCTCAATACTTCCAAGGTGTTCTTGGAATGTATTGAAGTTATGTCCAAAAACAAAATAAATCTCTCCAACAATCTTGGAGGTTCTTAAATGATGAGTTTGATGTAGGTATTCTAAGTGGCTATGATCCTTATTGAGTGTTGAAAACATGTTTTCAAAACATCTATTTCAAAACCCCTCTCAATCCCTCTCATTTGGTTTCAAGAAACTAAACTTTGTTTTCTCCAAAATCTTCAAAACAATGAGTCAAAACAGTGAGTGAGTTGAGTTCAAAGATTTTTCTAGAACACAATACTCAACATATGGATACAAGGCCACTTGGAAAGTCTTCCTAACTCATTGGAGAACACCCATGATTTTTGGTTTGACTTGGAAGTACTTGGAAATGGTCCATTTGGGTCCCAACATTCCTTCCAAACATTCTGTTTTTGCTGTCACAGCAGCTAGGTCAACTTACGACCTCTTTTTCAGAAAACTTTTCCAAAAGAGGTGATCCTAACTTATTTTTCCCTTAAAATTAAATGTCTTAGGAAACCTTTTGTATAAAATGGGCCTCTAGATCATTCTTTTTCATTTTCTAAGATTTTCTAACATTTCAGTCGACAGTACAAACTCTGTTTCTGAGTGACCTCTATTGTTTACATAATTTCTCTCAATTTGTGATAGCTATTCAAGATTTGCCTTTTGGGTTGTGTTGTAGACACAATAAGGAACATCTCCATAAAAAAACATGCATTGAAAACATTCCTAACCCCTCTTTTCAAATTTCAAAAGATCATGCTACTGTTCTGTTCACTATTCACAGCAAGCATACTTTAACTTGCATTCTTTGACTTGATGCTTATATGCATTCCAAATTAGTTCATATCTTAGGAAGTAGTTCATACTACATTTGTGCACATCCTATGTTAATTTCATTCATTCATTCATACACATTTTAGACTTCTAAGTCATTCTAGAAATCCATGTACACGAAACACACTACAACCTTTGCACATTTTAGATACATACATTGCATTCATGCAAGATTTGGGGTTTTTGTAACTCTTAATCCAAGAAGATTATAAGGAATGAACTTGATCACATATTCATGCTTCCCCTTTGATCTAATCATCCTTTCTCATCCGTCCCGGGGATTGAGAGATCTTCTTTTCTCAAAGATTAACATGCATCATTCTAAGCCTTGCTAAGCATATTTTGATTACTTTGATTATTTGTTCCAAGAACAATTCATGTCCCCTTTAGATTAGGAAAACTTGATTAATTGATATGTGATTAGACGATTTTTCCTAGGTTTGTTTGTGTGATCTTCCACTTTACATTGCATGATATTTGATTTAGATCTTATGAATGATATTTTATCTTTAGATCTTCCATTTTCAAGTTTCTTATGTAATGTAATATACTATCATAGTATTAATTGCCGAACCACACATAGTATAAGATGATTATTTGGATGCTAATTGAGGCCCGTCGAGAGACGGGGCGAGTTGAGGGTGTTTTAGTCGTGACAAAGGCTCCTTCCTCTCTCGTACCAAAACCCCGAACCAAGTTCTTTGGTTATGAAGGGCCGGTGCCCTTTATCCATTTGGGTGAGTCAAAATTAGGTTTCTTGGTTCCTTAAAGACCAAGTGGCGACTCTGTATCTGTTTTCAACAGACCATTTTCTTTTCTTTGATCCAAGTCAAAATCAATTTCAAAACAATCTCAAACAAGAGAAGTGGTCCACTTCCGGTATCCACAATCTGGCGACTCTGCTGGGGATTTTTATTTTAAAAAAAAAATAATACAGAGGTTTGACTCATGAGAAGCATCCTTAAAATCATCTTTTTACTGTGTTTGGTTCACCGCATTGCACTCTTGCATTTTTTCCCTCCGACTGTGTCTGAAACGCGGCGCTGACATTGTTCAGGTCTTGCTGTGCCAGGGCACAAGTCACCGCTGATACTGTACCTTCCAAGGTATATCAAAAAGAGTAAAAACCTCCGTACTGTCTCCCTGACGGTATATTGGAACTCTCGTCAACGGACCCTCTTTGACTAAACCCAGCCTTTGCATATAGATTCCTGTAGAACCTTTCATAGGACTGTTCATTTATCTTTCCAGATAGGACAATGTGATATAACTGTTGTATGCCCTGACGGGATTACCTGCGCGGTGTAGACGCTTATGTGGCATAGAACAGAACCTCTTTCTTATGATTCCCAAGGCAATCACTCACATGTAGTCACATTGAGTTGACCTGCCTAAGCATCATGACAAGGATGTCTGCTCCATGCTCGCGAAGATATACACCGCAAACCTTGTTTGTCGGTCTTGAGACATAGGAGCATGAAAACCTGCTAGAAAGTATGATCACTATAACCGTACTTACCAGTTTTTCCCAGAAACTCTGTCCAGATATCCCAGATATAACCACATTAACCAGTTTTTCCCAGAAACTCTGTCCGAATATCCCAGATATAACCACATTAACCAGTTTTTCCCAGAAACTCTGTCCAAAATTCCCGAAGTATCTTGGAAATCTATGTTATCCCTTGGTGATCATACTAGAAAGTAAGGTTAGCACACTCTGTATGGCTAGGGCCTTACTTGTTTGGCTGCTATATGTTAGAAATAGGAGCATCATATAGATTAGGGCTTACATCCGCATGTTTGTCCCATTCGCATGCACTATTCCCCATCAATCTGCACGCGCTGTTTCGAGTCGGTCCACATCACTTTCTTTATCTGCCTAAAGTCACCACTGTCAAAGATCTAATCTAGCCCTTTCAAAATCTGTCAGGTCAGTATAGATTCCCAAGGTCAGCAGTCAGGGTCTTATTCGTGGGTCAGGAGTGCGGATAATCGGTTAATCAGAATCAGTCCGACAGCTTACGTCAGCATGAATAGGGAAGAGTTGGAAAACAAGGTTACTGAATTGGGAGCGACCATAAGCCAGCAGTCCGACAGCCTGGCCCAGGTTTTGAAGTTCATGGAAGAACTAAGGCAGCGGCGACCGCAACCTCCGCCCGGGTTTCCACCACCGGAGTTTGAACTACCCCCACCCGAGAATAATGGGGAAGAAGACTGGTTTCAGGGGGTCCCACCGTCCGCATACGAGAAGAAGCTCCAAGAAAAGATGGACAAGGTTGACAAACTGGAAAGCGTACTCAGGAAAAGCAAGGGTATCGACGATTACATGTTAGATCTGGAAGGCCTCTTCGAGCCTGTCAAGCTGAAACTGCCAGAGAATTTCAAAATGCCTGCCATCGATCGCTTTGATGGAACGGGAAACCCGAAAAGCCACGTGAAGCTATGTATGAGTATCTTCCAGTCCATGGGTTGCACCCACGAGCACATTGCGATGCTATTCCCGCAAACTCTGGCAAAATCTGCACTATCGTGGTTCCTAACCTTGGAAGCCTCAAAAACCCGGGCCTGGGAGGACATTGTTCGAGTCTTCGTCGATCATTACTCTTACAATCAAGAGCTGGACGTCACCGTCAGGGATTTGGAAACAACCCGGCAAAGCAACAATGAATCCTTCGCTGCATTTCTGAGCAGATGGAGGAACAAGGTAGCCCAAATGACCCACCGGCCAATCGAGAAAGAACAGGTAAGGATGCTCATCCGGAATCTGCAGCCGCTCTATCATGAGAAATTATTCTACCAGTCCATCTCCACCTTTGAGGAGTTGTTTGAAGTCGGAACCCGAATCGAAGATGCTATCAGGGAAGGGAAGATCAAAAAGGAAGACCCTCCGAGTCAGCCAAGAAGGCCCAACTACTCCCGGAATCCCCCGGATGTCAATGCCCTTAGCGGCCAACCCATGGCATATCCTCCAAGGCCATACCAACCCTCCAACCAGGCAAATTCCTCCAACCGCCCTTTCCAGAAAAAGCCCCCTCGCAATTTTGCCAAGCTAGAAATCTCTCTCTCCTCAGCCCTAGATCGCCTCCTCAAAAAAGGCCATCTCTAATTACTCCAGCCTCGAAATACCCCGCTCCCGCCTAACTGCGATATGTCCAAGCGATGTACTTACCACCAAGCCCCCGGCCATAACACTGATGATTGCATGCGCCTCCGCCATGACATCCAAGACCTCATCGACCAGAATATCATCGAGCCACCACCAAAGCAGCCTCATATCACCCAAAATCCCCTACCAAACCACCAAAATGTCAACCTCATTGAGTCCAGTCCCGTACCCTTCGACCCTGCTACTTATATCACCCTCGTAGGACAACCCTTGCTTTGCATTGACATCCCGGATTCTGAGGGAATTCATCTGATCGGAGGGGAGAATGACGAGTGGCAGCAACAGCTTGACGACGAGCAGGACTTGTTCTTCCTGGAAGAGCATGACCTAGGGGCGGTAGACCTCAAATGGTATGATCCTAATGACGAGAGTGATGCTTCCATCTGGAGCGAGCCAGAAAAGCCATTTGTGGGAACGGATTGTGATTGGTTTAAGAAGGATGGGACTGTAGAAGGGCCTACTCCTGCCGAGATTGATCACCTAACCAGGTCAGGCCGTCATTATCAGCCTCCACAGCCTGCCACCAAAGCCATCGAAAAAGGTCTAGTTAAAGACAAGGGGAAGGGCAAGACGGATGAGGTCATCGAAGAAGACAATGAGCTGATCAAGCAGCTAAAGAAAACCCAAGCACATCTCTCGATGTGGGATATCATGGTGACATCCTATAAGCACAGGCAAGCCGTGTTAAATGCCTTGGCTGGGATTGAAGTCCCCATCGACGCCGCGCCGGAGGACATGGTAGCTTTCTTGGGTGCGCTTACCCCCGACCCGATCATTACATTCTCCGATGAGGACCTGCCGCCAGAGGGATCCGCGCACAACAAGGCATTATACATTACTGTGGGATGTAAGGAACAACAGGTGCCGTTTTGTCTAGTTGATACAGGTTCTGCTTTGAATGTTTGTGCCTTAAGAACTGCCACTGCTTTGGGGGTCAATATCCTTGACATTACGCCATCTGTGCAATCCGTGAGAGCCTATGACAACACTAGAAGAAATGTGATGGGAACTGTTTCTCTCCAAATCCGGGTAGGATCTTTGGTGAGCACCGAGATTTTTCAAGTCATGGACATACCTGCCTCGTTCAATCTGCTAATTGGGAGACCCTGGCTTCACGCCAACAAAGCTGTATCATCCACTGTGCATCAAATGATCAAGTACATTCATGAGAGGGAGGTAAAGATCATCCTCGGTAATAGTTGGGGTAATGAGGCTTTCCCGAATTACGCTCCCATTTTTGAAGTCCAAATACCTGAGCTGGAAGAAGGAGAAATCGGAGGATTCTTCATGGAAGAAGTTCATATGATCAAAGACGAAGACCGATTCCCTGAGGTCCACTCCGCAGTCGTCAACATTGTCCGCAAGATGAACTACTTCCCCGGAATGGGGTTGGGTCGACGCCAGCAAGGAATTCGAGAATTCCCGCAGATCAAAGGGCAACAAGGCACTTTCGGGTTGGGGTACAAGCCCACTGATGAGGACGCCGAGCTACAAAGGCCATGGAAGAAGAGGGTGAAGGGTCTCCCGCCATACCGCAAGACTTTGAATGGACAATTCGTCAAAGAAGGGGATGATTTCCCTTACTTCGGGTTCCCCGAACCCTGGGTCCATCAAACCACTGGGAGAAGGCACCCCGGGCTTGAAATCTTCGCTGACTGCGAGAGACCCCCATATCAAGACCCGTTCTATCCCGAAGAAGTTGAAAAGACCCCAGAGGAAGACTGGTTAAAATACCTTGACACTGAGGCGATCAAGAAGATGTGGGAGGAATCCACTGAGGAGGAGGAAGAGAAGAGGGCCAAGAGCCAAGATGATCAGATCAAGCCAACTGAGGAGGGTCTGAGCAACCAGGCTGTAGAGTCATCTGTCTGTGTCTCCCAATCCCCTATTCCCCCAAAGTCTGTACTACCGGTTATCGAGTCTGTACTGGAGTCGGCTGCTGTAAGCCCACCACTATCCATTGTAATCACTTCACCTGTCATGAATGAAATGAAAGACGATTCTGCTTACTCCTCTGTGTCTGACACTTGTGAATGCACAGATCCCTCCGAGGATCTCCCAATCGAACTAAAGCAACTAATTGAAAAACCACCTGCTTATGAAATAATCGAAGATACTTTATCAGTTAACTTAGGTGAAATAGATAATCCACAGATTATGCAAATTGGCTCAACCCTTAATAAAGAAGAAAAAGAAAAATTAACCCTCTTGCTAAAAGAGTTCAAAGATGTTTTTGCTTGGTCTTACGAAGACATGCCTGGGGTCGATCCCGACATCGTCCAACATCATATTCCTCTCCTCCCTAATTCTAAACCTGTCAAGCAGAAACTGAGGCGCATGAGACCGGAATGGGCACTCAAGGTTAAAGAAGAGGTGGAGAAGCAGTTCAAGGCAGGGTTCATCATTGTCACCGAATACCCGGAATGGGTTGCCAATATCGTGCCAGTCCCGAAGAAGGATGGAAAAGTTCGTGTGTGCGTCGACTTTCGTGATCTGAACAAGGCCAGTCCCAAGGATGACTTCCCGCTTCCCCACATCGACGTTTTGGTAGATAACACCGCAGGACATGAGCTACTGTCTTTCATGGATGGCTTCTCAGGGTATAATCAGATTCTAATGGCGCCAGAAGATCGGGAAAAGACGACATTCACCACCCCTTGGGGAACCTACTGTTATAGAGTAATGCCCTTTGGGCTCAAGAACGCGGGGGCAACGTACCAAAGAGCTGCCACCACTCTGCTGCATGATATGATTCACAAAGAGGTAGAAGTATATGTAGACGACATGATTGTAAAATCCAAGGATAGAGAAGGGCACCTGGTAGCGCTGGAAAAGTTCTTCGAAAGGTTGCGCAAATACAAGATGAGGCTGAATCCAAAGAAATGCACTTTCGGCGTAACCTCCGGTAAACTCCTGGGTTTTCTCATCACACAAAGGGGAATAGAGGTGGACCCTTCTAAGATCAAGGCAATCCTCGAAATGACGCCACCACGGAATGAAAAAGAAGTAAGGGGGTTCCTCAGAAGAATCCAGTTCATCAGCCGCTTCATTTCTAAGCTCACAGCTACATGCGATCCTCTGTTCCGATTGTTGAGAAAAGGGGAGAAGTTCCAATGGGATGACCAATGCCAAGCCGCTTTCGACAAAATAAAAGTCTACCTTCAAAATCCACCTGTCCTTTCACCACCCACTCCTCATAAGCCCTTATTCCTTTACCTGTCTGTCTCCGAAAATGCCATGGGTTGCATGCTAGCCCAAGAAGGAGAAGAAAGCCACTCCGAAAAACCCATATATTACCTCAGCAAAAGGATGACTGGGTATGAGCTCAACTACTCTACCCTTGAAAAAACGTGTTGGGCCTTGGTTTGGTGTACTCGCCGACTGAGGCACTACATGCTGGCCTTCCCAGTTGTGCTCATGTCCCGCATGGATCCTCTAAAATACCTTCTCGAAAAACCTACCCTGACCGGTCGTATATCCCGTTGGTTACTTCTATTATCCGAATTCGATATCAAGTATGTCACAAGCAAATCGGTAAAAGGGAGAACCGTAGCTGAGCATCTCGCAGAACATGCCGTTGAATCCGAAGAAAGTGGAGACTTACCGTTTCCAGACGAGAGTATCATGGAAGTCAAAGAAGAACAGTGGAAGTTGTACTTTGATGGGGCAGCCAACATGAAAGGATACGGAGTAGGGATGATTCTCGTATCACCAAGCGGGGACCACACTCCGTTAGCAGTCAAGCTCAATTATAACTCCACCAACAACACTGCTGAGTATGAAGCATGCATTCTGGGAATGGAAGCAGCCTTAGAGCTGAAAGTTCAGAGGTTGGATGTCTTCGGGGATTCAAACCTCATCATATCACAAGCCAGAGGAGAATGGAAAGTAAAAGAAGAAAGGTTGAAGCCCTATCATGATCGTCTCGACCAACTCAAGAGACAGTTCGAAAGTATCACATTCCTCTACTTGCCCAGGGAAGAGAACCAGCTGGCAGATTCCTTGGCCACTCTAGCTTCGATGATCAAAATTCCTGTGGGAGTCAGGATGATACCCTTGGTAATTGAGCAGAGGTACGAGCCTTCGTTCAATATAATCGCCACAGTCGAAGAAGAAAAGAATGAAGCGCCATGGTATCAGGATGTCTGGGATTTCATAGAAAAGGGGATGTACCCCCAAGAGTCTACCGAGAAAGACAAAAGGGCAATTCGAAGATTCGCAGCGCAATTCATCATTTGCGGCGGGAAACTGCTGAAGAAAGGATACAATGGTCACAACCTGACTTGCTTGTTTGGGAAGAACTCCAGAAGAATGATGGAAGAAATACACGAAGGGGTATGCGGCCCACACATGAACGGCCACATGCTGGCCAAGAAAATCGTGAGACAAGGGTACTACTGGACAACATTGGAAAAAGATTGTTGCGAATACGTGAGAAAGTGTCACAATTGCCAGATTCATGCAAATATGATGCATGTACCACCATCCCTTCTGTACAGCATGACTTCACCTTGGCCATTCTCAACCTGGGAAATCGACATCATTGGAGAAATCATTCCAAAAGCCTCAAATGGAAATCGGTACATCCTGGTAGCCATAGATTACTTCACAAAATGGGTAGAAGCTGCATCTTACACCAAGTTGGGGGCCAAGGAAGTGGCCAAATTCATCAAGAGAAATCTCATCTGCCGTTATGGAGTTCCCCATGAGATTATTTCGGACAACGGAAGTCATTTCAAGGCAGAAGTTAGGGATCTGTTCGAGGAATACAAAATCACCTATCACAAGTCGTCGCCATACCGACCACAGACCAATGGGGCAGTCGAAGCTGCGAATAAGAATGTCAAGGCCATACTGCAAAAATCAGCTGATACCTACAAAGACTGGCATGAAAAGCTACCATTTGCACTTTGGGGATACAGAACATCGATAAGGACGTCCACAGGAGCGACTCCTTACTCACTAGTGTACGGGATGGAAGCGGTACTTCTGGTGTAGATAGAATTACCATCCCTACGCGTGATGACAGAGTGTGAAATTTCGGAATCAGATTGGTTGAGAGAAAGGTATGAAGAATTAGCCCTCATAGATGAAAAGCGTCTAGCGGCGGTCGACCATGTCCGAATCTATCAGAAGAGAATCGCCCGTGCTTTCAACAAAAGGGTTCGTCCAAGGAAGATTGTCAAGGGCGACCTTGTCCTTAAGGAGTTGCGAGCTCCGATCTTTGATCCCCGTGGGAAGTTTAAGCCAAAATGGGTCGGCCCTTATATCGTCAAGACTGTTCTTTACGGAGGAGCAACTTATCTCATGGACCTCGATGGTGTCGAATTCAAGGAACCAATCAACATGGATCGCCTCAAAAAGTACTATGCTTGACTGTCTAATAACCTTTCCTTTCAAGCCTTGCCTTGAACTACGCTCGACCTGATTCCCGCTCGGGGATACGTAGGCAACCACATCGGTTCGGTCGCTCCACCAACAAAAATAACCTTTCCTTTCAAGCCTTGCCTTGAACTACGCTCGACCTGATTCCCGCTCGGGGATACGTAGGCAACCACATCGGTTCGGTCGCTCCACCAACAAAAATAACCTTTCCTTTCAAAACCTTGGCCCGAACTACGTTGGACCTGATCCCCGCTCGGGGGTACGTAGGCAGACTTTCAAAAAAAAAAAAAAAAAAGAGAAAAAAGGATGGCTCGCTAGGTCGAAAATCCGAAAGGACGCCTAGGCAAAAATTAGAGCTAAATCCAAAGTGAGCAATAACAAAAGAGAGAAAATAGCTCGCTAGGTCACCTCCTTGGTGCCTAGGCAAAAATTATGAGCACGTGAGAAAAATAAAGTCGCGGTCCTTACCATAACCCAAAAACCACCCTCCACACTAGGGGCAAACTTCGGCCACTCGCCTCGTTTGCCTGAACCTCTTCTAAACTAGGGGCAAACGTCGGTCATCTACCTCGTTTGCCTCACAACCATATATATCCCAAACTAGGGGCAAACTTCGGCTACCCGCCTCGTTTGCCTCTAACAACCCCAGCATGCTCAATCAAGTACCAAAGGCAACAACTAATTGAAATCTCAAGTTACAAAATGTTTTTAGAAAGCTAAAATGCATAAAACAAGATTCCCAAAGTAACCAAGGTTCACCGATAAACAAACTTCGAATATTACATAAGCAGGAATAATCAAAGGAATAAAAGTCTTTCAAAAAGCAACCACATGTTCAAAGACACTTGGAGGAATGAGCAAAATCAGTCAGGACTAGTTTTGTCTTAGTGTCTTTTATTTCTTCAAAGGTCTTTAGCAGTAGGCCTTTACTCGGTCAGTCCAACCATCAATAAAAGCAGCAATAGTGGTAGCTCTGATCCTGGAAGCAAAGACCCTCTCAGTAAACCCCCGGGGAACCTCCTGAACCTGTCCATACTGTCGGGCCAAACGGCGAGGATGATAGAAAGAGGTCTCTCTCAGACCCATCAACCACACTCTCTGGTGACCCCTGAGGCTCGTGGTGATAGCATAGAGGCCCCAACGCCTCACGATCCAGCAAATGTCAGCCTCAGATAAGGTGCTCATCATGCCCACCCAATAGGCAAAGGTATAGTGAGAATGAAGCACGGCTCGACGAAAGTAAACTGGTGGTATACGGCCCGTCCACAGCTGAAGGCGCTCGTAAAGCCAAGGCTGTAACACCAAAGGCGCCCCAGAAAGAAGAGGGGTCCCTTGGTTGAAGGCATTATCCAAACCATTCAGAGTTTCAGCTAGAACCATGGCCGTGGGATTCCTGCTAAGTTTCAGCCCGAGGCACACGTGCACCAAGTCAATGGAAGCACTCGAGAACAAGAAGTGCGAAGTCATGCACAATATCAAAGCGGCCCCACGGGAAGCATCATACACGCTGGGATTCCCAGGACTGGCGTACCGGACAATAATAGAAGCAATGTTGAGAACCTCACCTTGAATCAGCCGGCGGGAAATAGTGACAGAGCAATTCAGGTATTCAGCCAAGGCTCGCGTAGGGCTGAGGGTATCAGCAGAAGGGAGAATCAAGTCAGAGTCAGAATCATAGCCGAGAATAGCGCAGAACTCCTCAAACACAGGGCATATCTCCAGGCCATTGAAGTTGAAGACATGATTCACCGGGTCCCAGTGACCAATGGCAGCACGCAAGAACTCAGTGTTCAGGGTCATCTGGCAAAGAGAGAATAGCTCGGTCAAGCCGTAGCTAAAGAGGTTGATCCGCTCCACGCCATCCGTAATGTTCAGCCAAGCTGTGAGGTGGGCGGGATCATACAAAGCCATATTTTCTGTCGCGGCTCTAGCAAAATTCAAAATTTTGGCAGCACCTCCCCGTTTCACGGACTATCCCACCTGCAAGGCAAAAGCACTCACTATCACAAAACTGCCCATCGCAGTAACATCCAGCAACCACAATGCACATATATCAACAAGCACACAACTACGCCTCTAAACCGGAAGATATCCGGCCTAGGAGGCAAAACATCATAATACTATGTCAGAAGGTCACAAATTGTGCTACACATCGTCCTACACTGTCCGAATAATCATATCCTCAGTACAACCCGATCGAAAACAGAAAAAGAAAATAAAAATAACAATTCTCGCTTGGGAAGCCTCAGTCCTCCTCTTCTTCGTCCTCCGTCGGACCGCCCGGCGTGTATGTCGGCGACGGCCTCCTCCTGCCACCTCTGCATCTTGGACCTGTCCTCGATGAGCCAGTCCCGCCTCCACGGTACTGCACACACAAATAAAAACGAGGGCAATCAGTAAGGGAACAACAAAAAAAGTACAAAAACAGAGTCGAGTCAGAGACTTACCAAGGACGCCATCTGATTGGCGGCAAATTGCCGCATACCATCCATCTGTCAAAATAAAAAAATCCAGGGTTAGAACCTTATAACCTTAAGAAAGTGCAAAATTAGAGACATACCCGGTGGTCTCGTGTAAGAACCAAGGACCGTAGGCTAGCCGCCAAGGCGTGACCCTCCTTAGCGTAACTCCAAGGAACACTGAGGACGCCCGCTGGCTGAGTAGGGTACCCACATGTGACTCGTGGCACCTCCATCATTTGGGGAGTGCCATCAGCGCCTAGAACATTGACGGTCCAATCCCAAGGGGGGATAGGGTCGGGAGCCTGAGGAGCCTGTCTCCTGTACATCTCGCGAAGCTGCAGGCACAGAATAAGTTAGGAAAAGATAGATCAAAAACATGGGCAATGGATATAAACAGAAATACAAAAAAGAACTCACCTCCAGGAGTGGGAAGTTAGGCATCAGGAAACGGCCGCGGTAAGCCTCATAACCGGTCTCAGAAAGAAAATGGTCCCAGACATCGGTGCCAGCTAAAGCCGCCAGCAGAGCATCTCCAGAAAGGTCACTAGCATCCATCACAGGAGGATCATGAGGGACGCGATACTGGGAACCACCAACCACCTGCCGAGACACTCGCTCACCAAGGAACCACTGCCTGCACTCAGTACTCTCCAGCAGAAGGCGGCAAGAGGTAAGAGATTTAACCGTTTGTATCTCCTCAGTGGCGGCATAAGCGACGCCCTCCCAAGGCGTCCAATCAACACTAGAGGCTGTCAACCCAGTTAAGAAGTTCCGAAGCAAAACAATCCGATGGGCCCCGCTCTTCACCCCAACAACGTCCCTCCGCCATCTCAAGCCTCGTGGGAATAGAGGCACAGGAGCCATACCATCCTCATCCTCGCCTGACTCGTCTGCTGGGGAGGGAGCCAACATCTTCAAGTATTCAAAACTCCAAAGCTGCACAGACAAAGGAGAAATCAGAACAAGTATGAAAATCAAAAAGATGGAAAATAAAAGAAGAAGCAGTGCATACCTCCCAAGCTCGCCAGAATCCCCCAGTAGATTTAACATCGCCCCGAGAGACCTCCCCCATATGCTTGTAGAGATGGGCCAGGGCAGCACCGCCCCAGTTGTAGGAGGGGATCTCATCAATGGTCGCCAGGCAAGAAAGGAGCCTCAAGCTCACCCGGTCGTTCCTTGTCGCAAAGATGGAGCACCCGAGGACATACAGAAGGTAAACCCTCAAAAGCTGGGAATTGTTCAGATTGTGATTACCTCTACCATAGGCCCGGTAAAGCCAGCCGCAGGGGAACCAATGCCTCTCCAGGTTGGGGGGAACAGCCCCAATCAACATCTCCACCGCCTCCGGGTCAATCTCATAAAAATAGTCCAGAACCAGGCGCTTCCCGCCGACCCTCAAGCCCGTGATCATGGAGAAATCAAAAGGCGTCATAGTCATCTCTCCGAACAGCAGGTGGAAAGTGTTGGTAGTGTCCCACCACCTCTCAGCCAGTGCATAGAAGTGAGCCAGATCATTGCTACTTTTCGAAACCAAGCGGACGAAGCCTCCGAACCCGGCATCATCAACCATCCTCTTAACGGTGGGCGAAAGCTGGGTATACCATAAAAAAGCATGGGCAAGGCTACCATGGCCTTTCAATGCCACTTCCGGCACCTGCACACAACAAAGGCGACAAAAGATGCACAAAATCACTATTCACGACCCGAGAGCAAAATTCACAAAATCAACATTTGAGCACAAGTCGAACTTCTAACAGTCTCTAAGTGTACGCTACGACTCACAAAACTAGCATAGTACATAAAAGTGGTCCTAAAATGTCAAAAGTTTCATATACCAAGCTCGCTAGAGCCGCGGCCGAAAGATGGTGTTGGGGGTCCCGCAAAATCACGTCCGGGGTGTGCATCTCGGCCTTCATCCGTCCTTTGGCCTTCTTAGACGGTCTCCTTGAGCTCGAAGCCATGGATCTACAAGAAAAATGGAAGTCACATTTAAACTTTCTTCTTGAAAATTTGGGCAAACCAAAACACAAATCAAAAATCCAACTACGGGGAAAGATTACTCACCTGAGCACGCACAAGCTGCGTTTTGGTGAATTTTGGCTTCAAAAACACCTCAAAATGGCCAAGAATGAGCTTCAAGAGCTCAAAAACCCGAAATATAAGAAGATGAAGTCCGGCCACCCAGTGCCGCCGCGGCACTGGCCAACTGCCGCCGCGGCAGTGGCCCAGTGCCGCCGCGGTACTGCTCCCCGTGGGCCTCGCGTCGCTCCGTTTTGCTCCGTTTCGCCCCGTTTTGGCCCGTTTTGGCCTTTTTCAGCCCGTTTTTGGCCCCGATCAGCCCCGATGGCCCATTCCAGTTAAAGATTTATGAGGTTTTTACCCTAAGAGGATTAAAAGTTGTCAGAACTACCTCCAGCAGGCAAAAACTGGGAAAAATCGGTTCTCGAAGACCCGAATCGACCGTTTCAGGACAGCCGTCGCAAATTTCGATCAAACGCGAGAATTTTGGTAACGGATCCTGGTTCTTAGCTAAAGCACCAAATAAACAAGAAAAGAGATTCCCCGAGAACCCTGCATCATCCCCCGAGGACAAAAGCAGACAGATACTAGCTCCCAGAGGCCCTGACAGGCTCTCTTGGATTGAGCACCAAAAGAGATTCCCCGAGAACCCTGCATCATCCCCCGAGGACAAAAGCAGATAGATACTAGCTCCCAGAGGCCCTGACAGGCTCTCTTGGATTGAGCACCAAAAGAGATTCCCCGAGAACCCTGCATCATCCCCCGAGGACAAAAGCAGACAGATACTAGCTCCCAGAGGCCCTGACAGGCTCTCTTGGATTGAGCACCAAAAGAGATTCCCCGAGAACCCTGCATCATCCCCCGAGGACAAAAGCAGACAGATGCCAGTTCCCGGAGACCCTGACAGGCCCGAAAGATTCGATCAAAAGGAGAAGTTTAAGAGAGATCCTAGAAAGTATCGCTTCATCCCCAGCAGATTCAGATTAATCCTCAGCGGATTTATACACCGTCAGTAGTCCATTGTCGACTCGTCATCTTGATGCAAACATCGTCAGTCTATCGCTCTCATCACACCATTGGGGCCTCCATGTTCATCATAGGACGTCCCAGGATTTCACGTTCGTCCCGTGACTTCTATGTCAGTCTCTTAATTTCTAGGGCCCCTGTATCCGTCGGTTATTTGCCAAAAGACATCTTCGACCATAGTCCTCTGAGACCCCACACCCAATTACGTTTGTTTACGAAGCACACTTCCAGAAGTTTGCTCCTGAACCCAGAGTCTTCTAGACTTCAATGCCCTTATCTGAGTCGCCCACCACGTCACAATCGCAAACACAACACCAGCCCACTCGGAGTGGCACACCCCATGGCACCTGCTTATTCTAGGATCAGAAAACTAGGCATGATAGGACTCATGTATGAGATCATATCACATCCACACACAGCATATCATCCTCATATAGCATAGCATCCGCCTGATTGTTGTGTATGTGTATATGTGATTTATCCCTTTGTGTCCTGAACTACGTCCTGGTCTGATTCCCCTTGGGATACGTAGGCAGCTCACGCGGAGCACGACCAGCACTAGCCTCAGCATCATTGCATCTTCTGCAACGCTTTTTATCCTAAATCTATAGCCTCCAAAAGACCTGTCTCTTCAAAACTTTGGCACTCGCTTACGACATGCGTTGCCTCGCAAGTTCCTGCCAAAGAGGGGCAAACTATAGACACCCCATTTTGTTGGCTATCAGATTTAGGAGACCCATAGCTTGGTGGTTCACAATGATCGTAAAAGACTCAAAAGGACTCTCGGAAGTCAGCTCCATCCCTCAGAATGCTCAGAATGACCAAAATGCCCCTGAAAGCCCAAAAACTCCCAGATTTGGTCCCAAAGTTCTGAAAACATGCTACGTCGTAAGAAAAGTGATAAAATGAGTTTTTAAATAAAACCGGAAGAAATCGTCAGCTCCCAGAGACCCCCGGAAGTCCCGGAGGTTCCCCGAAAGTCCCCGTTGACCGGTTTGACCAAGGTTTGACCAGGTTTGACCGAGATTTGACCAGGTTTGACCGAAGTTTGACCAAGTTTGACCGAAATTGTCCAAATTCACCGGAATCATTAGAAAAGTATTAAAATAAGTTTTAAAAGAGAATCGAGCAAAAACGTCGGCTCCTGGGAGCTCCCAGAGGTTCCCAGAACTTCCCGGGAATCCCAGGTTTGACCGGTTTGACCAAGATTTGACTTTGGAATCGGGGCACCGAAACAATTTTCAAATATTTTTCATGGATACTAGAGGTCAATAGTTTTCCAATGGTATATCGCACATAATTTCTGGATTTAAAACGAATTTATTATGAATTTCCAAAGGCGAAAAAGGCGATCAAATCGGCTTTTATCGCGAATACCGCAAAACTTTTCAAAGTGACCTATCCCCGAACTATTTTTTATGTAAAGTAGACTCCATTACCTTTCCAACGGTATATCACAACCTCAATTTGGAGTTTGTACGCATTTCCTGTGAATTTCGGACAAAATAGGGCCTTTCGCGAATTCCGGAACTTCGGGGGGCCTAAACAGCATTATCCAGACGAAGGGAGGAGCAGTGCCGCCGCGGCACTGGCCCACTGCCGCCGCGGCAGTGGCCCAGTGCCGCCGCAGCACTCTCCTCCAGAACAGTCCATTTTTGTAATTAAGTTTGTGGTCCCATTTTGATTAATTAAAAGCCAAAACGACATAGTTTTATGATTTCAGATGTTTGGAGCCAATGGGAGTACTTTCTAAATCCCAAAAACACCCCAAGTTGGCCTATATAAACACCCCATTACTCCTCATTTTGGGGGAGTCAAATACAAGTTTAGAGAAAGTTTGGGAGAGAAAGTGTAGAGATAAGGTTAGAGTGGAGAGAAAAGAAGCTTTCTTCTTTGATTTTTCAAAACAAAAGTGAGTTCTAACTTTGTTTTTACTTCATTACTTCCATTTACTTCAACATTCAATACTCCCAACCACCATTCTAGTGAGCATTCAAGAGTGTGGAAGCTTCTTCCATGTCTAGTGTCATTACATATGAGTGATACACCAATCTACAAGTCTCATGCTTCATGAATATCATCTATTGATTATCATCTACTTGCTTGTTTATTTATTGTTCATCTCTTCTCATCCCATTTCTTTTTATTTTCTTTATTTACTTACTAGTTCATCATCATCTAAGTGATGACATAAAGTTTGGGGTGAGTGAATCCTCATGGATAGTAGCTCTTGACCTCAAAAACATGTTTGATAGATGATGACCATAACCTCAATACTTCCAAGGTGTTCTTGGAATGTATTGAAGTTATGTCCAAAAACAAAATAAATCTCTCCAACAATCTTGGAGGTTCTTAAATGATGAGTTTGATGTAGGTATTCTAAGTGGCTATGATCCTTATTGAGTGTTGAAAACATGTTTTCAAAACATCTATTTCAAAACCCCTCTCAATCCCTCTCATTTGGTTTCAAGAAACTAAACTTTGTTTTCTCCAAAATCTTCAAAACAATGAGTCAAAACAGTGAGTGAGTTGAGTTCAAAGATTTTTCTAGAACACAATACTCAACATATGGATACAAGGCCACTTGGAAAGTCTTCCTAACTCATTGGAGAACACCCATGATTTTTGGTTTGACTTGGAAGTACTTGGAAATGGTCCATTTGGGTCCCAACATTCCTTCCAAACATTCTGTTTTTGCTGTCACAGCAGCTAGGTCAACTTACGACCTCTGTTCCAGAAAACGTTTCCAAAAGGGGTGGTCCTAACTTATTTTTCCCTTAAAATTCAATGTCTTAGGAAACTTTCTGTATAAAATGGGCCTCTAGATCATTCTTTTTCATTTTCTAAGATTTTCTAACATTTCAGTCGACAGTACGAACTCTGTTTCTGAGTGACCTCTATTGTTTACATAATTTCTCTCAATTTGTGATATCTATTCAAGATTGGCCTTTTGGGTTGTGTTCTAGACACAATAAGGAACATCTCCATAAAGAATCATGCATTGAAAACATTCCTAACCCCTCGTTTCAAATTTCAAAAGATCATGCTACTGTTCTGTCCACTATTCACAGCAAGCATACTTTAACTTGCATTCTTTCACTTGATGCTTATATGCATTCCAAATTAGTTCATATCTTAGGAAGTAGTTCATACTACATTTGTGCACATCCCATTTTAATTTCATTCATTCATTCATACACATTTTAGACTTCTAAGTCATTCTAGAAATCCATGTACACGAAACACACTACAACCTTTGCACATTTTAGATACATACATTGCATTCATGCAAGATTTGGGGTTTTTGTA
Source organism: Hydrangea macrophylla (assembly GCA_033977485.1). NCBI lineage: Eukaryota > Viridiplantae > Streptophyta > Magnoliopsida > Cornales > Hydrangeaceae > Hydrangea > Hydrangea macrophylla. Next base: position 87,087,368 of record CM066994.1, read on the forward strand.
ACTCTTAATCCAAGAAGATTATAAGGAATGAACTTGATCACATATTCATGCTTCCCCTTTGATCTAATCATCCTTTCTCATCCGTCCCGGGGATTGAGAGATCTTCTTTTCTCAAAGATTAACATGCATCATTCTAAGCCTTGCTAAGCATATTTTGATTACTTTGATTATTTGTTCCAAGAACAATTCATGTCCCCTTTAGATTAGGAAAACTTGATTAATTGATATGTGATTAGACGATTTTTCCTAGGTTTGTTTGTGTGATCTTCCACTTTACATTGCATGATATTTGATTTAGATCTTATGAATGATATTTTATCTTTAGATCTTCCATTTTCAAGTTTCTTATGTAATGTAATATACTATCATAGTATTAATTGCCGAACCACACATAGTATAAGATGATTATTTCGATGCTAATTGAGGCCCGTCGAGAGACGAGGCGAGTTGAGGGTGTTTTAGTCGTGACAAAGGCTCCTTCCTCTCTCGTACCAAAACCCCGAACCAAGTTCTTTGGTTATGAAGGGCCGGTGCCCTTTATCCATTTGGGTGAGTCAAAATTAGGTTTCTTGGTTCCTTAAAGACCAAGTGGCGACTCTGTATCTGTTTTCAACAGACCATTTTCTTTTCTTTGATCCAAGTCAAAATCAATTTCAAAACAATCTAAAACAAGAGAAGTGGTCCACTTCCGGTATCCACAACACCCGGCCGGTATTACTGGTAGTGCCGCCCCAATTGTTGGCTCACCAGGCCCGCCGGTGATCTGCTAGTGAAGCGCACTGACGCACCTGTGGACATAGGTCACCTTATTAACGGGACCGAACCATACATAATTGATAGTGTCACCATACCCCTCTTCTTATTCCCTCTTACCAATTTTTGACATCATCAATATCTATTACATCACTCCTCATTACAAGTTCAGTTCATAATCAAAAGTAGAATTAATCATTTATCTCTTCAAGTAGTAGTTCTTAATTGGTATAGTCTTACTGTTCTGCCTGATCATGACCTGAAAAACCTAGACACGAATGTCCAAGGCGCATCGACGTCGTCAGCTTCAAGAAGCTGGTGAGTATTAAAAACATATATTTATAATGTAAAACATGCTTCCTTACCATTTCCATTCACAGGTTCATTATTCAACATGCTAGAAATACATGAATGAATTCGTATTTAAACAGAAGCAAAAGGACAACATAATCATATTCAATTAATATAACATGTGACCGTGGATGAAAACAATGCAGCCCACTCATCTCACTGACCCATGACCTTTAGGTTTAGAATGTCTATCGATATGCCTACTGTATATGAATCGGCCTGGGAGTACCTAGACATTCAAGGTTACAATAACCTGATCGGTCTACCGTATCTAAATTGGCCTGGACACGGTCAAACAGGCCTGCAGTATCCAAATCGACCTAGGCTCAATCCCTCTTAATTAACTTGCCATATCTGAATCTGTGGACACGCGGAATCCGTCGTCCACTCCCGATTTTTCCTGTTTGTTTCCAGGGTTTCGGAATTGATTTTCCTTTGTTTTGAAATTGATTTGAAAGAAAACAAGAGGTTGATTTCGAAGAAAAGAAGGTCTTTCGAAAACAGATACAGAGTCGCCACTTGGTCTTTAAGGAACCAAGAAACCTAATTTTGACTCACCCAAACGGATAAAGGGCACCGGCCCTTCATAACCAAAGAACTTGGCTCGGGGTTTTAATACGAGAGAGGAAGGAGCCTTTGTCACGACTAAAACACCCTTAACTCGCCCCATCTCTCGACGGGCCTCAATTAGCATCCAAATAATCATCTTATACTATGTGTGGTTCGGCAATTACTATTATGATAGTATATTACATTACATAAGAATCTTGAAATGGAAGATCAAAAGATAAAATATCATTCATAAGATCTTAGCCAAATATCATACAATGCAAAAGTGAAAGATCACACAAATAAACCTCAGAAAAATCGTCTAATCATATATCAATTAATCAAGTTTCCTAATCTAAAGGGGGCATGAATTGTTCTTGAAACAAATAAATCAAAGAAAACAAAGATGCTTAGCAAGCTAGAATGATGCATGTTATTCTTTGAGAAGAGAAGATCTCTCAATCCCCGGGACGGATGAGAAAGGATGATTAGATCAAGGGGAAGCATGAATGTGTGATCATGATCATTCCTTATAATCTTCTTAGATTAGGACTCATAAAAGCCCCAAATCTTTGCATGAATGCAATGTATGTATCTATAATGTACAAAGGTTGTAGTGTGCTTTGTGTTCATGGATATCTAGAATGACTTAGAAGTCTAGAATATGTATGAATGAATGAATGGAATCATTATGAGAAATTTACAAATGTAGTATGAACTACTTCCTAAGACATGAGCTAATTTAGAATGCATATAAGCATCAAATCAAAGGATGAAAGTTAAAGTGTGCTTGCTGTGAATAGTGGACAGAACAGTAACATGATCTTTTGGAAATTGAAAAGAGGGGCTCGAAATGTTTTTAATCCATGATTTGTTTTGGAGATCTTCCTTATTGTGTCTAGAACACAACCCAAAAAGCAAATCCTAAATAACTATAACAGATTGAGAGAAATCATATAAACAATAGAGGTCACTCAGAAACAGAGTCCGTACTGTCGACTGAAATGTTAAAAAATCTTAGAAAATGAAAACGAATGATTTAGAGGCCTATTTTATACATAAATTTCCCTAATACATTGAAGTTTAATGGAAAAATAAGTAAGGACCACCTTCAAATGGACCACTTTCAAGTGCTTCCAAGTCAAGCCAAAAATCATGGATGTTCTATAATGAGTTAGAAAGACTTTCCAAGTGGTATTGCATTCATACATTGAGTATTGAACTCAAAATAATTCCTTGAAGTTAAATGACTCACTGTTTTGAGGGTTTTGAGAAAAATAAGGTTTATTTCTTGAAATCAAAATGAGGGGTTTAAGAGGGGGGTTTTGAAAGTATACTTCCAGAACTTGAATGAATTTTCTAACCACTTGGAATATCAATTCCTAACTCATTTCAAGAACTTCCCAAGTATTTGCAAAACATGGTTATATTTGGAAACCAAACTCAAGAATCTATGTGAGTATGATACATGAGAGGATAGATGATACATGATATGATATAGCATGCTAAAAGTGGTAAAGAACACGTGCATGGGATATGGGTTCATCTAGATACAAGAGAGTGTTGCATCAAAGTGTGAAAGTCAAAAAGTGAAATGCTGTGAGTAGTGGACAGACTGTATGCATTACTTTGTAACATTATAATGGGAGGTCAAACATGCCTAGGAAAATGTGGGAAAAATCAGAGATCATCCTTACTGTGTCTAGAAAATAACCCAAAATGTCAAACCTCAATAGCTATCAAAGATTAAAAGAGATAAATCAGAATGTACACATGACTCAGAAACAAAAGCTGCCCTGTTGACTGATTTTGTATAATTTTTCATAAATCAAATAAAGGGTTTATGATGACCCATTATATACCAAAAGTTTCCTAAGACACCCAAGTTTTATAAAAAAAATAGAAAAGATATATGTACAGTGACGAAAACATCCAGAATAAGTGCAAAAAGTCAGGTAAACATTCCGTGAGAACAGAGGCAGATTATGAATATGAACTTCTTAAATTCGAAAATAATACTTTCACACCTCTATAATTGATGGAAACAATTGGAGACGAACTATGATGTCTTAGGAAGATTTTCCAAGTGGTTTCATCATCATAACTCAGGTATTTAATTCAAAACAAATCATTGAATCTGAACAGCTCACTGTTTTGGATCATTCTTGAAGAAAATGGATTTGGGTTTTGAAATTGAGTTTGAGTTCTTGATTGGGGGTTTTGAAATAGATGTTCAAAGCATGAAATTAAACTCTTGAGATGAGCATGTGACCACTTAGAACCTCATCCAACCTTGAATCATCAAAGAACTCCCAATATTTTTTGCACAAACATAGTTTTGTTTGAGAATATGACTTCAAGAATACATATGAATGTATTGAAGGTAGAATCATCATCCATCAAACATGTCTTTGAGGTCAAGAGCTACTATCCATAAGGATTCACTCTCCTCAAACAACATGTCATCTAGATGATGATGAACAACTAAATAATCAAAGAAAAGTCAAAAATAAATGAGGTTAAGAGAGAGATGAACATCAAAGTAAACAAGCATTCAAATAGCAATAAATAGTTGATAATCAATGAGATATTGGACTTGTAGCTTGGTGTTTCACTCATATATGGAAACATTTGGACATGGAAGTAGCTTCCTATCTCATGGATGCTCAAGAATGGTGGTTAAAAGAAATGCTTGGATGATTGAAGTTTCGATAGCAAACTCAAGTAAAAAGAAAACTCACTTTGATGGATGAAAATAGAAGAAGAAGACTACTTCTTCTCTTTCTCTCTCTATATTTCTCTAGAATTTCTTCCTAAGCTCTCTCTAAGTTTCCATGCCTCTCCCCTAAATGGAAGTAAATGGCTTCTTTTATAGGCAAAGGAGGGGTGGTAAATGGAGTTTTAAAAAGTTTAAAATGGTCTCCCATTGGTCCAAAATAAGTTGGGAACCAAAACTACGTCGTTTTGATTTCTAATATATCAAATTGGACCCCCAAAATAAATTACAAAAATATACTGTTCTGGGGGAGAGTGCCGCGGCGGCAGTGGGCCTGTGCCGCGGTGGCAGTGGGCCAGTACCGCGGCGGCACTGCTCTTCCTTTGTCCAGATAATGCTGTTTAGGCCCCCAGAGGTTCCGGTATTCGCGAAAAGGCCCTATTTCGTCCAAAATTCACAAAAAATGCGTACGAACTCCAAATTGAGGTTGTGATATACTGTTGGAAAGGTAATAGAGTCTAATTTATATAAAAAATAGTTTGGGGATAGGTCACTTTGAAAAGTTTTGCGGTATTCGCGATAAAAGCCGATTCGATCGCCTTTTTTCGCCTTTGGAAATTCATAATAAATTCGTTTTAAATCCAGAAATTATGTGCGATATACCGTTGGAAAGCTATTGACCTCTAGTATCCACGAAAAATATTTGAAAATTGTTATGGTGCCCCGGTTCTAAAGTCAAATTCTGGTCAAACTGGTCAAACTTGGGATTCCCGGGTAGTTCTGGAAATCTCCGGGTGTTCCCAGGAGCTGACGTTTTCGTGCGATCTTCTTTTAAAACTCATTTTAATATTTTCCACATGATCTAGAATGATCTCAGTGAATTTGGACGATTTTGGTCAAACTTGGTCAAACCTGGTCAAACCTTGGTCAAACCGATCAACGGGGACTTTCTGAGAACTTCCGGGACTTTCGGGGATCTCTAGGAGCTGACGATTTCATCTGATTTTTCTTAAAAACTCATTTTCTTACTTTTCTTACGACATAGCATGTTTTCAGAACTTTTGGTCCAAATCTGGGAGTTTTTGGGCTTTCAGGGGTGTTTTGGTCATTCTGAGCATTTTGAGAAATAGAACTAACTTCCAAGAGTCCTTTTTGAGTCCTTTTTGAGTCTTTTTTGATCATTGTGAACCACCAATCTATGGGTCTCCTAAATCTGATAGCCGACAAAATGGGGTGTCTATAGTTTGTCCCTCTTTGGCATGAACTTGCGAGGCAACGCATGTCGCAAGCGAGTGCCAAAGCTTTTGAAGAGACAGGTCTTTTGGAGGCTATAGATTTAGGATAAAAAAAGCGTTGTAAAAGATGCAATGATGCTGAGGCTAGTGCTGGTCGTGCTCTGCGTGAGCTGCATACGTATCCCAAGGGGAATCAGACCAGGACGTAGTTCGGGGCACAAAGGAATGAATCACACATGTACATACACAACAACCAAGCGGATGCTATGCTATGAGGATGGTATGCAATGCATGGATGTGATATGAATTGTGTTATGAATCCTATCATGTCTAGTGTTATGACCCTAGTATGAGCAGGTGCTGTGGGGTATGTGCCATTCCGAGTGGACTTGTGTTGTGCTAGTGCTTCTGACTACGATGCAGTGGCCGACCACGGTCTGAAAAGACTCTGGGTTTCAGGGCAAACTTCTCAAATTGCGGGAAGTGTGCTTTACAAGCGAATGGGATCGGATGTGGGGTCTTTGAGGATGACAAGTAAGGATAACCCATAGGTGAGGGAGTTCATAATAACCGACAGTTTTATAATAACCAAAGTGAGGAGGCTCATAATAAGTGGGGTAGCTCACGATAATTGACAGGTGAGATAACCGGAGCGAAAAAGCTCACGATAAGTGAGGAAACTCATAATGACTGACAGGTGAGAAAGCGCATGATAATCAGTGGACACAAATCCTTGAATTGTGAATAGACAGTGGTTGCCCTGGGGTGATTTGACTGTGAGTGATGTTTTCAATCGTTGGCCGATCCTTATGATGACTAGTCCGGAGAATCGGTTCGGACTTCTGTTGTCTTCTGCTGGGGATGGTAGGGGACTCTCTGAGAATCTCTCTTCAATTCTTGACCTAGAACCAGGATCCATCTCTGAATCTCTCGTGGTGGTCAGATTTTGTAATGCTCAATCCAAAAGAGCCGGTTAGGACCTTCGAGAGCTGATGGACTCTATAAGAATCTCTCTTCAATTCTTGACCTAGAACCAGGATTCATCTCTGAATCTCTCGTGGTTGGTCAAATTCTGCAATGCTCAATCCAAAAGAGCCGATTAGGGCCTTCGGGAGCTGATGGACTCTCTGAGAATCTCTCTTGAATTCTTGACCTAGAACCAGGATCCATCTCTGAATCTCTCGTGGTTGGTCAGATTTTGTAATGCTCAATCCAAAAGAGTCGGTTAGGGCCTTCGGGAGCTGATGGACTCTCTGAGAATCTCTCTTCAATTCTTGACCTAGAACCTGGATCCATCTCTGAATCTCTCGTGGTTGGTCAGATTTTGTAATGCTCAATCCAAAAGAGCCGATTAGGGCCTTCGGGAGCTGATGGACTCTCTGAGAATGTCTCTTCAATTCTTGACCTAGAACCAGGATCCATCTCTAAATCTCTCGTGGTTGGTCAGATTTTGTAATGCTCAATCCAAAAGAGCCGGTTAGGGCCTTCGGGAGCTAAAGAATAATGTACTCTGCTAGAAAGAAGGAAATACGTCCATTAAATGGGAGTAAAGGTATCATTCTATTTGTGATGAGGAATACGGAGATGGTCTGCGGCAGTTAAGGTTTTAATATTGAAAGAGGAGAGTGATCAACAATCACTCATGGAATTATGTTACTTAAAGAAAGACGAAAGATCAACAGCCACTCATGGACTTATGTTGCTAGGAGAAAGGAAGATCATCAACAGCCACTCATGGACTTATGTTACATGAAGAAAGATGAAAGATCAAAAGCCATTCATGGACTTATGTTGCTAGGATGAAAGAAGATCATCAACAGCCACTCATGGACTTATGTTGCATGAACGAAGAAAGATGAAAGATCAACAACCACTCATGGACTTATGTTGCTAGGAGAAAGGAAGATCATCAATAGCCACTCATGGACTTATGTTGCATGAACGAAGATGAGCGACAGCCACTTATGGACTTATGTTGCTAGGAGGAAGAAAGATCATCAACAGCCACTCATGGACTTATGTTGCATGAACGAAGATGGTTAACCTTCGACGGTTTGGAAAGGGATGAAATTTTCCCCAAGTTTGGACGCTTCTCATGCAGACGCCTTGACTAGTGCAATAATAGTATTTGGTACTCCTACTTGCATTGTCCTTGGAACACTCTAAAAAAAAATTTATAACTTTATTTGGAAAATTCATTATTAGTCACTGTCAACTCACTCATTTGACACTACGATAGACTTGACGACTAACAGACATCGACACACGAGTACGACACATTCGACACTGAAATGAAACAAGCTCGACTTGCCAAAACTTAATGTGCTTTTGTCATAAATGATGTACCATTTCTCTTTTGTGTTTACTTATCACCTTAACGTGGCATCACTTTGATGGTGAATCTTATTTTTGAAAATTCCTCCCTACTAATCCAATCAATTTCTTTGCTTCTCCCAAGATGTGCTTTGAATTAGTGCCTTAGCTTATAGAATAAAAGATGCTCCATTTCCATCTGTTCAAGACAATGTTTGTGACTTGAAGGCTTACCATTGGTGTATAGGGATCGGGTGGCAAACAAAGTTTGCCCCTAGTTTGAAAGGCATGAAGTGGGATCGGTAGGCAAACAAGGTAAATGACCAAAATTTGCCCCTAGTTTGTAGGAAGGTTCATTGGAGGTTTTGGGCAAACGAGTTAGGTGACCGAAGTTTGCCCCTTGTATGAAGGGTAGATAGTAAAATTTAGGCAAACGAGGTGAGTAGCCAAAGTTTGCCCCTAGTGTGGAAGGTGATTTCTGGCTTGAGGCAAGGACCGTGACTTTAATCTCTCAAATGCTCATAACTTTTTCCTAGGCACCAGTGAGGTGACCTAACGAGCTCTTTTCTCTCTTTTGTTATTGCTCACTTTGGATTTAGCTCTAATTTTTTCCTAGGCGTCCTTTCGGATTTTTGGCCTAGCGAGCCATCCTTCTTTTTCTTTTTTTAAAAGTCTGCCTACGTACCCCCAAGTGGGGATCAGGTCCAACGTAGTTCGGGCCGAAGCTTGAAAGAAATTGGGCTATTTCTATGGGTGGAGCGACCGAACTGATGTGGTTGCCTACGTATCCCCGAGTGGGAATCAGGTCAAGCGTAGTTCGGGGCAAGTTCTTGAAAGAAGGGGTTTGAGGTATGAGGGTTTTTTAAACCAATCGTCAAAGAAGTTCAAACTTGGGTTACTTATGGTAGCCTTGAAGAGGAGGATTCAGTTTCCATCTCCCTTTCTTTTCTTTTTCTTTTTCTTTTGTTTTGAGGATTGATCCTTTTCACTTTCGTCTAGCCAGTCAATTTTCCTTTTCACATAGTTGATTCTTATGAGATCTTTTGATTATAATTTCAGAATTCCAGAATTTGCATATCAGTTCTCAAAATTTTTTGTGGTTGTTCCGAGCCTTTTGAAATGTGATCTAGGCATGTTCTTATGACGTACCTTGAAGTGTACGATTCTCTGTATCACCAAATTTTTTCTTTCATTTTCCCCATCATTTTGACTGGCTAAGGTCAGATATTGGAAATCAACACCTTTTTCAGCTCTAACTTTTGCCTAGGTGCCCTTTCGGGTTTTCAACCTAGCGAGCTTTTTTTTTTTTTTTTTTTTTTTTTTAAAGTAGAGATGAAACTCACTGAAACGTTTGGCTACCATCAAGGACCAAGTCCGCACAAGTTTGCATGGCTATCAATTGGGTTGGGCCCAAGGCTTTAAAATGGTTGAAAAGGATGTTGGGCAAGCCCCAAATCAGTTCCAAGTACGTCTTTTCGAGATTTGAGCAAAAGCATCTTTGAATTCTTAAAGTAAGACTATTCAATTCTCGGCTCTTCATCGGTGTCAGCGCAAAATTGACTTTGACCTTTCAGGATTTTTTTGTTTGAGTAAAAAAAATTATTTTTTTAGCACAGTAATATCCATGGTAATTTGAAAAGTGACACTTCAGTTCAGCGATTCATGCATCTATGACTAGGCACATCAGATTAGGCAAAATGAGACTTCATTCCATCAATAGAGAAGGATTACAGACTCATTAACAACTCGATGACAGACAGACTCGACCACAAGACTAAACTTGAAATAGACAAAACATACAACAGACTCGACTAGACTCGACCCAGTCTCAAATGGAATGTCACAGTGACTCACTTATTCTTTTTATTTCTTTTTTTTTTAAAGAGCATCTTCATTTGGTTTTCTAGCAAGAGTCCCAAACACCATCACTTCACCGACACAGATTCAACATTCGTGGGCCTCAGCAAAGGGGATCATTCGAATAGGTAAGCCAGGGGCTTAGGTGACATGGGGTTGAATGGGTGGTGGCTCAATGATGTTTTGGTCGATGAGGTCCTGGATATCATGGCGGAGACGTATGCACTGGTTGGTGTCATGGCCCGGGCCTTGGTGGTAGGCACATCGTTTGGACAGGTCATAGTTAGGTGGTGGAGGATCGGCACGAGGCTGAAGGAGTTGGAGGTGTCCCTGTTTTAGCAGACGGCCTAAGGCTATGGAGGGGGAGATATCTAGTTTGGCAAAGGTACAGGGTTGCTTTTTCTGGTAAGGGCAACTAGTGGTTTGGTTGGAGGATTGGTATGGCCGATGAGGGTATGCCATGGGTTGGCTGCACAGGGTGTTGACATCCGGGGAGTGTCGGGAGTATTTAGGCCTCTTGGACTGGTGTTGGGGTTCATCCTTCTTGAACTTTTCTTCTATGATGGCATCCTCTATTCTGGTCCCCATTTCAAGCAGCTCTTTGCTAATGCTCCGTGCCATTTTATCAAATCGACTAACCCTTAAACTCAACTGCTCAACCGTGGTTTGTAGCTTGTTCACTTTCTCTTCCAGAGCTTTGTAGGCCATTGGTGGATCGATGATAGTCTGTGAGAAATAGGGATATTTCGGGAATTTTGGATAGAGTTTCTGGGAGAAATAGGGATTTTTGGTTGATTTGGACTGAGCTTCTAGGAGAAACTAGTATTTTGGGTATTTCTGAGAAATATGGATAGTATATCTGGGCGTTTCTGGGTGATTTGGGCAGAGTTTCTGGGAGAAACAAGTACTTTGGGTATTTCTGGGAAATTTGGATTTATGGGAAGCTTGGGTAGAGTTTTAGGAGAAACATGGATTTTCTGGGATTTTGGGTGTAACATGGATACCTGGGGAGTTTGAATAGGATTTCTGGGAGAAGCAGGAAGATTTGGGTAATTCGGATAGGGTATCTGGGGGACACAAGTATATCGGGGTTTCTGGAAGAAACTGAGATTTCTGGATAATTTGGGGGAAAATAAGGATTTCTAGGAAATCTGGGTGATTCGGACAGAGTTTCTAGGAAAACAGGGATATCCTGATGAGTTGGGCAGAGTTTTTGGAAGAAATAGGGATATATGACGGGAACAGGTGATGATGGTGATCATACTGTCTAGCGAGTTTTCATACTCCTATGTCTTAGGACCAACAAACAAGGTTTGCGGTTTATATCTTTGTGAGCATGGAGCAGACATCCTTGTCATGGTACCTAGGCAGGTCAACTCAATGTGATCACATGTGAGTAATTGCCTTGGGAATCATAAGAAAGAGGTTATGTTCTATGCCACATAAGTGTCTACACCGCGCAAGTAATCCCACCAGGGCATACAGCAGTTATATCATATTGTCCTATCTGAAAAGATAAATCAACAGCCCTATGAAAGGTTCTACAGGAATCTATATGCAAAGGCTGGCTTTAGTCAAAGAGGGTCCGTTGACGAGAGTTCCAATATACCGTCGGAGAGACAGTACGGAAGTGTTTACTCTTTTTGATATACCTTAGAAGGTACAGTATCAACGGTGACTTGTGACCTGGCACAGCAAGACCTGAACAATGTCAGCGCCGCGTTTCAGACACAGTCGGAGGGGGGAAATGCAAGAGTGCAATGCGGTGAACCAAACACAGTAAAAAGATGATTTTAAGGATGCTTCTCATGAGTCAAACCTCTGTATTATTTTGTTTTAAAATAAAAATCCCCAGCAGAGTCGCCAGATTGTGGACACGCGAAATCCGTCGTCCACTCTCGGTTTTTCCTGTTTGTTTTCGGGGTTTCGGAATTGATTTTCCTTTGTTTTGAAATTGATTTGAAAGAAAACAAGAGGTTGATTTCGAAGAAAAGAAGGTCTTTCGAAAACAGATACAGAGTCGCCACTTGGTCTTTAAGGAACCAAGAAACCTAATTTTGACTCACCCAAACGGATAAAGGGCACCGGTCCTTCATAACCAAAGAACTTGGCTCGGGGTTTTGGTACGAGAGAGGAAGGAGCCTTTGTCACGACTAAAACACCCTCAACTTGCCCCATCTCTCGACGGGCCTCAATTAGCATCCAAATAATCATCTTATACTATGTGTGGTTCGGCAATTACTATTATGATAGTATATTACATTACATAAGAATCTTGAAATGGAAGATCAAAAGATAAAATATCATTCATAAGATCTTAGCCAAATATCATACAATGCAAAAGTGAAAGATCACACAAATAAACCTCAGAAAAATCGTCTAATCATATATCAATTAATCAAGTTTCCTAATCTAAAGGGGGCATGAATTGTTCTTGAAACAAATAAATCAAAGAAAACAAAGATGCTTAGCAAGCTAGAATGATGCATGTTATTCTTTGAGAAGAGAAGATCTCTCAATCCCCGGGACGGATGAGAAAGGGTGATTAGATCAAGGGGAAGCATGAATGTGTGATCATGATCATTCCTTATAATCTTCTTAGATTAGGACTCATAAAAGCCCCAAATCTTTGCATGAATGCAATGTATGTATCTATAATGTATAAAGGTTGTAGTGTGCTTTGTGTTCATGGATTTCTAAAATGACTTAGAAGTCTAGAATATGTATGAATGAATGAATGGAATCATTATGAGAAATTTATAAATGTAGTATGAACTACTTCCTAAGACATGAGCTAATTTGGAATGCATATAAGCATCAAATCAAAGGATGAAAGTTAAAGTGTGCTTGCTGTGAATAGTGGACAGAACAGTAACATGATCTTTTGGAAATTGAAAAGAGGGGTTAGAAATGTTTTTAATGCATGATGTTTTATGGAGATCTTCCTTATTGTGTCTAGAACACAACCCAAAAAGCAAATCCTAAATAACTATAACAGATTGAGAGAAATCATATAAACAATAGAGGTCACTCAGAAACAGAGTCCGTACTGTCGGCTGAAATGTTAGAAACTCTTAGAAAATGAAAACGAATGATTTAGAGGCCCATTTTATACATACAGTTCCCTACGACATTGAAGTTTAATGGAAAAATAAGTAAGGACCACCTCTTTTGGAAAGGTTGTCTGAAAAAGAAGTTGGAAGTTAGCTAAGCTGCTGTGACAGCAGAGGCAGAATGTCTGGAAGGAATGTTTGGGTCCAAATGGACCACTTTCAAGTGCTTCGAAGTCAAGCCAAAAATCATGGATGTTCTATAATGAGTTAGAAAGACTTTCCAAGTGGTATTGCATTCATACATTGAGTATTGAACTCAAAATAATTTCTTGAAGTTAAATGACTCACTGTTTTGAGGGTTTTGAGAAAAATAAGGTTTATTTCTTGAAATCAAAATGAGGGGTTTAAGAGGGGGGTTTTGAAAGTATACTTCCAGAACTTGAATGAATATTCTAACCACTTGGAATATCAATTCCTAACTCATTTCAAGAACTTCCCAAGTATTTGCAAAACATGGTTATATTTGAAAACCAAACTCAAGAATCTTTGGGAGTATGATACATGAGAGGATAGATGATACATGATATGATATAGCATGCTAAAAGTGGTAAAGAACACGTGCATGGGTATGGGTTCATCTAGATACAAGAGTGTGTTGCATCAAAGTGTGAAAGTCAAAAAGTGAAATGCTGTGAGTAGTGGACAGACTGTATGCATTACTTTGTAACATTATAATGGGAGGTCAAACATGCCTAGGAAAATGTGGGAAAAATCAGAGATCATCCTTACTGTGTCTAGAAAATAACCCAAAATGCCAAACCTCAATAGCTATCAAAGATTAAAAGAGATAAATCAGAATGTACACATGACTCAGAACAAAAGCTGCCCTGTTGACTGATTTTGTATAATTTTTCATTAATCAAATAAAGGGTTTATGATGACCCATTATATACCAAAAGTTTTCTAAGACACCCAAGTGTTATAAAAAAAATAGAAAAGATATATGTACAGTGACGAAAACATCCAGAATAAGTGCAAAAAGTCAGGTAAACATTCTGTGAGAATAGAGGCAGATTATGAATATGAACTTCTTAAATCCGAAAATAATACTTTCACACCTCTATAATTGATGGAAACAATTGGAGACAAACTATGATGTCTTAGGAAGATTTTCCAAGTGGTTTCATCATCATAACTCAGGTATTTAATTCAAAAAAAATCATTGAATCTGAACAGCTCACTGTTTTGGATCATTCTTGAAGAAAATGGATTTGGGTTTTGAAATAGAGTTTGAGTTCTTGATTGGGGGTTTTGAAATAGATGTTCAAAGCATGAAATTAAACTCTTGAGATGAGCATGTGACCACTTAGAACCTCATCCAACCTTGAATCATCAAAGAACTCCCAATATTATTTGCACAAACATAGTTTTGTTTGAGAATATGACTTCAAGAATACATATGAATGTATTGAAGGTAGAATCATCATCCATCAAACATGTCTTTGAGGTCAAGAGCTACTATCCATAAGGATTCACTCTCCTCAAACAACATGTCATCTAGATGATGATGAACAACTAAATAATCAAAGAAAAGTCAAAAAGAAATGAAGTTAAGAGAGAGATGAACATCAAAGTAAACAAGCATTCAAATAGCAATCAATAGTTGATAATCATTGAGATATTGGACTTGTAGCTTGGTGTTTCACTCATATATGGAGACATTTGGACATGGAAGTAGCTTCTTATCTCATGGATGCTCAAGAATGGTGGTTGAAAGAAATGCTTGGATGATTGAAGTTTTGATAGCAAACTCAAGTAAAAAGAAAACTCACTTTGATGGATGAAAATAGAAGAAGAAGACTACTTCTTCTCTTTCTCTCTCTATATTTCTCTAGAATTTCTTCCTAAGCTCTCTCTAAGCTTCCATGTCTCTCCCCTAAATGGAAGCAAATGGCTTCTTTTATAGGCAAAGGAGGGGTGGTAAATGGAGTTTTAAAAAGTTTAAAATGGTCTCCCATTGGTCCAAAATAAGTTGGGAACCAAAACTACGTCGTTTTGATTTCTAATATATCAAATTGGACCCCCAAAATAAATTACAAAAACATACTGTTCTGGGTGAGAGTGCCGCGGCGGCACTGGGCCTGTGCCGTGGTGTCAGTGAGCCAGTGCCGCGGCGGCACTGCTCTTCCTTCGTCCAGATAATGCTGTTTAGGCCCCCAGAGGTTCCAGTATTCGCGAAAAGGCCCTATTTCGTCCGAAATTCACAGAAAATGCATACAAACTCCAAATTGAGGTTGTGATATACCGTTGGAAAGGTAATGGAGTCTACTTTATATAAAAAAATAGTTCAGGGATAGGTCACTTTGAAAAGTTTTGCGGTATTCGCGATAAAAGCCGATTTGATCGCCTTTTTTCGCCTTTGGAAATTCATAATAAATTCGTTTTAAATCTAGAAATTATGTGTGATATACCGTTGGAAAGCTATTGACCTCTAGTATCCATGAAAAATATTTGAAAATTGTTACGGTGCCCCGGTTCTAAAGTCAAATTCTGGTCAAACTGGTCAAACTTGGGATTCCCGGGAAGTTCTGGAAAGCTCCGGGTGTTCCCAGGAGCTGACGTTTTCGTGCGATCTTCTTTTAAAACTCATTTTAATATTTTCCACGTGATCTAGAATGATCTCAGTAAATTTGGACGATTTCGGTCAAACTTGGTCAAACTTGGTCAAACCTTGGTCAAACCTGGTCAAAACTTGGTCAAACCGATCAACGGGGACTTTCTGAGAACTTCCGGGACTTCCGGGGGTCTCTGGGAGCTTACGATTTCATTTGATTTTTCTTAAAAACTCATTTTCTTACTTTTCTTACGGCATAGCATGTTTTCCGAACTTTTGGTCCAAATCTGGGAGTTTTTGGGCTTTCAGGGGTGTTTTGGTCATTCTGAGAATTTTGAGAAATAGAACTAACTTCCAAGAGTCCTTTTTGAGTCTTTTTTTATCATTGTGAATCACCAAGCTATGGGTCTCCTAAATCTGATAGCCGACAAAATGGGGTGTCTGCAGAATCAACCTGGGATAATTAAGGCTATAACACATCGCTGATTGGCCTGCCGTATCTGAATCGACCTGGGCTCGATCCTTCTCAATTAATCTGTGACAAGCGGGGGTATTTGTAAAATACAACCGCGCTAAAAGAAGAAAATGTATTGATTTAGTTTATAATTCCATCACTTATCTGCAATTCGAATTACAATGCTAGTTTATGCACATATTGATTAAACGATGATAAGTTGTGTGTTTTAGCTGTAATTTGTGCAGACTGCAGTTGCTGTGTGAAGAATTGAAAGATAATGATGAAAGGAAGTGGTTGGTTTCAAAGAAGACATATCAAAGCTGAAATATAGAGTTCGAGCGATTAAAGACCATTCGATCGATCGAAGTTTCGATCGATCGAGAGAAGTTCAAGCGATCGAAGTCCCGGAAGTTCAATCGATCGAGAATTGTTCGATCGATCGAACATGCCTTTTATCAGATTTTTATGCGCATGTAGCAGAATGCATGTTTAACCCTAAGCATTAGGTTTTATTATATATATTCGTAATGTAAACGTCCAGAAGGACGCCCACTTTACTTTTATCAGTTTTACATAGAGAGAGAGAGTGTTTTACTTTGATTTCTTGTAGGTTTCGGTGATTGGATATTGAATTCGGTTGAAGTTTGAAGTTTACTAATAGCTTGTTCATTCCAGGTTTAGTTACACCAGTTTTATTTGCATTCTTTTAGCAGATTACAGAGTTTAAATCTGAGTAGATCGTAGTTTTGCTTGTTGGTAGCGTTTAAACCATAGTTTTTCATTGATTGCATGTTTAAATCTCAACCAAACGCAACTTTAATGAGTACTTACATTAAGAATAAAACTGTGACGCTCCAGACCATGTCTGAGTAGTGCCCAGGTTGGGAGATCACGATGAAATCGTGATCTGAAGCCTCTGCCATGCAGCAGAATAATTCCTGTGTTCGATCGATCGAAGTCGTTTGATCGATCGGACCAGAGACACAGTCGATCGATCCAGTACAGTTCGATCGATCGAGAGAAGAAGATATTCGATCGATCGAAAGCGCGTCGATTGATCGAACCCTCTGATTCTTGAGGACATTCTATGCAGTATTCCTAGACTTTCTGTTTTACTGGATTGTTATCAAATTGTCCCAAAACGCTCAATTTGTCAAAACAGTCTGTGAACTTTAAGCCTTGAGGCATTTTTCTTCAATAACTTTTGCAAACCACCCTCAATGCTAACACCATTGGAGGTCAGAGTCTTAACTATTGTTTTAAACCGCTTTTGTATATTTTAAACTCCATTGTGATGATATAGTCCCGGTCATGAAAGGGCTATGGATTCTTTATCCTAAGAGAAATACGAAATACTGTAGAGGATGTACTCCATTGAGCTTCGATGCAACTGCATGGTAGATGGCTAGGTTGCGGTGGATTCGTGTAATCCCAACATTCCTTTTTAATTAAGAAAAACACATTTTAAATTATCGCTTTAATTAATTAGTTGGTAATTAATTAGTTGGTAATTAGTTTAACTTAGTTTAATCGTTTTATTAATTTCTTAGTAGTTGATAAATTATGGGACGTTGTGTTCTGCATTATTAAAATATTGATTTTTATTTTCCCTTTTTGAGATTAATCTAAGTAATTAGTTTAACACCTTCCCTGTGGGATCGACCTGGACTTAACCAGTATATTACTTGCACGATCACCTACACTTGGGTGTTGCACAAGAGCGCACAACTATTTAGTCGTGTCAAGTTTTTTTTGGCGTCGTTGTCGGGGAAGGCGACAAGCTAACGCTTCGATTACCTCAAATATTTCCTTATCTTCTTTCTGTTTTTCTTTTTCTTCTGTTATTTAGATTAAAAACTACTTAGGGTCTTTCCCTTTATGTCCAATAATTCCATTGAAGGAATTTTTGGAAACCCACTCTATTCATCAAACTCATCTAGTTCTATTAACCCCATAGTTACACCGATCGGCTCAATGGCCGACAATCAAAGCAAAAATAGTGATAATGTGGTTGAACCAATCGACGATTCACTTCGTCCTTTGTGCGATCTCATGACACCTGAACATGCACCTACACCTTCTTGTATTCTCATTCCACCCCATGCAGGTGAATTTCAATTTCGCAATGGAATGATTCAACTCCTTCCTACCTTTCATGGAATGGAAAGCGAGAAGGCATATCTACATGTCAAGGACTTTGAGGATATTTGTAAAACTTTATCACAGAATTGTCCTGTAGACGTGACACGTTTAATGCTATTTCCTTTCACTCTGAAGGATAAAGCAAAAGTGTGGTTACTCACCTTGAAGCCAAACTCCATCTACACTTGGCATGCGATGAACACCGCTTTCTTAAAGAAATTCTTTCCACCTCGCATGACGACCGAGCTTAAACTTAAAAATCAATTCTTACAAACAAAAGAGCAATGAAACGTTCACCCAAACTTGGGAGCGTTTCAAGGATTTGCTACTCTCATGCCCACATCATGGATATGAGAAATGGCGAACCATTAGCTACTTTTATGAAGGGCTAAATGGTGAAATGAAAAAGTTGGTCGAGACCATGAGTTCAGGGCCATTTCTGCGTAAAAACACGGAAGAAGCTGAAGCTCATTTTGAGTGGTTAGCTGAACATGCCCATGAGTGGTTAAATTCAGACTATGTCCCATGCTCACAGATATCTTGTGTGGATGAGAAAAGTCTATATCAATTAAAAAGTGAGGATCATTTGATGAACAAGTATGAAGAACTAGTGAAGAAAGTGGAAGAGTTGGGAATGAAAGGAGAGAGTTCTAGGCAATTTTTGCCTGAAGAACCATGTGGCACATGTAACATGCTGGGGCACACTACTCAATATTGTCCCAATGTGCCATATTTTCAAGAACAACCCCCCATGGAAATGAATGCCATGCAAGGGTATAGGGGGGCGGGGAATTCCTACAATAATTATAACTCGTAAAATAATAGCAATAGATGGAATCACCCCGGGTTTGATTGGAAAAATAATGCTGGGACCCAAAACCAATATCAACAGCAACAACCCTACAACAATAATCAATATCAAGGGCAATACAACAGGCAGTCCCAGCCATTCCAGCAAAATAGAGCACATAACTACAACACCGCTCAACCCTCACATAATCAACACGCAAATGTCTATGTGCCACCTTACAAGAAGGTGCAAGAGGAAGATCGACTCTCTAACGCGAGTTTAACACAACAGTTAATTCAAATGATGAGCAAAATGTCTGCGACATTAAAGAGAATGGATGTACGACAAGAGGGTTCGAGTGGCACATTTCCTGCTCAACCACTTCCAAACCCAAAAGGGTACAACAATGGTCCCCCTAATCATGAACAAGCAAAAGCCGTGACTACACTGAGAAGTGACAAGGTTATAGAGAAAAACATGTCTCATTCTATTCCCGAGGAGTATGACGAGGAGGAAGTAGTGACCAGGAACAAACCACCCACTCAAGAACAGGAGTCGTCTACTAATGATAAACCACTAGAATCAAGTGAAGACACTCCTAAAGAAGTAGAAGAAGTTGAGGGAAGGCCTGGAAAGGAGCCAGTCATTGACGAATTACCTAAGTGCCCTTTCCCTGCACCTTATCCTCAAAGGCTTAAGAAATCCCAAAACGAGGCAAAGAATCAGGAGTTCTTGGAGTTGGTTAAACAAGTTAAAATCAATCTCCCACTCCTTGATGCAATCAAACAAGTGTCAGCCTACTCTAAGTATTTGAAAGACTTATGCACGGTCAAAAGAAGGCAAAGTGTAAAGAAACTTGCCTATGTCGCTTGCCAAGCAAGCGCAATAATTCAAAATGAGTTGCCTCCAAAGCTTAAAGACCCTAGCACCCCAACTGTCTCGTGTAGAATTGGGAATCAAAGGATAGATAACGCATTCCTTGATCTAGGAGCGAGCGTGAACTTGCTACCATATTCAGTATATAAACAACTAGGGTTGGGTGAACTCAAACCCACCCGAGTTGCATTGCAATTGGCAGACAGGTCAGTCAAATATCCTAGAGGAATACTGGAAGACGTTCTGGTACAGATAGACACTTTTGTCTTCCCGGTTGATTTCGTGATATTGGACACTGAACCTGTGTCTAACCCATGTTCACAAATCCCGGTGATTTTTGGACGTCCATTCCTCAACACCATTGATGCCACAATCAAGATAAGAAGTGGAATCATGACCATCGTATTCGGGAACATGACTTTGAATGTCAAGATTTTCTCGAATCCCCGACCTGAAGAATACGAGGATGAAGAAGAAGTTAACTTCATCAAAACAATCATCGAAGACGAGGCCGATTTTGTTGACTATAAAGATCCTTTGGAGGTGGTAGTGTCACAATTCGACGCTACTTATCAATCTAATAATTCTACTCTATTGGACGCGGCCCTAAATCATGCCTGCCTCATGATGGAAACTAAAGAAGAGGATAGAGCTGAATGCATGTGGGCTACCCCATATGAACCCTTGCCTCCGAAAACGAAGTTAACCATGCCTTCGAACTTTCAGTTCCCCGATTTGGAATTAAAGGAACTTCCAAAAGAGCTCAAATACGCCTTTCTAGGGACTAAAAAGACTTATCCCGTTATAATCTCAGCCACGTTAAATTCAGAATAAGAGGATAAGTTGATCCAAATGCTCAAACTGCACAAGGGAGCATTAGGATGGACTATTGCCGACCTAAAAGGCATAAGCCCATCTATCTGCACCCATAAGATATATCTGGAGGAAGACGCTAAACCTTCGCGACAAATACAGAGGCGTCTGAATCCCAATATACAAGAAGTCGTGAAAAAGGAAGTCTTAAAACTCCTTGACATTGGGATAATATATCCTATCTCTGACAGCTCTTGGGTTAGTCCAACTCAGGTAGTGCCCAAAAAGGCTGGTATAACAGTTATCCCAAACAAAGATGGCGAGTTAGTACCAACATGCGTCCCCAATGGATGGCGGATGTGTATTGATTACCGAAAGTTAAATACTGTGACCCGGAAAGACCACTTTCCATTGCCATTCATGGATCAAATGCTAGAAAGAGTGGCGGGTCACAAATTTTATTGCTTTTTGGACGGATATAGTGGGTATAACCAAATTGAAATAGCTCTTGAAGATCAGGAGAAAACAACTTTCACTTGTCCGTTCGGTACATTCGCCTACCTCCGTATGCCTTTTGGCTCATGTAATGCACCTGCTACCTTTCAGCGGTGCCATAGTTTTGACAGACACTCGAGGTCTTTATGGACGACTTCTCAGTATTTGGCCATAGTTTTGACAACTGTCTAGAAAACCTAGAGAATGTGTTGGCGAGATACGAGGACAAACACCTAGTACTAAACTGGGAAAAGTGTCACTTCATGGTGACCAAAGGAATTGTCCTCGGCCACATCATCTCTGATAAGGGTATCCAAGTCGATAAAGCGAAAATTGATATAATTTTAAATCTACCTGTCCCTCGTACAGTTAGAGACATCCGATCTTTTCTGGGACATGCTGGATTCTATCAATGCTTTATCCAGAATTTTAGTGCAATCTCTTGACCACTATGCCAACTACTCGTCAAAGATGCAGCTTTTGAATGGTCGGAAAACTGTCAAATATCTTTCGATGCACTAAAAGAACACCTTATCTCTGCACCGATAATACAGGCACCTGACTGGAGTTTGCCGTTTGAGTTAATGTGCGATGCTAGCGACTACGCCATTGGCGCAGTTCTAGGACAGAGGAAGGATAACAAGCCATATGTAATTTACTATGCCAGCCGAACACTGAACGAAGCTCAAATGAATTATACGACTACTGAGAAAGAGCTACTGGCAATAGTATTCGTGCTGGATAAATTCAGGTCTTATCTGATAGGGTCCCCAATTGTCTGTTTTACAGACCACTCGGCCCTCAAGTACCTGTTATCTAAGAAAGACGCAAAATAGAGGCTTATCCGCTGGATACTCCTACTCCAGGAATTCGATATTACTATCAAGGATAAAAAGGGAGTAGAAAATGTGGTTGTCGACCATTTATCTCGGTTGACATTCATAGACAACACTGAGCCAGTACCTATAAAAGATGAATTCCCAGACGAGCAACTGATGGCTGTCTCCAACTTACCTTGGTACGCGGATATAATCAATTATCTCGTTACAAGAAAGACCCCGAGCCATTGGTCAAATTAGGATAAGAAAAGGTTCCTGTCGTTCGCACGCCATTTCTTTTTTGATGACCCATACTTATTCAAGTATTGTGTTGATCAGGTCATCAGGCGTTGCGTTCTGAACGAGGACATAACTGTAATTTTGGCCTCCTGTCATTCTGAAGCCTGCGGTGGCCATTTTGCTTCCCAAAAGACTGCACACAAAGTATTGCACAGCAGTTTTTATTGGTCCACCATATTCAAAGATTCCTATGCTTTTTGTAAGTCATGCCAACGATGTCAAAAGCTTGGAACACTTTCAAAAAGGAATTCGATGCCTTTAACTCCCATCATCACAATTGAAATATTCGATTGTTGGGGCATCGACTTTATGGGCCCATTTCCTAAATCGAATAACTATGAATATATACTCCTTGCTGTGGAATATATATCGAAATGGGTAGAAGCGATACCGACGAGACGCAATGACCATAAAACGGTAATGTCCTTTCTTAAGGAAAATATCTTATCGTGTTTCGGGACCCCAAAAGCTCTAATAAGTGAGCAAGGAAAACACTTTTGCAATAGGCCTTTGGAATCACTACTCAAGAAATATGGGATTAATCACAAGATCGCTCTAGCCTACCATCCACAAACGAATGGGCAGACAGAGTTGGATAACTGTGAAATCAAGCATATATTAGAAAAGACGGTTAGTTTCTACAGAAAAGACTAGGCCTACAAAATGACTGATGCTTTGTGGGCATACTGTACTACATACAAGAGAAATCTGGGAATGTCTCCATATAGGCTAGTGTATGGTAAGGCATGTCACCTTCCTGTCGAAATAGAACACAAAGCATATTGGGCGACACGCTCATTAAACTTCGATATTAAAGAGGGAGGACATCTCCAGAAACTGCAGTTGGCGGAACTAGAAGAAATTCGACGAGATGCATATGACAATGCCAAACTCCACAAGGAACGATTGAAGGCCATGACAGAACGATTTTTTAAAAATCTTTCGAGCTTGGACAAAAAGTTCTACTGTACGATTCACGCCTTCATCTCTTCCCAGGAAAACTCCGATCTCGGTGGACAGGACCTTTCATAGTCAAATCTGTCTTTCCACATGGGGCTGTGGAGTTATTTAATCCTAAGAACGATGGAAGTTTCAAGGTCAATGGCCAAAGGGTGAAGCCGTTCTTAGAAGATTTCCAACCGGAGGTCGAGCAAATCCAACTGGATGAGCCCGACTATGCTTCCACCTAGAACGCTCAAGTGCGTTTTATCAATGTTGTTGTACTATCTTTTGCTGTTTCTCGTTTTGTTTTGTTCTTTTGTTTATCTATTTCTTTTTTAGTGTGATCTTGATCATAATCTGCTATTCTACTTTTATCTCTTGCAGGCTGTCCACCATGAGAGATGACGATGTTCACTCGATAGGGTCATGGGCTAATTCTGAGTATCAGAACCCACAGTGGACTGCTGATGAAATAGCATTTTGCTTATCTCCATACCAAGGGCCAGGAGCCGACGACATCATTGACTTAACCCACGGATACATCTCGTATGATCCTGTGCTCCTTCAGATCAACCCATTTGCGCACATGGAACTCCCTGAAGAGGAGGGAGAGCCGGAAGGATATGCTGTGTGGGAAGTCGATGACGCTTTGATGGAACAATGGGAAAATGACTCAATGTGGGAGCTATGGGAAGAAGAGGACTTACAAGATGTGGTGCCAGAACGCCACAATGTTGTTTTCACATATGTCGACGACTTTCTGGTCGTCCAAGTGGTTCCCTATATTTATGTCCATTTGAGCTATTTGTTGTTCAGGCTGCAGTGCCCTCTACTAACTAGTGCACCTGGGGATATCTGGCCAATAGTGAGGTTAAATTTGGGTCACTTTCCTTTCATTTTCTTTTCATTTTGCTTTATTTATCTCTTCCTGTTTGTTTTTCTGTCAATCTAGTTAATTTATTTTCTTCATTTCCTTTTGTTTTCCCTTTGTCAGGAATATCACTATGAATCCACCATTGTACCTTCCCCATCAACTCTTTCATGGATTTGGACCATATATAAGGTCCCCGGAAACCCCGCTGCAAGAGGAACATCCGATGCGCGATTACACTCCGTTATCCTTGTCTCCATCCGGATCCCCTATTGTCGGTAGAATCAACTCCTTAGAGAGTTCGGACTTGCTCAATGATGTCCTTGCTGCTTTCTGCTTGTTCTGGGAAAGGGAATCATTAAGTTCAGACTCTATATTTGAAGTTCCGACAGAGAAGGAAGTTGTGGAAGAAGGAATCTTTATGCTTGAAGAATAGTGCCTGACTTCAATTGTTTTATGTCATTTCATATCTCTTTCATCAATTGGAGTGTATTCTTAGACGAAGTTTTATTATTTTCAGTTTTTCTTTTTCAATAAGATTTTAAAGACCATGCTGGGGGCAATATTGTTGCAAATTGAGGAGGGCTCGATCGATTGAAGGTTCGATCGATCGAAGGTTCGATCGATCGAGAGATCTCGAGCGATCGAGACCGTATTTAAACGAAGCATCACCAAGACACTTCGTCAGTTTCCTCTCTCTCTCTCCCTTACTCGAGTGATTGAGCACAGAGGACATCTCGGCGGTTTTTGGGACCCCACTTCCAACCGCACCAATTGAGGAGCAACCGTTCCTCCTGATCATCACCCTCATCACTGTCATCCCCCTCTCAATGCGTTTCTCGAGGTGAGGCCACAAGAAACCCCTCGTTTTCCTTTTCATTTTATTTTTGTATGGGGGTGCCCCCCATTGGTTAGTTAACTCCTTTTCGTATGTTTTCTTATTGTTTTTGTTGTTTTCGGACTTTTCCCGTTCTCCATCGTCGATACTGCCACTTCACTGTGCTCGATCGATCGAACTGGTCTCGAGTGATCGAACCCGGCATCAGTTCGATCGATCGAAAATTCTCGAGCGATCGAACCTGTAATATTCTCAATCGATCGAACAGGCTTCGATCGATCGAAGTGTGACAGTTTCTTTTCTTTTTCTGGTTTTCTTATTTTTTTTTTAATATTTCTTTATCTCTCTCTTATGTTTCAGGGTTACACATGAACTCGATCACTGGCTACCACAAATCCAAGCCGTTCGACCTCGCTATACCCGACCCAGATCCAGATCACGGGTTCAGAAATGAGGAAGACCGTGTTTGGTTCACTCGTTACTTCCAGTCACGAAAGGTCATGATCGAGCGATCCCTTGAGACTGGCTAGCTTTCTACTCCGTGGTATCTCGCTCGGATACGAGCCATGCCACAGTGGTACGCACTATTCTCCCAGCCAAAGCTCGTAAATCTATCTTGGATAGGAGAGGCGTGTGCGACGATGATCTGGGACCCGGTTGCTCCGTTTACTCTTCGATCATTTTTCCGTGGCCGGGAGATCATCTTCAGCCCGGCCACCGTCGCTGCTGCTCTTGGGGTACCGGAGGTGCCTGATTGTGTTTGTCCGCATCGCCCTGACACACCGCTGCTCTCCCCGACCATTATTATCAAAGAGATTACCGGGGGTGCTCTTCCGGCATGGGATGGCGAGGCTCTCATTCCCGACCTCCACCTTACAGATAATTATCATATGCTCCACCTCGCCCTGAGCAATTACCTACTAGTGACATCGTATCGGGAGAAGATTGCACCGTGGTATGCTCGGGTATTATATGCGATTGGGACACGGCGGCCTGTCTGTTTGCCCCGCCTCTACATCGATTTCATGCGACACCCTACATGCTATATTCAGGCCAAGAAGCACCTGAAGGGTGCTTGGGCTATTCATAGGGTGATCGAGCATGCGGGGTTACTTCCTTTGGCGGCCGATAGTACTGCCCAGTCTCGCAGCCATTTTGGCGAGACTGCTTCCCGCCTCTCCGATGCACAGAAGAGAAAGAGGAAAGGTAAAGGCAAGGCGAAAGTTGGAGAGAAGAGGAGGAGGGACAGATACTGAGGGAGCCGCTTCTGGGACGCCCATAGAGGTTGAGGAGCATGATTCTGAGGAGGAGCATGATTCTGAGGAGGAGATAGATCCTGTTGAAGAGGTGGCGAGATTTGAGTTGAGACAGAGGTCTCAGGCTCGTACCCAGGGAGAGTCTTCTTCTGCGCCTCTCCCGACTATTCATGAGTTGTTATTGGAGGAGAGGGAGGCCAGGATTAGACTTGAGGGTAAGGTAGATGTGATGACTACTCTGCTGGAGGCGATCTTGATACAGATCGGCGACGACCAGGCAGCTCATGCAGTTGTTGCACCATCACCCAGCGATCCACCTACTGTTGCTCCTGCCGTTTCCACCGTCCCACCGACTACATCTGCTGTTCCACCATCCACCACCAGTCCATCCACTACCGATCCATCTTCCCCGCTTGATCCTACTGCTTCTACATCATCAGCGTCACCGCTTGTTATGGAGATACCATTACCCCCTCCTCTTGTCGTGGCCGATACACCCTTATCTATTCCAGCTACCACGACTACGAGTGCCCCAGCAGCACCGACTGTTGCTGAGGGTGGCGGTGGGGAAGCTACTGATATTTTTGTTGAGATATTATCGGATGTCGCCGATGATGTCTAGTCTTGGGGGATGGGTATTATTGATTGTTTGTGTATTTTGGTTCTTGTGGTTGGATTTGGAGGTTTGTTTGGTTGATTGGATATATTTTTGGATATTCTGTATTATTGGTGGGTGGTGCATATATTTTGGATTTTAGTTTGTATGATGTATATTATCACTGTTCTGTTCTTTCATCTTATTATATGTCCAGTGATGCGTTCTGTTTTATGCATGGATCCCTTGCTTTATAGTTAATTCCTGTTTGCCTTTTTGCTGTTTGGAGTTTGTATGCCTTCTGTATAGGTTGTTACACTTCTGATTCTAATGATAATATATATCAGGTGATATCTCTCTATCTTTCTTTGAAAATTGTCTGCTGAGGACATTGCAATTTTCAGTTGGGGGTGGGATGTAGATAGATAATCACCTGTGCATATTAGTTACCTAATAATCTGGACCACTCTATCTATTGTTAATGTCATACAATCTCCATTCGAAGTTAGAATTAACTTAAAATTTCAAAATTTCCTAAATTTCAAGTTTTAGAAATTAAATGGGTAGAATAATTTTGAATATTCACTTCTATTCTGTTATCAAGCAATGACACAACCATTTTATTCTCATCCTTTTATGAATTAAGTTCACGCGTTATTCTAGTTTCTATAGGATGAATGGATATGTTGATCATTTCTGTATCCAAATCTATTGCACGTATTAATAGCTATGCAG
Source organism: Hydrangea macrophylla (assembly GCA_033977485.1). NCBI lineage: Eukaryota > Viridiplantae > Streptophyta > Magnoliopsida > Cornales > Hydrangeaceae > Hydrangea > Hydrangea macrophylla. The sequence goes on from CM066994.1 coordinate 87,114,737, forward strand.
AAAACTTAAAATAAGAGTTAATACAGCTATTATACTTTAAGGAATGAGTAGTGGAAACTAGTTACCCTCAGTGAGCCATTGAATCCAATCTTTACTTTTGAGGGAACTATCACATTAAATTCGAATTGTTCTTATTGATATGCCAATTAAATTTGTTGACTAGTCTCTATTTCTTCATGTTGGCTGCTTATTAGAGGAGAACGTTCAGGATTTACCAATTAAACTCAATGAACATTTAAGTGTAAAAATTAAGAAGTTGAGAAAATGATTTAAGCCATCATTTTTGCTACCTACCTTTTCCATTTACCTATAACGACATCTCTGAATATGTGTTGTTCTTAACCCCACACCTAGTAAATACTGTTAAATCCATTATGAAATTCGAAATTCCTGACTTTATACCTTGACCTAAATATACCTCATTGCACACCCAATGTGATTCAGTTGTTGCAGTATAAGGAGGGAATAGTGGTGAGAATGAATGCATATGTATATTTTGTCGAAAGAAAAAAAAATGAAATGAAGGATGATATGTATGAAGAGGATGGTTGGAATAACGTGAAGAAATTACTGAATACAGCCACATGCTGAAGATGTGCAATTTCTTACCCCTCTAATTTCTACCCTACTAAATAAAGACTGTCAATCCAAAGTCTTAATGATTTTCAACAACTTAGTTTAGACATGAAAGTGTAAGTTGAGTTATCCACGGTATTTTGCTCCTCTAGTAAGTAATATTCCTTTCATGAGACTATACACTCTAAATGTTCGTCTTTTATAGAGTCGAGTATGAAAGCATTAGTATCCAAAAAATCACTCTTATGAAAGCTTTCGTACCATGTGCGATCATTATTAGCCAAGTTTCTGCGGGATGTTCATTTTTGAGTGTAATAACTATGTGAGGATTGAGTTGAAACTACCAGTTCTGAGAGTATGATAGTTTAAACAACTCTAAATAATGTTCGATGCATAGCTATTAATTTCACACACACACGGATACATGGATATGACGCTTATGTCATTTTTATCTTGGTGACATGAGGAACATGTGCATTTCTTTCATGGTTTGACTGAGGATGATATGTTTGTAGAGATAAATCAATAGTTGAATGAAAAGGGAATGTTTAAAAGTTATTCTATATCTTTTTGAGCTAAATCAGAGAATTTTGTGGGTGTATTCACTGCAAACCCTCACGAGACAACACTCGTCCACTAGGGGAAACCTAAGGGTTTAACGGCTTATTGCATTTGCTAAATGCAACCACGATTCCTGCGAAAGTGAGTAGGTAGTTTCTTCTTCGTTTATTTTACCTTAGTTTATGTTATTTTATTATAGTCATTGTAATGTAGTTTAGCTTGTTTTTATTTTCGCTCTATTGCTAGGGACTAGCAAATCGATAGTTGGGGGTTGTGACAAGCGGGGGTATTTGTAAAATACAACTGTGCTAAAAGAAGAAAACGTATTGATTTAGTTTACAATTCCATCACTTATCTGCAATTTGAATTACAATGCTAGTTTATGCACATATTGATTAAACGATGATAAGTTGTGTGTTTTAGCTGGAATTTGTGCAGATTGCAGTTGCTGTGTGAAGAATTGAAAGATAATGACGAAAGGAAGTGGTTGGTTTCAAAGAAGACATATCAAAGCTGAAATATAGAGTTCGAGCGATTGAAGACCATTCGATCGATCAAAATTTCGATCGATCGAGAGAAGTTCAAGCGATCGAAGTCCCGGAAGTTCAATCGATCGAGAATTGTTCGATCGATCGAACATCCCTTTTATCAGATTTTTATGCGCACACAGCAGAATGCATGTTTAACCCTAAGCATTAGTTTTATTATATATATTCATAATGTAAACGTCCAGAAGGATGCCCACTTTACTTTTATCAGTTTTACATAGAGAGAGAGTGTTTTACTTTGATTTCTTGTAGGTTTCGGTGATTGGATATTGAATTCGGTTGAAGTTTGAAGTTTATTAATAGCTTGTTCATTCCAGGTTTTGTTACACCAGTTTTATTTGCATTCTTTTAGCAGATTACATAGTTTAAATCTGAGTAGATCGTAGTTTTTCTTGTTGGTAGCATTTAAACCATAGGTTTTCATTGATTGCGTGTTTAAATCTCAACCAAACGCAACTTTAATGAGTACTTACATTAAGAATAAAACGGTGACGCTCCAGACCATGTCTGAGTAGTCCCCAGGTTGGGAGATCATGATGAGATCGTGATCTGAAGCCCCTGCCATGCAGCAGAATAATTCCTGTGTTCGATCGATCGAAGTTGTTCGATCGATCGGACCAGAGACACAGTCGATCGATCGAATACAGTTCGATCAATCGAGAGAAGAAGATATTCGATCGATCGAAAGCGCGTCGATCGATCGAACCCTCTGATTCTTGAGGACATTCTATGCAGTATTCCTAGACTTTCTGTTTTACTGGATTGTTATCAAATTGTCCCAAAATGCTCAATTTGTCAAAACAGTCTGTGAACTTTAAGCCTTGAGGCATTTTTCTTCAATAACTTTTGCAAACCACCCTCAATGCTAACACCATTGGAGGTGAGAGTCTTAACTATTGTTATAAACCGCTTTTGTATATTTTAAACTCCATTGTGATGATATAATCCCGGTCATGAAAGGGCTATGGATTCTTTATCCTAAGAGAAATACGGAATACTGTAGAGGATGTACTCCATTGAGCTTCAACGCAACTGCATGGTAGATGGCTAGGTTGCGGTGGATTCATGTAATCCCAACATTCCTTTTTAATTAAGAAAAACACATTTTAAATTATCGCTTTAATTAATTAGTTGGTAATTAGTTTAACTTAGTTTAATCATTTTATTAATTTCTTAGTAGTTGATAAATTATGGGACGTTGTGTTCTGCATTATTAAAATATTGATTTTTATTTTTCCTTTTTGAGATTAATCTAAGTAATTAGTTTGACACCTTCCCTGTGGGATCGACCTGGACTTAACCAGTATATTACTTGCACGATCACCTAAAATTTGCATTGTAAGTGAGTTAATAATACTCACTATGATAAAAGATAAGAGTTTTTGTTGAAAGAGTTAGCAAAATATAAAGAACCACTTCAAGCCTGTGGCTATGGAGGTAAGAGTTCTCTCTCTCTAAAATTTTCTGTAAAATACTCGCTGAGTATCTCTCTCTCTCTCTCTCTCTCTCTCTCTCTCTCTCTCTCTCTCTTTTTGGATTTCAGTTTTGAATCTCCAAAATGTGTGAGTTATATAAAACTCACAACTTGGGCTCCCGTTGTGAATTTTGAGCCTTACTCTATAAACTCAAATTAGTTTATCAATTTACATTTATACATAAAATACACAGCAAATATATGTATACGTATATGTAATAATCTGAATGTAGGAGTCATATAGAGTACTAGGGGTCAAATGAAGTTGTTTGGGTATTTAGCTTAAGGCCCAACACTAACACACACAAAGTAAGCATAGCCAAACAAGGCCTAGGCAACTTGTCTAGGAATCTCTTAGGGTGTTTGGCAAAATAACTTATAGCACTAAATTAACACACTCAGATAAGACACTCCCAAACAAGTCCAAAACAATCATTAGTTGTATTAAATGTGCCTAAAGCATATGTTAAGTCTTGCTTTACTTAGATTCCAAAATTTGTGGGAGTTCATCGTAGCGCGAACAATTTTCATTCATAAACTGGTATTTTCGCGATGCGGTGATAACCACAAAATACAAAAAATTTGTATTAATGTATGAAATAATTTCCCAATTGTATAAAAATACAGTTTGAATTGAAAGGAAATATTTTTACTATCTTAAAAATATAGTTTTAAAATCATATCACTGGTATTTCTCAATTCAAAAGAAATGCGGTTTGACCCCAAATAAAGAATTTTCATTAAATAAAACAAGTTATTGGAACAAAACATTGAAATTACATTTAACAATTAAATTAAAAAAAAAAAAAAGGTTGTTACAAAAAAGGAGATGAGAGTACCAAGCTAGAGGTGGCTACATGGTGGTGGTGGCTGGGAATAGAAGTGCTTTGATTTGATTGTTACTGGAGAATCTTGTGTTTATTTTGATTGGGAGACAAATCTGGTCTTCAATCACGTCTTGCATATTATTAAAATGATATCAATGAATTGTTGCAGAGAAAGAAAAAAAATTGATCAAAACCTAACTTTGATCTATTATGCACAATGACATTGCTTATGGTCACGTCTTGTACGTATATTGTTAATATGACATCAATGAATTGTTGCCGAGTAGAAATAAAAAATCGATCAAAACCCTAACTTTGATCTGTTATGCACAATGACATTGCTTAATTATGGAGCTATGTAGTTACTTTGTACATTATATATACACACACAAGGACATATACAAGATGAGAATGCTATTTGAAAAGGGAAATTGATCTTCCTATGAGAGTGAAAATATTAAAAGAAATGTGAATTAGGTTTGTACATAGAAGTAGGTAGGTGTAGAGAGTATTTTTCTTGTCAAATTTTTTTTATTCATTTGTCCTTATTTGGAGTTTTGTATAGGGGTATAAATGTAATAAAATAAATCATTAACTGGTAGGTGTAGAGAGCAAAGTAGGTGTGTGCCAATAGAGCTACCCTTTCTAGAACTGCCTTTGAGTATGACTATGTAAATAGCCTTGTAGATGGGTCTAATTGCAAGAGTAGAACTTTACCAGATCTCTTATGAACCTAAATCCTAAACTCTTGTCGATGGAAATCGAGAGACAGAGTTCATGCTGTCAACTTCAAATAATTTGAGACAAATGTTTAGTGGAAGTAAGTTGGGTTAAAAGAATCCGATAACTACCGTAGACAAAGTATTAAAAATGGGACAAGATCGACCAGTCAAGAAAAATGGTCCGCTGCTGACTGGTATATTGGAAAGATCTAAAGCCGTTCTATTCTTTTTTTCATTTTCTTTTTCTTTTTTTTAAAAGGTAGTCGAACCCGAGAAGGGGAAACTTTTACTTTTTTGTTGTCTAATTGCTATATTTTCTATTGTAAAGTATTGTTAATATCTATCACGTATATGAAACGTCATGATTTAACTCTGATTGACCCAAAAGTTGAATCAGTGACTCTGTCCGACACATATAGTTCTAGAAAATGCTCTATAGACTCAGTAGACATAACAAGAGTAGGTTTGTGGTAGTATTTTCACCTCTTTAAACTTCGTGTGCCTTGTACAATATATTAATGTTCTATTCAATTTTTTAAATTTTTATATAAAATATCTAAGGATTTCTATTTACCTATTCATAAGAAAAATTAGAAATATTGTTTTTTTGCTCACTTTTGAGCTCACTCTTGCTTTTCTTATAAGGCTGTGTTTAGAAAGATAACTTCGGGATGTTCCTACCAATTCTAATTACATAATCATATATATATATATATATGTAAGAAGCTTATACAGTAAAGGTGCATTTTAATGCAATTTTGATTTTTAATTTTCACAAATGTGAGCTTGTCTTACTTTTGCTATGAATTAAGTTGAGAAATCTGTTTTGCACATGAGCACATGACTTGGGAGTTGACAGGACTCCACGTACCTCAACTTCTATAGCCAATTAATCTCACTCAATAACATTTCTATCTCTAGATATATTGTAACACCTCAAAAAACAAGCCACGTGGACAAGGTCAACGAGTTAAACAATATAAGGGAAAGCAAGGGAATGGTCCTACGTGGACCAATCCAACAAAACGGAAGCATAAAGGAATCCTACGTGGATTTCAAAGAAAAGTCAAAAAGTCAAGGATTGACCCCCACGGATCAAATGGGTCAAACAGGATCAACCAACATAGTTTTGATTTTGAAATATATTTATAAAGAAGTAGAAATAAGCCCCAAAGGTTAGAAGGCTCGAGATAAAAAGTTTGTTTTCAAAGTTTATCATAAAAGAGGTTTTGGAAAGGTTATGATCAGACGGTCCTTAGAAATTCAAAATTAGTAATTTACTATAAAAGGTTAGCCATGGGTTAAGTATAAACCAAATTAGAATTAAAAAGTTTTCGAGTTTTGTTCAAAATTTAAAAGTTGGACAGAGGGCCTTTCGACCGGTCCAAAGGGTTTAAAAGCATAAATAAATCATAGGGGATTCGAAGATCCCGGATACATAACCACGAATATTAACAATGAGGATATTACAAGTTGGAAGTGAGTTCCAAAACAAGGACTCTAACAATATTACCAAAAGCATAAAGGGGCTAACACATGCCCAAGCTAGGTCATAGCTTATAAATCAACATAGATGAAAGAATTAAGACCTAAGTACTTGTAAGTTCCATAATTCGAATCTAACATTTACAATTCCAAATATACAACTACAAGTCTAACCAATGAACTATGTCATGTAAGTTCCAAGAGAATAAGATTTCTCGTGAGGAGCTTTAAAAAATATGAGGTTAAAGCATCCGGCTATTCGTGGGCCTTGCCCATATCAAGGTCACCTAAAAAGAGCTTTTTTAGATTCATTAAGCACAATGGCTCAGTAGATAGCATTGAAGAAATGTACTACTACTTCTAAAATCATGCTAAGACATGCGGTGCAATGATTTGCCGCCGTGGCAGTGCAAATAGCTGTAAGGCCAAACCGTGCAACTTTCCGATACCAAATTCCATAACTATTCACACTCAACACCAAATGCAAGCCACTCGAACGTGAGTGTAGCATACAAGATCTCCGGTAGCTAACTGAATATGACCTTGCATTTTTGAATGTTTTAAGGATCACAAACAACCTTTCTCACCTCACACCCGCTTCTGGAATTTCATCAAATTACAACCCCAAACGGAAATTCAAAAGACATTCCCCATCATAAGAATTTTAACAAGATTCATACTCACAAGCCAAATTCCATGAATGATATGCCGACTTGGCGACTATAAAATGTGATAACAATGATTATGCAACCACTATGTTGTTTCTAAGAATTTCAATGTTAAGAAATTATACATGGTAGTTCATAATATAAAGGCTAAATGATTTGGTTGGAAATCATGTACAACATAATTCATAACTTAGACAAATAAGAAATCTGTAGTATCTTTAATCTAGTTCAAGCATAGCAACCAAATGACATTTGGGTTAACATAATTTTAACTAAGCACAAAAGACATATAAGTACATAGCCAAATATGTAGGAAATCCTAAGCAAGATTATCGAGTATATGATTTAAACTACACATAGCAAACCATGAAATTAGATTTTGGAGTGCACTTAGTCAATAAAATCTTCCTTGTTCTTGAATGGGAAAAGCAAGAGAGATGGAGAGTCTAAGATAGGAAAATAGAAGAACCCACTAGCAGAGCTTCCAAAAACAAGTGATAAAGAAAACCCTCTTCTTCCTCTAGGCCATGGTTTGAGCTAGGGAGTTGCAAAATGAAATATGAGAAGACCAATAGAGAGCTCTTGACAAGGGGGACAAAAAGCCCTGTAATAGCCTTTGTCCATTAATTGCTTGAAGGTCTTCAAATGGGAGCTTTGAGCTTCCAAAACAAGATATGGATAAGAGATATAGAGGGAGAAAAATGAAAAGGAAAATGAGAGGAAAGTGGGAGATATGGCCAAATAAAGAGGGAGAGGGACGAGGTATAGGTGAATGTTGAGTGTAGGGGAAGTCTCCCAAAAGTGGGGATTTAATGGGTTAGGCATGGGTAGGTATGGGTTAGGTTTGGGTAGGTATGGGGTAGGTTTTAGTGTATAACACACCCAACCACAAGATATATACATACACATGTATACCCATTAACCAAAAAGTGATACCAACATGTATCAAATTAAAAATACATGCCCCAACCCAAGACCTACATTGGTTAGAAATCACCAAAATACCCTTTTACAAATTCTGGGTTTCTACAATGTACCCCCTTAAAAGAATTCCATCCCAGTATTGGAACGGTAGCATTACAAAAAGCTATCTAAATAAACATACAATGGTTTAGAAATCTTACTTTAATCGGAGAAGAGATGCGGATAAATTGATCTCGCTTCTCGTTAGTCTTCCCAAGTTGATTCTTCGGTGCCGTGGTGCTCCCAAAGTACCTTTACCAATGCAATCGTCTTTCCTCGTAGTACGTGCTCTTTGGTCTCCATGATGCGAATCAGTTGCTCTTTATAGGATGTGTCTTGCTCAAGGTTAAGATCGGTCCACTTCATAATATGTGATGGATGTGGCTTATACAAGCGCAATAAGGAGATGTGAAACACGTTGTGAGCATTTGAAAGCTGAGGTGGGAGAGCCAAGCGATAGGCTACTTCACCAACCTTATCCATAATCTGAAATCGGCCAGTGAAATGTGAAGACAATTTACCGCTTTGGCCAAAGCGTTGTAATCCTTGCCATGGTACTACTTTGGAAAAGACATGGTCGCCGGCTATAAATGATAAAGCTCTTCTTCGGCGATCGGCATAGCTCTTTTGGTAGCTTTGAGCAGTGAGTAATCTCTTGCGAATTGACTTGATCATCTTGGTTGTCTCACAAACTATATCTGGACCTAAGATAGATGCTTCTCCAACTTCAGTCCAACATAAAGGTAACCTACAAGGTCGACCGTACAAGGCCTCGAACGGTGCCATCTCAATGCTTGCTTGATAACTGTTGTTGTAAGCAAACTCTACCAACGGAAGATGATCTTCCCAATTACCTCTAAAATCCATCACACAAGCACGCAACATGTCCTTAAGAGTATGAATAGTTTGCTCAGACTGGCCATCTGTCTGAGGATGAAATGCGGTGCTAAGTGGGAACTGCGTCCCCAAAGCCTTTTGAAGACTCTGCCAAAACTGAGAAACAAACTTGGAGTCACGATCAGAAACGAAAAAAACCGGTACGTCGTGGAGCCTCAAGATCTCTTTGATGTAGAACCTACTAAGAATTTCAGCTGTATCAGATGTCTTAATCAGCAAGAAGTGCGTAGACTTCGTAAAGCGATCTATAATGACCCAAACAGCATCATATTGTCAGAGTGACCTTGGAAGATCGGTAACAAAATCCACAGTGATGTGTTCTCACTTCTTTTCGGCAATGGGCAAGGGTTGAAGCTTTTCAGCGGCCCTTTAGTGCTCGACTTTAACTTGTTGATAGACCATGCAACGAGAAACATAATCGGTAACGTGTCGCTTCATATTTTTCCACCAATATTATCGTCTAAGATCTTGATACATCTTCGTGCCTCCAGGATGGACGGCAAGTCGAGAGTGATGAAAATCCTTCAATACTTCATCATGAATGCTCGAAGGAACAAATGGTCTTCCTCGAGATCTCAAACCATGGTCGGAGTCAGACGTCCAACCATCAAGTGCCTTGCTGCGAGAAATGAGTAAACTATAGGACTTGGCCTCCTTGTCAGAATTGTTGAGCATCTAAAACTCGCTTCAAGAGTGTCGGTTGATCTATCATTGTAAACAAAGCGGAATGTTCTTCAGATTCATTTACTTCGATGTTAAAGTGCCCAAGTTGTTCTAACATCTTCTATTCCTCTATGGCTAAGCAAGCCATAGTGCCACGATTCTTCCTACTAAGAGCGTCCGCCACAACATTGGACATTCCTGGATGATACTCCAAACTAAAGTCGTAGTCTTCAAGGTACTCCATCCATCGTCTTTGCCTTAGATTTAAATCTTGCTACGTGAAAATGTACTTGAGACACTTGTGATCGAAAAACACGTTGAATTTCTTGCCATAAAGGTAGTGCCTTCAACTCTTCAAAGCGAAGACAACGGCGGCAAGCTCTAAATCATGAGTCGGGTAGTTCTTCTCGTGCAGCTTCAATTGGCAAGAACCATAAGCAATGACATTTCCTCCTTGCATTAAGAACATCCCAAGCCATCGTGTGAAGCATCATAATAGACAGTATAGCCTAAACCTCGCTCGGGAATGATCAAGATCGATGTGGTAGTTAACCTTGTCTTCAATTGTTAAAAGGCTCAGTCACAAGCGTCGTCCCATAGGAACTTAGAACCCTTTCATGTGAGCTTTGTCATCGGCAAAGCTTGACGTGAGAAATCCGCTACAAAGTGTTGGCAGTAACCGGTGAGCCCTAAGAAGCTTCGGACTTCAAAAACATTCTTTGGTGGTAGACAATGCGTTACGACTTTAATGTTTGACGAGTCAATAGAAAGTCCATCTTTAAAGACAACTTATCCTAGGAACTTTACTTTCGTCAGCCAAAACTCGCACTTAAAAAACTTGGCGTATAAACGATGATCTCGCAATGTTTGAAGGACGATCCATAGATGTTTTTTGTGCTTCTCCGAATCCGGCAAATAGATAAGGATGTCGTCGATGAACACAATCACAAACTTATCAAGGTAAGGACTAAAGATGTGATTCATGAAGTCCATCATAGTGGTGAGTGCGTTTGTCAAACCAAATGGCATCAGAAGGAGCTCATAATGCTCATAACAAAAATAGAAGGCGGCCTTTGAGATATCTTGTTCCCAAATCCTCAATTGATGGTAGCCTGATCTCAAATCATCTTGGAAAAGCACGTCACGGCATGAAGTTGGTCGAATAAGTCGTCGATCCTTGGTAGAGAATACTTGTTCTTGATTGTAGCTTGATTCAACCGGCTGTTGTCGGTACAGAGCCGTAGCGATCCATCTTTCTACTTTACAAATAACACGGGTGCTCCCCACGGTGAGACACTAGGGCGGATGAATCCTTTGTCCAGTAATTCTTCAATTTGAGTCTTCAACTCCTTCAATTCAGCGAGTGCCATATGGCAAGAAGCAATAAAAATGGGCGCAGTGCCTGGCACAAGGTCTATCGCGAATTTAAAGTCGCGGATAGGCGGCAAACCCAGTAAGTCCTCCAAAAATACATTCGAATACTCACAAACGGTAGGAGGGAACTCCTCCCAAGTCACCTCAACATCCTCGACTAACAAACTAGCCAACAAGTCAAAAGGACTCCTCATTTCGCACAAACAACGCAAGAATGAAGTCGAAAGGTCCAAACGGTCTCCCACAAAATGAATACGATCTCCATTAGGAGCCAAGAGAGTGACCCTCCTTTTGAAGCAATCAATAAAAGCATTAAAAGTACAAAGCAAGTCCATTCCCAAAATGATGTCAAAACAAGATATGTTCAACACTATCAAGTCCACAACTAAACGGTGATTGTTAATCACTAGCTCGTAACTGCGACAAACCCTATCCAAGGGTACAACGCCTCCAACTAGAGTATCGACAAGTAATGAAGATTCTAAATGCTCAACCCCCAAACTCAACGTTGATACAAATGATGATGAGATGGATGAATGAGTGGCTTCGGTGTTTATTAAGAGTGAAGCCCAATAGTTGAATACTAAAAATGTACCTTGGATCACGAAAGGTTCACCTTGCTCTTGTGGAGTAGTAACGGGGGACCCTACTATCCTCCTCCCTGATTTCTCTTGTTGTGGTGTTGGCCTTTAGGTGCATTGGGCCCAACACTATTAGCTTACAGAGCTGGAAGTGGCAAGAAATGAGGTCTAAAGCCCACTTGAGGCGGTCTAGGAGAAGGTAGTGGGGGTGATGTCTGTCTCGCTAAAGAAGTTTGGTTCTAACACGATGGGCAGTCACATTGAATGTGTCCTGGATGACCACATTTAAAGCAAAGTCTAGGCCCTTGGTGGGATCCACCTTGGTTAGGACCTGAACGACGAGAACCCTTTGAGTGGGAGTGCAAAAAAGATTGTTGCTATTGTTGTAGCTGAATCTGGGTTATAGTTGATGAGGTATCAATCATTTGCTTCTTTGGTTGATGATGAGAGGATCCCGTATGATGATTCTTCGAAGGAGGATTCGCCTCACGAGATTTTTTCAAATGTAGATCCTTGTTCTCGATAGAGAAGGAGGCGTCCAAGATGTTTGCATACCCTTTCAAGCAGAGAGGTGCCAGTTTGGTCTGAATACCGGCCCTCAAACCATCTTCAAATCTTGTACCTTTGAAGTTGTCGTTGGTGAGCTGGGCGGAGGCAAAACGTGCCAATGCTGTGAACTTTGCTTCATACTCTGTGACGGTCATATCTCCTTGCTTGAGGTTGAAGAAGTCAGATCGCATTGCATTCTGGACACTCTCCGAGGAGTACTTCTCTAAGAAGAGATGTTCGACCTCTTTCCAAGTCATCCTCTTAAGAGGGCGAACCTTCAAAGTGTAGGTCCACCAATTAAGAGCCTCATTGGTGAACTGAAAAGAGGCAGCGTTGATACAGGAGGAATCATCAGTCATGCAGATGTATGTAAATATGCGGTTAATCCTTTGGGGCCAATCCTCGGCTACCAAGGGAGCAGTGTCTCTCGAAAAGCTCGGTGGGATGCGCTTCTCAAATTCTCTCATCAAGATTTAACTCTCCAATAGATATAAATCTTTGGTTGTCGTTCTCTATAGAGGGAGTGGCGAGATCTCATTGCGCACAGCCCTCGCAACGTCTCTCATAGCATCGACCATTGCTTGATAGACTTGAGGTCCTCTAGGAACCTCGTTATAATCCACAGACGACGAGGATGAAACTCTCGCCGCCTAGCGTCGACCTAGCACATCCCCTTCGTTCTTTACCACGTGATTGCAAGGAAGAAGACTCGGCCAAGTCATTGTCTCCTTGGCCTCCAGCTCGGCCACCACGGTCTCTAGCACGACCAACATGCCCTCTAACTCTTGGCGACATAGCTAGAGAACATATAAGAAAAGTTCAATAACCATAACTAACGTATAAATCCCGTAAGTGCTAGGAATTTTGACATGTGATCATGTAAGCACATAAGCATGTTATTATGTAATCCCGTAGGCAAATAAATATGCTATCATAATCAACTCATCATTTAAATGAAATATAACGATTCATTTAACTAGGCATGAAGGGTAACAGTCACATATGGATCCAAATAACTCCCAGAGTACCAGGTATTCGAACCTAGTTAGCTTTGATACCATTCTGTAACGCCCCGAAAAACCAAGCCACATGGACAAGGTCAACGAGTCAAACAATATAAGGGAAAGCAAGGGAATGGGTCCTACGTGGACCAATCCAACAAAGAGGAAGCATAGAGGAATCCTACGTGGATTTCGAAGAAAAGTCAAAAAGTCAAGGATTGACCCCCACAGATTAAACGGGTCAAACAGGGTCAACCAACATAGTTTTGGTTTTGAAATATATTTATAAAGAAGTAGAAATAAGCCCCAAAGGTTAGAATGATTGAGATAAAAAGTTTGTTTTAAAAGTTTATCATAAAAGAGATTTTGGAAAGGTTATGATCAAACAGTCATTAGAAAATCAAAATTAGTAATTTTTCTATAAAAGGGTAGCCATGGGTTAAGCATACACCAAATTATAATTAAAAAGTTTTCGAGTTTTGTTCAAAATTTAAAAGTTGGATAGAGGGCCTTTCAACCGGTCCAAAGGATTTAAAAGCATAAATAGATCATAGGGGATTCAAAGATCCCATATACATGACCACGGATATGTAAGTTCCAAGAGAATAAGATTTCTCGTAAGGAGCTTTCAAAAATATAAGGTTAAAGCATCTGGCTATTTGTGGGCTTTGCCCCTATCAAGGTCACCAAAAAAGAGTTTTTATAGATTCATTAAGCACGATAGCTCAGTAGATAGCATTGAAGAAATGTACTACTACTTCTAAAATCATGCTAAGACATGCGATGCAATGATTTGCCACCGTGGCAAAGCAATTAGCCGTAAGGCTAAACCATGCAACTTCCCGATACCAAATTCCATAACCACTCACTCTCAACACCGGATGCGAGCCACTCGAACGTGAGTGTAGCATACAAGATCTCTGGTAGCGAATCGAATATGAACTTGCGTTTTTGAACATTCTAAGGATCACAAACAACCTTCCTCACCTCACACCCGCTTCTAGAATTTCATCAAATTATAACTCCAAACAGGGAATCAAAAGACATTCCTGTGGATATCGCAGGTTGCCTTACCCACAGCTTTTCAAAATCAAACTCAAAAACAAAATGAGTCGCCACTTAATTTTTTTTAAAAGGAAAATTAAGAAACCATTTTAAAAGCAAACTGATCTTTTAGAAACCAGAGATTAACTAGGTCCGGGGATTATGGAATGAGAGAGGAAGGAGCCCATCGGACTAAAACACCCTCTCTCATCCTATCATGCGATAGGCCTCTACTCAACATCCTTTTAATCAAATTTATTAATCTAAGCATGCCCTCAACTAATACATATATACATATACATCACAAAAGCATGTCCAAAGGGTGTAAAATTGCAATTGACAAAATATCATTCAAAAGCCACATAATTCAGGTAACAAGCGATATGATATGTAATAGAGAACAAGTGAACTTACCCGGGATCCAGCAGCGATAATAAACGTGCAATGCATGCGAACAAAAGAAAACCCTAAAAAGAGTCTCTAATCACATATACACATAAGGCAAAACCTAATTCTAAGGTGTCGCGCATTAAGTCGAAGAATCAATAAAATCAAGAAATTAGGATAAACTAAAGAGAAGTCTTAGAAATCACACCTTAATAGCGCTACAAAACAAAGGGTTAGTCCAAGTGATGTGCAAAACAAAATGACAATCCTAAATTTCTAGCTTACATCTATCTAATGTAATTAAATCCAAAGCAAGTAAGTCTTAATTACAAGTGTCAAATCATATAGATGAATATGTACATGGACAAGGATAGACTATGAAATACTCTTGAACTTTGGATTCAAGCTCAACTAATCATTTATAAAGCATGGTTTAAGCCCTAGGTCATAGAAAAGTCATTTAGACCCTTATTTACAAAGTAAGTCAAATGTGTCATAAAACTCTGAAAATTGCAGAGAGCAGACCAGAATTTAAAAGAAATAAAAAGCACATCTCTCATGGTTTGATCTTGGTGAATTTTGGACACGAGATGCCCCTGTGAGTCTAGTTTCCAAATCAAAAAGAAAATCAAGGTTTCAACGGTCGGATCTCTGGGAAAAGGACAAACACCAGACATCACTCAGAGATGTACAACTCTCTGTCCAGAGATTTTGTTTGATTTTTTAAAAATAGTAAAATAATCCGAAATGCTTCATTCCTTTTAGGGGATCTTCCTAACACATTAAGGTACCCATAAAAAATTATTAGAGACCCCAAAAACTCCATTAGACTTCTGATATATGAATTTCAAAATGGACTTGCTGTTCTGAAACTATTCTGAAACTCTGGGCAGATTGTGGTTGACTCACACAACCCATGATCAAACCCTTCTAAACATAAAACCACCTTAAAACAAAAATTACAGTGGTATAATATTGTGTTATTGACACTTTCCCGTTGGTTTCACTTGATTTCAACGGTTAGATTTCGAACTAAAAATCTTTGATCAAAAACAGTTTGTGAACTCACTGTTTTCATTTGTCAAGTTCAACTTTTATTTGTTAATCCCAACTATTAAACCATGAAGTTGGGTTTAAACCAAACCACTTCTCCTACCATTTGATGGTCATTGGAGGCTAAAGACTTTTATATTTGTAGATTTCAATTGAAGTATGAATAGACTTCATGAAATCTCAAGATGATGAATCCAAACCATAGAAATGAGTTTAGACCCAAAATACTTTCTCCTACCACTTGATGGTCATTGGAGATGAAGATATGACTAATACTCATGAGTCTCCAAGGAATATAGAAGGGATTCCATGAAACATCAAGCTAGAGGACTCAAGTCATAAGCATGGACTTGGATCCATCTATTTACTTATAAAAAAGTGATGATCAAACTTTGACTCCCACGTGAAGTATAAGCTTACATGAGATTCAAAACATCAAACTCAAGAGCTTTCAAGGGAGATATTGAAGATCTCCAAGAATCTCAAAAGAAGAACATAAACAAGAAAAATAGAAGAAGGATCAAAGAACTAGGAAGTAAGGACTTCCAAGTTTACTTAACAAACTCTAAAACTTAATCAAGAAAAACTAAATGACTTGTAAATTAGAAGCTCAAAAGAAAGAAAACACAACTAAGATTAGAGGGTCACCTCCAAACTATCCTCAAAGTTTCTCTCCTTTGAAGATCTTCCAAACTCTTCTTCAAGCTCTCCAAACTCTCTTTTTTTCTCTAAAGAAAATGTTGGTGTAATGGTAGTCTTTTTTTTTGTGTGTTTCCTCCCTCCTCTTTTGCATGTGTTTCTCAATGGAGATACCTCTTCTTATATAGACAAAAATACCTAGGTCATTTCAGTAAATTCGGAGTAAAAGACATGTGTAAACATCTCATTTGGTGGTACAATGTGTACTTTCTAAATTTAGACAGACTGCTGCCCAGGGCGGCAGTCAAGAAACTGTCGCGGCAGTCCGTGAAAGCCGCCGCGACAGTCCATGACTGCCGTTCCGGCATTGCGTGACTGCCGAGCGGCACTCATCAAATGCCGCGACAATTAATGGATTGCCGCTTTTTTGTCAGTCTTACTTTATCATTTTTTTTGTTCTTATTCGCATGCGCATACGTATTGCTCTGCAAAATACAGACTTTAAAAGCGAACGGCAGTCAGAAATCTGTGGCGGCACTTGGTGAGTGCCGGCACGGCACTCTGTGACTGCCGCGCGGCACTCAGCGAGTGCCGCGGCAGTCTGCCGTGTGCCGTTTTTAGCTGAGGTTCCCTTTTTTAGGTCTTCCCCCTTTTTGAAACAAATTATTTTTGAAGATCCTTTCCAAAAATCATGTCTTATACCTGAATTCTCTTAAATACCTGTGTTTTTCTCTTTCTGTGAAATTTTATCGCGTTTTGGAGATTTTCTGAAGAGCTTGGAATACTTCAATTTTTCGGTCCTTGTCATCATCGGATACGGAGGTGACACTCTCCTAAATTCGACGTTAGGTCAAAATTGGGGTGTCTACAATTCCCCATCGTGAGTTTTTAACAAGATTCATACTCCCAAGCCAAATGCCATGAATGATATACGGACTTGGCGACTATGAAATGTGACAACAATGATTATGCAACCTCTATGTTGTTTCTAAGAATTTCAATGTCAAGAAATTATACATGGTAGTTCATAATAACAAGGCAAAATGATTTGGTTGAAAAGCATGTACAGCATAATCCACAACTTAGGCAAATATGCAATTTGTAGTATCTTTAATCTAGTTAAAGCATAGCAACCAAATGACATTTGGGTTAACATAATTTCAACTAAGCACAAAAGGCATATAAGCACATAGCTAAATATGTAGGAAATCCTAAGCAAGATTAATGAGTATATGATTTAATCCTACACATAGCAAACCATGAAATTAGATTTAGGAGTGCACTTAGTCAATAAAATATACCTTGTTCTTGAGTGGGAAAAGCAAGAGAGATAGAGAGTACAATAGAGGAAAATAGAAGAACCTAATAGTAGAGCTTCCAAGAACAAGTAATAAAGAAAACCCTCTTCTTCCTGTAGGCCATAGTTCGAGCTAGGGACCTCTAAAATGATATATGAGAACACCAATAGAGAGCTCTTGACAAGGGGGAGAAAAAGCCTCTAATAGCCTTTATCCATTAATTGCTTGAAGGTCTTCAAATGGGAGCTTTGAAGCTTTGGTTTCCATGGAAGCTTTGAGCTTCCAAAACAAGATATAGATAAGAGATATAGAGGGAGAAAAATGAAAAGGAAAATGAGAGGAAAGTGGGAGATATGGCCAAACAAAGAGGGAGAGGGAGAGGGAGGAGGTATGGGTGAATGCTGAGTGTAGGGAAAGTCTCCCAAAAGCGGGGATTTGATGGGTTAGGTATGGGTAGGTATGGGTTAAGTTTGTGTAGGTATTGGTTAGGTTTTAGTGTATAACACACCCAACCACAAGATATATACATACACATGTTTACCCATTAACCAAAAGTGATACCAACATGTATCAAATTAAAAATACATGCCCCAACCCAAAATCTACATTGGTCCAAAATTACCAAAATACCATTTTATAAATTCTGGGTTTCTACATATATATATATATATATATATATATCCACCTTTCAACTTTTTATCTCTATCCATATCCATAAAATATATCGATATTGCTACATTAACTTTGAGAAGAAAAATAAAAAAATCACGTTCGAACCAAACGGAGTGTAGCAGTAGCATTACGTCCGCTTATTCCATCTGGGTACTGAGAATCGGAAACATTCTTGTACCTATAACCATCTCATATTATGTCAACACTAGAACGGTGCGATAGTAGATCGAAGAGTCTTTTCAAATAGTGCTATATTTTTTAAAGGGAATTGTTATTTCCACTCCATCATTGAACCAATGCACTCCATGGTACCACTATCAGAGCATGTGGTACCATGTATATAATGCATGACATGCATGTACCACATGCTTTAAGAATGATACCATGGAGTGCATTAGTTCAATGATGGAGTGGCAATAGCATCACCCTTTTTAAATTTGAATTTAAATATATATATATTTCTCAAATGCTTTAATAGTTGTATCACAACCTAATTTGGAAGTGATAAATAATATTACAGACCACTCTGCAGGATGAATAACAATTAAAACATTTGAAAAGTAAGTTTAAGATTCAAATTTGAGAAATAACACGTTACTTTTTGGAAAAACGGTTAATGGAAACTCAAAACAATTTATGAAAACGTCATGTAAGCAATTAATACAACTACAGTAATACATGTCATTCCACAGTAGCAAAAGAAAAGACACATGATTGAAACATGTTTAGCATTTTGAAATTTAAAGTTTATGGCTATAATGTATCAAATGGGACCTAAAAGAGCCTCACAAACTATACTTAATTAAAATAGATAAGGAGTGTCAATCACTACTAATTCGCAAAACATTGGTAAGCATATCCTCATCACAAAATGCATGTTGAAAATATTACTTTTCATTTAAAAATGATTGTGCACATTACCTACATGCTACAAATTAAGAATGAAAGGATTTCTGAATAGACGGTGATATGGATATATGAAAATTCTATGAAGAAGGCGTCCTCTCCTTAAGAAAGAGAGGGTCTCTGTTTTGACCATCAGATTGTGTTTAAAAACTGTGAAGTGACAAAACTGTTCTTAATGAAAACACAATCCGACGGTCAAAACAAAGGCCCTCTATTTATTAAAGAGTGTGCATCCTTTCCATAGCCTGACTGTATGGATATATATATATACATGGTTTTAGTGACAAATCTTGGTGGGGTGAGATAAAGGGTGAAGGTATTTTTTATTTTTATTTTTTAAATTTTGTAATCATTTAGATAAGGGAAAAGTTCATGTAATATAGGAGGTTTTTTTATGTTAAAAGATTTGTTAAGCCAAAAAACTTTGTGAAGCCATTTATTCTTTGTTTAGTTTATGAATTTAGAGAAGGAAATTGAAAATTGAAAGAAAAGAGAAAGAAAGAAAGATTTCGCTAGGTTTTTTTCCCACTCCATTACACTTAAATAGTTTACACTTAAAAAGCAGTTACACAAACACATAACTATTTAAAGTTGATTTTTTTTTTTTCCTCCCAAAACTACAGAATCAGTTTTTGGATAAAGTCTCTATCTCTATGTCTATGTCTCAATCTAGCTAGCCTCAGCACAAATTGCAAGGTGAAGTGAATACTTTCGCATAAAAAAAATGGTTATGCACACATTCACCACATGCTGCAAAGAATGAAGGATATATATATATATATATATATATATATAAGTACATTAATATGGATATACATGGATTTAGTGATAGATCACTTTTCTAATGTACATTAATGTGAATATTATAAGAGTAATTCTTTGGTGACATCTTTCATACAACTTTCATACAACCTTCTAAAAAGCTGTGTCTATCTCTCTCCTGTGATGTCACTGGACCCCACAGTGACACAAGAAAGAGATAGACACATATTTTAAGAGGTTGTGTGAAAATTGTATGAAAGTTGTCACCAAAGAATTACCCATATTATAAATGGTGGTAGGAGTAGTAGAGGTTAAAAGGTGGCAGCAACCACCGGTGGTGAAAAGATCATGGTTCACGCGCGTTGAGCTGTCCTTTATAACCATTGAACTTTATTTGGTATTTACAATACATTTTCATCCTTCATCGGTTGGTGAGTGGAAGTCCCTCTCATCTTCTCCACATTTTGCCTTAGGCCCAATCAACATTACCGACAAGGGTAAAAGAATTTTTTTTTCTCTTTTTCACCTTTCAATAATTAATGAAGTAATCAGTAATGGAGCATTAGGGAAGAAACTCCAAAAATTGGAATCTTAAATGCTTTTCAAATACACGTAACAGTAGGATCATCTTCAAAATTAATAGGACTGTGGACATTAAAATTTTGGTAACTATTTAATTATCAAATGGGTAATTAATAATTAATTAAATTTAATTATTACAACTGGTCAAAATCAAGAAATCAAAAATTATCTGAAACATGGGCCCCACAAAATACAAGTGGACCAATTTATTTTTGACATGTGTCGTATACACCATATGAAACCGTAAATAATGTTCTCTAAAGTGATGACACGTGTCAGAATCTCAAGGAAGAACTTCAAATCAATGGCTAGGTTGTGTTGAGTCTAAAATTAAAACTATACATCCTAAGCGTCTAAATAGGTGTCTCCACCAATGTAGGAGGGACTTTTAGCCTTTCAACAAACTGAGCTTTCTCCATAAAATTGAGTACTCTCACACATCAAATCACTCAAGCTTTTTTGAAGAACAGCAAGCATAAATCCTGTCGTTCTTCGGATTCGAAGATTCAAATCAAGCATGTCTAATATATTTTTCAACAAATAGGAGAAAGATTAATCGTGTATTGTTCGAGATCAAGCCAGCGGTCCTCATTCAAACTTTTCCTACAACTTCATCCAGCGTGAAGATTTAAAGGACAAATCTGCGGTTCAAGAACAAGCTTCAAAAGTCCTTGAATTGTGAACGACAAAGGAAATCGAATCAAAGGATTTTTCTTTTTGTTGTAAAAGAATTCCAAAGAGATTGTACTCATCTTTATCAAATCAATAAAATTACATTCGTTCCTCAATTTTCTCATTATTTCCATACTTGCATTTTGTTGCGTATAAGGATCACTTCAACATTCTCCAATCAAATTCTAGTAGGCCTACTGCCAAATGTTTTTGGAAAGCATAGCATTACTCTTAGCATTTTTATCATACCAATGATTCATGAGGGATGTTTGAGTACGTTTGTATTGAATACCTCCATGGGTTACAAAATAATCATAGATTTTTTTCCAAAAGGAACCGTGTTGTTGGTCGTTTCCTGTGACACAAGAAAAATGTCTCCCCGTCGAGTGAAATTTTTTGTCAATTGTGATTTTCTTGACGTATTCATGAGTGGCTTTTTCAGATAACGTAGGATGATTGATTTCATCGACTTAGACATACATTTCTGGCGAGTCACTCCTTGACTGATTAGAGTAATCACTATTGTCCTGTGAATCCATGAACACAAGTGAGCAAAGATTAATTAAAATAAATTAATTAATTGATTTAAAAGAATTTATTGGCTATTAACTAAATAAACCAAAATTTAATAACAATAACGAAATATAATTAGTTTGCATTATATATCAACTAAATTATTAAACAGAATGTTTAATGACATAACAAATAAAATCAAAAGCCCTAGACCCTCATTAACCTAAACTAATGATGCCTAAAGCCCATTCCCAGTTAACGAAACTAATCAACAAATTTAATTATTTTAAGCCCAAAGCCCAACCCACTCTTCACTTAAATAGAGAACAAAAAAAAAAACCATAAAGCCCAGCTTTGCCTCTTTACCTTCTTCTTCACATCAGTAGTATACGGAGGCGACAGAGTGAGGAGCTAGAGTGACCAATCTGTTCAAGATGAGAGATGAAGGAGGAGGAAGAAGTATATTTATGGTTGGTTTGTAGCAAAAATGTAGGGTTTTGAACTTCGAACCGATGATGGATGAAAATGTAAATACCCATCGCCAACTTTATGGCAGTCAACAATGCCTGGGAATTTGTAATGTACTACCCTTAAAAAGCATAAAGCGCAAGGGTCTTGGCCCCTGTAATGTAATCCTAGTTTATTTGGTTGCAAATGGAGACCGCTCCATAAAGTTGTTATCAAAATCAATTGGGGTGGGGTTATATACTTCCTGATAGGCTTTAGTGGGGACTCGTTGGTCGGGATGGCTCCGGTAATCTCACTAGTGGCCACTTCTATGATTCGGCTCGCATTCTATTTGGTATACGCAGAATTGCTCTGAGATGACTCTGCTCCCTATCTACATACATAGCCCCACCCCCAAGGTAACCTACCTCAGACCACTTTATATGGAAGCAAGTTTGGAAAACCATTCCTTAATAAAAGTTATTGATCGAAAATGGAGCTACAATCAATATCGTCCCTGTTCAGACAGTTAACAAAAAAAAAAAACTCGAAAGAATGAAATAGATAGCATCCGTGATGGTCGTAATTGGTCTGGTAAGCAAGGATTTCGCATGATCGCTACTGAATCAGATGCTCAAAAAGTTAAATCTGAGCCATTAGCAACCGTTAGTGCTTACTGTTGTGGGAAGTGGATCCAGCTCGCAAAGACATTCATGACCAAGCTTCCTACTTATGTGATGTCTCTTGTAAGCTGCCAATGCAGCTGCTTATTCAAACAGGCAAACCATGCTGCCATTCCTTCTGGTCTATGATTATCTAAAGAGCATTCTATTGTAACCTATAAATATGCATTCACATACACACATATTGGTTGGGTATAGGACATACCTTGTGGAAAAACCTGTTCAGTTTTTCAGTGTTGTTATAAGCCACGTCTTCAATCATGAACTGCTACACTTTGGTGCTTCCATGTACGCTCTTGTGCTTTGAACCGGTCGTAAGAATACCTATTAGAGATATTCCATTTATTTCCATGAGCTAAATCCCAAGCCTAGTGTGATTTGACTTAGAGAGAGAGTGTGTGTATCAACTATTGTGTAGCCCTATATACCCATATATATATATATAGGCATACAGTATAATAGAGCTGGACTAGGGCTCCTAAGTCTAATCCCACTAAAATTACTTGAAGCCTAAGATAAGCCCATTGAACCAGTCCATAAGATATGTGGCTTGTACCAAACAAATCTCTCAGATTCCAACAACTTTCATCATCTCCTCATACGGAAAATAGAACGTGCACCCTCACAAAAAGAACGTATAGTGACAGGAGCTGAGATGCTAATTCAATTACATAACTAGCAAAATGTATCACTGGGAAGCTTCTCGTGTAAACCCAGACAGGTTCAACCATACCAGATCTAGCACTCTTAGTCCCCCAGAAAGTACTGCTACACCCTCAAATATGTAATGTAACCATGATACTCAGTACATATACGATTGTCGCTGGCCAGCTAATGAGTCACAAAACATGGTGTGTTATTAAAGAGTCTTCTCTGCCTACTAATGTCAATCCAACTAACTCGACTGCTTTCTTGGGCATGCCCATAGAATGGTCTTTGTCTCTTCGCCCCACGATAGCACACTAAGGTAGTGCCATCAAGCATCATCTTTAAGACATAGTCTCGGGTCATAAGGTAACTGGTGTAGAGTTCTCGTTACATGGAAACTACATGCCTCACACGGCAATGAAATAGGGATTAATTCATTGCTCTACAGACGATCGCAAAAGAGCATATACAGTATGCAATGTAAGCTATGGTGTTCTTCAATAAAAATAGGTATGTCACTTTGTGGTAAAAGTAACACCATATGAATCTTAGTCTCGATGTTACATAAGCGTTTAACCTAAGTTTTCCAGCATAGTCACACCTTCTGGCTCTCACCTGAAATCTCACATTCGACTATAAGTAGGCTACATAAAGTTATGGGTGTTTTATATGTTCTAACAAGCACCAAGCTTAGGTATCATCTTAGCTCTAAGCTAAGGCGACATATAAGGATACAAAGTTTATATCTAGCTTGTTGCTCTTTTACCATGTAGATATAAGTGTTCTAGCAATCTTTCTTAGCGCTATGGACACACATGTCCTAGCTAACTATCCAAGCACCATAGACACAATTGTCTCATCTTGCTCGCCATCTAACCACCATGGACACACATATCTAAGTCTGCTATCTCAGCGCTAAAGTGAATCACCCTTACGAGCAGGTCGAATCAAGCCCAGTGAGATTAAAGAAATGTGAATCCAATCCATTTATGTAACTGATAATAATAATACTAATAATATTGTCTAGTACAAAAATGTCTAAGCACATCAAATCCTATAAAGAACACGTCTTTGGCAATAAGCTTGGCCAAATTATCAACCACCATGCTGCCATAGGTGATGTGTCTCAAGATAACTTCCCTTTATGCAACTACATCTCAAATGTAACAAAACCGAATGTCTACATGCTAGGATTACCCAATGTCTCTTGAGATCTTTTGCATATGCTAAGTCTTATGTGCTATCACTGTAGATCGGCACTACTTCATCATTATAAGGTGAAGAGCCTAGCTATTGCAAAAACTCCTCAATCAAAAACAACTTCTCAATAGAGCATACCACATATTTTGCTTCCACCACGAACATCATAAGGTTAGGTCCCCAGTCCTATGACATGTCGCAAGATCCTCTTCACTACTCTCTAGTGACAATACCAGGGTTGCTAAGGCAATGAGTAATTAAACCAATTACATAACAGACATCTGATCGAGTACACAATATAGCATACATCAGATTCCCTATTGCGACCATATATGACAAATTGGACATTTGTTTCCTTTTCTTATCATTCTTAAGACATTGATCTAAGGTCAAGGAGAGTTCCTATACAACTGGGGTGTCAATGGACTTTTAGTTTTTCATGAAAAATTGTTCAAGAACCTTCCTATGTAAGTCTTTTGATAAAAATAGAGAAGCTTCTAAGAACGATCTCTCACCATCTAAACTCCCAATACACAGTCGGCTTTACCAATGTCCTCATTCTCAAATTGAGAGGACATCCACTCCCTGGTGGCGACAATAGAACACATCTTATTTCCAGCTAGAAGGATGCATGTCATCAACATACAAAGAATTAGAGCACTTTTCTTGGACCGTTTAATGTACACATAGTGCCACTGCCTAAATGACTGCTAGCTTGAGATAACAAATGAAACTGTTAGCCCCAAGGGTTCTACCTTAAGTAATTTTGATGATCAACAAACAGGAACAACCCCCCTCAAAGGATTACTTTTGGGCCAACAGGAACATTTGAGACAGCATACACTTACGCTCATTCCCTTTAGTCACAAAATGTCACGCCCAAGTGTTGCGATAATTAAGGGAAGTAAGCTTCCTTATCGGACTTGTAGGCTCGTAACAAGTTACAAATCACATGATTATCCAAACACAAACTTAAATAAAATATCAGAGTAATAGTAGCAGCAAAAATGTTCTAAGTTTAGTGAAAGCAATTTCAGAGTCTTACAAGTCTCAGTTATACATACTTATATTACAATCATCAAAAATTAAAAGAAACAAAAGTCTATAGGCCAAACGGTCGCCAAACTGCCAATAATAACAATAACAACATAATAGATAAATAATAAAATTTCCCTAGCAGGAACAAAACGACTTCAGCAACACAAACTCCTCTTCAACTGGCAAAGCCCCAGCCTTCTTCGTCCACGTTGTCCTCTTCATGGTACTCGCTCAACGGAACGGCATCTCCAACACTTGGAACTAAAGTAGATGGACACGGATGTCCAGGGACACTTGCCCATCAGCTGAAAGCTGAGTGAAATACTATAAAGCACAAACAATATGAACATATACACCATTTACAGTACAACTTAGAAATTTTTGTATCGTCACAAAAGTTCTTACCCAAACCCAATGTTTTTTCCCGATTATGCAACCACATCAATTCAATACAACACGCAAGAATCCATCGTGCTAATAACTCACAACTTTATAGTACTAGCTTCTGCCCATGACCACAACAACACTGAACTGACGGTACTAGCTTCCGTCACACATGATACACGACAACATGCCCAATTCGGTCTCCTTACAGCCCGTAAGGAGACCGAATTGGGCATGTTATCGTGTGTCATGTGTGACGGAAGTTGTCCTCTAATATGTCTTGATGATGACAAAAATTGGTAAGAGGGATTAAGAAGAGAGATATGGTGACATAATCAATTGTGTGTGGTTCGGCCCCGTTAATATGGTGACCTACGTCCACGGGTGCGTCAGTGCGCTTCACTAGCAGATCACCGGCGAGCCTAGTGAACCAACAATTGGGGCGGCATTCCCAGTAATACCGGTCGGGTGTATGCGTATCCAATGAGTGTATATGCTATTCTTTAAGTTTAAGAATGAGATCCCCTTTAATGGGGGTAAGTGGCCCCTTTTATAGGTACAAGAGACCACCCGCATTAGGCAACTGATTAGATAAGAAAACCTAATCTAATTACAAGTTAATGAGTACAAATCATGGGAGGTTTCCTGAATGGCTTAGGAAACTATTTACACCTTTCCATTAGCCTTTTGACTGATTTAGGAAACGGCTGAGCTGCTTAGCTGTCAAACCGCACCTTGTGGAGAGCTGCTGCACCGCATACCCGAGCTGTGCAAGCATACCGAGCGGTTGCCCTCGAAAAGCCTTGGGATCGGTGGGCTACAAGCTCCCTGTCCGGATAATCCGGGTCCTTTGTCGCTGACGTAGAGGCTGGACTGTAGCAGAATATTTCTGGGCGTACCAACTGCCCCCCATTTTTGAAGTTGATGTGATGTCCCATCAGATGAAGTTTAAAAATTAAGACTGCTTCTGAGGAATCGTCCAGTGAGAGGCCGGGACTCAACCCGGGGTGAGACCGGTCGTGGTGGTCAGCCCGGGTAAGGATCGAGCAGTGGCCCTGTGGGCTCGAGTCCTACCTGCGCCATGTGTCAGCTTATGACTGGCCTAGTCAGGATCAAACGATACCACTGTGGATGTAACTGGACCATTTACATGGTAACCGAACTGTCTCATTGTGCATTTAATGCGCGCACCTTTTGAGGCGACGTTTCACGTGCCCGAGGTGACAACTGTTAGCCACTTTGGGTGGGAAAGCGCACGAGCCATTGGATCTGTTTTGATCTGAACCATCTGTAGTTCCTATATAAAGGAACACTTGTTCATTTCTCAACTCTTTGCTGCAAAGACATACATTCCCGAGCGGTTCTGAGAGCAAACATTTCCCGGTTAAGATTTTCGAGCCCTTTCTTGCGTTGATTTTTGTAAGTCCCTTTTCTTTTCGAGTTTCAATTTGTCACTCTTTTCCTTCTCTTTCCCCTTCTCTTTTCTTTTTGCGGTGTGGCTGGAAGAAGCGAACCCGGTTGGCTTTAAGCGGGAGTGGGATTTCTTCCTCCTTAGGTTTTGTTTTTTTTTTAAGTCCAGTGGAACCTTAGGATAGTTGAACGGAGCAGGTGCCCCCGGTGTAGTCTTGAGAGAGTTCCATCTAGTGTTAAGTACCATTCACTCTTTGCCTTTTAGGTTAGTGACCTTACCCCCTCTGTATACCAGGCTCGGGGTTCCTGACCCATACCTTGGTCGTCACCTTCTTTCCAGCCCTGTTACCGAAACCCCAAGAATGTGTCACTCTGGTTTTAACTCATCCTCCCAGTCGGAGGATGAGCGGTCCAAGTCAGAGGAGCCAAACACAAGTTTGAGTCTGCCGTCCGCATCCCCCTCTGATCACCAAAGCGAAGCCAGAATCTTGATCAGTCTCTCCGACGATGAATCGGACCAGGAAGCCCCCGTTGCGTCTATTTCCCGGGGATCAGGCGACGAAACACTAAGGAAACCCGACCCTGAGGTGGCCTTCTCTAGTGAATTCATCCCATCCATCCTGTGTACCGAAGATCTTGGGCGCATTAGGGATAGGTACGACCTTCCCGACCACTGCTCCTTGGCCGTGAACGTCGGGGGGGCCCAAATATACCAGCGGGGTTTCACCACCCTCTATGAGGACACCATCATGGCTGGGTTCCGCATCCCCCTGTATCCGGTAGCCCGGGACATCCTGATCTACATGGGGATTGCCCCTGGCCAATTGGCCCTGAACGGTTGGAGATTCCTCATGTGGTCCATCTCCCTATGGCCCCAAGTTTTTGGGTACGAACTCTCTGTCCAAGAGTTCCTCTAGACACACCGACCGTTCCCTGTACATGGAGAGATCGGGTTCTTTTCTCTCGGGGCTCGCCAGGGGAGGAAGATCTTAGTTAACTGCCCGAGAAACAACAAAGGGTGGAAGAACAGGTTCTTCCAAGTGTCCACCCTCGGGCTCTGCGAACCGGCCCCCGGGATCCAGATGAGGACTTCCTGGGTGGGAGAGTTGAGGGGTAAGCCCGTCCAGTTTCTCTTTTTGCTTTCTTCTTCATCTTGCTCCAATTTCTGAGACTAACCATTTTGTACTTGGCTTTACAGCGGGATCAACTAGCCCGCCGAGTATTCCCGATGAGTGCCAGGCCCGGATCAGGAGTTTGGTAGACCGGCCTATAAACATCTGGAACGTGTTAACTCGGATCGGCGACTTCTGAGCTACTGACGACCCGGCTCAGCCCACCGAAGCTCCGATATTCCCCCAATCCTTCCTAGTAAGTGCTCGGACTCGGCCTTTTCCCGTAGTACTCCTTCCCTATTTTTTACATCGGTTGTTAACAGTTCAATTTTCTTCTTTTGCAGAGATGGCTCCGAAGAGAAATATAGAGTAATTGAGGGAGAGGCAGGCCGCTGGCGCTACTGCTGTTATTGCCCGAATGGCAGTGGCATAAGGGAAAAGGCCTGCTGCCGAGGCCCCGGGTGGTGAGCGCCCTCTGAGGCAGATCCGGCACGGAATAGCAAACCGTCCGGAGCTTGTGGGGACTTCAACGCCCCACGTGACAGTGGTTGCAGATAAAGCCCCCCGGACAGGGCCGCCGGTTGTGACACTGATGGCTGCCTCGGCCGAGATCAGGGAACGGGTGAGACCCGGTCTGTTCCCCAGCTAAGTGGAGGCATGTAAAAACATGTCTCCCGAGGTCTTCCAGAGCTGGCTGTACAGCCTCTCTCACATGGTGAGTTCTCCTGCCTCTCTCTCTTCTTCTTTTTTTTTCAATTACTTTACCAACTGTGCCTGGTTACTAACCGGTCGGTTTTAACTTTTCGCAGGTCGGATGCATGGCTGTCGGGGCTGAGTCCTTCCTCCCATCCTTGGCCAGGAGGGCCGCTACTGCTGAAGCCACTTTGTCTGAGGAGCGGACGATCTCAGAGGCCATGAGCACCGCTCTGGCTGTGGAAAAGGACAAGGTAAAGGGTTTGGCCTTGAACCTTGGCGCTGCTCAAGCCGAGCTGGCTACCACCAAGGCCAACCTAGAGGCTGCTCGGGCCAGCGCAGTGGCAGCGGAGGCACGGGAGAAGGAGCTGGAGAAGGCGGCAACAGCGGGGGCCCGGGAGGAAGCTTTTGATGATGGCTTCTTCCAGGGCTACGAAGACTTGAAGCACAAGCTATCCTGAGATCACCCCGAGTGGGATATCTCGTCCTATGAGGGGATTGATTCGAACTTCTGGGATATAGGTTTTGCTACAGGCGAGGGCCCCGCTGCTGATGCCGAACATGTTGAGGAAACTGCCCCAAGCGGGGGCTCTGTCCCGGGAGTAGTAGTTGACCTGGCGGGAGAGACTGGGGAGACCGAAGACGTGGTCGAGGTGGACGACTAAGGTTCCCGACCTGTTTTCTTTTGTATTGTAATTTTTTTGTGGGGAGGCTACTACAACTACCCCACAGGCCCTGTACAAATTGTTTTTAATTAATGAAAAGGTCCTTGAGACCGTCTTTTCCATTAACTGTCTACCGTTTTTGTACTTGCATGCCTGTTTGGATTGCCAGTGTCTGCCTAGTTTTGACCGAACTAAATCCCTGCCTTAGCAAATGGTTTAGGACCGTAACTGGTAGAGCAGTTGGTCTTACCGACTTCTTTTAAAGATGACTGCCCGGTGTATCATAGGAACTTGTCCTGTTTACCGTCCCGGTGTATCATATGAACTTGTCCTGTTTTATCTCTGATCACTGTAAGTACATAGGAATGTTAGGATTCCAAGTGCTTTTAATGACCGGTGTGATTTCCTATTTTGGCCCAGCCCAGTCCCTGCCCCCATGCATTTTGCTAAGGCGGGTGTGCGGGAGTGTCTGGCCGTAAGAAACCGACCTGGAACATGGGTGGTTGCAGGGTCATTTGAGGCTTGCCATCGTCAGCCACCTAGGGGGTTTGCTCCCATGGCTAGTTGGGCCTAAGAGAAGCCGTTGCCTCGGGGTTAGGCCCGAGGTCTTTGTGCCTTGGTTTTGAGCCAAGGTCTTTTGCCTCGGGGTTAGGCTCGAGGTCTTTTAGGCCTTGGTTTTGAGCCAAGGTCTTTTGCCTCGGGGTTAGGCCCGAGGTCTTTCAATATTAGACGGGACACTAATAGGAGTAATTTTGCAAAGTAAAGTCTTTTTATTTTATTCAAAAATAACAAATGCTCAAATGGAGCTACAAAAATTTCCTAATCAGTGCTAAACTGCCCTCGTCTCTGGGTTACTAATAATACTTGCGGAGGTGTTGCACATTACAAGGGTGAGACATATCATGTCCATCCAGGCTCTGAAGCTAGTAAGTTCCTGGTCGGTTGACTTGGGTAACTGTATATGGACCCTCCCAGTTTGGCCCCAACTTTCTATGGCTCGGGATTCAAGTAGACTGGTTCACTGCCTTAAGGATGAGGTCTCCTAGTTGAAAACTGCGATGCTTCACCTTGCTGTTGTAATATCGTGAGACCTACTGCTTATAGGCTGCCACCTTTAAATATGCTTGGTCTCTTTTTTCCTCTACCAAGTACAGCTCTGTTCTGAGTGCATTTTCATTGTCTGGCACGCTGTAATTTGCCACCCGGTAAGTAGGCAACCCGAGCTCTGTAAGGACCACTGCCTCAAACCCGTAGGTTAAGGAAAACGGCATCTCACCTATTGTTGCTTGGGGCGTAGTTCAGTAGGCCCACAGGAGGGTTGGCAGTTCTTCAGCCCACAATCCTTTGGCACTTTCAAGTCTTGTTTTGATCGACTGCAAGATCGTTCGGTTTGTCACCTCGGCTTGACCATTGGCTTGAGGGTGCTCGGGGGAGGAGTAGTGATTTATCTCGTAGCCCAAGTAGAACTGCCTGAACAATGGGGTGTCGAATTGTCTGCCGTTGTCGTTGACCAGAACCCGGGGAATGCCGAACCTAATGAGGATATTATTTTCCATGAAGCTTTCCATTTTTTGCTCGGTTATCGTTGCTAAAGGCTCGGCCTCCACCCACTTGGTAAAGTAGTCTACGGCGATGACTGCGAACTTGACCTATCCTTTTCCCGCCGATAGGGGTCCGACAATGTCAATACCCCACTGGGCAAAGGGCCAGGGGTTTTGGATTGGTGTCTGAAGCTCTCCAGGTCGGTTGATCATGGGAGAGTATCTCTGACATTTGTCGCATCTTTTGACATACTCTTGAGAATCCCGGGCCATTGTCAGCCAGTAACATCCTTGCAGTAAGGCCTTTTTAGAGAGTGCCTGGCCTCCGATGTGATTCCTGCACACTCCTTCATGGATTTTGTACAAAGCTGATTGGACCTGTGTGGGATGGAAGCAGCGGAGATATGGTACAGAGAATCCCCTTTTGTAGAGGATGTTGTCTATAAGATGATATCGGTGCCGCCCGGTACCTGACCCGACGGGCCTCCTCTTTCTCGTTTGGTAACATACCCGTTGTCAGGAATGCTACAATCGGGTCTATCCAGCTGGGTCCCAATGCGTCTGGTTCCACCTCCATGCATTCTTAGTTGATCACACTTGGCTCGGGCAAGTATTCTACCCTTATCCCGGGAAAGTCTGACTCAGAAGACGAAGCGAGGCGGGCTAACCGGTCGGCCCTAGTGTTTTCCTCTCTGGGTATCTATATGATACAGAAACCCTAAAGCTTCTTCAAAACTGCTCAGACAAGGGCTAGATAGGCTACCATGTTGTCTCCCCGGGCCTCGTACTTTTGGTTGACTTGATTGACCACGAGCTGAGGGTCACTGTAACTTTAGACCTGTTGCGCACCCATGGAAGTGGCCAACTGCAATCCGACCAATAGGGCTTCATACTCAGCTTCGTTGTTGGATGCACGAAACATAAACATTAGGGCATACTCGAGTTGAATGCCTTCGGGCATAGTCAAGATGATTCATGCCCCACTGCCTTGCTAGTTTGAGGAACCATCCACATATAGCACCTATGTGGGGATGTTAGCCTATAACCCGGGCGGTAGGACCGGTGTGTCGAGCTCTTCAACTGGGTCTTCCGGATATGTGAACTCAACCAGAAAGTCTGCTACTGCTTGCCCTTTGATTGTCGTCCGGGGGCGGTAGGCTACTTCAAATTCCTCTAACTCCACAGCCCACTTGACGAGCCTCCCGGACGTGTCAGTCCTGCTTAGGATCCTGTGGAGAGGTTGGTCAGTAAGGACCACAATAATATGGGCCTGAAAGTACGGACGGAGTCTACGGGCGGAGGTGGTGAGAACGAATGCAAGTTTTTCGATGCGGGAGTATCTGCTTTCCGTGCCCTGGAGTGCCCGACTGGTATTACACTAGGAACTGTATCCTGTGCTCTTCCCTGATGAGTGCCAAGATGACTGCTAAAGGTGATTCTACCAGGTATAGGAACAATTCCTCCCCGGGTACAAGTGTTGAGAGTAGAGGGGGAGATGCCATGTACTTCTTGAGTGCCTGGAACGCCTCCTTACACTCTTCAGACCACTAAAATGCCTTATGGAGGATCTAGAAAAATGGCAGGCACCGGTCGATAGCTCTGGAGACAAATCTGTTCAGTGCAGAAACCCGTTCGACCAGACTCTGTACTTCTTTAGTCGACCTGGGCGATCGCATGTTGATGAGGGCCTGGATTTTCTCGGGGTTTGCTTCAATGCCCCGCGTGCTGACTAGGTGCCCCAAGAACTTTCCAGATGAGACGCCGAATGTGCACGTGGCCGGGTTCAACCTCATCCTGAACTTCCTCAGAATGCTGAAAGCCCTGGCTAAATGTTCCAGATGGTCGGACTTGTCCCAGCTTTTGACCAGTAGATCGTCGACGTACACCTCCATTGATTTCCCAATCAGGTCTTTGAACATATGATTGACCAGGCGTTGAAATGTTGTCCCGGCATTTTTGAGGTCGAAAGGCATGACTTTGTAGCAGTAGGTCCCCTGGTCCATGATGAATGAGGTCATTTCTTTGTCCCTGGGTTATATGCTGATCTGATTATACCCGGAGTAGGCGTCTATAAATGAGAGGAGCGAATGGCCGACCGTGGAATCCACAAGGAGGTCTATCCTGGGCAGCGGATAGCAGTCCCTAGTCTTTGTTCAGGTCGGTGAAGTCCATGTACATCCTCCACTTCCCGTTGCTTTTCTTGATAAGTACTACATTGGCTAGCTAATCGGGGTAGTGGACCTCTCGTATGGAGTGGGCTTTGAGGAGCTTCTCGACCTCCTCACTCACTACTTTCTGTCTCTCGGGGGCCATGCCCCGTCTCTTCTACTTCATAGGTGGGAAGTCTGGGTCGACGTTGAGCCGATGAGAATTACCCGAGGATCAATTCCGAGCATATCTCCATGGCACCAGGCGAACACATCATGACTCTGTTGTAGGAATTGAATCAGCTTCTCCCTAAGGCGAGGCTCTAACAGGGTGTCGATGCTTACCATTCAGTCTGAGAGTTGTGGGTTAAACGCCACTTGTTCTAATTCTTTGATCGGGCCCACTCTATCATTCTGGTCCCTCGGGTCCATCTCCTGGACGTTCAATGTCTCTGTGATGACCTCCCGGCAAAGGGACCTGACATAGCAACTCCGGGCGGTTGCCTGATGTGGTAAAATTGATATTGTCAATATCAAGATATAAAAGTATACTTTACTTTTCTAAAAATTTGCAGTGTGGAAGTAAAGGTCGAACCCACAGAGATTGATTAACTACCGCGCTTTAATTTTAAAACCTAAATTTAGCTAATTTAAGAAAAACAGATTTTGATTTGATTTTAATTAAACTAATAACAATAAAAGTAAATCTAAATTATGAAAGCAATTAAATAGTTATTTTTATAATAAGTTTAAGAAACCTAGGATTGCAAATCCACCACTAGCTTCATAATAAGGGTATTTACGAATTACTTTAGCTTATTAAGTTGGATGATAATGGGGAATTGTAGCTACAAGCCCAATTCCTCCGTCAAGAAAATAACTATGGTTCAAGCACCAACATAATCCATCGTCGGTTAGCACGAATTATCCCACACTAAACTAGGGTTGTGGTATAATCCGTCTAATCTAGGCATGGACTATTCGGATACTTGATAGCACAATTCAATTTAAGTACCATTACATGTAAATAATCTAAACAAGCACAGCAAGCATAGATCATTGAGCACATCACAGTCAAAATAGATCTAAGACAAGAATAAACTTTGAAAGTAATGATTTAATTCATAGAAGCACGATTTATTTATAAAAATCCTTGGAACATGCAATTGTCATCCATACATAATAAAACTAAAATAAAAACATAAATAAAATCCTATTACTTGGCTAGGGTTTCATTGAAACCCTAGATCTAGAGTCTAGTTGTCCATGGAAGTGGTAGATGGCAAGTAGTTGATGGAGGAGGCCATGGGAATCCTTGGTCTTCTTCTTCTTCTCCTTGGTTTCCCCCCTTCAATGGCTGAAAGTATGGTTGTATATTGTGTGTATAATATTTGCCAACCCCTATATTGAAGTAAAATAGTGTATATATATATTTTACAACAAGTTTTGGAAGCTTTCCTAACCCGAAACGCACAAAAATTGCTATATTTTACAATCTGGACGCAATTAGGCAGTTTCATTCGCGTAGGAATCATCAGTAGAGTGAAATATGCAAGTTCCATTTTTGTACGGATCGCGCGAGCGGGCCGCGCGAGCGCGTAATTGGGAAGGTCGCGCGCGCGGATCGCGCGAGCGAATTCTGGGATCTCGCGCGAGCGGGTCGCGCGAGCGATTTCTTGGTTCTCACGCTCGCGATGTGGTTTTTATTGCTTCTTTCTTCCTGCTTTTTCACCCTATTTAACCAGATCTCCTTGTTTTCTTCCAAAACCTGTCAGAAAATAGAAAACGAAGTAAAACTATACAAAAATAGGATAAAAAGGTACTAACTAATGCAAGTTAAAGAGTATAAATAGGATCTGTTCTCTCCCAATCACCTGATCTCCACGCAGGCTCCTGGGTCTTTGAGGGGTCGGGAACTTAACTGTCAGGCTATGGGTGGAGACGACGGCCCTGGCTTTGTTGAGTGTGGGTCTCCCAAGAATGACGTTGTATGCAGATGGAGCCTCCACTATTACAAAGTTTGACAGCAGGGAGACCTACTGAGGGTAAGTTCCCATAAGCATGGGGAGCTCCATGGTACCGAG
Source organism: Hydrangea macrophylla (assembly GCA_033977485.1). NCBI lineage: Eukaryota > Viridiplantae > Streptophyta > Magnoliopsida > Cornales > Hydrangeaceae > Hydrangea > Hydrangea macrophylla. The sequence continues at coordinate 87,150,206 of CM066994.1, forward strand.
CGGCTGGGTGCTGGATACCTTAAAACCCACCAGGGGAGTAGCAACTGGGCAGAGCCGATCCCTGGACATCCTGAGCTGATTGAATGCTGACACGAACATGATATCGGTCGAGCTGCCTGGGTCCACCAACACCCTCTTGACCACGTAATTGGCTATGGAGAGTGTCACAACCAACGGGTCATCATGGGGGCAGTGGACGCCTTGCAAATCGTCAGAGCTGAACGCCAATATGTCAGTTGGCGGGGTGACACGACTAAATAGTTGTGCGCTCTTGTGCAACACCCAAGTGTAGGTGATCGTGCAAGTAATACTGGATAAGTCCAGGTCGATCCCACAGGGAAGGAATAGGAAGAATATCTACTAAGCTACAACCTAAAGAAAAAGAAAAGATCATAAAGGAGTGGAATTCTAACGAATCCTAATTAATTAAATTAAACTAAATAATAAACTAAAGCTTATAAAAACATAACTAATGAAACAAGTAAATTAAAAGTGTTGGAAATACGAGAATCCACATTGATCCTAACCATCTACCATGCATAGTTATTAATGTTCTATGGAATTCATTCCTTTCCAGCATTCCGTATTTTCCTAAAGATATAAAATTAATAGCCCTTTCATGACCGGGACTACATCATCACAGTTGATTTAAAATACATGGAAGACGGTTTAAAATAATGGTTAATACTTGCACTCTAAATGGTGTTAGCATTCAAAGTGGTTTTCAAAAGTCATTGAAGAAAATAGCCTTAAGGCTTTAAGTTCTAAAAACTGTTGTGACAAACTGAGCTTATAGGGACAATTTGATGACAGATTTCTAAAACAGAAAGTCATGGAATACTTAAAAGAATCATCTCAGGAATTTACATGATCGATCGATCGAAGCACTCTCGATCGATCGGACAGCATCATCCTTCAATCGATCGAAATGCCTTCGATCGCTTGACTATGGCTCTGGTTCGATCGATCGAAATACCTTCGATTTTGATCGATCGAGCCCAAGGTTTCTAAAGATTACATAGAAGAGGTTGGGAATCAATGTTTCATCACGTATTCCCAAAATCTAAACTACGGAAACATGAATAAACAAGTACAGGAATAACAAACTAGAGTAATCATAACATATAAACTAATAAACAATGAAATAGAGAAAAGGAAAAGAAAAACCTGAAATTATCTGAATATAACTTGTAATAAACATATAATCAACTTGAATCTTCAATAATCTTCAATATATTAATGAAAAAGAGGAAAAATAATATGAATCTAACCTAACCTACTCCTAATCTAACCCTAAAACTACCCTAAACTGCTGTTTTTCGTGTTCTGGAGCGTCCTCTCTTCGTCTGGCATCAAAACGACTTATATATAGGGTTCCTACAGAGTTTACGCAACTTTTGAGTGAATATAAAATTCGATCAATCGAGCTTAGTTCGATCGATCGAACTCTCCTCAATCGCTTGAACTTCTCTGATTTTGACAGCTCTGCGCATCGATGGGAGAATGGCCATAACATTTCACTCGGACCTCGGATTGACCTCTCGTTTACGGCCACGCGATGGTAACTCAAGGATCTACATTTTATATCTCTGGTAAAATCTTCCAAATCGGAAGTCTTCATTGTCAAAATTGGCGTTTTCTCAGCTGCTTCTGTTGTTCTCTTTACCAGAATCACTTTTCTTTAGCTCCACTTCATTGATTTACATCCTAATACCTATAAAACAATGAAAAAATATATATTTTAGCATTAACACAATAAAAAGAACATTTTTATTAGAATGCACCTAAATGTAGGGACTTTGGGGATAAAAGTATGCATAAAGAACCATGTAATACGCTATGAACATGCACTTTTCATCTCGAATCACACCCCCCAACTAGCTCGTTGCTAGTCCCTAGCAATGAAGCGAACTACATCATTGTTTAATTAACTCTAAAAATAAAAAAAGAAAATAAAGTAAAAATCCTAACTCACTTTCGCAGGAATCGCGATTGCATTTAGCCTATGCAACAAGCCTTTAAACCCCTAGGTTCCCCCTAGTGGACGAGTGTTGTCTCGTGAGGGTTTGCAGTGAATTTACCCACAAAATTCATATTTATGGTAATGGTTCTCATTTAAATGTTTTCAGGAAATTTTTCTCTCATTTAGCAATATAGTTAAGCTCAATAATCTCATGAAACTCTCTAGTATGCCATAGTCATGCAACACACACATTACCCTTAATCTACTATCAAAGTCATTAGAATGTTCCATACCTATTAATCTTCAAGTGTGTGTGTGAATAGACTACCAAAATACAAAACTTTAATTTCAAAGCTTGCATAACCTAAGACACTATCAAGACATTCATTTTGACTCAACTCTTACCGGGATTACACTCTCAAGATGAAATCACTCCGAATTGGGTGTAATAATTATCACTCATGATATGGAAGCTATAAAGAGTAATTGTAAATGGAATCTAATGCTTCTCATATCTAAATAGAAAAACGGAAATTTTGTAGTGCACAAAGTCTCATGAATGGATACTTTTCACTAGAAGAGCGAGATACCGTGGAGAACTCTCTCATTACCTTAACTTTAGATCCAATTTACCTAGAATCATTAGGACTTTGAAAAAGAGGTGTTAAGTTAAGAAGAAAGAGGCTCGTGATATTCAATTGGGACAAAAGATATGATTGAAATGTCTACTACAACTTTTCGAACTTCCCCACATCTCCAATCTCTCTCTTCTTCTTCTTCTCTTTTTTTTTTCTTCTCTTTTTTTCCACACTCTTCTTTTTATTATTATTTTATTTCTTTTGAAACAACCATTGGCACTTTTTTTTTCTTTTTTTTTTTCTTTTCATGCTTTTTTTTTCTTTACTTATCTTTTTTTTTCTCTTTATTTTTTTTCATCATTTTTTTTCTTTGCCAACTTTCCCTTATTCACACTACCAAACTTCTTGTCATGATAACGCATCCCAATCACTCCTAGATAGAGAAAAGAAGCTCAAACTTGTATTTTGGAGTTGGTCTTAGATTTAAGGAATTGTAATGACAATGCAATTATGATAAGGCTCAAGAGGTGAAGTAAATGAATAGCACAGAGGTAGGCCAAGGCTTTATTATGCATGTATGGTCAAAAGATAGCCTAAATCATCTTCTAAGTTCATAGGATTATTCATTTTAGTAAATTCAAGAGCTCTAAATTTGGTAAATCCTGAACGTTCTCTTCTAGTAATTAGTCAAAATGAAGAAAATTGAGACTTTCAACGAATTAATACGCTTTCCAAAACGTAAGAGTAATTTTATAAAAACCCTCAAAAATACAGAATGGCACAAAAGCTCACACGGGTTATTAGTCTCCACTACAGTCTCTCAAGACACCTATGTTATGCTTACTAATCCATTTTAGCTAAGTACAAGGTTGTCACAATGTGCTCAAAGTTGTTTGAAGATTAAAAGACATAAAACATACTATAACTAAGATAGTAAACAAACTATCATTGTGTATCACATACTAGTGACATACATAAAATAACACTAATGCATCATAACTAACTATATTAACTAAGAGAGAAATGCAAGAACCATCTTATTATCTTTAAAAATAAAATTTAAAAAATTAAATTTTTTGACAATTTTAATTTACTAAGTTTGAGTTCCATGTTGCTAAGCAGGTGTATTGGCATTAAAGTATAAAAAGAAAGAAACGAGGCATGTAATGACTCACTCCCCCCAACTAAAACTAAACATTGTCCTCAATGTTCTAAACTAAGCACATGGACATGTAAAGTAAAGCGAGAGAAGGAAGGATGTTATCTCGAGGCGTTAATATCCAATTTGTTTTATATGTTACCTGCAAAATCATTAGTAGCAACAAGAAAAAATAGAGAAAGAATATACTACAACTCAGTAGATAAATTCAGTTAATCAAAATTTTTATCATAAAATAACAACCGAAATTTTTTAGGATCCTCCCAATAAAATAATTTAACAGTGATAAGAACATTAGCATCTTCATAAAATTGCAACTCCCCCCAACTAATGTCAGGCTCAAGGCCAGAGGAGATGATGCAAAACCTATGGCTTCCAAAGTTATTGGGCATAGTTATAAGAGGAATACCACACTTTTTAGGAATTATACTCAAAGAAAGATCTTTAGTGTTGGTATTTTCTATAACAGCCTCTATTTTTTTATTATCAAAAATAGGCGAAGGCCATGGTTCGATAAAAGGGGCAGTGTCTAAGTAATGTTCTAATAAAGTTTCACTACCCTCCTCTTGTTCTAGAACAGAATCTATAGAAATATGATCATAAGAATTTAATTTCTGTTCTATGCACATGGTTTTGGACTGGACTTGGATAAAACTATTTATTTGGGCATCAATATCATTATTACTCAAGAAGGTCAAGCAATCTAGCAGATTACTAGCTTCTTGTTGAAGTTTAAAATCATCTAATGTGGGCTCGAAAGTTTCTAAGTCCTCTCTCAAAGAATTTTGAAAAATAAAATTTTGTGAAAAACATGTGCTAGAATCTGTACCATCAACTTCCACAACACATTCTATTTGTTCAATAGTGGAGTACACATAACTTTCAAGCTCGGAATGAGAGCTTTGTATAATAGAGAGGATAGGTGATGGGCAACTTGGTGACACCACCTCTTCGGCCGAAAGAGGTGAGGGTTTATGAATATCACATGAATCTAAACAGGATTTAGATTTTTCAATTACGTCCTCCCTAGGGTCACTATCAAAGGTAGGGGTAGAGTCAACAGGGGACTCTTCTTTTCCTAATTGCGTGCAGTCACCTAAACTCTCATTATCTGTAAAAACTCATTCTCATCCGTGTAACTCTCCTCACTATATGTGTCATCTATTGAGGTTCTTTGGACAAAGGAATTTTGCAACTTTATTTAATCAGTGAAGGAGTTGATGTCTGGGGTTGCATATTGAGGAGAAGATGGTTCTACAACTTCATACTTAATGGTTTGGATTTGGAGTTCTTGTTGGGTTATGACTTTTTCGAGTGAGAGTTGTTAACCTCAGTCGGTATAAACCCGTCATAGTCCTCTATTTCCATTCCATTGTTAGTGTCTTGAAATTCGGGTTGTAGTGTTGAAGGATTGGTATAGTCTTCTAAAGGTTGGCTAGCATATGCATATCTAGTTTCTAATTTATCAAGTGCACTATCTAGCCTTTTCATTTCACTAAGCAGCAATGTTAACATACCATTATCCTCAACTTGATTATTATCCTCATTATTACTATATAAAGTTTCGCCCCATTGTTATTGGTGATAGTCCCCTTCCCATTGAGTTTGTGGACAAGACTCGCCAAAGGGAAAATCTTGGCACGTTTGGTAATCGTGGGAACTACTACTATATCCTATATTATTATTTTGGTTATAGCCCCACTGCGGTTGATAGAACTCTCCATATGGAGGTTCTTGATATGTTTGATAATTTGGGGGACTACCACTATTGTTTTCCCATTGTGGTGGTTGGTAGCACTCGGGTTGATAATGCGTGTCATAAGTGGGTGCTTGCCAACTTGGGAAAAAACTATTTTGATTTTCAATTGTGTACCTATTCATGTTATTTGTGTTTATGTTGTATGGAGGGTAATATGGATAAGACATGTTTATCCAAAAATTATTATTATTTTTTTAACAATAAAATTTTTATTTATTTACTTGTGAGAGAAAAAGTCCAAAATTTTTATTTGTATTATATATTTATTTATTTATTATTTTTTCTATTTTTTTTAGAAAAAATGGAAATAACTTAGTAAAATCCTAACCTAGTTGCCTTCCCCGGCAACGGCGCCAAAAACTTGACACAACTATATAGTTGTGCGCTCTTGTGCAACACCCAAGTGTAGGTGATCGTGCAAGTAATACTGGATAGGTCCAGGTCGATCCCACAGGGAAGGAATAGGAAGAATATCTACTAAGCTACAACCTAAAGAAAAAGAAAAGATCATAAAGGAGTGGAATTCTAACGAATCCTAATTAATTAAATTAAACTAAATAATAAACTAAAGATTATAAAAACATAACTAATGAAACAAGTAAATTAAAGGTGTTGGAAATACGAGAATCCACATTGATCCTAACCATCTACCATGCATACTCATTAATGTTCTATGGAGTTCATTCCTTTTCAGCATTCCGTAATTTTCTAAAGATATAGAATCAATAGCCCTTTCATGACCGGGACTACATCATCACAGTTAATTTAAAATACATAGAAGACGGTTTAAAACAATGGTTAATACTTGCACTCTAAATGGTGTTAGCATTCAAAGTGGTTTTCAAAAGTCATTGAAGAAAATAGCCTTAAGGCTTTAAGTTATAAAAAGAGTTGTGAGAAACTGAGCTTATATGGACAATTTGATGACAGATTTCTAAAACAGAAAGTCATGGAATACTTAAAAGAATCATCTCAGGAATTTACATGTTCGATCGATCGAAACGCTCTCGATCGATCGGACAGCATCATCCTTCAATCGATCGAAATGCCTTCGATCGCTTGACTATGGCTCTAGTTCGATCAATCGAAATACCTTCGATTTCGATCAATCGAGCCCAAGGTTTCTAAACATTACATGGCAGAGGTTGGGAATCAATGTTTCGTCACATATTCCCAACGTCTAAACTACGGAAATATGAATAAACAAGTACAGGAATAACAAACTAGAGTAATCATAACATATAAACTAATAAACAATGAAATAGAGAAAAGGAAAAGAAAAACCTGGAATAATCTGAATATAACTTGTAATAAACATATAATCAACTTGAATCTTCAATAATCTTCAATATGTTAATGAAAAAGAGGAAAAATAATATGAATCTAACCTAACCTACTCCTAATCTAACCCTAAAACTACCCTAAACTGCAGTTTTTCGCGTTTTGGAGCGTCCTTCCTTCGTCTGGCATCAAAACGACTTATATATAGGGTTCCTACAGAGTTTATGCAACTTTTGGGTGAATATAAAGTTCGATCGATCGAGCTTAGTTCGATCGATCGAAGGTTCGATCGATTGAACTCTCCTCAATCCCTTGAACTTCTCTGATTTTGACAGCTCTGCGCACCGATGGGAGAATGGCCATAACATTTCACTCGGACTTCGGATTGACCTCCCATTTGTTGCCACACGACCGTAACTCAAAGATCTACATTTTATATCTCTTGTAAAATCTTCAAAATCTGAAGTCTTCATTGTCAAAATTGGCGTTTTCCCAGCTGCTTCTGTTGTTCTCTTCACCAGAATCACTTTTCTTTAGCTCCACTTCATTGATTTACATCATAATACCTATAAAACAATGCAAAAATATATATTTTAGCATTAACACAATAAAAAAACATTATTATTCGAATGCACCTCAATGTAGGGACTTTGGGGATAAGAGTATGCATAAAGAACCATATAATACGCTATGAACATGCACTTTTCACCTCGAATCACGGGGAGCCGGTGGATTCGACCTGCCAGACATCTGCCTGGGATGCTCGAACATGCCTCTTCCTTGCCGACTGTGAATCCCCGCCGCCCAACGTTCCTCCGGAGATCACGTTGATTTGACCAAGAGGCTGTATTTTATCGGGAGCTCGGGCTCCTTGCGTCGGTCGTCCATCTGTGGCGACGTACTCTGATAGATGACCCTGCTCGATCAGTTTTTCTATGGATATCTTCAATTTGAAGCAATCCTCTATGTCATGGCCGTGGTCTCTATGGAAGCAGCAATACTTATCCCGATTCCTCTTTCCGGGTAGGGCTTTGAGTTTTACCGGTTGTTGAATTAACCTCATTGGTAGGGATAGAGGCATAAAAGCGATTTGGGGCTGGTCCCGACCTTCTCTCTGCTGGTCCTGCCTTTGCTTTTTTACCGGGCCCTTCTCAGAGCCCTCACGCCTCCGATTGGCTTTCGGGGACTCATCTCCCGCGAAGCCAGTGCGCTTGGATTTTAGGAATTCTTCTGTGTCTATATACATTCCGACCCTCTCCGAGAGCTCCACCAGGGTTGCCGGTCAGTCTTAGTAGAACGACGTGGCGACCTTGGTGTGTTGAACTCCCAAGCAGAAGGCCATGATGGCTGTTGTTTCGTTCAAATTATAGATCTGGAGCCTCTGCTGATTGAAGCGATCCACATACTCCCTTAGGGATTCACCCTTGCGCTGCTTGACGGTTAATAGCTGAGTGTCCGGCTGTGCCCGGTCAAGCATCCCTACGAACTGGCTAATGAATAGCTTGTTCAGCGCCTTGAAGTCATCAACCATTCGGGGCTTGAGGGAGTGGAGCAATTGCACGGCTGGCCCCTTGAGAGTGCTGGGGAAGGCCAGGCATAGCAATTCGTCGACAGTGGTAACCAACGCCATCTGGGCCCTGTAGGTGCGGATGTGATCCACTAGGCTCCCTGTCCCATCATAAGAAATGAGATGCGGTGGCTTGAACTTTTGTGGGATGGGGAATCCGGTGACCGGAGCGGTATAGGACGACTCGGTCTCCGTGTTGGTATGGTCAGGACGCTACTTGCGGCTCAATTACTCAATCAGTTTTTGCAAACCCTGGATTTGAGCATTCATGTTTTTCCACTCGGTCTTCTTGTCAATGTCCGAGCGGTAAGTCGGATCAGACGACGAGGCTTCCTCTTTGAAGTATGTTGACCTCGGGGATAGAACCTGGCTCCGGCTCTGGGTAATCGTATGCCTAAGATCTCCCTGGCTCTAGGCCAGAGGGTCTTTGGCTGATTTCTGGGGCTTTAGCCCTGATCCCTCACCCCTGATGGCACAGCACCTGTTGATGATGTCTCTGGCATCTTCCCCCCAACGAGAATTGGTACGAGCTCACCGCTTGGGGCGCCTAGGCGCTCTGCTATGGTCACCATCCTGGGCGTGTTCCCAATCCAACAGGGATACCGGCGCAGAGTGGGTATGGTTCTGAACTCTTCTGGACTCCCGGTTGGGGGCACTCTTCCTGGTCTGATTCTCTGATTGAGGACGCTTCTCCTGCAAGGCCAACAGCGCTTCGATTTGCTGCTGGGTTTGCCGTTGGCCTTCCAGGAGTTGTGCGAGCGTCACTGTCATCTGCTCGGAGGTCATGGAGGCGGCCTGCTGCTCGAGCTGCAAGTTCTCCTGACCGACCGGAGTAGTGTTTTTCTTACCCATCTTCGGTGGCATGTTGATCAGTCAAGGAATTTGTTGATGAGGAACTTGTCATTTTCCCACAGACAGTGACAAACTGATGATGCCAAAAATTGGTAAGAAGAATTAAGAAGAGAGATATGGTGATGCAATCAATTGCGTGTGGTTCGACCCCGTTAATAAGGTGACCTACGTCCACGGGTGCGTCAGTGCATTTCACTATTAGATCATCGGCGAGCCTGGTGAGCCAACAATTGGGGATTCACTCCCAGTAATACCGGTCGGGTGTATGCGTATCCAATGAGTGTATATGCTATTCTTTAAGTTTAAGAATGCGATCCCCTTAATGGGGATGAGTGGCCTCTTTTATAGGTGTAAGAGACCACCCACATTAGGCAACTGATTAGATAAGGAAACCTAATCTAATTACAAGTTGATGAGTACAAATCATGGGAGGTTTCCTAAATGGCTTAGGAAACTATTTACACCTTTCCATTTGTTTTTGACTGATTTAGGAAATAGCTGAGCTGCTTGGCTGTCAAACCGGACCTTGTGGAGAGCTGCTGCGCCGCGTGCCCGGGCTGTGCAAGCACACTGAGCGGTTGCCCTCGAAAGGCCTCGGGATCAGTGGGATACAAACTCCCTGTCTAGGTAATTCAGGTCCTTTGCCGCTGATGTGGAGGCTGGACTGTAGCAGAATATTTCTGGGCGTACCATGTCTTACGGCCAAACATAGCCCTCTTGCATATCTTACGGCCACACATGACCCTCTAATATGTTATATGGCCATACATAGCCCTCATTTCATCTCCTAGCCCACAATTGGCCCTAACTCAATCGCCTAGCCCACAATTGGCCCTAACTCAACACCAACACAACACAACTGACCACATAATGATACGAATGCAACACAACTGACCACACATATCATGACCATAACATATTTTACGAAAAGACCATTAAGGTTATATAACATTATGTAACCATACTCGGAACAATTGGCAAGATCATCCAACTCAATCATGCAATATAACCCTGCTCACATGTCTGTCTATATACTTATCCTTTTTTAGTACATTATTCGCGTATTCATAATTATCATATCGTTAATGCTTCGACCCGGTGCATTTCCATTGTTTGTTTGTCATCGAATTGATCAAAACAATAATCCAACACTATAAGGAATTTACATATAAGAAGAATCGACATATGGAGAATGAATTGATCGCTTACTTAAATATGGTACTACTAAACAAGCATGCAGTACAACTACAGAATTGTCAAGCTCATTCATATATATATATATACGTGTAACATATATAATTCCAGGTTCGATTAACAAACTCATAGTACTGGCTATAGCATAGACCATATTAACTTCAATCATTGGAATTAAACTACTGCAAAGCTAGAGCGCTCGCACCACTCGAGCACTCCAGGCTCAAGTGCTCGCACTTGCTCGAGTGCTCAGGTTTTAGCAGTTTCTAGCAGACTGCTTTACTTTGAAATATAATTACGAATTTGAAACTTAATTTATGAAAACTCAACTTTAAACTCACATACAACTCAATTAATAGATTAAACATGTTTATATATACATTATACATGAATTGCACAACTCACAAAGGATCAAAACCAACTAGATCATGAATATTTAAGTAAACTTAAGAAAGAAAAGAGGATAGTGATGTTCATGAGCTAGATCAAGTTCCAATAATCACATGCAACCAAATTTATAGATTATAAATATATAAACATAGAGTATGTGAGTTGTAATACTCACAAAGATGTCAAAACTAATTCATGATACAAATGTTGAGAACGAGGATGAAGATGATGAACTCTTGAGCTAAAACTCCAAATAATTTAGAAGAACTTTAAGATTTCTACAATCGCAGCTTCAATAGCCTTAAGAGGTCACTAATAAATGAAATAAGGATGATAGATTCATGTTTGGAAGATGATCTTGAGGACATGCAAGATGAGAATGTGTGTGTTTATATAGAAACTTCAAAAACTCTTCCCCACAACACGCTTTGCCTGAAGACTCTATTTTGTAACATCCAAAATGCAGAAAATGGCCTGGTATATATAGATTTTGAGAGCCCAAGGGTAAAAGGGTCTTTTCACACATTTTAAGCTCAAGCGCTTGCCCTTCTCGAGCGCTTGTGCCTCGAGCGCTTGCACTTGTTGAGAGTTCGAGTTTGCTGAATAATCAAAGTTTTGTTTTGTTTTGTTTCAAAAGGATTTATGCTATGAAATGGATGATCACACATGGAATGTTATGCATACTCAAAATCTCTTTTATACATATATAAAATATTAGTAATAAATATTCGAAAATTACATTATTGGTAAAAGAAAATACGAGTGTTACACAAAACCAATGGGTTGATCCATATAGATCTCTTCGTCTAGTTCTCCATTGAGAAAAAAAATTTAAACATCTAACTGAAAAAGTTTTAAAACTAGACGTTCGACAATCGCTAGTAAAGGGCATATGGAATCAAATCTCACCCTTTGGGAGAATATGTTTCGATAGTCCATACCCTTTTTGGGTACAAACTATCATCATAAGGTGCACCTTATACTTGTCAATTGAACCATCTGTCTTGCATTAGATTTGAGTATATGCTTGTCTCCAATAGTCTTACACCTAGGTGGAATGTCAACTAACTCCCATACCTTATTCTCGTCCATAGGGCTCATCTCATCTTGTATAGCAACTATCCACTTAGCTTTAGGAGAAAGAAACCGCTTCAGCAAAATAAGAAGGCTCATCCTTATCCATTTATGCACACATTTACACACATGAAAATGTCTCCCTTAATCTCAAAATGGCGACAAGGAACTTTTTCATCATCACCTATGGTGTACCACTTGAGAATCTTGATTGCCAAAGTGGTGCACTGCCACTATCTGGTACACTCCTACTAGCACCTAGCAGTGTACTCCCACTCGGTTGGAGACTAGTACCATTTTCATTGATTACTGTTTGTGGAATCTCAATCTTCCCACCCTCACTTTAAAGATGGTATGATGTCTTCAACATCCTCCAACGCATCGAGGTCAAGATCTCTCTTAGTATCACCAATCCTGGAGAAGTAATTCTCTATGAAATCAACATCACGAGACTCTACCTCAGTCATTCATTCATCCTGGTGGTCACCATTGTCACGCCCTAGAGTAAGCCAAAAATAGGGAAAATAAAATTATTCCTTTATGGGTCCGTAGGTATGTGATTGGTTGGAAGTCGCCTGATTGTCCTTATTAGAAATAATAACAAAGGGTATAATAGTATCTGGTATGTGACTAGTTTAAACATAGCAATACAATATTAAACATTAGAAGTCTTAAGTTAGTAACATAATATTACAGACCCAAATAAAGAAACATAATTAACCATCATAAGTTCATAACACTTGTCACTAATATTTAGGAATAACTAAGTTATCACATCAAATAGTAGAGATAAATGAAGTCTTAGAAGTCGGCCTTCAATTGGCAAAGCCGTCATAGCAACCTTCATTCATGTACCCATCGGCAGAATATCCTTCGTTGCCATATTCTCCCTTAGGTTGACTTTGTTGGGTTTGTGCCCTAAAACCATTACTTTATGTATGAGTCATTGACATTTTAATATATGGATATCAGCTTTACATTTCATTGTGTATGTTTCTTTCATGAGATGATTGTTTAAATCCTTAAGTATCATAGTAGGTAATTCGTGTGTGTATGAGATACACACAAGTGAGATATAAATTACTATTCTTTGGTACTTATAACTTGTCACAGTGGATGATGAGACTGGATATCTCATTAGGTATACACTGTAGCATGATTAACTACCATTGGATGGAGTGATGAATCTCAATCACTAGAGTGTGACTCTTAGTTAATATGCTAGTGCTTAAAGTGCATTGACGGACCTGAGCTTTCCTATTGACACTCAAGACTGTCAAACAGTCAATAGGAACTCATAACTTGTATAAGATACGAGTTCTCAATCTTGAGACCATTATGAACATAGACTGTGGATATAGCTGCTTTGACTTACCAATCAGTGAGGTCTATAGAAGATCAACACCTGGGTATCTTGGGTATGCCATGTTCACAGGGTTGTGAACATATATTGTCAAGATTGAATCTACCCTCTGATTTAGAGTAAGCATTCTCTTGAGAATGCCACCAAGTTGATTACTGAGATCTGCAGTGATACGCCCAAAATTGGTTTCATCCTATGACCGAGCGGTTCAAATCAGCAGCCAGTCCATGTCCCGGTCAAATCATGCACAACTCCTCGGACAAACATCAGCCCGAGCGGTCTAGTCTACTCATCATCCCGAGCGGTTCATCCACGACCCGGTCAACAGGTCGGGAAAACAGTACGGGCACATCCCACTACGGGAACAGCTCATCGGGGCCCGCAGGCATGATCCCGAGCATCACAGGCATAATCCCGAGCATTACGGGCACTTTCCTACTCAAGCTAGAAGACCAATGGAAAGTGCAAGCTATTTCCTAATCCAATTAAGAAATCCCCACCATTAATGCCAATCTATATTAGTTGGATTATATTTCCTTATCCATGTACGAGTAGGTCTCTTATATCTATAAAAGAGACCTCTCACCCCCCATTGATGGGGCCGACTTTTTAGTCTACATAGCACCTCTATAGAATTCACCATTATACGCACATACCTAGCCGGTATTACTGGTAGTGTCGCCCCTCTTTGTTGGCTCACCAGGCCCGCCGGTGATCTTCTAGTGAACGTGCTCAGACACACACGTGGACGTAGGTACCTTCATTAATAGGGCTGAACCACATACAAAAAAAAGTCTCTCACTCTTTCTCTCTCTCTTAAAATTGCTCTACTTTACTCTTACCAAATTCTGGCATCATCAGTTTGGCGCCGTCTATGAGAAACGACAAGTCTTCTCATCAACAAATCTCTTGAATGATCATCATGCCACCGCAGAAGGGTAAGAAGGCTGATCAGCAGTCCGAACGGGATGTTCCTTCAGCCCCAGCACCGGCTGCGGCAGTCACGACATCTGAGTAGATCACCGCAACCCTCACCCAACTCCTGGAGGGCCAGCGTCAAATCCAACAACAGATCGAAGCCCTGCTAGCCCAGCAAAGCAGTCCTCCAGGGGTCGGGAAACGACCCAGGAACGTTGCGTACGGTCGTGAACCGATCTTGACCAGACAACTTGCCCAAGCCAACCCGTCCCGTGTTGAGGATGCCAGAGACATCAATAGTGGGTGTGCTACCCGAAAGGAGAGGCAGGAGCATATGGCCCGGGAATCACCCCAGGGTCACTCGGTTAAGAGTCGAGTTATCCCTAGGCGAACGGTTACCCGAAGTCATAGTCGAGCCCGATCCCAGAGGACAGCACACCACCGTGAAGAAAAAGCCTCTTCCACCGACCCGACCAACCCCTCAGATACCGGTCGGAAAGGAGTGGAAGCCTGAATCAAGGACTTGCAGAAGCAGATTGACGGAGTGGCCAAAAAGCTTGGTCAAAACCATGCTGAGGATCAGGCAAATACCGAGATAGAGTCACCGTTCTCCAGCCAGACCACGAGGTTTTCCATCCTGCGCAAATTTAAGCAACCTCGCCTAGATCCCTATGACGGCTCGGGAAGCCCGGTCGACCACATCCGGACCTACAAGGCTTAGATGGCCTTAGCCACCAACTCCGATGAACTACACTGCCTAGCCTTTCCCAGCACTTTGAAAGGCCCGACCATGTAGTGGTTTTACTCCTTGGAGCCCCGATCGGTCTGCAGTTTCAAACAACTCAGCAAACAGTTCATCAACCAGTTCACTGGCATGCATGAACTGCCAAAGCCAGACATGCAGCTACTGACAGTCAGACAACGGAATAATGAGTCCCTCAAGGAGTTCACCGACCGGTTCAACCAACAGAAGCTTTAAATCTGCAATTTGAATGAGACAATCTCCATCATAGCCTTCTGGTCGAGAGTTCAACACACCAAGTGTGCCGCGTCGTTCCACTGAATTCGACCATAAACTTTGGTTGAGGTCTCTAAGAGGGTTGGAAAATACATTGATACTGAAGAGTTTTTGAAGACCAAAGACTCTTGGCAAGAAAGCGACAAGTCTTCCGGAAGTAAGCGAAAGCGAGATCAGCCCGGGAGTTCTGACAGTTCTTCCAGTTCACAACAGTCCGGGTCAGGCAGCCCCGACCCGACCTCCAGTTCATAGCGGTCTGAGTCCAGCAACCCCGACCCAACCTCCATTTCACTGGTCTGAATTTGACAGCCCTGACCCGACCTCCAGTTCACATCGGTCAGGATCAAGCAGTTCTGAATTTGCCTCCAGTATAGAGAATTCAAGAGCCTGACGAACTTAATTCGACCCCCTGTCTCCATCAGTCTAGATGAGCCCAACTACAGTGGTACTTGCTTGCTCACCACATGAGGCTCCACCGATTATCAGAGAGCCCTTCTAAAGACCTCGGGCCTACCCCCGAGGCATCTAAAGACCTCGGGCCTAACCCCGAGGCACAAAAAGACCTCAGGCTCCGAACCCAGGCACCAAAGACCTCGGGGTCACGCCCGAGGCACCGACTTCGTTTAGGTCCAACCTACGATGGTGGCAAAACCCCTAGGTGGCTGATGATGGCAAGCTTCAAAAGACCCTACAACCACCATGTTCCAGGTCGGTTACCTACAATTCATAGCCTCTGTAAGACCCTCATCTTAGCGAAAGCTTGGGGGCAAGATGGCATAGTGAACTAAACAGGTAATCACACTAGGCATGTACAGGCCTCGCGGATAACCAAGTCAAAATCTTAGACAACCCGAGCACCTACAGTACTCAGAGGCATTGACTCTACTAAGGTCCAAACCAATGATAGAGGTGACTGAAATCTCTTAGGTTCGCCGACGATAGAGGAGCAAAAAGACCCTAAAGCAACGTGATTTAGGTTAGCTCCACCAACATGGTCAAGCTCTTCTCCTAATAGTTTTGACGAAGGTTGGCTGGGTGGAAGACAACCTTCCTAACATGGTAAAATCCTTCTACCCACAACCTTGATGAAGGTTCACGGGTAGAAGATAACCATCCTAGAGGCTAACTCAAGCAAAAAGACTCCGAAGTAGGCCGAGTCTCAACTCTCGGTCACTTTCCCAGCATTCAAAGACTCCGAATTAGGCTGGGTCTCAACTCCCGATCAGTTCCCGAGCACCTAAAGGTCTCGAGCTAGGCTGGGTCTCAACTCTCAGCCAGTTCCTGAGGACTCACCAGGCTCAAAAGCCCCGAGGCAGCTTCCCGAAGCACTCAGATAGTGGCAAGTAACATCAAACTGATTTCCAAAACTTGCCCTGACATAGCATCTGGCCAACCTTGGAAATGGGGGGCAGCTAATACGCCCAAAATTGGTTTCATCTTATAACCGAGCGGTTCAAATCAACATCCAGTCTATGTCCTGGTCAAATCATGCACAACTCCTCGGACAAGCATCAGCCAGAGCGGTCTAGTCTACTCATCATCCTGACCGGTTCATCCATGACCCGGCCAACAGGTCGGGAAAATAGCACGGGCACATCCCACTGCGGGAACAGCTCATCCGGGCTCGCAGGCATGATCCCGAACATCACAGGCATGATCCCGAGCATTACGGGCAGTTTCCTACCCAAGCTGGAAGACCAATGGAAAGTGCAAGCTATTTTCGGATCCAATTAGGAAATCCCCACAATTAATGCCAATCTATATCAGTTGGATTATATTTCCTTAAGAGATCTCTCACATCTATAAAAGAGATCTCTCACCCCCCATTGAAGGGGCTGACTTTTTAGTCTACACAGCACCTCTATAGAATTCACCATTATACGCATATACCCGGCCGGTATTACTGGAATTGCCGCCCCTCTTTGTTGGTTCACCAGGCCTGCTAGTGATCTGCTAGTGAACGTGCTCAGACACACACGTGGACGTAGGTACCTTCATTAATAGGGTCGAACCACATACAAAAAAAGTCTCTCTCACTCTCTCTCTCTCTCTCTCTCTCTCTCTTAAAATTGCTCTACTTTACTCTTACCAAATTCTGGCATCATCATGCAGTCTTATTGATAAGTAATTATCAACATGTTTGATAATCATGAGAGGTAAATGGGACTCAAGGAATAAAAGAAGTATTCATGATTCAGGTTGACAGTAATAGTTATCCAACTCCTTGAATATGATTACGAATGCTGACGGTAGAGGGACATTAATACACCATACAAGTCTAGTTACTGTTTGTGATATGTTCTTTTGTGTTAGAGTTCAATTATCAGTTTATAGTGGAGTAAATTTTAATTGACCAGTTAGTTAATTTGTTGATCAAAGAGTTTGGTCAAGGGAATTAACAACTGGTATGAGCCAACAATAAAGAGCCTAGGAGGTCCTACTCTTAGCTTCGCTAGGATGCTTAGAAAGGCACAAGAGGATCTTGTCATGACAGGTTCGATCGATCGAATAGGTTTCGATCGATTGAAGTCTAGGCAAGTTTGAATGATCGAAAATAGTTCGATCGATCAAAGCTACTTCGATTGGTCAAAGGTTAAAGTCTGTTTTGGAAATCTATTAATAGGGCAGCTGCGTACAGGGTTTTATAATCATCTTTTTTGCTATACGAAAGCTATAGAAACTGTTTAGGGTTTTTCTAAGCCTCCTTATCCTCCCCGTTGGAGTTCCCACCAACTCTAGCCTCTCCGGCAGCATCCTTAGGAGTCATAAGGGTGAAGACAACCTAGTGGAAGCTGCTGCATA
Source organism: Hydrangea macrophylla (assembly GCA_033977485.1). Lineage (NCBI taxonomy): Eukaryota > Viridiplantae > Streptophyta > Magnoliopsida > Cornales > Hydrangeaceae > Hydrangea > Hydrangea macrophylla. Next base: position 87,168,124 of record CM066994.1, read on the forward strand.
ATCAAGAAGTTTGAAGATTTCAGAATTGGGTTCAAGACACAAAGGTATAACTCTTGTCCCTCTTGTTAGTACGCATCTATAAAATTAACGAGTAGTAGATCCGGGCATACCAATAAGTTTTTGAAACTCAATATTTCCACTGCGTGTTTAAAATAATTTTAAACCTATTTTTCTTTCAATTGGTATCATAGTCACGCTTGTTTGGATCTATTGATGCATTTTGGAACACTAGTTTTGATTTACATGTTGATTTTAGGACTGTTTGTGAAATTACATCGTCATAAATCTAATTATGCAGTGTTTTCACAGCAGAATATAAATCTCTGAATGCATGGGATTCATGGTGGGTTCGATCGATTGAAGTAGGTTCGATCGATCGAGATCCTGCTGTTCTCAAGCGATCGAAGGACCTTCGATCGATCGAACTTGATTTTGTTCGATCGATTGAACTATGTTCGATCTATTGAGATGATTTTTTGTCCAGGTGTACTTTTCATAGATTCAAAAGTTTTTAAAATTATACGTTTTAAATTTTAAATTATTCTAGAATATTCTCAAATTATTCTGTAAAATTGAATGTTCAAGCGATTGAACAATATTCAATCGATTGAAGGTTCGAGCGATCGAACGGTCTTTGATTGATCGAAGTGTGACAGAGAAGTTAGATGTTGTTTTAATGTTCTAAATCAGTGCGTAAAGAGTTTATGTACTGTGTAAATCAATTATGGGTTCCAATGGATTATATATATTTGTTATATATGTGGATGTATGTACGACTAACCTTCTTGCAGCAAGATTAGTCCGCTATCTCCCATGGCACCGATCATCAACAAATATTTTATTTTGTATTTCAATGTTTGTGTTAAGTGATTGTTGTATTTAATTATTGGTTTGATTTTAAGGCATGTGTAAAGGGCTCTGCGACTTCAATCCTACGAAAAGGAAAGTCGCACCGATTTCCCTAGCCTTCTTTATTTTCTTGTTGTTAATTTCTATTCCTAGATAAATTGTAAGCTTCAAAAGAAGCATAGGAGCAATGTAATAGAATTAGAAAACCCATGAAGATGGAGAAGCTAAAGGCGATCAAACCAAGAAGAAGGTTTTATAGAGATAGAGCCATAGGAGATAAGGGCATATGAATGCCTTTGTTTGAATTTTAGTTTTTTGTTTTATCTGCTTGGTTGTGATTGCCATTTAATTATATTATTACTACTTGCATGCACGTAAAACAAGTTTTCTAAAATAAAATTCAAAAAATGTTTCAACACATTAGTAAACATTAGATGTTTATGTGTAATGTGTGGAAATAAGTTTTTCAAAAGCAAAATCCTTATTTACCAAATCTAGTGGGAGAGGCACCCACAATCTTCCATTAACGGTTCACTATAAGATAAGTAGTGCATTCTGTGTCACCTCGCCAGAGGTGATCATTTCATACGGAGGGTACACTACTGATTGGCTACTAGATGTGAACTTCCTATGGATATGATCAATCAGACGTATTAGAGGATGACCACCATACGGAGGCGCTACTTGAGGTAGTTGTGATTAGATCCTAGTTAATGGTATACACTAGCTAAGTTGTGGATAAGGGATCCCACACAGGGCATTATTCAGAAACTTAGAGATCAAAAGGGTTCGGAAGTCATTACTTATTTTGCAAGAGTTGCATCGCGGACAAGTCATGATTAATCAAAACATCGAGTATTGACCACCACACGGAGGCTTTACTCTTTCGTTTTGATATTTCGGCAACTTTGTTTTAAAATAAGAGTTTTAAGGATTCTTTTATTTCAAACTATCAAAATCTGATATCCATATTTATTTGGTCTTTTGATTTTTTCTGTAAATCATAATGCCTGGATCTACAATTAGTCTGCTTGCCACCATACGTACTCAAAACAAGTTAACTAGAAATAACTACACAGAACGGAAATGAACCTTGACATCGTTTTAACTGCGGAGGATCACATATATGTCCTCACCACCCCATGCCTCGAAGAACCTACGACAAATGCTTCGACAGCTACCAGACGCTAGTTCGATAAATGGAAGAAATCGAATGGAATGGCATTTTGCTACATATTGGCCTCAATGGCTGGTGTGTTACAACACCAATTTCAGCAGAATAATTCTGCTAGTGACATTATCAAATCCCTAAAAAAGATGTTTGGGGAGCATGGCAGGCCTGCCAGACAGGTAGCCATATAGAAGATAATGAGTGCTAAAATGTCAGAAGGGACTCTAGTCAAAGAACATGTTTTAAAAATGATTGGTTATTTAAATGAGCTGGAGACCCTAGGTGCCAACATTGACTCACAGACCCAAGTTGATATGATCCTCAATACGCTGTCACCGTCATTCACTCAATTTAAACTAAACTATAATGTAAAAAAAATGGATTTTTCAATGAGCGAATTAATGAGTTCTTTACTGGCAGCGGAAGGGGTGATCAAACCTGGGAGAAAATCTCTTCTTCCTCCCGATCTACATCGAAAGGCAAGAAAGGCAAGAAGAAGGCTGACACTGGTGGTCCAAGTGTTGGACCGGTCCCTAAGATTGCAAAATCCAAGGGAAAAGGTAAGGGCAAAGGGAAGGTGGGTGGCCAAGGAAAAGGAAAGTGTTTCTAATGCAGTGAGAAGGGCCATTGGAAGAGGAGCTGTCCAGAATTCTTAGCTACAAGAGTTCAAGGTATGATTAAATCACATGTGATTGAAGTAAATTTTATAATGGATACTTCAAACACTTGGTGCATTGATTTTGGTACAACTAACCATATCTATAATTCGTTGCAGGGGTTCAGATCAACTAGGAAATGCAGTGATGGGGAGATCATGCTGACTCTGGGTTCTAGTGCAACCAATTCTGCGATTGCTATAGGAGTAGTAGTTTTAAAGTTTTTGGACAATAAGACAATAGTTTTATTAGATTTACTTTACGTCCCTTTAATGAGACGTAATTTTATTTCAGTTTCAAATTTATCGAATAATGGATATTCTTTTCATTTTAGAACAGAAGTTGTCATTAAAAGAAATAGTTCTTTTATATGTTCTGGTGTTAAAACTAATGGCTTGTATGTGATTAGTCCTAATATTTCTAAAGACTCTTGTATGTAACTTAATAACTCAGTGGTAACTGTACCATCTAAAAGAAAGGAACCTTCCACTAATCCAATAAAGCGTTGGCATATGAGGCTTGGCCATATCAATCTAAATAGGATTGGCAGAATAGTCAAAGAAGGGGTCTTAGGCGATTTGGTTCTCGAACCAATGGAAGTCTGCGAGTCTTGTTTAGAGGGTAAGATGACCAAAAGACCCTTTTCTAGAGAAGGGCAATAGGACTAATGTATTGTTGGAATTAGTTCATACTGATGTGTATGGACCAATAAATAATAGAGCACGGGGTGGTTATGAGTATTTCATAACATTTGCTGATGACCACTCTAAGTATGGATATGTGTACTTAATGCAGCACAAGTCTGAAGCCTTTGAAAAGTTCAAAGAGTTTTGGACTGAGGTGGAGAAGTAATTAGAAACACATATCAAGGCCATTCAATCTGATCGAGGTGGCAAGTACCTCTTTAATGAGTTTATTGATCACCTCGTACAGAATGGGATTCTGTCATAATTGACTGCACCTGGTATACCTCAGCAGAACGATGTAGTGGAGGAAAGGAATTGGACTCTTTTAGACATAACTAGGTCAATGATGAGTTATTTGGAGTTACCTTTATTCCTTTGGGGTTATGCTTTAGAAACTGCAGTATACATACTAAATTTAGTACCAAGCAAATATGTTCCCAGGACACCACGAGAGATGTGGATTGGGTGCAAGCCTTCTTTCCAACATCTCCAAATATGGGGATGTCCGGCACATGTGTGGAAAGGAAGGATGAGCAAGTTGGATTCTAGATCGGAAGTATGTTACTTCGTAGGGTATCCAAAGGGTACTTATGGATGGTATTTTTATGATCCAAGAGAACAGAAAGTGTTTGTTAGTATAAATGTTGTTTTCTTAGAGGATGATTATATCATGAACCATAAACATAAGGGAAGGATAGATCTGAGAGAGATAGAAGGAGAGCCCTCAGTCCAACCCGTAATTCATAACGATGTAAATCAAGAAAATACCACTTCTTCACCCATTTTTGCACCAGTACCTCGACGTAGTGGGAGGATTATCAGCTAGCCTGATAGATACATGTTCTTAGGAGAAGTTTTTGAAGCTATCTCCAAAGAGTCTGAATCTGATCCTACCACATACGAAGAGGCAATGGCTAATGTTGATTCAGCTCATTGGATTAAAGCTATAAATGCTGAATTGGAGTCTATGGATTCCAATCAGGTCTGGGATCTTGTAGAACTTCCAGCCAATATTAAACCATTGGCTGTAAGTGGGTCTACAAGAGGAAAAGAGGACCTGATGGAAAGGTTGACACCTTTAAGGTCAGGCTTGTAGCGAAAGGTTATACTCAGAGGGAGGGCATTGACTATGAGGAAACCTTCTCACCGGTAGCCATGCTCAAGTCCATCAGAATACTCTTATCCATTGCTACATGCTTAGATTATGAGATCTGGAAAATGGACGTCAAGACCTATGAAGCACCGACACTTCATTTGAGCTTCGTACTAGTATCAATTCGAGTATCGAATACCGATATGACCCGATACGCTCGGGATACGTATCAGATACTCTATATTTCGAATCTGCATATTTGAATGTTATTTTTATACCCGATATGTCCCCAATACATAACCGATGCACAATCAATATGTGCGGGACACGCAACAGTTTTTTTTAAAAAAATTTAAAATTTCGGGGGTTGTAAAAAGTAATAAAAGAAACTTGAGGATCTGAAAAAGAAAAAAAACATTAAAACTAAAGAGTCATGCTCATTCTGTCGATCAATTTTACACCGCGAGAGAGAGAGAGAGAGAGAGAGAGAGAGAGAGAGAGAGAGAGAGAGAGAGAGAGAGAGAGATTGGCAACTCTCACAGCTACTGGCAACTTTCTGGTGACTCTCAAGCCACCTCCGACAGTGGCGTCCCTTCCGGCAACCCTTTTGGCGACTCCAAGTTGGTCGACTCTCATAGTCACTGCGACTACCAGGCATTTATTTTTCTTGTCTTTTTTTTCTCTTCTTCTTCTTCTTCTTCTTCTTCTTCTTTTTCTTGTTCTTCTTCTTGCTCTTTTTTATTTTGTACCTGAAATAAAACATTAGGGTTTTGTTATTAAGGGATTTTCAAGTTAGGGTTTTTTTTATTTAAACAACCAACAGTTGTATGACAGGTTGATAGTTGTTGTCTACTAGGTTTTTTTTTAGCAAATTTACCAAAGATTCTAATTATCATTTTTTTGTCCATCAATTTTTACCTTCAAAACTTTGTTGATGAATGCTATTAGCCTATTAATGAAGATGTTTTTGAATTATATTAGTTGGCTTTGTTGTTATTGTTATTGATAATGTCATATTGCGGTTGTGAATCTTGGGATTTATGTGTTTTTATGCCAATTTTTATTAAACATGGTAAAATATATATATTAAAAATATATTTTAAACATTTGTGTCCCTGACGTATCATATCATGGTTTTTTGAGAAATAGAGTATCGACGTATTCGAGTCGTGTCGTATCCGTATCACGTGTTTGTGTCGGTGCTTCTTAGGTCAAGACTGCATTCTTGAATGGCAATCTTGAGGAGGACATCTATATGCAACAACCAGAAGGGTTCATAGCTGGTCGGAAAGGTAACTTGGTATGCAAGTTGCAAAAGTCCATTTATCGGCATAAGCAGGCATCCAGGAGTTGGAGCATCCGATTTGACCAAGTGGTCAAGTCGTTTGGTTTCATGCAGAATCTGGATGAACCTTATGTATACAAGAAGTGTGAAAGGAAAGTGGTGGCTTTTCTTGTGCTTTACGTCGATGTCATTCTACTTATTGGGAATGATGTAGCAGCATCATCAACTTTCAAGGTTTGGCTAGCTAGTACTTTCGATATGAAGGATCTAGGAGAGGCGAGCTATATTCTTGGAATAAAGCTCTTTCGGGATCGTAAGCGAATGATAATGGGATTATCTCAAGCTGGTTATATCGACAATGTGCTAACTAGGTTTTCAATGGATAATTCGAAGAAAGGTTCGTTACCTTTCAAGCATGGTTTAGCGTTCTCCAAGGACCAGTGTCCAAAGATACAGGAGGAGAGGAATCGCATGGTAGGAATTCCCTATGCTTCAGCAGTGAGAAGTCTTATGTATGCGATGTTGTGCACTAGATCGAATATCTGCTTTACTGTAGGCATGGTCAGCAGGTATCAATTGAATCCAGGTCCAGAGCACGGGACAGCCGTTAAGCACATTCTTAAGTACTTTAAAACGACTAAAGAGTACATGCTTGTGTAAGGTAGTAAGTGAGTTAAGAAGTGAGATACACTGACTCAGACTTTATGTCAAATAAAGATTCGAGGAATTCAACATCCGGTCATCTCTTTACCTTGGGAGGTGGTGTTGTTAGTTGGAGGAGCATTAAGCAGAAATGCATTGCAGACTCAACTATGGAAGCTGAGTATGTGGCTGCTTGTAAAGCCGCAAAGGAAGCTGTTTGGCTCAAGAAGTTCCTTATGGAGCTAGAGGTAGTGCCAACATTGCTGTCACCTATTACGCTTTATTGTGATAATATTGGGGCAGTGGTTCAGTCCAAGGAGCCAAGGAACCACGGGAAGGGAAAGCACGTAGAGAGGAAATATCATCTTATCCGAGACATTATTCAACGTGGAGACGTGACTGTCACCAAGATTTCAACCTTTGAAAATCTTGCGGATCCGTTTATAAAGGCCTTGCTAAAGAAGTTCTTTGACCGTCATTTAGATATTCTAGGTCTCAGATGTAGTCCTATATGGGTGTGAGTGTAAGTGAGAGTTTGATGGGTTTGTGCCTTGAAACCATTACTTTATGTATGAGACATTGACATTTTAATATATGGATATTAGCTTTACATTTCATTGTGTATGTTTCTTTCATGAGATGATTGTTTAAATCCTTAAGTATCATGGTAGGTAATTCGTGTGTGTATGAGATACATACAAGTGAGATACGAATTACTATTCTTTGATACTTAGAACTTGTCACAGTTGATGATGAGACTGGATATCTCATCAGGTATACATTGTAGCATGATTAACTACCATTGGATGGAGTAATGAATCTCAATCACTAGAGTATGACTCTTAGTTAATATGCTAGTACTTATAGTGCATTGACGGACCTGAGCTTTCCTATTGACACTCAAGATTGTCAAACAGTCGATAGGAACTCATAACTTGTATAAGGTCCGTCTTGTCAATCTTGAGACGATTATGAACACAGACTATGGATATGGTTGCTTTGACTTACCAATCAATGAGGTCTGTAGAAGATCAACACTTGGGTACCTTGGGTATGTCATGTTCATCGGGTTATGAACATATATTGTCAAGATAGAATCTACCCTCTGATTCAGAGTAAGCATTCCCTTGAGAATGTCACCAAGTTGATTACTGAGAACTGCAGTCTTGTTGATAAGTAGTTATCAACATGTTTGGTAATTGACACGGAAATAATTTGTGTGCGCTTGTGTGCTATACCCAAGTGTAGGTAATCGTACAAGTAGTAAACTGGATTAAGTCCAGGTCGATCCCACAGGGAATGATGAGAATTAAATTACCTAGATTAGACTCTAACAGAAGAGAAAATTCAATGTTTTAAAAGAAGTGTAGAACACAAAGTTCTACGCTTAACAACTACTAAAATTAAAAGCAACTAAATTAAATTAACTAACGATTAACTATTTAACTCAAGCGAGATTTTAAAAGCGGTTTTTCTTAATAAAAGGAAGTGTTGGGATCACGCGAATCCACTGTGACCTAGCCATCTACCATGCAATCGCAATGAAGCCCAATGGAGTACATCTTCTACAATATTCCGTACTTTTCTAAAGATCTAGAATCAATAGCCCTTTCATGACCGGGACTATATCATCTCAATTAAGTTTGAAATACATGAAAGCGGTTTAATTCAATAGTTAAGACTCGCACCTACAATGGTGTTAGCATTGAGGGTGGTTTGCAAAATGTATTGAAAGAAAATGCCCTAAGGCCTTAAGTTCGAAGACTGTTTTGACAAACTGAGCATTTGGGGACAGTTTGATAACAAATCCTTAAAACAGAAAGTCTTGGAATACTGTATTGGATGTTCTCAAGAATCTGAGAGTTCGATCGATCGACGCGCTTTCGATCGATCGAAAATCGTCATCTCTCAATCGATCGAAATGTCTTCGATCGATTGACTATATCTCTATACCAATCGATCAAAATAACTCTGATCGATCGAACACAGGTATTATTCTGGTGCATGGCAGAGGCTTGAAATCACATTTTCATCGCGATCTCCCAACCTTGGACTACTCAGACATGGTCTGGAGTGTCCCAGATGCGTTCTTAACGTAAAGATTCATTAAGGTGTCGTTTGGTTGTGAGTTTTTCATTAAAACTATGAAAACTTAAGATTTTAACGTATCTAGCATGCAAAGCAATAAGATTAAACACTAAACTACGATTAACTAAGTGCAGTATGTAAATAAAACAATAACTAAGTTACCTGGAACAAAGAACTTGTATTAAACCAAAGAGAATCCAAGCTATCAAAGTAAAACCTTGAGGAACAACCTACAAAACAATCAAAATCTCCACTCTCTCTATGAAAACTGATAAAAAGTAAGTGTGGGCGTCCTCCTGGATGTAAACAATACGAGTTTATATAGTAGAATCCTAATGATAGGGTTAAAACTCCGTCTTTTGCTGCGTGCGCGTATTCTGATAAAAGGCATGTTCGATCGATCGAACAACTCTCGATCGATTGAACTTCTAAAAACCTCGATCGCTTGAGACAAGTTAGAGCGATTGAAACCTCGATCACTTGAGAGGGCCTCGATCGATCGATCTTCGATTTTCAGCTTTGAATTATCTTCATTGGAGCCAAGCACTTCCTTTTTATCCTACTCCTTCAATTATTCACACAGCGACAGTAATCTGCACAAATCACAGCTAAAACACACAACTTATCATAGATTAATCATAATGTGTAGAGACTGATGTTGTAACTCAAATCGCAGATAAATGAGAGAATTGTGAACTAAATTAATGTATTTCCTTCTTTTAGCATAGTTGTATTTTACAAATACCCCCCCTTGTCACTGTAGACACCCCATTTTGTCGGCTATCAGATTTAGGAGACCCATAGCTTGGTGGTTCACAATGATCGTAAAAGACTCAAAAGGACTCTCGGAAGTCAGCTCTATCTCTCAGAATGCTCAGAATGACCAAAATGCCCCTGAACTCCCAGATATTGGACCAAAAGTCCTGGAAACATGCTACGTCGTAAGCAAAATTAATAAAATGAGTTTTTAAGAAAAATCAGATGAAATCGTCAGCTCCCAGACACCCCCGGAAGTCCCGGAAGTTCCCAGAAAGTCCCCGTTGACCGATTTGACCAAGGTTTGACCAGGTTTGACCAAGGTTTGACCAGGTTTGACCAAGTTTGACCGAAATCATCCGAATTCACCAGAATCATTTCAAATCATGAGAAAAGTGTTAAAACAAGTTCCAAAAGAAAATCGAGCGAAAACATCAGCTCCCGGGAACTCCCGGAGGTTTCCAGAACTTCCCGGGAATCCCAGGTTTGACCAGTTTGACCAGAATTTGACTTTGGAACCGGGGCACCAAAAACAATTTTCAAACATTTTTCATGGACACTAGAGGTCAATAGCTTTCCAACGGTATATCGCACATAATTTCCGGATTTAAAACAAATTTATTATGAATTTCCAAAGGCGAAAAAGGCGATCAAATCGGCCTTTATCGCGAATACCGCAAAACTTTTCAAAGTGACCTATCCCCGAACTATTTTTTATGTAAAGTAGATTCCAATACCTTTCCAACGGTATATCACAACCTTAGTTTGGAGTTTATATGCATTTTCTATGAATTTCGGACGAAATAGGGCCTTTTCGCGAATACCGGAACCTCAGGGGGCCTAAACAGCATTATCTGGACGAAGGGAGGAGCAGTGCCGCCGCGGCACTGGCCCACTGCCGCCGCGGCACTGGCCCAGTGCCGCCGCGGCACTCCCCTCCAGAACAGTGAGTTTTTGTAATTTCTTTTGGGGTCCCATTTTGATTAATTAAAAACCAAAACGACGTAGTTTTGATTCCCAGCTTATTTTGGACCAATGGGAGACCATTTTAAACTTTTTAAAACTCCATTTACCACCCCTCCTTTGCCTATAAAAGAAGCCATTTACTTCTATTTAGAGGAGGGACATGGAAGCTTAGAGAAAGCTTAGGAAGAAACTCTAGTGAAATATAGAGAGAGAAAGAGAAGAAGTAGTCTTCTTCTTCCATTTTTTCCAATCAAAGTGAGTTCTAATCTTATTTTCCTCCACCATTTTTCTATATACTTCATCATCAATATACCCAATCACCATTCTTGAGCATTCTTGAGTTAGGAAGCTACTTCCATGTCCAAATGTCAAAATCTATGAGTGAAACACCAAGCTACAAGTCCAAAATCATATTGATTATCATATATTGATTGTTATTTACTTGCTTGTTCATATTATGTTCATCTCTTCTTAATCTCATTTCTTTTTATTTTCTTTATTTACTTACTAGTTCATCATCATCTAAATGATGACATGAAGTTTGGGGTGAGTGAATCCTTATGGATAGTAGCTTTTGACCTCAAAAACATGTTTGATAGATGATGATCATAACCTCAATACTTCCAAGATGTTCTTGAAATGTATTGAAGTTATGTCCAAAATAAAAAATGAATCTCTCCAATAATATTGGGAGTTCTTTGATGATTCAAGGTTGGATGAGGTTCTAAGTGGTCACATGGTCATCTCAAGAGTTTAAGTTCATGCTTTGAACATCTATTTCAAAACCCCCAATCAAGAACTCAAGCTCTATTTCAAACCCAAATCCATTTTCTTCAAGAATGATCCAAAACAGTGAGCTGTTCAGATTCAAAGATTTGTTTTGAATTAAATACTTGGGTTATGATGATGAAACTACTTGGAAAATCTTCCTAAGACATCATAGTTTGTCTCTGATTTTTCCCATCAATTATAGAGATATGAAAGTATTTGTTTTGGATGTGATAAGTTAATATTCATAATCTGCCTCTATTCTCACAGAATGTTCACCCAACTTCTTGCACTTATTATGGATATTTTCGTCACTGTACATATATCTTTTCTATTTTTTTTATAAAACTTGGGTGTCTTAGGAAACTTTTGGTATATAATGGGTCATCATAAAACCTTTCTTTGATTTATGAAAAATCATACAAAATCAGTCAACAGTGCAGCTTTTGTTTCTGAGTCATGTGTACATTCTGATTTGTTTCTTTTAATCTGTGATAGTTATTGATGTTTGGCTTTTTGGGTTATTTTCTAGACACAATAAGGATGATCTCTGATTTTTCTCACATTTTCCTAGGCACGTTTGACCTCCCATTATAATGTTACAAAGTAATGCATACAGTCTGTCCACTATTCACAGCATTTCACTTTTTGGCTTTCACACTTTGATGCAACACTCTCTTGTATCTAGATAAACCCATATCCCATGCACATGTTCCTTACCACTTTTAGCATACTATATCATATCATGTATCATCTATCCTCTCATGTATCATACTCCCATAGATTCTTGAGTTTGATTTCCAAATAAAACCATGGTTTGCAAATACTTGGGAAGTTCTTGAAATAAGTTAGGAATTGATATTCCAAGTGGTTAGAATATTCATCCAAGATCTGGAAGTATACTTTCAAAACCCTCATTTCAAAACCCCCCTCTTAAACCCCTCATTTTGATTTCAAGAAATAAACCTTGTTTTTCTCAAAACCCTCAAAACAGTGAGTCATTTAACTTCAAGGAATTATTTTGAGTTCAATACTCAATGTATGAATGCAAGACCACTTGGAAAGTCTTTCTAACTCACTATAGAACACCCATGATTTTTGGCTTGACTTGGAAGTACTTGAAAATGGTCCATTTGGACCCAAACATTCTTTCCAAACATTCTGTTTTTGCTGTCACAGCAGCTAGGTCAACTTACGACCTCTTTTCCAGAAAACTTTTCCAAAAGGGGTGGTCCTAACTTATTTTTCCCTTAAAATTCAATGTCTTAGGGAACCTTCTGTATAAAATGGGCCTCTAGATCATTCTTTTTCATTTTCTAAGATTTTCTAACATTTCAGTCGACAGTACGAACTCTGTTTCTGAGTGACCTCTATTGTTTATATAATTTCTCTCAATCTGTGATAGCTATTCAAGATTGGCCTTTTGGGTTATGTTCTAGACACAATAAGGAACATCTCCATAAAAAATCATGCATTGAAAACATTCCTAACCCCTCTTTTCAAATTCCAAAAGATCATGCTACTGTTCTGTCCACTATTCACAGCAAGTACATTTCAACTTTCATTCTTTGATTTGATGCTCATATGCACTCCAAATTAGTTCATATCTTAGGAAGTAGTCCATACTACATTTGTACACATCCCATGTTAATTTCATTCATTCATTCATACACATTTTAGACTTCTAAGTCATTCTAGAAATCCATGTACACAAAACACACTACAACCTTTGCACATTTTACATACATACATTGCATTCATGCAAGATTTGGGGTTTTTGTAACTCTTAATCTAAGAAGATTATAAAGAATGATCACGATCATACGTTCATGCTTCCCCTTTGATCTAATCATCCTTTCTCATCCGTCCCGGGGATTGAGAGATCTTCTTTTATCAAAGAATAACATGCATCATACTAGCTTGTTAAGCATATTTTGATTTCTTTGTTTATTTGTTTCAAGAACAATTCATGTCCCCTTTAGATTAGGAAAACTTTATTATCTGATACATGATTAGACGATTTTTCCTAGGTTTATTTGTGTGATCTTTCACTTTGCATTGTGTGATATTTGGCTTAGATCTTATGAATGATATCTTATCTTTAGATCTTCCATTTCAAATCTCCTTATGTGATGTAATATACTATCATAGTATTATTTGTCGAACCATACATAGTATAAGATGATTATTTGGATTCTAATTGAGGCCCGTCGAAAGACGGGGCGAGTTGAGGGTGTTTTAGTCGCGACAAAGGTTCCTTCCTCTCTCGTACCAAAACCCCGAACCAAGTTCTTTGGTGATGAAGGGCCGGTGCCCTTATCCGCTTGGGTGAGTCAAAATTAGGTTTCTTGGTTCCTTAAAGACCAAGTGGCGACTCTGTATCTGTTTTCAACAGACCATTTTCTTTTCTTTGATCCAAGTCAAATTCCTTTTCAAAACAATCTCAAACAAGAGAAGTGGTCCACTTCCGGTGTCCACAATCTGGCGACTCTGCTGGGGATTTTTATTTTAAAAACAAAATAATACAGAGGTTTGACTCATAAGAAGCATCCTTAAAATCATCTTTTTACTGTGTTTGGTTCACCGCATTGCACACTTGCATTTCCCCCCTCCGACTGTGTCTGAAACGCGGCGCTGACATTGTTCAGGTCTTGCTGTGCCAGGGCACAAGTCACCGTTGATACTGTACCTTCCAAGGTATATCAAAAAGAGTAAAAACCTCCGTACTGTCTCTCCGACGGTATATTGGAACTCTCGTCAACGGACCCTCTTTGACTAAACCCAGCCTTTGCATATAGATTCCTGTAGAACCTTTCATAGGACTGTTCATTTATCTTTTCAGATAGGACAATGTGATATAACTGCTGTATGCCCTGGCGGGATTACCTGCGTGATGTAGACGCTTATGTGGCATAGAACAGAACCTCTTTACTTATGATTCCCAAGGCAATCACTCACATGTGATCACATTGAGTTGACTTGCCTAGGCACCATGATAAGGATGTCTGCTCCATGCTCACAAAGATATACACCGCAAACCTTGTTTGTTGGTCCTAAGACATAGGAGTATGAAAACTTGCTAGACAGTATGATCACCATCATCACCTATCCTCGTCGTATACCCCTATTTCTTCCAGAAACTCTACCCAACTCATCAGGATATCCCTGTTTCCCCTAGGAACTCTGTCCGAATCACCCAGATTTCCTAGAAATCCCTATTTCTCCCCAGAATACCCAGAAACATCAATTTTCCTTAGAAACTCCGATATACTTGTTTCTCCCAGAAACTCTTTCCGACTTACCCAGTTATACCTGTTTTCCCAGAAGCTCTGTCCAAATCTCTCAGATTACCCAGAAATCTCAATTTCTCCCAGAAATTCCGGTATACTTGTTTCTCCCAGAAACTCTTTCCGACTTACCCAGTTATACCTGTTTTCCCAGAAGCTCTGTCCAAATCTCTCAGATTACCCAGAAATCTCAATTTCTCCCAGAAATTCCGGTATACTTGTTTCTCCTGGAAACTCTGTCCAACTTACCTGAGTTTTCATGTTTTCCCATAAGCTCTATCCAAATCTCCAAGATTTCCCAAAAATTCCAACAACTCCATCCAAACTTCCCAAAAATGCCTAGATGTACCAATTTCTCCCAGAAATTCTGATTTCCCAATTTCTCCTAGAAGCTCAGTCCAAATCAACCAGAAATTCCTATTTCTCCTAGAAACTCAAATGAATTTTAGAAATTTCTCCGAATCTTCCAAATCCCTATTTCTCCCAGAAACTCTGTATCCCGAAAATCCCTGTTGTCCCTTGGTGATCACACTGGAAAGTAAGGTTAGCACACTCTGTATGCCTAGGACCTTATTTGTTTAGCTGCTATTTGTTAAAAATAGGAGCATCATATAGATTAGGGCTTGCATCCGCATGCTTGTCTCATATGCATACACAATTCATGTCAGTTTGCACACACATATATCTCATAAGTCCACACAGTCTATCCCTTCTAATCATCACATGATCATCGATCTTCATCCTCCGAGTCTGATCCTTGTCATTTCAATTTGTAAGACATCACAGGTCCTAAACGTCGTCCTGCTACATTTTCTTCTTGGGATTAATAGCCCTCCCGGAAACAAACCTATGGATCACAAAAGCTTGGAAACTCGAGTCGCCAAGATGAGAACCACTATGACTCAGCTTTCGGATCACCTCACCCAGGTCCTAGGATTTCTTGAGAAAATGAGACCAGAAGTCCGCATTCACTCCGCTTGGACTCGTACACCGAATGATCAACTAGTCAGAATAACTGTGGATGCTAGAATGACCGCTATGGAACCTGCTATTGAGAAGATTAGGGACGAGCTTGCGGAAATGACAGATATGATACGACATTTGGCTAACCCACCACCCTCGATTCTGCTATCTTCCCGGTCAGCACCTTGTACTGAATGGTTTGGAAAATTATCTGATCTTTGGATACATAGTTTGGATCAAGAAGCTCTTGACAAGCTCACCAGAATAAAGGATGCCATCAGAGAAGGAAAGTTCAGGAATAATGAACCCCAACACCAGTCCAAGGGACCCAACTACTCCCTAGACTCCCCAGATGTCCATGCACCTAACCACCAACCAATGGCCTACTCTCTCCGTCCACACCAGTCCATTCCACCAAATCGCCCTAAAGGCCCTCGCAAATTCTCCAGACTTGATCTTCCCCTCTCCACAGCCTTAGACCACCTACTCAAAAAGGGCCACCTGCAACTCCTCCCTCATAAACCACTACCGGATCCCATACCCTCTCACTACAACATGAGCCTACAATGTGCTTACCACCAAAATCTAGGCCATGCCACCGATCAGTGCATCCGCCTCCGCCATGACATTCAAAATCTCATAGAGGATGCACCCCATCCTAATGCCATCTCCTATCTTGGCTTGGACCAACCGCTCGACTGATCCTCTTCGCTGAGGCCCATGAATGTTGAACCTGTGCCGGTGAAGTGGTGGTGTTTGGGACTCTTGCTAGAAAACCAAATGAAGATGCTCTTTAGAAAAAAAGAAATACAAAGAATAAGTGAGTCACTGTGACATTCCATTTGAGACCAGGTCAAGTCTAGTCGAGTCTGTGGTATGTTTATTCTTGTGGTCGAGTCTGTTTGTCATCGAGTTGTTAATGAGTCTGTAATCCTTCTCTACTGATGGAATGAAGTCTCATTTTGCCTAATCTGATGTGCCTAGTCATAGATGCATGAATCACTAGACTGAAGTGTCACTTTTCAAATTACCATGGATATTACTCTGATAATAATTTTTCTACGACAAATCAAAAAGAATCCTGAAAGGTTAAAATCGATTTCACGCTGACACTGATGAAGAGCTGGAATTGAATAGTCTTACTTTAAGAATTTAAAGATTCTCTTACCTCAATCTTGAAAAGACATGCTTGGAACTGACTTGGGGCTTGCCCAACACCCTTTCCACCATTTCAAAGCCTTGGGCCCAACCCAATTGATAGCCATGCGAACCTGTGCAGACTTGGTCCTTGATGGTAGCCAAACATTTCAATGAGTTTCATCTCCACTTTCAAAAAAAAAAAAAAAGAAAAAAAAAAAAGAAAAGCTCGCTAGGTCGAAAAACCCGAAAGGGCACCCAGGCAAAAGTTAGAGCTGAAAAAGGTGTTGATTTCCAAAATCTGACCCTAGCCAGTCAAAATGTTGGAGAAAATTTTGATGAAACAAATAAGAGAATCATACGCTTCAAGATACATCTTAAGAACGTGCCAAGATCACATTTCAAAAGGCACGGAATGACCACAAATAAATTCCGAGAGCTGACATGCACATTCTGGAATTCTGAGATTGCGATTGAAGGATCTTGCAAGAATCAACTACATGAAAAGCAAAAATTGACTGGCTAGGCAAAAGTGAAAAGGATCAATCCTCAAAACAAAAGAAAAAGAAAAAGAAAAAGAAAAGAAAGGGAGATTGAAACTGAATCTTTTTTTATTCAAAGCTACCACAAGTGGCTCAAGTTTGAACTTCTTTGACGATTGGTTTGAAAAACCCTCATACCTCAAACCCCTTATTTCAAGCCTTGCCTTGAACTACGCTCGACCTGATTCCCACTCGGGGATACGTAGGCAACCACATCGGTTCGGTCAACACCATCATAATCAAACCAATTTCCTTCAAGCCTTGCCTTGAACTACGCTCGACCTGATTCCCACTCGGGGATACGTAGGCAACCACATCGGTTCGGTCAACACCATCATAATCAAACCAATTTCCTTCAAGCCTTGCCTTGAACTACGCTCGACCTGATCCCCACTTGGGGGTACGTAGGCAGACTTTCAAAAAAGAAAAAAAGAAGGATGGCTCGCTAGGTCGAAAATCCGAAAGGACGCCTAGGCAAAAATTAGAGCTAAATCCAAAGTGAGCAATAACAAAAGAGAGAAAATAGCTCGCCAGGCCGCCTCCTTGGTGCCTGGGCAAAAATTATGAGCATTTGAGAGATTAAAGTCACGGTCCATGCCTCAAGCCAGAAAATCACCTTCCACACTAGGGGCAAACTTCGGCTACCCGCCTCGTTTGCCTGACTTTTATTATCTACCCTTCATACAAGGGGCAAACTTCGGTCACCTACCTCGTTTGCCCAAAACCTCCAATGAACCTTCCTCCAAACTAGGGGCAAACTTCGGTCATTTACCTCA
Source organism: Hydrangea macrophylla (assembly GCA_033977485.1). NCBI lineage: Eukaryota > Viridiplantae > Streptophyta > Magnoliopsida > Cornales > Hydrangeaceae > Hydrangea > Hydrangea macrophylla. Next base: position 87,185,789 of record CM066994.1, read on the forward strand.
TTTGCCTACCGATCCCACTTCATGCCCTTCAAACTAGGGGCAAACTTTGTTTGCCACCCAATCCCTATAAGCCTTCAAGTCACAAGCATTGTCTTGAACAGATGGAAATGGAGCATCTTTTATTCCATAAGCTAAGGCACTAATCCAAAGCACAACTTGGGAGAAGCAAAGAAATTGATTAAATCAGTAGGGAGGAATTTTCAAAATAAGATTCACCATCAAAGTGATGCCACGTTAAGGTGAGAAGTAAACACAAAAGAGAAATGGTACATCATTTATGACAAGAGCACATCAAGTTTTGGCAAGTCGAGCTTGTTTCATTTTGGTGTCAAATGTGTCACCCTCGCGTGTCGGTATCTGTCAGTTTTGAGTCTGTCATAGTCTTTTTTAGGAAAAGAGTCGGTCGTAGTCTCAAATGTGTAAGTCAACAGTGACGAATAATGAATTTTTCAAATCAAGTTATAAAGAGCATTTCAAAGGGCAATACAAGCAGGAGTACCAAACATCATTACTGCACCAGACAAGGCGTCAGCATGAGAAGCATCCAAACTTGGGGAAGATTTTATCCCTTTCCAAACTGCCAAAAGCTAATCATCTTTCTTCATGCAACATAAGTCCATGAGTGGCTGTTGATCTTTCTTCATGCAACATAAGTCCATGAGTGGCTGTTGATGATCTTCCTTTGTTCATGCAACATAAGTCCATGAGTGGCTGTTGATGATCTTCCTTTGTTCATGCAACATAAGTCCATGAGTGGCTGTTGATGATCTTCCTTTCTCCTTGCAACATAAGTCCATGAGTGGCTGTTGATCCTTTCTCCTTGCAACATAAGTCCATGAGTGGCTGTTGATCTTTATTCATGCAACATAAGTCCATGAGTGGCTGTTGATGATCTTCCTTTATTCATGCAACATAAGTCCAAGAGTGGCTGTTGATGATCTTCCTTTCTCCTAGCAACATAAGTCCATGAGTGGCTGTTGATCTTTCATTTTTCTTCATGCAACATAAGTCCATGAGTGGCTGTTGATGATCTTCCTTTGTTCATACAACATAAGTCCATGAGTGGCTGTTGGTGATCTTCCTTTGTTCATGCAACATAAGTCCATGAGTGGCTGTTGATGATCTTTCTTTCTCCTTGCAACATAAGTCCATGAGTGGCTGTTGATCTTTCTTCATGCAACATAAGTCCATGAGTGGCTGTTGATGATCTTCCTTTATTCATGCAACATAAGTCCATGAGTGGCTGTTGATGATCTTCCTTTCTCCTAGCAACATAAGTCCATGAGTGGCTGTTGATCTTTCATTTTTCTTCATGCAACATAAGTCCATGAGTGGCTGTTGATGACCTTCTTTCATCCTAAAGCAACATAAGTCCATCACTCTCCTCTTTCAAAATCAAAACCTTAACTGCCGCAGGCCATCTCCGTATCCCTCATCACAAATAGAATGATACCTTGACTCTCATTTAAAGGATGTATTTCCTTCTTCCTAGCAGAGTACATTATCCTTCAGCTCCCGGAGGCCCTGACCGGCCCCCTTGGATTGAGCGCCAAAAGAGATTCTCCGAGAACCCTAAATCATCCCCCGAGGACAGAAACCGATAGATACCAGCTCCCGGAGGCCCTGACCGGCCCCCTTGGATTGAGCGCCAAAAGAGATTCTCCGAGAACCCACATCATCCCCCGAGGATAGAAACCGATAGATACCAGCTCCCGGAGGCCCTAACCGGCCCCCTTGGATTAAGCGCCAAAAGAGATTCTCCGAGAACCCTACATCATCCCCCGAGGACAAAAACCAATAGATACCAGCTCCCGGAGGCCCTGACCGGCCCCCTTGGATTGAGCGCCAAAAGAGATTCTCCGAGAACCCTACATCATCCCCCGAGGACAAAAACCGATAGATACCAGCTCCCGGAGGCCCTGACCGGCCCTCTTGGATTGAGCGCCAAAAGAGATTCTCCGAGAACCCTACATCATCCCCCGAGGATAGAAACCGATAGACCCTAACCGGCTCTTTTGGATTGAGCATTGCAAAATCTGACCAACTACGAGAGATTCAGAGATGGATCCTGGTTTTAGGTCAAGAATTGAAGAGAGATTCTCAGAGAGTCCCCTACCATCCCAGCGGAAGATAGCAGAAGTCCGAACCGATTCTCCGGACTTATCATCATAAGGATCGGCCAAAACATCACCCGCAGTCAAATCACCCCGATTCCCTTGGCAAGCACTGTCTATTCACAATTTAAGGACCCGTGTCCACTGATTATCATGAGCTTTCTCACCTGTCAGTCATTATGAGTTTCCTCACTTATCGTGAGCCTCTTCACTCCGGTTATCTCACCTGTCCATTATCGTGAGCTACCCCACTTATCATGAGCCTCCTCACTTTGGTTATTATAAAACTGTCGATTATCTTGAACTTCCTCGCCTAAGGGTTATCTTTAGTTGTCATCCTCAGGGACCCCACATCTGACTACATTCGCTTGCAAAGCACACTTCCCAAATTCCAGAAGTTTGCCCCTAAACCCAGAGACTTCTAAACCTTGATGTCCTTATCCGAGTCACCCACCGCATCACAGTCGCAAACACTAGCACAACACCAGCCCACTCGGAGTGGCACACCCCACAGCACTTGCTCATACTAGGATCATAACACTAGACATGATAGGACTCATGACACAATTCATATCACATCCATGCATTGCATATCATCCTCATAGCATAGCATCCGCATGTCTTGTTGTGCATGTGTGATTTGCCCCTTTGTGCCTGAACTACGTCCTGGTCTGATTCCCCTTGGAATACGTAGGCAGCTCACGCAGAGCACGACCAGCACTAACCTCATCATCCTTTCATTTTTTGCAACGCTGTTTGTCCTAAATCTATAGCCTCCAAAAAGTCCTGTCTCTTCAAAGCTTTGGCACTCGCTTGCGACATGCGTTGCCTCGCAAGTTCATGCCAAAGAGGGGCAAACTGTAGACACCCCATTTTGTCGGCTATCAGATTTAGGAGACCCATAGCTTGGTGGTTCACAATGATCGTAAAAGACTCAAAAGGACTCTCGGAAGTCAGCTCTATCTCTCAGAATGCTCAGAATGACCAAAATGCCCCTGAACTCCCAGATATTGGACCAAAAGTCCTGGAAACATGCTACGTCGTAAGCAAAATTAATAAAATGAGTTTTTAAGAAAAATCAGATGAAATCGTCAGCTCCCAGACACCCCCGGAAGTCCCGGAAGTTCCCAGAAAGTCCCCGTTGACCGATTTGACCAAGGTTTGACCAGGTTTGACCAAGGTTTGACCAGGTTTGACCAAGTTTGACCGAAATCATCCGAATTCACCAGAATCATTTCAAATCATGAGAAAAGTGTTAAAACAAGTTCCAAAAGAAAATCGAGCGAAAACATCAGCTCCCGGGAACTCCCGGAGGTTTCCAGAACTTCCCGGGAATCCCAGGTTTGACCAGTTTGACCAGAATTTGACTTTGGAACCGGGGCACCAAAAACAATTTTCAAACATTTTTCATGGACACTAGAGGTCAATAGCTTTCCAACGGTATATCGCACATAATTTCCGGATTTAAAACAAATTTATTATGAATTTCCAAAGGCGAAAAAGGCGATCAAATCGGCCTTTATCGCGAATACCGCAAAACTTTTCAAAGTGACCTATCCCCGAACTATTTTTTATGTAAAGTAGATTCCAATACCTTTCCAACGGTATATCACAACCTTAGTTTGGAGTTTATATGCATTTTCTATGAATTTCGGACGAAATAGGGCCTTTTCGCGAATACCGGAACCTCAGGGGGCCTAAACAGCATTATCTGGACGAAGGGAGGAGCAGTGCCGCCGCGGCACTGGCCCACTGCCGCTGCGGCACTGGCCCAGTGCCGCCGCGGCACTCCCCTCCAGAACAGTGAGTTTTTGTAATTTCTTTTGGGGTCCCATTTTGATTAATTAAAAACCAAAACGACGTAGTTTTGATTCCCAGCTTATTTTGGACCAATGGGAGACCATTTTAAACTTTTTAAAACTCCATTTACCACCCCTCCTTTGCCTATAAAAGAAGCCATTTACTTCCATTTAGAGGAGGGACATGGAAGCTTAGAGAAAGCTTAGGAAGAAACTCTAGTGAAATATAGAGAGAGAAAGAGAAGAAGTAGTCTTCTTCTTCCATTTTTTCCAATCAAAGTGAGTTCTAATCTTGTTTTCCTCCACCATTTTTCTATATACTTCATCATCAATATACCCAATCACCATTCTTGAGCATTCTTGAGTTAGGAAGCTACTTCCATGTCCAAATGTCAAAATCTATGAGTGAAACACCAAGCTACAAGTCCAAAATCATATTGATTATCATATATTGATTGTTATTTACTTGCTTGTTCATATTATGTTCATCTCTTCTTAATCTCATTTCTTTTTATTTTCTTTATTTACTTACTAGTTCATCATCATCTAAATGATGACATGAAGTTTGGGGTGAGTGAATCCTTATGGATAGTAGCTTTTGACCTCAAAAACATGTTTGATAGATGATGATCATAACCTCAATACTTCCAAGATGTTCTTGAAATGTATTGAAGTTATGTCCAAAATAAAAAATGAATCTCTCCAATAATATTGGGAGTTCTTTGATGATTCAAGGTTGGATGAGGTTCTAAGTGGTCACATGGTCATCTCAAGAGTTTAAGTTCATGCTTTGAACATCTATTTCAAAACCCCCAATCAAGAACTCAAGCTCTATTTCAAACCCAAATCCATTTTCTTCAAGAATGATCCAAAACAGTGAGCTGTTCAGATTCAAAGATTTGTTTTGAATTAAATACTTGAGTTATGATGATGAAACCACTTGGAAAATCTTCCTAAGACATCATAGTTTGTCTCTGATTTTTCCCATCAATTATAGAGATATGAAAGTATTTGTTTTGGATGTGATAAGTTAATATTCATAATCTGCCTCTATTCTCACAGAATGTTCACCCAACTTCTTGCACTTATTATGGATATTTTCGTCACTGTACATATATCTTTTCTATTTTTTTTATAAAACTTGGGTGTCTTAGAAAACTTTTGGTATATAATGGGTCATCATAAAACCTTTCTTTGATTTATGAAAAATCATACAAAATCAGTCAACAGTGCAGCTTTTGTTTCTGAGTCATGTGTACATTCTGATTTGTTTCTTTTAATCTGTGATAGTTATTGATGTTTGGCTTTTTGGGTTATTTTCTAGACACAATAAGGATGATCTCTGATTTTTCTCACATTTTCCTAGGCACGTTTGACCTCCCATTATAATGTTACAAAGTAATGCATACAGTCTGTCCACTATTCACAGCATTTCACTTTTTGGCTTTCACACTTTGATGCAACACTCTCTTGTATCTAGATGAACCCATATCCCATGCACATGTTCCTTACCACTTTTAGCATACTATATCATATCATGTATCATCTATCCTCTCATGTATCATACTCCCATAGATTCTTGAGTTTGATTTCCAAATAAAACCATGGTTTGCAAATACTTGGGAAGTTCTTGAAATAAGTTAGGAATTGATATTCCAAGTGGTTAGAATATTCATCCAAGATCTGGAAGTATACTTTCAAAACCCTCATTTCAAAACCCCCCTCTTAAACCCCTCATTTTGATTTCAAGAAATAAACCTTGTTTTTCTCAAAACCCTCAAAACAGTGAGTCATTTAACTTCAAGGAATTATTTTGAGTTCAATACTCAATGTATGAATGCAAGACCACTTGGAAAGTCTTTCTAACTCACTATAGAACACCCATGATTTTTGGCTTGACTTGGAAGTACTTGAAAATGGTCCATTTGGACCCAAACATTCCTTCCAAACATTCTGTTTTTGCTGTCACAGCAGCTAGGTCAACTTACGACCTCTTTTCCAGAAACCTTTTCCAAAAGGGGTGGTCCTAACCTATTTTTCCCTTAAAATTCAATGTCTTAGGGAACTTTCTGTATAAAATGGGCCTCTAGATCATTCTTTTTCATTTTCTAAGATTTTCTAACATTTCAGTCGACAGTACGAACTCTGTTTCTGAGTGACCTCTATTGTTTATATAATTTCTCTCAATCTGTGATAGCTATTCAAGATTGGCCTTTTGGGTTGTGTTCTAGACACAATAAGGAACATCTCCATAAAAAATCATGCATTGAAAACATTCCTATCCCCTCTTTTCAAATTCCAAAAGATCATGCTACTGTTCTGTCCACTATTCACAGCAAGTACATTTCAACTTTCATTCTTTGATTTGATGCTCATATGCACTCCAAATTAGTTCATATCTTAGGAAGTAGTCCATACTACATTTGTACACATCCCATGTTAATTTCATTCATTCATTCATACACATTTTAGACTTCTAAGTCATTCTAGAAATCCTTGTACACAAAACACACTACAACCTTTGCACATTTTACATACATACATTGCATTCATGCAAGATTTGGGGTTTTTGTAACTCTTAATCTAAGAAGATTATAAAGAATGATCACGATCATACGTTCATGCTTCCCCTTTGATCTAATCATCCTTTCTCATCCGTCCCGGGGATTGAGAGATCTTCTTTTATCAAAGAATAACATGCATCATACTAGCTTGTTAAGCATATTTTGATTTCTTTGTTTATTTGTTTCAAGAACAATTCATGTCCCCTTTAGATTAGGAAAACTTTATTATCTGATACATGATTAGACGATTTTTCCTAGGTTTATTTGTGTGATCTTTCACTTTGCATTGTGTGATATTTGGCTTAGATCTTATGAATGATATCTTATCTTTAGATCTTCCATTTCAAATCTCCTTATGTGATGTAATATACTATCATAGTATTATTTGTCGAACCATACATAGTATAAGATGATTATTTGGATTCTAATTGAGGCCCGTCGAAAGACGGGGCGAGTTGAGGGTGTTTTAGTCGCGACAAAGGTTCCTTCCTCTCTCGTACCAAAACCCCGAACCAAGTTCTTTGGTGATGAAGGGCCGGTGCCCTTATCCGCTTGGGTGAGTCAAAATTAGGTTTCTTGGTTCCTTAAAGACCAAGTGGCGACTCTGTATCTGTTTTCAACAGACCATTTTCTTTTCTTTGATCCAAGTCAAATTCCTTTTCAAAACAATCTCAAACAAGAGAAGTGGTCCACTTCCGGTGTCCACAGTCACAACCCCCAACTAGAAAATTGCTAGTCCCTAGCAATAAAGCGAAAGTAAAACAAGTTTACTACTACTATAACAACTAAAATAAACAGAATAAAACTAAAGCAAACTAATCTAATTAGAAAGAGACGCTACCTAACTCACTTTCGCAGGAATCGCGATTGCATTAGCGTATGCAACAAGCCTTTAAACCCCTAGATTCCCCTAGTGGACGAGTGTTGTCTCGTGAGGGTTTGCAGTGAATATACCCACAAAATTCTCCAATTTTAAGCTCACGAAGATATAGAATAACTTTTAAACAGTCCCTTTCATTCGACTATCACTTTAGCTCTACAAAACAAATCACCCTCATACCAACCATGAAAGAAATCCACATGTTCCTCATGCCACCCAGATAAATATACATATGCATTATATCCATGTATCCTTGTGTGTGTAAAGGTAACAGCTATGCATCCAACTTAATTTAGAGTTGTTTAAACTATCATACCTTTGGAATTTGTAGTTTCAACTCAATTCTCACATGGGATCACACTCAAAAATTAACATTTCACAGAAACTGGTTTAATAATGATCGCACAAGGTACGAAAGCTTTGATGGGAGTGAATTTTTTTTGGAGACTACTGCTTTCATACCCGACTCTATAAAAGATGAACATTTAAGAGTTTATAGTCTCGTGAAAAGAATACTACTTACTAGAGGAGCAAAATACCGTGGATAACTCAAATTACACGCTCATATTCAAACTAAGTTGTTAAAAATCATTAAGACTTTGACTTTTCGGCTTTTATTTAGTAGGATAGAGATAAGAGGGGTAAGATTTGCACATCCTTAACATGTGATGGAGACTAGTTTATTTCTTCTTTTATTCCAACCGTCCTCTATTCTCATATATGTTTATTTCTTTATATTTTCTTCTCTTTCCTTTCTTTCTTTTCTTTTCCTTTTCTCTTTTTTTTTTTTTTTTTTTTTAACCTGGTCCTTGCATGTTTTCTTTTTATATCGTCCTTCCACAACTGCTCCTTTCTTGTCACATACTTAAACAGTTTTAATCACATTGGATGTGCAATCAAGTTTATAGAGGTTAAAGTATAAGACGAGGGGTCCCAGGTTTCCATATTGGCCATATTTAATCGGTGTGGGGTTAAAGATTCTTGGATGTTGATACATATATAGGAAAAGAAAAAAGTAAGGAGTGAATAACGATGGCTTAAATCATTTTCTTAACTTCTTAGCTTTAGCACTTCAGTGTTCATTGAGTTTAGTTGGTAAATCCTGAACGTTCTCCTCTAATAAATAGCCCAAATGAATAATTAGAGACTATTCAACGAATTTAAAATATGTTCAAGGAAATAATGCGAAGTTATTGTGATAAGTCCCTCAGAATTGAAGTTTGGGCTCAAAGACTCACTAAGGGTAACTAGTTTCCACTACTTATTCCTTAAAGCATAACAGTCGTATTAACTCTTATTTAGTTTTTCAACATAGCTATTACAACGTGCAAATGGATGTTGGATACTAGAATGGTCAACACATGCATTCGTCTTAGTGACACTAGAAAAAACGCGTGAATGTAATTCATAAAAGGATGAGATTAACATGAATGTATCATCGCTTGATAACAGCTAAATAGAAGTGAACATTCACAATTATTCTACCAATTTAATTCAAAAATTTTGTTAATAGTTTTTTTTTTTTTTTTTTTTTTTTTTTTTTTTTTTAAATATTTGTATTTTTAAATAGGAGATTGTATGATGTTTGCGATAGAAAGAGCGATCCAGATTGCTAAGTAGAAAAATATGCACAGGTGATTATCTATCTATATCCTACCCCCAACTGAAAATTGCAATGACCTCAGTAAGTGATTTTCAAAAATAGATAGAGAGATAGCACCTGAAATAGCATCAGAAGAATCGTAACAATAACAACCTGTACAGAAAGCATACACTCTCCAAGCAGCAAAGATCAAAAAATAGGAAATGGATAAAAGAAGCATAAGATCTATAAATAATAACAAAAACGTCACTGGAAAGATAAGACAATGAAAATGACAGAGCAGTGATAATAAAATGTAAATAAACGAAACCAACCAACAAAACCAAATATCCACATATAAGCCAAAAGCTAAAGAGCAAAAGAAGAGAGTAGAGAGATAGAAATAAGAAAGATACAACAGAACTCTCCAAACACTCTTAAAGTCAAGACCTAAACATCCTCCGCTACATCTGATAATATCCCAATCGGCGCATCGGGGGTATCCTCAACTCCACCTACAGCAACAGTACTAGCCGTCGCCGGGTCACTCTCAGTCATGACTGGAGGTGGTGCAGCTGAGGATGATGGTGCAGCAGGATCAGCAGGTGGCGGTGGAGTAGTGGTAGATGGATCAACAACAGATGGTGGAACAGAGGAAGACGAAGCAGTGGTAGGAGGTGGAGGTGTATGTAATGACTGGTTAACCCCCAACTGGATCAAGATGGCCTCAAGCAATGTCGTCATGCGGTCCACCCGGCCCTCGAGTCTGATCCGAGCCTCCCTCTCCTCTAATAATAACTCATGAACAGTCGGGAGAGGCACGGATGAAGAAGACTCTCCCTGTGCCTGAGTTTGAGCCTGAGATCGCTGTCTCAGCTCAAACTGTGCAATCTCAACCCGAGGATCAACCTCGTCATCAGAATCAAGCTCCTCAGCCTCTGTCGGCGTCCCTGAAGCTGCACCCTCAGTATCGGTGCCATCAGATCTCCTCCTCTTCTCCCCAACTTTCGCTTTCCCTTTGCCCTTCCTCTTCCTCTTCTGAGCATCAGATCGGCGAGAAGCTGTCTCGCCAAAACGACTGCGAGCCTGAGAGGTCGCATCATCAGGTAAGGGAACGAGGCCAGCCTGCTCGATCACTCGGTGAATAGCCCAAGCACCTTTCAGGTGCTTCTTGGCAGCAATGTAGCGGGTGGGGTGCCTCATGAAATCAATGTACAGGCAAGGCAAACAGACCGGCAACCCTGTCCCTATGGAATATAACACGTGTGCATACCAGGGTGCAATCTTCTCCCGGTAGGAGGTCACCAATAGGCAGTTGCTTAGGGCAAGGTGGAGCATATGATAATTATCGGTCAGATAAATGTCAGCAATAAGTGATGCACCATCCCAACTCAATAACGCACCCCCCGGTGAGCTCTCTGATGACAGCATTTGGTGGGAGCACTGGCATGTCAGCACGGTGTGGGCATACACAGTCAGGCACCTCCGGGACCCCTAGAGCAGCGGAAACGGTGGCTGGACTGAACACTATCTCCCGACCGCGGAAGAATGATCGTAAAGTGAATGCAGCATCTGGATCTTTAATCATCGTCGCACAAGCCGCGCGGATCCACGAAAGATTCACTATCTTTGTCTTAGAGAAAAAATTGTACCAATGTGGCATGGCTCGAAGACGGGCGAGATACCAAGGAGTAGTGAGCCAAGCTATCTCCAGTGGTCGCTCGAGCATGACCGGTCTAGACTAAAAATATCGCGTGAACCATTGGCGGTCGGGGGTGTTCCGGAAGCTGTGGTGCGGGACCGGGTCGGGAATAGCGAGGTCAAAAGGCTTCTCCCTGTGATACCCCATAATAAGGTTCATTGTGAGGAACCTAAAATGGAAAGGAAAAGAAAACGACAATTAAAAACAGGAACTGAAAAGAAAACAAAGAAACTGCCATTGCCAGAGTTCGAGCCATCGAACTTTTATCGATCGATCGATCGAACAAAGCTAAGCTTCAATCGCTTGAGCCAAGCTCGATCGATCGAGCACAGAGATGCGGCGGCAACTGGGAAACAGAACGGGAAAGAAAACAAAACAAGGAAAAGGACTACAAACTAAATAAAAATTGTCATATGACCAATGGGGGCACCCCTATTAAGATTCGAACAAGAAAATGGAAAGAGGGGGTGGCTTGGGCCTTACCTCGGGTCAACTCGCCGAGAGTAGGATGAGGGTGAGAGTGGTGATGAGTGGTGGGACTAGGAGTCCTCAAAAATGGTGTGAGAGATGGGGGTTGTGAGAATCGCCCAAGTCGCCTCTGTCGCCGATCGCTCGAAAGAAGTGAGGGAGATGAAAAGAACTGATGAAGTGTACGCTAGACGCCTCGTTTAAACACAGGTTTTGATCAATCGAAAAGGTTCGATCGATCAAAAATTCGATCGATTGAATCCTACTCAAGCGCTCGAGGTTTTGATACCGTCGATCGATCGAAATATGTTCGATCGATCGAACATAGAGATTCCATAAAATGCCTGAATTGAGAAATTACACACCCCCAACTGACCCAAGTTATTTTGGACATACAGTAGAATGATAAAACAGTGCAATGACAGGACATATAAGCCAAAAACGCATCCTCATAATAGAAAAATTGTAATTTTTATATAAATAAAACTTTATAATAGCATCCATATTGCAAAATTATTGCCCCCACTGGTATTGAAGACCTTATTTAACTAAAGAAAACTAAAACTAAAACTTAATAAAATTGTTTGTCTAGGATTACACTTCAATTGATAACAGAAAGACCAATGACAAAATACAATTGAAGTGAACACTACTCTTCGAGCAAGAAAATTTCTTCTTCCACCATTGCTTCATTCCCTGCTAAATATTCGCATGTGGATTCCAAACTTGATGATTCCCTTTCCCAGAATAGTCGGAAAGCGGCAAGGACATCATCGAGCAAGTCTGAAGTCTCTAAGGAATTGAAAGCCAATTCAAGAGGTGATCCCGTTGGAGACAAGGATAACGGAGTGCAACAGTGCAACGGACTGTCCTCTTGCTGCAGAGTGCCCGGGGGCCATATGTAGGGCCCAAAGCCATGAACCAGTTGATGTGGAAGATAAAGAGGCGGGAACGGTGGATTCATAGTGACAATCCTGACAAAGGGAAAAAAAATGAAAACAAAGAAAAGAAAAGAAATTAAATAAAAACAAAAGGCAAAGACAACAGAAAGAAATAACTAAATAAAGAAAACAAGAGAAAGACAAGTGACAACGAATTAACCTCACTTTTGGTATGAGACACCCATGTGCACTAGCAGGTAACGGGCACTGGAGCCGGAACAGCAAATAACTCGTGTGCACATAAATGTAAGGGACCACTCCGATGACAAGGAAGTCATCAACAAAAGTGAATACAGCATTGTGGCGTTCTGGCACCACATCCTGTAAGTTTTCTTCGTCCCATGGTTCCCACATGGAGTCATTCTCCCACTGCTCCATCAGAGCATCATCCACTTCTCCAACAGCATACCCTTCAGGTTCTCCTTCCTCACCAGAAAGGTCCATATGCTCGAAAGGGTTAATTTGGAGGAGAGCAGGATGATAAGGGATGTATCCATAGGTCAGGTCCACTACATCATCCGCCCCCGGACCTTCATAGGGAGATAAGCAGAATGCTATCTCATCCGTAGTCCAAGGTGGGTTCTGATATTCAGAATCAGCCCACGACCCAATTGAGTGGACATCATCATCTCTCATATTGAATAGCCTGCATGGGAGAGATAATATGAAACAGCAGATTAGAATCAAAATCACTTGCAGAAAAAGAAATAAAAACGGAAGACAGCAAAAAAAAATGGAAAACAACAAAAGTAAAGGTATACAACAACAACGTGCAGAAAATGCTTAATGTTTGGGATCAAGAGTAGTTGGGTTCATCCAGTTGGATGAACTCAACCTCTGTTTAGAAATTCTCCAAGAACGGTTTTAGCCTTTGGCCATTGACCTTGAAAACTGCATTATTCTTGGGGTTTATCAGCTCGACTGCCCCATGTGGAAAGACAGATTTGACTATAAATGGTCCTGTCCACCTAGATCGGAGTTTGCTTGGGAAAAGGTGGAGGCGAGAGTCGTACAGCAAGACTTTCTGCCTCGACTCGAATGATTTATGACAAATAGTTCTATCATGGCGAGCCTTCAACCTTTCCTTGTGTAATCGAGCATTGTCGTATGCATCTCGACGTATTTCTTCCAATTCAGCCAATTGGAGTTTTCGAAGATGCCCTCCCTCTTTAATATCAAAGTTCAATGAGCGCGTCGCCCAATAAGCTTTGTGTTCGATTTCGACAGGGAGGTAACATGCTTTCCTGTATACTAGCCTCAATGGGGACATCCCTAGGTTCGTTTTGTATGTAGTACAGTATGCCCATAGTGCATCAATCAGTTTATATGCCCAATCCTTTCTGTTGAAACTAACCGTCTTTTCGAGAATATGCTTGATTTCTCGGTTAGCCAACTCTGCTTGCCCGTTTGTTTGTGGATGGTAGGCGAGAGCGATTTTGTGGTTGACCCCATATTTCTTGAGGAGTGATTCCAAAGGCCTATTGCAAAAGTGCTTGCCTTGGTCACTTATTAGGGCTTTCGGGGTTCCAAAATGTGATTGAAATATGTTCCTTAAGAAAGGACATCATCGTTTTGTGGTCATTGCGTCTTGTTGATATCTCTTCTACCCACTTTGATATATATTCCACAGCGAGGAGTATATATTTGCAATTATTTGATTTAGGAAATGGGCCCATGAAGTCTATGCCCCAATAATCAAATATTTCAATCGTGATAATGGGGGTTAAGGGTATGGAGTTCCTTTTTGAAATTGTACCAAGCTGTTGACAGCGTTGGCACGTTTTGCAGAAAGCGTAGGCATCTTTAAACAAGGTGGGCCAGTAGAAACCGCTATGTAGAACTTTTTGTGCGGTCTTTTGTGATGCGAAATGGCATGATGCTAAAATGACGGTTATATCCTCGTTTGGAATGCAACGTCTGATGACCTGATTAGCACAATACTTAAATAAGTACGGGTCATCGAAGAAGAAATGACGTGCGAAAGAGAGGAACCGCTTCTTGTCTTGATTTGACCAATGTCCAGGAGTCTCTCCCGTAACCAGATAGTTTACTATATCTGCATACCAGGGTAGAGCGGACACAGTCAATAATTGCTCATCTGGGAATTCGTCCTTTATCGGTATGGGTTCAGTATTTTCAACAAACGTTAACCAAGATAAATGGTCTGTAACCACATTCTCTACACCCTTTTTGTCTTTGATTGTGATATCGAACTCTTGGAGTAGGAGTATCCAACGAATCAGCCTTTGTTTCGCATCCTTCTTAGATAACAAATATTTGAGGGTCGAGTGGTCTATAAAACAGACGATTGGGGACCCTATTAGATATGACCTGAATTTATCCAGAGCGAAAACTATCGCCAGTAGCTCTTTTTTGGTAGTTGTATAATTCATTTGAGCTTCATTAAGTGTACAACTGGCGTAGTAGATTACGTAAGGCTTTTTATCCTTCCTCTGTCCTAGCACTGCGCCAATGGTGTAGTCACTAGCATCGCACATTAACTCAAAAGGCAAACTCCAGTCGGGTGCCTGTATTATCGGTGCAGAGGTAAGGTGTTCTTTTAGTGCGTCAAAAGATGTTTGACAATTTTCCGACCATTCGAATGGCATGTCTTTCGCTAACAGTTGACACAGTGGCTGGGAAATTGCACTAAAATTTTGGATAAAGCGACGATAGAATCCCGCATGTCCCAGAAAGGATCGAATATCTCTGACTGTACGTGGGACAGGTAAGTTCGAGATTATATCTACTTTTGCTTTATTGACTTGGATACCTTTATCAGAAATGATGTGTCCGAGGACAATTCCCTTGGTCACCATGAAGTGACATTTTTCCCAGTTTAGTACTAGGTGTTTGTCCTCGCATCTAGCTAGCACACGTTCCAGATTGTCTAAGCAGTTTTCGAAACTATGGCCGAACACAGAGAAATCATCCATAAGTACTTCAAGAATTTGCTCGACCATGTCACTGAAAATACTCAACATGCATCGTTGAAATGTAGCAGGTGCATTGCATAGCCCGAAAGGCATACGTCGGTAGGCAAAAGTACCGAACGGACACGTGAAGGTTGTTTTCTCCTGATCTTCAGGAGAAATTTCTATCTGGTTATAACCGCTGTATCCGTCTAGAAAGTAGTAGTATTTATGACCCGCCACTCGTTCTAGCATTTGATCCATGAACGACAATGGAAAATTGTCTTTTCGGGTCACAGTATTCAACTTTCGATAATCAATACACATCCGCCATCCGGTGGGGATGCGTGTTGGTACTAATTCCCATCTTTATTTGGAATAACTGTTATACCTGCCTTTTTAGGCACCACTTGGGTCGGACTGACCCAGGGGCTGTCAGAGATAGGATATATAATCCCAACATCGAATAGTTTTAATACTTCCTTTTTGACTACTTCTTGCATGTTGGGATTTAGACGCCTTTGGATTTGTTGCGAAGGTTTAGCGTCTTCTTCCAAATAAATTTTATGGGTGCATACGGACGGGCTTATGCCTTTGAGATCGGCAATCGTCCATCCAAATGCTCCCTTATGTTGTTTTAGCATAAGAATTAACTTACCCTCTTGTTCAGCATTCAAAGTTGATGATATTATGACAGGGTAAGTCTTTTCAGTCCCTAGGAAAGCGTATTTGAGCTCTTTTGGAAGCTCTTTCAATTCCAATTCGGGGAACTGAAAATTTGATGGCATCATTAGTTTTGTCTTTGGAGGTAGTGGTTCATATGGTGTTACCCACATGCATTCAGCTCTATCCTCCTTTTTCGTTTCCATCATGAGGCACGTGTGATTTAAAGCAGAATTCAATGGAGTAGAGTCTTTAGGTTGATAGATAGCGTCAAATTGTGACACAACTACCTCCAATGGATCTTTGTAGTCAATAACATCTGCCTCATCCTCGATGACTGTCTCAATGTAATTAACTTCTTCCTCATCTTCGTATTCTTCAGGTCTAGGATTGGAGAAGATTTTTATGGTTGTAGTCATGTTTCCGAACACAATAGTCATTGTACCACTTCTTATTTTTATTGAGGCATTAATTGTATTTAGAAATGGACGTCCAAATATCACCGGGATTTGTGTACCTGGGTTAGACACAGGTTCGGTGTCTAAAATTACAAAATCGACCGGGAAGACAAATGAGTCTATCTGCACAAGGACGTCTTCTAACACTCCTCTCGGGTATTTGACCGACCTATCTGCCAATTGTAATGCAACTCGGGTGGGTTTATATTCGCCTAGCCCTAGTTGTTTATAGACTGAATATGGCAGAAGGTTGACGCTTGCTCCTAGGTCGATGAGTGCGTTGTCTATTCTTTGATTCCCAATTTGACATGAGATAGTGGGAGTACCGGGATCTTTGAGTTTCGGAGGCAATTCATTTTGGATGATTGAGCTTGCTTGGCAAGCAATGTAAGCGTGTTTCTTCACACTTTGCCTCCTCTTGACCGTGTATAAATCTTTAAGATATTTCGCATAGGCCGGCACTTGTTTAATTGCATCTAGGAGTGGGAGGTTTATTTTTACTTGTTTAAATAATTCCATGAACTCCTGATTCTTTATCTCATTTCTGGGTTTCTTAAGCCTTTGAGGGTAAGGCGCAGGGAAGGGGCATCTCGGTAATTCATCATTAACGGGCTCCTTTCCGGGCCTTCTCTCAACTTCTTCCACTTTTTTAGGAGCCTCAGTGTTTGTTCCTAAAGGTTCATTACTGGTAGTTGGCTCCTCTTCTTGAGTAGAAGGTTTATTTGCATTGACCACTTCTTCCTCCTCGTACTCTTCGGGAGTAGAGAGAGGTATGTTAAGCCCTATAATCTTGCCGCTCCTTAGGGTAGTTACGGCTTTAGCTTGTTCATGATTAGGGGGACCGTTGTTGTATCCCTTAGGGTTTTGAAGTGGTTGGGCAGGAAATGTTCCACCCAATTCCTCTTGTTTTGCATCCATCCTATCTAACATCGCAGACATTTTACTCATCATTTGAATTAATTGTTGCGTTAAGTTGACGTTAGAGAGAGGATCTTCCTCTTGCACCTTTTTGTGCGGTGGTACGTACACATTAGCCTGTTGATTATTAGAGGGTTGCACTTGGTTGTAATTATTAGGTCTATTTTGATTGTACGGCTGGGACTGCCTATTGTATTGCCCTTGATATTGGTTATTATTGTAGGGCTGTTGTTGATGATGTTGATTTTGGGTCCCAGCATCATTTTTCCAATCAAAACCAGGGTGCTTCCATCGATTGTTATTGTTTTGTAAATTATTGTTGTTATAGGAATTCCCTGTCCCCCTGTACCCTTGCATGGCATTCATTTCTATGGGGGGTTGTTCTTGAAAATACGGCACATTAGGACAATATTGAGTGGTATGTCCCAACATATTGCATGTGTCGCATGGTTCTTCAGGCAAATTCTGCCTCAAACTTCCTCCTTTCATGCCTAACTCCTCTACTTTCTTTGCTAGTTCTTTGTCTTTAGTCATGAGGTGATCTTCACTGTTTAGTTGGTATAGGTTTTTCTCTTCTATACAGGATATCTGTGAGCGTGAGACATCATCAGAATTCGACCATTCATGAGCGTATTCAGCAAACCAATCGAAATGGGCTTCAGCCTCTTCGGTGCTTTTACGGAGAAAGGGGCCTGAACTCATGGTTTCCACCAACTTTTTCGTTTCACCATTCAACCCATGATAAAAGAAGCTGATAGTTCGCCATTTCTCAAACCCATGGTGTGGGCACGAGAGAAGCAAATCTTTGAAACGCTCCCATGTTTGAGTGAAGGTTTCATTGCTCTTTTGTTTATAGGAATTAATTTGGCGTTGAAGGTCAGTGGTCATGCGAGTTGGATAGAATTTCTTTAGAAATGCAGTGTTCATCGCTTGCCAGGTGAAGATTGAATTGGGTTTTAAGGTGAGTAACCACGCCTTTGCTTTATCCTTCAAGGTGAAAGGGAATAGCATTAGATGTGTCACGTCCACAGGACAATTCTGTGAGAATGTTTTGCAAACATCCTCGAAGTCCTTGACATGTAAGTACGCCTTCTCACTTTCCATCCCATGAAAGGTGGGAAGAAGTTGGATCATCCCATTGCGAAATTGAAATTCGCCAGCGTGTGGTGGGATTAGAATGCAAGAGGGCGTAGGTACGTGTTCTGATTGCATGAGATTGCACAAAGGTCGTAGCGCCTCATCAAGTGGTGCAACCACATTATCACCATGTTCACTTTGATTATCACCCATTGATTCAGTTGGAGTGGCTACGGGATTAATGGAACTATCAGAGTCAGATAGGTAGAAAGGATTTCCAAAAATTCCTTCAATGAAAGTGTTGGATATGAACTAGGAGAGTTCCTAAGGTGATTGTTTACCTAAAGACTCTAAAGGAAAAGAAATTAAAAACAGAAATAGATGAAAAGAGATTGAGGTAACCTAAGTATTAACTCGTCACCTTCCCCGGCAACGGCGCCAGAAACTTGACACGGAAATAATTTGTGTGCGCTTGTGTGCTATACCCAAGTGTAGGTAATCGTGCAAGTAGTAAACTGGATTAAGTCCAGGTCGATCCCACAGGGAAGGATGAGAATTAAATTACCTAGATTAGACTCTAACAGAAGAGAAAATTCAATGTTTTAAAAGAAGTGTAGAACACAAAGTTCTACGCTTAACAACTACTAAAATTAAAAGCAACTAAATTAAATTAACTAACGATTAACTATTTAACTAAAGCGAGATTTTAAAAGCGGTTTTTCTTAATAAAAGGAAGTGTTGGGATCACGCGAATCCACTGTGACCTAGCCGTCTACCATGCAATCGCAATGAAGCCTAATGGAGTACATCTTCTACAATATTCCGTACTTTTCTAAAGATCTAGAATCAATAGCCCTTTCATGACCGGGACTATATCATCTCAATTAAGTTTGAAATACATGAAAGTGGTTTAATTCAATAGTTAAGACTCGCACCTACAATGGTGTTAGCATTGAGGGTGGTTTGCAAAATGTATCGAAAGAAAATGCCCTAAGGCCTTAAGTTCAAAGACTGTTTTGACAAACTGAGTATTTGGGGACAGTTTGATAACAAATCCTTAAAATAGAAAGTCTTGGAATACTGTATTGGATGTTCTCAAGAATCTGAGAGTTCGATCGATCGACGCGCTTTCGATCGATCGAAAATCGTCATCTCTCAATCGATCGAAATGTCTTCGATCGATTGACTATATCTCTGTACCAATCGATCGAAATAACTCCGATCGATCGAACACAGGTATTATTCTGGTGCATGGCAGAGGCTTGAAATCACATTTTCATCGCGATCTCCCAACCTTGGACTGCTCAGACATGGTCTGGAGTGTCCCAGATGCGTTCTTAACGTAAAGATTCATTAAGGTGTCATTTGGTTGTGAGTTTTTCATTAAAACTATGAAAACTTAAGATTTTAACGTATCTAGCATGCAAAGCAATAAGATTAAACACTAAACTACGATTAACTAAGTGCAGTATGTAAATAAAACAATAACTAAGTAACCTGGAACAAAGAACTTGTATTAAACCAAAGAGAATCCAAGCTATTAAAGTAAAACCTTGAGGAACAACCTATAAAACAATCAAAATCTCTACTCTCTCTATGAAAACTGATAAAAAGTAAGTGTGAGCGTCTTCCTGGACGTAAACAATACGAGTTTATATAGTAGAATCCTAATGCTAGGGTTAAAACTCCGTCTTTTGCTACGTGCGCGTATTCTGATAAAAGGCATGTTCGATCGATCGAACAATTCTCGATCGATTGAACTTCTAAAAACCTCGATCGCTTGAGACAAGTTAGAGCGATCGAAACCTCGATCGCTTGAGAGGACCTCGATCGATCGATCTTCGATTTTCAGCTTTGAATTGTCTTCATTGGAGCCAAGCACTTCCTTTTTATCCTACTCCTTCAATTATTCACACAGCGACAGTAATCTGCACAAATCACAGCTAAAACACACAACTTATCATAGATTAATCACAATGTGTAGAGATTGATGTTGTAACTCAAATCGCAGATAAATGAGAGAATTGTGAACTAAATTAATGTATTTCCTTCTTTTAGCACGGTTATATTTTACAAATACCCCCGCTTGTCAGTAATCATGATAGGTGAATGGGACTCAAGCAATAAAAGAAGTATTCATGATTTAGGTTGACTGTAATAGTTATCTGACTACTTGAATATATTATGAATGCTGACAGTAGAGGGACATTAGTACACCATACAAGTCTAGTTACCGATTCAAATATGTTCTTTTGCGTTGGAGTTTAGTTATCATTTTATAGTGGAGTAAACATTAACTGGCTAGTTGGTTAATTTATTGATCGAACAGTTTGGTCATAGGAATTAACAAATGGTCTGAGCCAATAATAAAGAGCCTAGGAGGTCCTACTCTTAGCTCCGCTAGGATGCTTAGAAAGGCACAAGAGGATCTTGTCATGACAGGTTTGATCCATCGAAAAGGTTTCGATAGATTGAAGTCTAGGCATGTTCGAGCGATCGAAAGTAGTTTGATCAATCGAAGCTACTTCGATCGGTCGAAGGTTAAAGTCTATTTTGGAAATCTATAAATAGGGCAGCTACATACCGAGTTTAATAATCGTCATTTTTCCTATACGAATGCTGCAGAAACTATTTTCGGTTTTCCCAAGCCTCCTTATCCTCCCCATTGGAGTTCCCACTAACTCTAGCCTCTCCGGCAGCATCCGCAGGAGTCATAAGGGTGAAGATAACCTAGTGGAAGCTGCTGCATAATCAAGAAGTTTGAAGATTTCAGAATTGGGTTCAAGACACAAAGATATAACTCTTGTCCCCTCTTGTTAGTACGCATCTATAGAATTAACGGGTAGTAGATCCGGGCATACCAATAAGTTTTTGAAACTCAATCTTTCTGCTACACTTTTAAAATAATTTTAAACCTATTTTTCCTTCAACTACTACCTGCTGCACCTGACATTGCTAGACGTGGAAGATCTAGTGGAATGAAAATGCCATCAGCTTGAATACAAGCTGAGTGAACATAATTCTTATAAACTACTGTTAGCAATAGTTAAGAAAACCCTTGGGTTCATTATTTCTTAGTTGACTTATGATCTTATTTAGAAGTCATCAAGAAATTAAGACTAACCAGACCACGACATGAAAAGTGAACTCGAAACGTTTCACGCTCTGTAATTTGAAAAGACCGATAGACAACCATTTCCAAACCCAAATCCATTAACCACAACCTCTTCCATCCAGCACAAGCCATTGGTTTAGAATGAAAGTGTTTTAACAGCCGTTTGGTGAGTGGACTACAGTGCCTTAGTGGCCGTAGTGGAAATGCTTTAACAGCCAACTCAACCAAGGTATCCAAGGTCCATGACCTATTCTCATATGAATATGGAAGTGCCTTAATGGCCGCTTGGTAAGCAAACTATTGTTCTTTATGGGCCAAAGAGCATAGTGAAAGTGCTTTAACAGTTGACTCAATCACGAGATATTCATTTTTGGATTCCATCACCATCATCAGCACTCACTATCATCACCAATAATGATACCAACATCATTAACCAATAAAACTCCCATTACTAGAAAGATTTTTTGAATACTCACAACGAATACTCACATCAATCTCAAGAAAGTTGACCAACGTGTGACACGCGTAGCACAACAAACGGGACATAAAGGTATTTAATTGTTTCGATCTTATTATGCATAAATTATTCCAATTATCAAAGTCATCGCATTACAAAAATCGTCGCCGTAATTCAAGTTCTAATATATCTACTCAAACGCACTGAAGACATTTAATATGGAAATCTTAAGCAAGAATCAATAGCTCAACAAGTAACTTAGGTGCATGTGTGTTCAGGCGAACATACAATATCTAAACGTAAAACATTAGATAAGTATAACAATAATTTCCTGATTAAAGCATGTCCAAATAGGAGTCAGAGCAGAACTGGTCCACTCGAATGTTGAAGGGGCTCGAGTGCTCGAGAGCTCCAACCGAACGCAAGCGCTCAGATTTGACAGTAAACAAATCCTTAGTTTAGTTCACTTGCGTGTATGAATACGAAGTGTAGATCTGTATGCATGTACATAAGAACTTAAAAGAAATGATCCTAAAGGTTGCCAAGTTAGATTTTATACTCACAATGACTTAAGGTGTGTTTGGATGATAATCAAAACCACTAATTTATTAAAAAAATAGCTTTATTCTTAGTTTTGCTTCACCAGCAAGGACTATATCTATATATAAATCACATGCATTGTTATAAGATCATGTAAAGACTGTTTATACAAGTTTATAAGTGAGAATTGATACTCACTATGTGCTAGGATGTATTTGGATGATGAATTTATGAGAATGAATATTGAGAAAGCTTGTTCTTACTCCTATCTAGTTTCAAGAGTGCTTCAAGCGTGTTGATCTTCCTTCTTCTTCTTAATTCTTCAATCTTTTAGCTCTAAAACTTTGTTTTTAAGTGTATCCATGTGTTTACGGATGAATGAGAAGTTGGATCAATCATTTAAGTGGCCATGCAAGTGTATTGGTGTATGAATGCTTAAGGATCTCTTATGAACCCTCTAAAGAACACACTCTCTATTTTGCTCTGGTTTAACAGACATCTAAATGCTAAGAAGTGTGGGGTATATATAGTTTTTCAAGACCCAAGGGCAAAATAGTCATTTTACCTCTTAAATAGATTGAGCGCTCAGACTTTCTCGAGCGCTCGGGGTTGCTTTCTAAGGAAAGCTTCCCCAAGGTCTCTTATATACACTCAAACATAATTAAATGCAAAGCAATCATAGTAAATGATAAAGAAAATGAGAAAATAGATCTTATATATATATATATAATGAGTGTTACGAGGAAAAAATATGGAAATTTGGAATAATTGCTAGAAAAATATAGGTGCTATATCTGTCAACCTCCTATCAAAAGATTTCATCCCGAAATCTGAGTAAACTACTCCTGGAATAACTCTGGATACTTATTCTCTTGCATTTCTTATTCCAGCTCCCAGAAAGCTTCTTTCTAGTCATGATGGCTCCGCTGAACTTTCACCAAAGGAATCTCCTTGTTTCTAAACTTCTTGATCTCTCTTCCCAAGATACGCACTGGTTTCTCATGATATGATACATTATCACTCACTTCAATGTCCCTAAAGTCAATCACTGGTGCAGAGCTATAAACGTACTTCTATAACATACTTATGTGAAAGACATCGTGTACTCCAAACATTCTTGGTGGTAGTACAAGTCGATAAGCCACCTTGCCCACACGATTAAGAATCTCAAAAGGTCCAATGTAGTGAGGTGATAGCTTTCCCTTCTTCTTTCCAAATTGGACCACACCTTGTACTGGAGATAACTTGAGAAACACGTTATCTCCCACACTGAAGTCTAAATACTTGCAGCATTTGTCTATATAGCTCTTCTGCTTGTTCTGGGCAGCTTTCATCTTGTCTTGGATAATATTGATTTTCTCACTTTTTTCTCGAACCATATCCGGTCCAAGAAGTTTACCTTCTCTGACTTCGGCCCAATATAGTGGTGAACAACACGGTCTTTCGTATAAGGCTTTAAATGGTTCCAATCCTATGCTCAAGTGATAACTGTTATTATATGCAAACTCAATTAAGGACAAGTGAGTTTCCCATAAACTCTTGATGTCAATAACGCATGCTCGGAGCATATCCTCCATAACTTGGTTCATTCGTTCGGTCTATCCATCAGGCTATGGATGAAAAGCATAAATCAATTTCAAAGAAGTTCCCATTGTTGCTTGAAGTCTCTCCCAAAATCTTGAGGTAAACCTCGAGTCATGATCTAACACCATCGAGATTGGAACACCATGAAGTCGAACCACTTGATGAATGTACAGCTGGCTTAACTTCTCTACTAGGTAAGTCATGCTGTAAGCAATGACATGAGAAGAATTCATCAACCGATCTACTATCACCCAAATGGCAATGTGACCCTGTTGAGATCTTGGCAATCTGACCACGAAGTCCATGGTGACATGCTTCTACTTCTATTTCAGAATCGATAATGGTTGTAGGAGTCCAGACAGTTTCTGATGCTCTGTCTTGACTTGGTGACATGTGAAGCACGTAAACACATGTTCAACAACTTTTTTCTTCATTCCTTCCCACTAAAAGTTCTTCTTAAGATCCTTATACATCTTGGTTCTTCCCGGTTGGACAGTCAGTCTGGACTTGTGTGCTTCCTCCAATCTGTCAGTTCTGAGCTTTCCTTCACTGGGTCCACAAGTTGGCCTCTACATCAAAGTCCTCTATCTGAATCAATACTCCATTCTTCTGGTTCCTTTGCCAAAGTTTAGGCAAAACACTTTTTTAATTCCTCATCCTTGCACTAAGCTTCTAGAATATGACCAATGAGTGTTGGTTGAACCATAAGACACCCAAAGTGTTGTCCTTCCTCTAACTGTGCAGGTTGAAGATCAAATTCTGCTATGGACTCCAACGCTTTCCATTCCTGAATTATAAGAAAAGCGACTATCCTGCGTGGTTTTCGGCTCAACGAATCTACAACCATGTTTGCCTTACCAGGATGATACTGTAATTTGAAATCATAATATTTTAGTAGTTCCATCCACCTTCTCTGCCTCATGAACGATAAATGCTTCTAGTTTTCTTCCTTAGACTTGGAATAGATCAAAATATCATCAATGAAGACAATCATAAACTAATCTAGGTAAGGCCTGAATACCCTATTCATCAAATCTATGAACATTGTAGGGGCATTGGTTAACCCGAATGGCATCAAAAGGAGCTCCTAATATCCATATCTAGTTCTAAATGTTTTCTTTTGAAAATCTTCCAGCCTTACTAAAAGTTGATGGTATCCTGATAGCAAATTAATCTTCAAAAATGTCACTCTTTGAAGTTGATCGAATAAATCATCAATTCTTGGTAGCAGGTACTTATTCTACATAGTATGTGGTTTGGTGTGTAGGGTTCGGCTTACCACAGAAGATCAGACTGTTGGATCTTGTAGAATATAAGATTTTGGTTTACAATCTTAGATGGGATTGGACACACCATCGGTAGGAATGTAGCATGGTGATGTAGTAGGTTTATCTTGACTGCAGGAAACGGTACAGTTTCAACTCACTATGCTGGTACACTTTGTGTATTAAACGGGACTGACTTGGGGTAATTATCTTTGTACTAACTTATAAGATAATTAATACATCATGGCTATTATAAGTGGTTATGCTCTAAATTCTAAGTTAATTTATAGACACGCACATTTGATATTTACACTTTGATCCTTAAAATGGTGAGATCCTTAAATGGGACAATATTAATTGTGTGGTGTATGTTAATTAATGATGGAATTCATGTCTCAATTTTGGGATTGATGATGTCCCCTTGAGGAAGCATATAAGTTTTGATTATGTCAAATCCTGCATGTTGATTTTGTATCCGACATATCAGATAAGTTAAGTGGAGGATCTCAAGGAATTTTAAGAGATTAATTAAATATGATTGTCAGTAATTATATTTAATTAATGGATATCTGTAATCTTAACGTGGGGAGATAATAAGCATTTTATAACATGGAGCTCGAAATTTTTGACATAAGGGTGGAGTGTAATTGTAATTCTTTAGAGGTATGAATAGATTGGAACACCATGAAGTCGAACCACTTGATGAATGTACAACTGGCTTAACTTCTCTACTAGGTAAGTCATGCTGTAAGCAATGAAATGAGCAGACTTCATCAACCGATCTACTATCACCCAAATGGTATCGTGACCCTGTTGTGATCTTGGCAATTTGACCACGAAGTCCATGGTGACATGCTCCTACTTCTATTTCAGAATCGATAATGGTTGTAGGAGCCCAGACAGTTTCTGATGCTCTGTCTTGACTTGGTGACATGTGAAGCACGTAAACACATGTTCAGCAACTTTTTTCTTCATTCCTTCCCACTAAAAGTTCTTCTTAAGATCCTTATACATCTTGGTTCTTCCCGGTTGGACAGTCAGTCTGGACTTGTGTGCTTCCTCCAATCTGTCAGTTCTGAGCTTTCCTTCACTTGGTCCACAAGTTGGCCTCTACATCAAAGTCCTCTATCTGATTCGATACTCCATTCTTCTGGTTCCTTTGTCAAAGTTTTGGCAAAACACTTTTTTAATTCCTCATCCTTGTACTAAGCTTCTAGAATATGACCAATGAGTGTTGGTTGAACCATAAGACACCCAAAGTGTTGTCCTTCCTCTAACTGTGCAGGTTGAAGATCAAATTCTGCTATGGACTCCAACACTTTCCATTCCTGAATTATAAGAAAAGCGACTATCCTGCTTGGTTTTTGGCTCAATGCATCTACAACCATGTTTGCCTTACCAGGATGATACTGTAACTTGAAATCATAATATTTTAGTAGTTCCATCCACCTTCTCTGCCTCATGTTTAGTTCTTTTTGTGAAAATAAATAGCTCAAACTCTTATAGTTCAAAAATAAATCGAACTGCTCCCCAATGAGGTAATGTGTCCATGTTTTCAATAAGATAATGATAACGGCTAACTTAAGATTGTGCATAGGAGAGTTTATCTCGTATGGCTTTAGTTATCTTGATCTATATGCTATAACTTTCCGATCTTGCATTAGTATATACCCTGATCCTTAGTGTAATGCATCACTGTAGATGGTGTATCTCTCGCCACTCTTTTTTATATCAAGCACTGGCGCTGTAGTCAATCTCTCTTTCAACTCCCAAAATGCGCATTCGTTCTTGCCCTTCTACTCAAACTTTAGATTCTTCTTTGTAAGACTGGTCAACAGAGCAGCGATCTTGGAGAAACCTTCTACAAATCTCCGATAATAACCAGCCAAACCATGAAAACTCCTAACTTCTAAGGCGTTACTCGATCTTTTCCAATTTAGTGTTGTGTCAATCTTTGAATCATCCACAGAAATTCAGGTCTAAGAAATAACGTGTCCCAAAAACTTGACTTCCTCGAGCCAAAACTCGCACTTGCTAAATTTTGTGTTCAAATGGATATCTCTAAGTGTCTGCAACGTGATCGATAAATGCTTCTATTTTTCTTCCTTAGACTTGGAATAGATCAAAATATCATCAATGAAGACAATCATAAACTAATCTAGGTAGGGCCTGAATACCCTAATCATCAAATCTATGAACATTGCAGGGGCATTGGTTAAGCCGAATGGCATAACAAGGAGCTCGTAATATCCATATCTAGTTCTAAATGTTGTCTTTGGAAAATCTTCCAGCCTTACTAAAAGTTGATGGTATCCTGATCTCAAATTAATCTTCGAAAAAGTCACTCTTTGAAGTTGATCGAATAAATCATCAATTCTTGGTAGCAGGTACTTATTCTACATAGTATGTGGTTTGGTGTGTAGAGTTCGGCTTAACACAGAAGATCAGACCGTTAGATCTTGTAAAATATAAGATTTTGGTTTACGGTCTTAGATGGGATTGGACACACCAACGGTAGGAATGTAGCATGGTGATGTAGTAGGTTTATCTTGACTGCAGGAAACGGTACAGTTTCAACTCACTATGCTGGTACACTTTGTGTATTAAACGGGACTGACTTGGGGTAATTATCTTTGTACTGACTTATAAGATAATTAATACCTCATGGCTATTATAAGTGGTTATGCTCTAAATTCTAAGTTAATTTATAGACACGCACATTTGATATTTACACTTTGATCCCTAAAATGGTGAGATCCTTAAATGGGTCAATATCTTATTGGATTGGAGGACAATATTAATTGTGTGGTGTATATTAATTAATGATGGAATTCATGTCTCAATTTTGGGATTGATGATGTCCCCTTGAGGAAGCATATAAGTTTTGAGTATGTCAAATCCTGCAGGTTGATTTTGTATCCGACATATCAGATAAGTTAAGAGGAGGATCTTAAGGAATTTTAAGAGATTAATTAAATATGATTGTCAGTAATTATAATTAATTAATGGATATCTGTAATCTTAACGTGGGGAGATAATAAGCATTTTATAATATGGAGCTCGAAATTTTTGAGATAAGGGTAGGAGTGTAATTGTAATTCTTTAGAGGTATGAATAGATTGGAACACCATGAAGTCGAACCACTTGATGAATGTACAGCTGGCTTAACTTCTCTACTAGGTAAGTCATATTGTAAGCAATGAAATGAGTAGACTTCATCAACCGATCTACAATCACCCAAATGGCATCGAGACCCTGTTGTGATCTTGGCAATCTAACCACGAAGTCCATGATGACATGCTCCTACTTCTATTTCAGAATCGATAATGGTTGTAGGAGCCCAGACAGTTTCTGATGCTCTGTCTTGACTTGGTGACATGTGAAGCACGTAAACACATGTTCAGCAACTTTTTTCTTCATTCCTTCCCACTAAAATTTCTTCTTAAGATCCTTATACATCTCGGTTCTTCCCGGTTGGACAGTCAGTCTGGACTTGTGTGCTTCCTCCAATCTGTCAGTTCTGAGCTTTCCTTCACTGGGTCCACAAGTTGGCCTCTACATCAAAGTCCTCTATCTGATTCGATACTCCATTCTTCTGGTTCCTTTGCCAAAGTTTTGGCAAAACACTTTTTTAATTCCTCATCCTTGTACTAAGCTTCTAGAATATGACCAATGAGTGTTGGTTGAACCATAAGACACCCAAAGTGTTGTCCTTCTTCTAACTGTGTAGGTTGAAGATCAAATTCTGCTATGGACTCCAACGCTTTCCATTCCTGAATTATAAGAAACGCAACTATCCTGCGTGGTTTTCGGCTCAACGCATCTACAACCATGTTTGCCTTACCAGGATGATACTGTAACTTGAAATCATAATATTTTAGTAGTTCCATCCACCTTCTCTGCCTCATGTTTAGTTCTTTTTGTGAAAATAAATAGCTCAAACTCTTATAGTTCAAAAATAAATCGAACTGCTCCCCAATGAGGTAATGTGTCCATGTTTTCAATAAGATAATGATTACGGCTAACTTAAGATTGTGCATAGGAGAGTTTATCTCGTACGGCTTTAGTTATCTTGATCTATATGCTATAATTTTCCGATCTTGCATTAGTATATACCCTGATCCTTAGTGTAAAGCATCACTGTAGATGGTGTATCTCTCGCCACTCTTTATTATATCAAGCACTGGCGCTGTAGTCAATCTCTCTTTCAACTCCCAAAATGCGCATTCGTTCTTGCCCTTCCACTCAAACTTTAGATTCTTCTTTGTAAGACTGGTCAACAGAGCAGCGATCTTGGAGAAACCTTCTACAAATCTCCGATAATAGCCAGCCAAACCAAGAAAACTCCTAAATTCTAAGGCGTTACTCGATCTTTTCCAATTCAGTGCTATGTCAATCTTTGAATCATCCACAGAAATATCGTTCTAAGAAATAACGTGTCCCAAAAACTTGACTTCCTCGAGCCAAAACTCGCACTTGCAAAATTTTGTGTTCAAATGGTTATCTCTAAGTGTCTGCAACGTGATCGATAAATGCTTCTAATTTTCTTCCTTAGACTTGGAATAGATCAAAATATCATCAATGAAGACAATCATAAACTAATCTAGGTAGGGCCTGAATACCCTAATCATCAAATCTATGAACATTGCAGGGGCATTGGTTAACCCGAATGGCATCACAAGGAGCTCGTAATATCCATATCTAGTTCTAAATGTTGTCTTTGGAAAATCTTCCAGCCTTACTAAAAGTTGATGGTATCCTGATCTCAAATTAATCTTCGAAAATGTCACTCTTTGAAGTTGATCGAATAAATCATCAATTCTTGGTAGCAGGTACTTATTCTACATAGTATGTGGTTTGTTGTGTAGAGTTAGGCTTAACACAGAAGATCAGACCGTTAGATCTTGTAAAATATAAGATTTTGGTTTACGGTCTTAGATGGGATTGGACACACCATCGGTAGGAATGTAGCATGGTGATGTAGTAGGTTTATCTTGACTGCAGGAAACGGTACAGTTTCAACTCACTATGCTGGTACACTTTGTGTATTAAACGGGACTGACTTGGGGTAATTATCTTTGTACTGACTTATAAGATAATTAATACCTCATGGCTATTATAAGTGGTTATGCTCTAAATTCTAAGTTAATTTATAGACACGCACATTTGATATTTACAATTTGATCCCTAAAATGGTGAGATCCTTAAATGGGTCAATATCTTATTGGATTGGGGGACAATATTAATTGTGTGGTGTATATTAATTAATGATGGAATTCATGTCTCAATTTTGGGATTGATGATGTCCCCTTGAGGAAGCATATAAGTTTTGATTATGTCAAATCCTGCAGGTTGATTTTGTATCCGACATATCAGATAAGTTAAGAGGAGGATCTTAAGGAATTTTAAGAGATTAATTAAATATGATTGTCAGTAATTATAATTAATTAAATGGATATCTGTAATCTTAATGTGGGGAGATAATAAGCATTTTATAATATGGAGCTCGAAATTTTTGAGATAAGGGTAGGAGTGTAATTGTAATTCTGTAGAGGTATGAATAGATTGGAACACCATGAAGTCGAACCACTTGATGAATCTACAGCTGGCTTAACTTCTCTACTAGGTAAGTCATGCTGTAAGCAATGAAATGAGCAGACTTCATCAACCGATCTACAATCACCCAAATGGCATCGAGACCCTATTGTGATCTTGGCAATCTAACCACGAAGTCCATGATGACATGCTCCTACTTCTATTTCAGAATCGATAATGGTTGTAGGAGCCCAGACAGTTTCTGATGCTCTGTCTTGACTTGGTGACATGTGAAGCACGTAAACACATGTTCAGCAACTTTTTTCTTCATTCCTTCCCACTAAAATTTCTTCTTAAGATCCTTATACATCTCGGTTCTTCCCGGTTGGACAGTCAGTCTGGACTTGTGTGCTTCCTCCAATCTGTCAGTTCTGAGCTTTCCTTCACTGGGTCCACAAGTTGGCCTCTACATCAAAGTCCTCTATCTGATTCGATACTCCATTCTTCTGGTTCCTTTGCCAAAGTTTTGGCAAAACACTTTTTTAATTCCTCATCCTTGTACTAAGATTCTAGAATATGACCAATGAGTGTTGGTTGAACCATAAGACACCCAAAGTGTTGTCCTTCCTCTAACTGTGTAGGTTGAAGATCAAATTCTGCTATGGACTCCAACGCTTTCCATTCCTGAATTATAAGAAACGCAACTATCCTGCGTGGTTTTCGGCTCAACGCATCTACAACCATGTTTGCCTTACCAGGATGATACTGTAACTTGAAATCATAATATTTTAGTAGTTCCATCCACCTTCTCTGCCTCATGTTTAGTTCTTTTTGTGAAAATAAATAGCTCAAACTCTTATAGTTCAAAAATAAATCGAACTGCTCCCCAATGAGGTAATGTGTCCATGTTTTCAATAAGATAATGATTACGGCTAACTTAAGATTGTGCATAGGAGAGTTTATCTCGTACGGCTTTAGTTATCTTGATCTATATGCTATAATTTTCCGATCTTGCATTAGTATATACCCTGATCCTTAGTGTAAAGCATCACTGTAGATGGTGTATCTCTCGCCACTCTTTATTATATCAAGCACTGGCGCTGTAGTCAATCTCTCTTTCAACTCCCAAAATGCGCATTCGTTCTTGCCCTTCCACTCAAACTTTAGATTCTTCTTTGTAAGACTGGTCAACAGAGCAGCGATCTTGGAGAAACCTTCTACAAATCTCCGATAATAGCCAGCCAAACCAAGAAAACTCCTAAATTCTAAGGCGTTACTCGATCTTTTCCAATTCAGTGCTATGTCAATCTTTGAATCATCCACAGAAATATCGTTCTAAGAAATAACGTGTCCCAAAAACTTGACTTCCTCGAGCCAAAACTCGCACTTGCAAAATTTTGTGTTCAAATGGTTATCTCTAAGTGTCTGCAACGTGATCGATAAATGCTTCTAGTTTTCTTCCTTAGACTTGGAATAGATCAAAATATCATCAATAAAGACAATCATAAACTAATCTAGGTAGGGCCTGAATACCCTAATCATCAAATCTATGAACATTGCAGGGGCATTGGTTAACCCGAATGGCATCACAAGGAGCTCGTAATATCCATATCTAGTTCTAAATGTTGTCTTTGGAAAATCTTCCAGCCTTACTAAAAGTTGATGGTATCCTGATCTCAAATTAATCTTCAAAAATGTCACTCTTTGAAGTTGATTGAATAAATCATCAATTCTTGGTAGCAGGTACTTATTCTACATAGTATGCGGTTTGGTGTGTAGAGTTCGGCTTAACACAGAAGATCAGACCGTTAGATCTTGTAGAATATAAGATTTTGGTTTACTGACTTAGATGGGATTGGACACACCATCGGTAGGAATGTAGCATGGTGATGTAGTAGGTTTATCTTGACTGCAGGAAACGGTACAGTTTCAACTCACTATGCTGGTACACTTTGTGTATTAAACGGGACTGACTTGGGGTAATTATCTTTGTACTGACTTATAAGATAATTAATACCTCATGGCTATTATAAGTGGTTATGCTCTAAATTCTAAGTTAATTTATAGACACGCACATTTGATATTTATAATTTGATCCCTAAAATGGTGAGATCCTTAAATGGGTCAATATCTTATTGGATTGGGGGACAATATTAATTGTGTGGTGTATATTAATTAATGATGGAATTCATGTCTCAATTTTGGGATTGATGATGTCCCCTTGAGGAAGCATATAAGTTTTGAGTATGTCAAATCCTGCAGGTTGATTTTGTATCCAACATATCAGATAAGTTAAGAGGAGGATCTTAAGGAATTTTAAGAGATTAATTAAATATGATTGTCAGTAATTATAATTAATTAATGGATATCTGTAATCTTAACATGGGGAGATAATAAGCATTTTATAATATGGAACTCGAAATTTTTGAGATAAGGGTAGGAGTGTAATTGTAATTCTTTAGAGGTATGAATAGATTGGAACACCATGAAGTCGAACCACTTGATGAATATACAGCTGGCTTAACTTCTCTACTAGGTAAGTCATGCTGTAAGCAATGAAATGAGCAGACTTCATCAACCGATCTACAATCACCCAAATGGCATCGAGACCCTGTTGTGATCTTGGCAATCTGACCACGAAGTCCATGGTGACATGCTCCTACTTCTATTTCAGAATCGATAATGGTTGTAGGAGCCCAGACAGTTTCTGATGCTCTGTCTTGACTTGGTGACATGTGAAGCACGTAAACACATGTTCTGCAACTTTTTTCTTCATTCCTTCCCACTAAAAGTTCTTCTTAAGATCCTTATACATCTTGGTTCTTCCCGGTTGGACTGTCAGTCTGGACTTGTGTGCTTCCTCCAATCTGTCAGTTCTGAGCTTTCCTTCACTGGGTCCACAAGTTGGCCTCTACATCAAAGTCCTCTATCTGATTCGATACTCCATTCTTCTGGTTCCTTTGCCAAAGTTTTGGCAAAACACTTTTTTAATTCCTCATCCTTGTACTAAGCTTCTAGAATATGACCAATGAGTGTTGGTTGAACCATAAGACACCCAAAGTGTTGTCCTTCCTCTAACTGTGCAGGTTGAAGATCAAATTCTGCTATGGACTCCAACGCTTTCCATTCCTGAATTATAAGAAAAGCGACTATCCTGCGTGGTTTTCGGCTCAACGCATCTACAACCATGTTTGCCTTACCAGGATGATACTGTAACTTGAAATCATAATATTTTAGTAGTTCCATCCACCTTCTCTGCCTCATGTTTAGTTCTTTTTGTGAAAATAAATAGCTCAAACTCTTATAGTTCAAAAATAAATCGAACTGCTCCCCAATGAGGTAATGTGTCCATGTTTTCAATAAGATAATGATTACGGCTAACTTAAGATTGTGCATAGGAGAGTTTATCTAGTACGGCTTTAGTTATCTTGATCTATATGCTATAACTTTCCGATCTTGCATTAGTATATACCCTGATCCTTAGTGTAAAGCATCACTGTAGATGGTGTATCTCTCGTCACTCTTTATTATATCAAGCACTGGCGCTGTAGTCAATCTCTCTTTCAACTCCCAAAATGCGCATTCGTTCTTGTCCTTCCACTCGAACTTTAGATTCTTCTTTGTAAGACTGGTCAACAGAGCAGCGATCTTGGAGAAACCTTCTACAAATCTCTGATAATAGATAGCCAAACCAAGAAAACTCCTAACTTCTAAGGCGTTACTCGATCTTTTCCAATTCAGTGCTGTGTCAATCTTTGAATCATCCACAGAAATTCAGTTCCAAGAAATAACGTGTCCCAAAAACTTGACTTCCTCGAGCCAAAACTCGCACTTGCTAAATTTTGTGTTCAAATGGTTATCTCTAAGTGTCTGCAACGTGGTCGATAAATGCTTCTAGTTTTCTTCCTTAGACTTGGAATAGATCAAAATATCATCAATGAAGACAATCATTAACTAATCTAGGTAGGGCCTGAATACCCTAATCGTCAAATCTATGAACATTGTAGGGGCATTGGTTAACCCGAATGGCATCACAAGGAGCTCGTAATATCCATATCTAGTTCTAAATGTTGTCTTTGGAAAATCTTCCAGCCTTACTAAAAGTTGATGGTATCCTGATCTCAAATTAATCTTCGAAAATGTCACTCTTTGAAGTTGATCGAATAAATCATCAATTCTTGGTAGGAGGTACTTATTCTACATAGTATGTGGTTTGGTGTGTAGAGTTCAGCTTAACACAGAAGATCAGACCGTTAGATCTTGTAGAATATAAGATTTTGGTTTACGGTCTTAGATGGGATTGGACACACCATCGGTAGGAATGTAGCATGGTGATGTAGTAGGTTTATCTTGACTGCAGGAAACGGTACAGTTTCAACTCACTATGCTGGTACACTTTGTGTATTAAACGGGGCTGACTTGGGGTAATTATCTTTGTACTGACTTATAAGATAATTAATACCTCATGGCTATTATAAGTGGTTATGCTCTAAATTCTAAGTTAATTTATAGACACGCACATTTGATATTTACACTTTGATCCATAAAATGGTGAGATCCTTAAATGGGTCAATATCTTATTGGATTGGGGGACAATATTAATTGTGTGGTGTATATTAATTAATGATGGAATTCATGTCTCAATTTTGGGATTGATGATGTCCCCTTGAGGAAGCATATAAGTTTTGAGTATGTCAAATCCTGCAGGTTGATTTTGTATCCGACATATCAGATAAGTTAAGAGCAGGATCTTAAGGAATTTTAGGAGATTAATTAAATATGATTGTCAGTAATTATAATTAATTAATGGATATCTGTAATCTTAACGTGGGGAGATAATAAACATTTTATAATATGGAGCTCGAAATTTTTGAGATAAGGGTAGGAGTGTAATTGTAATTCTTTAGAGGTATGAATAGATTGGAACACCATGAAGTCGAACCACTTGATGAATATACAGCTGGCTTAACTTCTCTACTAGGTAAGTCATGTTGTAAGCAATGAAATGAGCAGACTTCATCAACCGATCTACAATCACCCAAATGGCATCGAGACCCTGTTGTGATCTTGGCAATCTGACCACGAAGTCCATGGTGACATGCTCCTACTTCTATTTCAGAATCGATAATGGTTGTAGGAGCCTAGACAGTTTCTGATGCTCTGTCTTGACTTGGTGACATGTGAAGCACGTAAACACATGTTCAGCAACTTTTTTCTTCATTCCTTCCCACTAAAAGTTCTTCTTAAGATCCTTATACATCTTGGTTCTTCCCGATTGGACAGTCAGTCTGGACTTGTGTGCTTCCTCGAATCTGTCAGTTCTGAGCTTTCCTTCACTGGGTCCACAAGTTGGCCTCTACATCAAAGTCCTCTATCTGATTCGATACTCCATTCTTCTGTTTCCTTTGCCAAAGTTTTGGCAAAACACTTTTTTAATTCCTCATCCTTGTACTAAGCTTCTAGAATATGACCAATGAGTGCTGGTTGAACCATAAGACACCCAAAGTGTTGTCCTTCCTCTAACTGTGCAGGTTGAAGATCAAATTCTGCTATGGACTCCAACGCTTTCCATTCCTGAATTATAAGAAAAGCGACTATCCTGCGTGGTTTTCGGCTCAACGCATCTACAACCATGTTTGCCTTACCAGGATGATACTGTAACTTGAAATCATAATATTTTAGTAGTTCCATCTACCTTCTCTGCCTCATGTTTATTTTTTTTTGTTAAAATAAATAGCTCAAACTCTTATAGTTCAAAAATAAATCGAACTGCTCCCCAATGAGGTAATGTGTCCATGTTTTCAATAAGATAATGATTACGGCTAACTTAAGATTGTGCATAGGAGAGTTTATCTAGTACGGCTTTAGTTATCTTGATCTATATGCTATAACTTTCCGATCTTGCATTAGTATATACCCTGATCCTTAGTGTAAAGCATCACTGTAGATGGTGTATCTCTCGTCACTCTTTATTATATCAAGCACTGGCGCTGTAGTCAATCTCTCTTTCAACTCCCAAAATGCGCATTCGTTCTTGCCCTTCCACTCGAACTTTAGATTCTTCTTTGTAAGACTGGTCAACAGAGCAGCGATCTTGGAGAAACCTTCTACAAATCTCCGATAATAGCCAGCCAAACCAAGAAAACTCCTAACTTCTAAGGCGTTACTCGATCTTTTCCAATTCAGTGCTGTGTCAATCTTTGAATCATCCACAGAAATTTAGTTCTAAGAAATAACGTGTCCCAAAAACTTGACTTCCTCGAGCCAAAACTCGCACTTGCTAAATTTTGTGTTCAAATGGTTATCTCTAAGTGTCTGCAACGTGATCGATAAATGCTTCTAGTTTTCTTCCTTAGACTTGGAATAGATCAAAATATCATCAATGAAGACAATCATAAACTAATCTAGGTAGGGCCTGAATACCCTAATCGTCAAATCTATGAACATTGTAGGGGCATTGGTTAACCCGAATGGCATCACAAGGAGCTCGTAATATCCATATCTAGTTCTAAATGTTGTCTTTGGAAAATCTTCCAGCCTTACTAAAAGTTGATGGTATCCTGATCTCAAATTAATCTTCGAAAATGTCACTCTTTGAAGTTGATCGAATAAATCATCAATTCTTGGTAGCAGGTACTTATTCTACATAGTATGTGGTTTGGTGTGCAGAGTTCGGCTTAACACAGAAGATCAGACCGTTAGATCTTGTAGAATATAAGATTTTGGTTTACGGTCTTAGATGGGATTGGACACACCATCGGTAGGAATGTAGCATGGTGATGTAGTAGGTTTATCTTGACTGCAGGAAACTGTACAGTTTCAACTCACTATGCTGGTACACTTTGTGTATTAAACGGGACTGACTTGGGGTAATTATCTTTGTACTGACTTATAAGATAATTAATACCTCATGGCTATTATAAGTGGTTATGCTCTAAATTCTAAGTTAATTTATAGACACGCACATTTGATATTTACACTTTGATCCCTAAAATGGTGAGATCCTTAAATGGGTCAATATCTTATTGGATTGGGGGACAATATTAATTGTGTGGTGTATATTAATTAATGATGGAATTCATGTCTCAATTTTGGGATTGATGATGTCCCCTTGAGGAAGCATATAAGTTTTGAGTATGTCAAATCCTGCAGGTTGATTTTGTATCCGACATATCAGATAAGTTAAGAGGAGGATCTTAAGGAATTTTAAGAGATTAATTAAATATGATTGTCAGTAATTATAATTAATTAATGGATATCTGTAATCTTAACGTGGGGAGATAATAAGCATTTTATAATATGGAGCTCGAAATTTTTGAGATAAGGGTAGGAGTGTAATTGTAATTATTTAGAGGTATGAATAGATTGGAACACCATGAAGTCGAACCACTTGATGAATATACAGCTGGCTTAACTTCTCTACTAGGTAAGTCATGTTGTAAGCAATGAAATGAGCAGACTTCATCAACCGATCTACAATCACCCAAATGGCATCGAGACCCTGTTGTGATCTTGGCAATCTGACCACGAAGTCCATGGTGACATGCTCCTACTTCTATTTCAGAATCGATAATGGTTGTAGGAGCCCAGACAGTTTCTGATGCTCTGTCTTGACTTGGTGACATGTGAAGCACGTAAACACATGTTCAGCAACTTTTTTCTTCATTCCTTCCCACTAAAAGTTCTTCTTAAGATCCTTATACATCTTGGTTCTTCCCGGTTGGACAATCAGTCTGGACTTGTGTGCTTCCTCGAATCTGTCAGTTCTGAGCTTTCCTTCACTGGGTCCACAAGTTGGCCTCTACATCAAAGTCCTCTATCTGATTCGATACTCCATTCTTCTGGTTCCTTTGTCAAAGTTTTGGCAAAACACTTTTTTAATTCCTCATCCTTGTACTAAGCTTCTAGAATATGAGCAATGAGTGTTGGTTGAACCATAAGACACCCAAAGTGTTGTCCTTCCTCTAACTGTGCAGGTTGAAGATCAAATTCTACTATGGACTCCAACGCTTTCCATTCCTGAATTATAAGAAAAGCGACTATCCTGCGTGGTTTTCGGCTCAACGCATCTACAACCATGTTTGCCTTACCAGGATGATACTGTAACTTGAAATCATAATATTTTAGTAGTTCCATCTACCTTCTCTGCCTCATGTTTAGTTCATTTTGTGAAAATAAATAGCTCAAACTCTTATAGTTCAAAAATAAATCGAACTGCTCCCCAATGAGGTAATGTGTCCATGTTTTCAATAAGATAATGATTACGGCTAACTTAAGATTGTGCATAGGAGAGTTTATCTCGTACGGCTTTAGTTATCTTGATCTATATGCTATAACTTTCCGATCTTGCATTAGTATATACCCTGATCCTTAGTGTAAAGCATCACTGTAGATGGTGTATCTCTCGCCACTCTTTATTATATCAAGCACTGGCGCTGTAGTCAATCTCTCTTTCAACTCCCAAAATGCGCATTCGTTCTTGCCCTTCCACTCGAACTTTAGATTCTTCTTTGTAAGACTGGTCAACAGAGCAGCGATCTTGGAGAAACCTTCTACAAATCTCCGATAATAGCCAGCCAAACCAAGAAAACTCCTAACTTCTAAGGCGTTACTCGATCTTTTCCAATTCAGTGCTGTGTCAATCTTTGAATCATCCACAGAAATTTAGTTCTAAGAAATAACGTGTCCCAAAAACTTGACTTCCTCGAGCCAAAACTCGCACTTGCTAAATTTTGTGTTCAAATGGTTATCTCTAAGTGTCTGCAACGTGATCGATAAATGCTTCTAGTTTTCTTCCTTAGACTTGGAATAGATCAAAATATCATCAATGAAGACAATCATAAACTAATCTAGGTAGGGCCTGAATACCCTAATCGTCAAATCTATGAACATTGTAGGGGCATTGGTTAACCCGAATGGCATCACAAGGAGCTCGTAACATCCATATCTAGTTCTAAATGTTGTCTTTGGAAAATCTTCCAGCCTTACTAAAAGTTGATGGTATCCTGATCTCAAATTAATCTTCGAAAATGTCACTCTTTGAAGTTGATCGAATAAATCATCAATTCTTGGTAGCAGGTACTTATTCTACATAGTATGTGGTTTGGTGTGCAGAGTTCGGCTTAACACAGAAGATCAGACCGTTAGATCTTGTAGAATATAAGATTTTGGTTTACGGTCTTAGATAGGATTGGACACACCATCGGTAGGAATGTAGCATGGTGATGTAGTAGGTTTATCTTGACTGCAGGAAACTGTACAGTTTCAACTCACTATGCTGGTACACTTTGTGTATTAAACGGGACTGACTTGGGGTAATTATCTTTGTACTGACTTATAAGATAATTAATACCTCATGGCTATTATAAGTGGTTATGCTCTAAATTCTAAGTTAATTTATAGACACGCACATTTGATATTTACACTTTGATCCCTAAAATGGTGAGATCCTTAAATGGGTCAATATCTTATTGGATTGGGGGACAATATTAATTGTGTGGTGTATATTAATTAATGATGGAATTCATGTCTCAATTTTGGGATTGATGATGTCCCCTTGAGGAAGCATATAAGTTTTGAGTATGTCAAATCCTGCAGGTTGATTTTGTATCCGACATATCAGATAAGTTAAGAGGAGGATCTTAAGGAATTTTAAGAGATTAATTAAATATGATTGTCAGTAATTATAATTAATTAATGGATATCTGTAATCTTAACGTGGGGAGATAATAAGCATTTTATAATATGGAGCTCGAAATTTTTGAGATAAGGGTAGGAGTGTAATTGTAATTATTTAGAGGTATGAATAGATTGGAACACCATGAAGTCGAACCACTTGATGAATATACAGCTGGCTTAACTTCTCTACTAGGTAAGTCATGTTGTAAGCAATGAAATGAGCAGACTTCATCAACCGATCTACAATCACCCAAATGGCATCGAGACCCTGTTGTGATCTTGGCAATCTGACCACGAAGTCCATGGTGACATGCTCCTACTTCTATTTCAGAATCGATAATGGTTGTAGGAGCCCAGACAGTTTCTGATGCTCTGTCTTGACTTGGTGACATGTGAAGCACGTAAACACATGTTCAGCAACTTTTTTCTTCATTCCTTCCCACTAAAAGTTCTTCTTAAGATCCTTATACATCTTGGTTCTTCCCGGTTGGACAATCAGTCTGGACTTGTGTGCTTCCTCGAATCTGTCAGTTCTGAGCTTTCCTTCAGTGGGTCCACAAGTTGGCCTCTACATCAAAGTCCTCTATCTGATTCGATACTCCATTCTTCTGGTTCCTTTGTCAAAGTTTTGGCAAAACACTTTTTTAATTCCTCATCCTTGTACTAAGCTTCTAGAATATGAGCAATGAGTGTTGGTTGAACCATAAGACACCCAAAGTGTTGTCCTTCCTCTAACTGTGCAGGTTGAAGATCAAATTCTACTATGGACTCCAACGCTTTCCATTCCTGAATTATAAGAAAAGCGACTATCCTGCGTGGTTTTCGGCTCAACGCATCTACAACCATGTTTGCCTTACCAGGATGATACTGTAACTTGAAATCATAATATTTTAGTAGTTCCATCTACCTTCTCTGCCTCATGTTTAGTTCATTTTGTGAAAATAAATAGCTCAAACTCTTATAGTTCAAAAATAAATCGAACTGCTCCCCAATGAGGTAATGTGTCCATGTTTTCAATAAGATAATGATTACGGCTAACTTAAGATTGTGCATAGGAGAGTTTATCTCGTACGGCTTTAGTTATCTTGATCTATATGCTATAACTTTCCGATCTTGCATTAGTATATACCCTGATCCTTAGTGTAAAGCATCACTGTAGATGGTGTATCTCTCGCCACTCTTTATTATATCAAGCACTGGCGCTGTAGTCAATCTCTCTTTCAACTCCCAAAATGCGCATTCGTTCTTGCCCTTCCACTCGAACTTTAGATTCTTCTTTGTAAGACTGGTCAACAGAGCAGCGATCTTGGAGAAACCTTCTACAAATCTCCGATAATAGCCAGCCAAACCAAGAAAACTCCTAACTTCTAAGGCGTTACTCGATCTTTTCCAATTCAGTGCTGTGTCAATCTTTGAATCATCCACAGAAATTTAGTTCTAAGAAATAACGTGTCCCAAAAACTTGACTTCCTCGAGCCAAAACTCGCACTTGCTAAATTTTGTGTTCAAATGGTTATCTCTAAGTGTCTGCAACGTGATCGATAAATGCTTCTAGTTTTCTTCCTTAGACTTGGAATAGATCAAAATATCATCAATGAAGACAATCATAAACTAATCTAGGTAGGGCCTGAATACCCTAATCGTCAAATCTATGAACATTGTAGGGGCATTGGTTAACCCGAATGGCATCACAAGGAGCTCGTAATATCCATATCTAGTTCTAAATGTTGTCTTTGGAAAATCTTCCAGCCTTACTAAAAGTTGATGGTATCCTGATCTCAAATTAATCTTCGAAAATGTCACTCTTTGAAGTTGATCGAATAAATCATCAATTCTTGGTAGCAGGTACTTATTCTACATAGTATGTGGTTTGGTGTGCAGAGTTCGGCTTAACACAGAAGATCAGACCGTTAGATCTTGTAGAATATAAGATTTTGGTTTACGGTCTTAGATGGGATTGGACACACCATCGGTAGGAATGTAGCATGGTGATGTAGTAGGTTTATCTTGACTGCAGGAAACTGTACAGTTTCAACTCACTATGCTGGTACACTTTGTGTATTAAACGGGACTGACTTGGGGTAATTATCTTTGTACTGACTTATAAGATAATTAATACCTCATGGCTATTATAAGTGGTTATGCTCTAAATTCTAAGTTAATTTATAGACACGCACATTTGATATTTACACTTTGATCCCTAAAATGGTGAGATCCTTAAATGGGTCAATATCTTATTGGATTGGGGGACAATATTAATTGTGTGGTGTATATTAATTAATGATGGAATTCATGTCTCAATTTTGGGATTGATGATGTCCCCTTGAGGAAGCATATAAGTTTTGAGTATGTCAAATCCTGCAGGTTGATTTTGTATCCGACATATCAGATAAGTTAAGAGGAGGATCTTAAGGAATTTTAAGAGATTAATTAAATATGATTGTCAGTAATTATAATTAATTAATGGATATCTGTAATCTTAACGTGGGGAGATAATAAGCATTTTATAATATGGAGCTCGAAATTTTTGAGATAAGGGTAGGAGTGTAATTGTAATTATTTAGAGGTATGAATAGATTGGAACACCATGAAGTCGAACCACTTGATGAATATACAGCTGGCTTAACTTCTCTACTAGGTAAGTCATGTTGTAAGCAATGAAATGAGCAGACTTCATCAACCGATCTACAATCACCCAAATGGCATCGAGACCCTGTTGTGATCTTGGCAATCTGACCACGAAGTCCATGGTGACATGCTCCTACTTCTATTTCAGAATCGATAATGGTTGTAGGAGCCCAGACAGTTTCTGATGCTCTGTCTTGACTTGGTGACATGTGAAGCACGTAAACACATGTTCAGCAACTTTTTTCTTCATTCCTTCCCACTAAAAGTTCTTCTTAAGATCCTTATACATCTTGGTTCTTCCCGGTTGGACAATCAGTCTGGACTTGTGTGCTTCCTCGAATCTGTCAGTTCTGAGCTTTCCTTCACTGGGTCCACAAGTTGGCCTCTACATCAAAGTCCTCTATCTGATTCGATACTCCATTCTTCTGGTTCCTTTGTCAAAGTTTTGGCAAAACACTTTTTTAATTCCTCATCCTTGTACTAAGCTTCTAGAATATGAGCAATGAGTGTTGGTTGAACCATAAGACACCCAAAGTGTTGTCCTTCCTCTAACTGTGCAGGTTGAAGATCAAATTCTACTATGGACTCCAACGCTTTCCATTCCTGAATTATAAGAAAAGCGACTATCCTGCGTGGTTTTCGGCTCAACGCATCTACAACCATGTTTGCCTTACCAGGATGATACTGTAACTTGAAATCATAATATTTTAGTAGTTCCATCTACCTTCTCTGCCTCATGTTTAGTTCATTTTGTGAAAATAAATAGCTCAAACTCTTATAGTTCAAAAATAAATCGAACTGCTCCCCAATGAGGTAATGTGTCCATGTTTTCAATAAGATAATGATTACGGCTAACTTAAGATTGTGCATAGGAGAGTTTATCTCGTACGGCTTTAGTTATCTTGATCTATATGCTATAACTTTCCGATCTTGCATTAGTATATACCCTGATCCTTAGTGTAAAGCATCACTGTAGATGGTGTATCTCTCGCCACTCTTTATTATATCAAGCACTGGCGCTGTAGTCAATCTCTCTTTCAACTCCCAAAATGCGCATTCGTTCTTGCCCTTCCACTCGAACTTTAGATTCTTCTTTGTAAGACTGGTCAACAGAGCAGCGATCTTGGAGAAACCTTCTACAAATCTCCGATAATAGCCAGCCAAACCAAGAAAACTCCTAACTTCTAAGGCGTTACTAGATAATGATTACGGCTAACTTAAGATTGTGCATAGGAGAGTTTATCTCGTACGGCTTTAGTTATCTTGATCTATATGCTATAACTTTCCGATCTTGCATTAGTATATACCCTGATCCTTAGTGTAAAGCATCACTGTAGATGGTGTATCTCTCGCCACTCTTTATTATATCAAGCACTGGCGCTGTAGTCAATCTCTCTTTCAACTCCCAAAATGCGCATTCGTTCTTGCCCTTCCACTCGAACTTTAGATTCTTCTTTGTAAGACTGGTCAACAGAGCAGCGATCTTGGAGAAACCTTCTACAAATCTCCGATAATAGCCAGCCAAACCAAGAAAACTCCTAACTTCTAAGGCGTTACTCGATCTTTTCCAATTCAGTGCTGTGTCAATCTTTGAATCATCCACAGAAATTTAGTTCTAAGAAATAACGTGTCCCAAAAACTTGACTTCCTCGAGCCAAAACTCGCACTTGCTAAATTTTGTGTTCAAATGGTTATCTCTAAGTGTCTGCAACGTGATCGATAAATGCTTCTAGTTTTCTTCCTTAGA
The DNA here is from genome assembly GCA_033977485.1 of Hydrangea macrophylla. Taxonomy (NCBI): domain Eukaryota; kingdom Viridiplantae; phylum Streptophyta; class Magnoliopsida; order Cornales; family Hydrangeaceae; genus Hydrangea; species Hydrangea macrophylla. The sequence continues at coordinate 87,230,416 of CM066994.1, forward strand.
CTTGGAATAGATCAAAATATCATCAATGAAGACAATCATAAACTAATCTAGGTAGGGCCTGAATACCCTAATCGTCAAATCTATGAACATTGTAGGGGCATTGGTTAACCCGAATGGCATCACAAGGAGCTCGTAATATCCATATCTAGTTCTAAATGTTGTCTTTGGAAAATCTTCCAGCCTTACTAAAAGTTGATGGTATCCTGATCTCAAATTAATCTTCGAAAATGTCACTCTTTGAAGTTGATCGAATAAATCATCAATTCTTGGTAGCAGGTACTTATTCTACATAGTATGTGGTTTGGTGTGCAGAGTTCGGCTTAACACAGAAGATCAGACCGTTAGATCTTGTAGAATATAAGATTTTGGTTTACGGTCTTAGATGGGATTGGACACACCATCGGTAGGAATGTAGCATGGTGATGTAGTAGGTTTATCTTGACTGCAGGAAACTGTACAGTTTCAACTCACTATGCTGGTACACTTTGTGTATTAAACGGGACTGACTTGGGGTAATTATCTTTGTACTGACTTATAAGATAATTAATACCTCATGGCTATTATAAGTGGTTATGCTCTAAATTCTAAGTTAATTTATAGACACGCACATTTGATATTTACACTTTGATCCCTAAAATGGTGAGATCCTTAAATGGGTCAATATCTTATTGGATTGGGGGACAATATTAATTGTGTGGTGTATATTAATTAATGATGGAATTCATGTCTCAATTTTGGGATTGATGATGTCCCCTTGAGGAAGCATATAAGTTTTGAGTATGTCAAATCCTGCAGGTTGATTTTGTATCCGACATATCAGATAAGTTAAGAGGAGGATCTTAAGGAATTTTAAGAGATTAATTAAATATGATTGTCAGTAATTATAATTAATTAATGGATATCTGTAATCTTAACGTGGGGAGATAATAAGCATTTTATAATATGGAGCTCGAAATTTTTGAGATAAGGGTAGGAGTGTAATTGTAATTATTTAGAGGTATGAATAGATTGGAACACCATGAAGTCGAACCACTTGATGAATATACAGCTGGCTTAACTTCTCTACTAGGTAAGTCATGTTGTAAGCAATGAAATGAGCAGACTTCATCAACCGATCTACAATCACCCAAATGGCATCGAGACCCTGTTGTGATCTTGGCAATCTGACCACGAAGTCCATGGTGACATGCTCCTACTTCTATTTCAGAATCGATAATGGTTGTAGGAGCCCAGACAGTTTCTGATGCTCTGTCTTGACTTGGTGACATGTGAAGCACGTAAACACATGTTCAGCAACTTTTTTCTTCATTCCTTCCCACTAAAAGTTCTTCTTAAGATCCTTATACATCTTGGTTCTTCCCGGTTGGACAATCAGTCTGGACTTGTGTGCTTCCTCGAATCTGTCAGTTCTGAGCTTTCCTTCACTGGGTCCACAAGTTGGCCTCTACATCAAAGTCCTCTATCTGATTCGATACTCCATTCTTCTGGTTCCTTTGTCAAAGTTTTGGCAAAACACTTTTTTAATTCCTCATCCTTGTACTAAGCTTCTAGAATATGAGCAATGAGTGTTGGTTGAACCATAAGACACCCAAAGTGTTGTCCTTCCTCTAACTGTGCAGGTTGAAGATCAAATTCTACTATGGACTCCAACGCTTTCCATTCCTGAATTATAAGAAAAGCGACTATCCTGCGTGGTTTTCGGCTCAACGCATCTACAACCATGTTTGCCTTACCAGGATGATACTGTAACTTGAAATCATAATATTTTAGTAGTTCCATCTACCTTCTCTGCCTCATGTTTAGTTCATTTTGTGAAAATAAATAGCTCAAACTCTTATAGTTCAAAAATAAATCGAACTGCTCCCCAATGAGGTAATGTGTCCATGTTTTCAATAAGATAATGATTACGGCTAACTTAAGATTGTGCATAGGAGAGTTTATCTCGTACGGCTTTAGTTATCTTGATCTATATGCTATAACTTTCCGATCTTGCATTAGTATATACCCTGATCCTTAGTGTAAAGCATCACTGTAGATGGTGTATCTCTCGCCACTCTTTATTATATCAAGCACTGGCGCTGTAGTCAATCTCTCTTTCAACTCCCAAAATGCGCATTCGTTCTTGCCCTTCCACTCGAACTTTAGATTCTTCTTTGTAAGACTGGTCAATAGAGCAGCGATCTTGGAGAAACCTTCTACAAATCTCCGATAATAGCCAGCCAAACCAAGAAAACTCCTAACTTCTAAGGCGTTACTCGATCTTTTCCAATTCAGTGCTGTGTCAATCTTTGAATCATCCACAGAAATTTAGTTCTAAGAAATAACGTGTCCCAAAAACTTGACTTCCTCGAGCCAAAACTCGCACTTGCTAAATTTTGTGTTCAAATGGTTATCTCTAAGTGTCTGCAACGTGATCGATAAATGCTTCTAGTTTTCTTCCTAAGACTTGGAATAGATCAAAATATCATCAATGAAGACAATCATAAACTAATCTAGGTAGGGCCTGAATACCCTAATCGTCAAATCTATGAACATTGTAGGGGCATTGGTTAACCCGAATGGCATCACAAGGAGCTCGTAATATCCATATCTAGTTCTAAATGTTGTCTTTGGAAAATCTTCCAGCCTTACTAAAAGTTGATGGTATCCTGATCTCAAATTAATCTTCGAAAATGTCACTCTTTGAAGTTGATCGAATAAATCATCAATTCTTGGTAGCAGGTACTTATTCTACATAGTATGTGGTTTGGTGTGCAGAGTTCGGCTTAACACAGAAGATCAGACCGTTAGATCTTGTAGAATATAAGATTTTGGTTTACGGTCTTAGATGGGATTGGACACACCATCGGTAGGAATGTAGCATGGTGATGTAGTAGTTTTATCTTGACTGCAGGAAACTGTACAGTTTCAACTCACTATGCTGGTACACTTTGTGTATTAAACGGGACTGACTTGGGGTAATTATCTTTGTACTGACTTATAAGATAATTAATACCTCATGGCTATTATAAGTGGTTATGCTCTAAATTCTAAGTTAATTTATAGACACGCACATTTGATATTTACACTTTGATCCCTAAAATGGTGAGATCCTTAAATGGGTCAATATCTTATTGGATTGGGGGACAATATTAATTGTGTGGTGTATATTAATTAATGATGGAATTCATGTCTCAATTTTGGGATTGATGATGTCCCCTTGGGGAAGCATATAAGTTTTGAGTATGTCAAATCCTGCAGGTTGATTTTGTATCCGACATATCAGATAAGTTAAGAGGAGGATCTTAAGGAATTTTAAGAGATTAATTAAATATGATTGTCAGTAATTATAATTAATTAATGGATATCTGTAATCTTAACGTGGGGAGATAATAAGCATTTTATAATATGGAGCTCGAAATTTTTGAGATAAGGGTAGGAGTGTAATTGTAATTATTTAGAGGTATGAATAGATTGGAACACCATGAAGTCGAACCACTTGATGAATATACAGCTGGCTTAACTTCTCTACTAGGTAAGTCATGTTGTAAGCAATGAAATGAGCAGACTTCATCAACCGATCTACAATCACCCAAATGGCATCGAGACCCTGTTGTGATCTTGGCAATCTGACCACGAAGTCCATGGTGACATGCTCCTACTTCTATTTCAGAATCGATAATGGTTGTAGGAGCCCAGACAGTTTCTGATGCTCTGTCTTGACTTGGTGACATGTGAAGCACGTAAACACATGTTCAGCAACTTTTTTCTTCATTCCTTCCCACTAAAAGTTCTTCTTAAGATCCTTATACATCTTGGTTCTTCCCGGTTGGACAATCAGTCTGTACTTGTGTGCTTCCTCGAATCTGTCAGTTCTGAGCTTTCCTTCACTGGGTCCACAAGTTGGCCTCTACATCAAAGTCCTCTATCTGATTCGATACTCCATTCTTCTGGTTCCTTTGTCAAAGTTTTGGCAAAACACTTTTTTAATTCCTCATCCTTGTACTAAGCTTCTAGAATATGAGCAATGAGTGTTGGTTGAACCATAAGACACCCAAAGTGTTGTCCTTCCTCTAACTGTGCAGGTTGAAGATCAAATTCTACTATGGACTCCAACGCTTTCCATTCCTGAATTATAAGAAAAGTGACTATCCTGCGTGGTTTTCGGCTCAACGCATCTACAACCATGTTTGCCTTACCAGGATGATACTGTAACTTGAAATCATAATATTTTAGTAGTTCCATCTACCTTCTCTGCCTCATGTTTAGTTCTTTTTGTGAAAATAAATAGCTCAAACTCTTATAGTTCAAAAATAAATCGAACTGCTCCCCAATGAGGTAATGTGTCCATGTTTTCAATAAGATAATGATTACGGCTAACTTAAGATTGTGCATAGGAGAGTTTATCTCGTACGGCTTTAGTTATCTTGATCTATATGCTATAACTTTTCGATCTTGCATTAGTATATACCCTGATCCTTAGTGTAAAGCATCACTGTAGATGGTGTATCTCTCGCCACTCTTTATTATATCAAGCACTGGCGCTGTAGTCAATCTCTCTTTCAACTCCCAAAATGCGCATTCGTTCTTGCCCTTCCACTCGAACTTTAGATTCTTCTTTGTAAGACTGGTCAACAGAGCAGCAATCTTGCAGAAACCTTCTACAAATCTCCGATAATAGCCAGCCAAACCAAGAAAACTCCTAACTTCTAAGGCGTTACTCGATCTTTTCCAATTCAGTGCTGTGTCAATCTTTGAATCATCCACAGAAATTTAGTTCTAAGAAATAACGTGTCCCAAAAACTTGACTTCCTCGAGCCAAAACTCGCACTTGCAAAATTTTGTGTTCAAATGGTTATCTCTAAGTGTCTGCAACGTGATCGATAAATGCTTCTAGTTTTCTTCCTTAGACTTGGAATAGATCAAAATATCATCAATGAAGACAATCATAAACTAATCTAGGTAGGGCCTGAATACCCTAATCGTCAAATCTATGAACATTGCAGGGGTATTGGTTAACCCGAATGGCATCACAAGGAGCTCGTAATATCCATATCTAGTTCTAAATGTTGTCTTTGGAAAATCTTCTAGCCTTACTAAAAGTTGATGGTATCCTGATCTCAAATTGATCTTCGAAAATGTCACTCTTTGAAGTTGATCGAATAAATTATCAATTCTTGGTAGCAGGTACTTATTCTACATAGTATGTGGTTTGGTGTGTAGAGTTCAGCTTAACACAGAAGATCAGACCGTTGGATCTTGTAGAATATAAGATTTTGGTTTACGGTCTTAGATGGGATTGGACACACCATTGGTAGGAATGTAGCATGGTGATGTAGTAGGTTTATCTTGTCTGCGGGAAACGGTACAGTTTCAACTCACTATGCTGGTACACTTTGTGTATTAAACGGGACTGACTTGGGGTAATTATCTTTGTACTGACTTATAAGATAATTAATACCTCATGGCTATTATAAGTGGTTATGCTCTAAATTCTATGTTAATTCATAGACACGCACATTTGATATTTACACTTTGATCCCTAAAATGGTGAGATCTTTAAATGGGTCAATATCTTATTGGATTGGGGGACAATATTAATTGTGTGGTGTATATTAATTAATGATGGAATTCATGTCTCAATTTTGGGATTGATGATGTCCCCTTGAGGAAGCTTATAAGTTTTGATTATGTCTAATCCTGCAGGTTGATTTTGTATCCGACATATCAGATAAGTTAAGAGGAGGATCTCAAGGAATTTTAAGAGATTAATTAAATATGATTGTCAGTAATTATATTTAATTAATGGATATCTGTAATCTTAACGTGGGGAGATAATAAGCATTTTATAACATGGAGCTCGAAATTTTTGATATAAGGGTAGGAGTGTAATTGTAATTCTTTAGAGGTATGAATTATAATTTATGGAAATAGGAATCTGATTCAGTTCGAATTAGGGTTTCCTAATTCCATAAGGAAGTCTATTCCTTATTGACTTCTTGTGGTCCCTATCGTAGCCTATATATATGCTTTTTAGCTCTCTTCTCAGTTTGCGTTTTTCTAAAAGAGCATTATAACTCCAAATAGAAAAGAGAGCATAAAAAGGGAAAGTAAAAAACAGAAAGAGTTTTGAAAGAGCCCACACTCAGTTCGATATTCTGGCAGCAGAGGAATTCGGTAGAAGATCATGAGTTGTTATCGAGCCTGTGTTCTCGATTCGTCTACTACATCAATCCATTTTTGCAGTTCAAGGTAACCCTAGTTCTACCCTTGTAGGGTTGTTATAGCTTTCACAAAATTTTTCACAGTACCAACTTATACACGCTGTCAACGGGTTCTGGGAATGTGGTTTCCCAACAGTATATTCCCTGACCGACCGACTTCCCTGTACTAATTCCAAAAATTCTTTCTTCTTCACATTCTTTTGCTGCCAACAAAAGGTACTGGGCTAAAAACCTTACTTTGAATGCAGCCCAAGTCACTATCCTAACACCGTCATCCCCAACTGTGGCCTTCTCCGACTCCCACCATTCAGTGGTGGCGAAAGTCAACTAAAAAGTGCCCAAATGACGTTTTTCTTGCTCATTGAAATCTACGGTATCGAATATTAGATCCATCTCTCACATCCACTATTCCGCTTTCCATGGTTCACCCAATCCATAAAACCTTTCTAGGCAGAGAGCACGAAACCTCTCGAGCAACTGATCCCCGGTATGTCCATATTATGCACATTGATTATTCTGACGGTTATTGTTGTTCTCGTGATTCTCCATACTTTTCACTATAGCATTAGATCTTTTAATTCTCCCCACTAGAGCCTCCAATAATCCCATCGGATCAATCTCCCTTAGAATGGGATTGGCAGGTCCTGCCTCTATTACGGTTTCTCGCTCCTCTAGTATCGAGGGCCATTATGACCTACATACCAATATATAACATATGTGCCTATAGTTCCATACAAATCCTTTGATAGATGAGTAATACACTATGGTACACAAGAGAATGCGTCACAAATTCAATAAGTAATAGAACTGGAAATGTTGATAAAGAAAACATATACCCGAAATAACTCTTCTATTAATTATAAACATGGAATTTATACATGAAGTTTACATACTAGGATCAAAAACATGTACAATGTGGTTCATCTAGGACCACCAACGGTATGGCAGCTACTATGCTATCTACATAAATATACATAGGAGAGATGGCACAAGGCATACAAAAGATAGATATTAGAAAACTAATCTCTAGGGAAAAGATCCCAAAAATCCTTCACGTCTGACTCCATCGGTGGAACCTCATCGTCTGGTAGAACGATCTCCTCTGGTGGCACCAAATCCAACTAAAAGTCAAACTCTTCCACCATAGGGCCATCAAGGTGATCGCCCAACTCCTCTATCCCGACTGTAACTCCTATCAGTAGATCCAACTATACTACAGGCTGAGCAGGGTAAACTAGGGCTGCAAGAGCAATCTCATCCTATCCATCATCTAGTTCATCATCAACCTGATCCTCCTCTGGTCCTAACTCCTCGACCTCCTCCTTTGGGTCATCATCTAGGACTAACTCTGACTCCTCTCAAATCTCATCCTCAAGTCTCCCTCCATAGCGACATCCTCCGACTCCTCTTGTAGATCCTCATTATCATCCACTAGATCATCGGGCTCATTATCATCATCACCATCATCTCCCTCGTCCTCTCCCCCAACACCCTTCTCCATAGGGTCCTCCTTAGGGTCAATGTTAGCATCATTGTCATCATCCATCTCTGGCTCAAGTACAACTGGTGCTGGGGGTGCTAGTTATACTGGCAGTGGTTGCAGAGCTACACGAGCTGGTGGCATATGTGCAACTCATGCCAAGATCTCCTGGTAATGCAGAATATCTCGCAATATAGCCTCCATCTCTTGATCGACCCGCAAAAGAGTAAGTACTCAATGTAGAGCCTCAACACGTACCCTCTCTAAGTCATGAACACCATCAACGTGAATAGCTCTTCAGAAATCGTCCTCTACAAGACACTGTGCACGTGCTCTGATTCTTTGGAAGTATCCTCCAAATGAATCCTCAATGAAAACTGGCTCCATACTGTCTTGAAAATAAAACTATCTTATACTAATTACTAGCACAAGGAATCTTAATGTTCAAATACAGATGTGTAGGACAATTGACAAGCAGGTCTAAACCTAGAGCTCTGATACAAAAACAAAACCCAGTCACGCCACGCAGTAAGCCAAAAATATGAAAAATAAAAATTTTACTTTATAGGTCCGTAGACACGTGACTGGTTGGAAGTCGCCTGATTATCCTTAACAGAAATAATAACAAAGAGTATAATAATATCAGGCATATGATTAGTTTAAACATAGCAATACATTATTAAACATTAGAAGTCTTAAGTCAGTAAAATATATTACAAACCCAAATAAAGATACATAATTAAAAATCATAAGTTCGTGACAACACTTGTCACTAATATCCAGGAATAACTAAGTTACTACATCAAATAATAGGGATAAAAGAAGTCTTGGAAGTCGGCCTTCAACTGGCGAAGCCGTAATGGTCCCCACAGAAGTTGTCTCCTGAATAACCTCCTTCATAATAACCTTCATTAGTATACCCATTAGTGGAATATCCTTCGTTGTCATATTCACCCTTAGGTTGACCGCTACCTGCTACACCTGACATTGCTAAACGTGGAAGGTCCATCAGCATAAAAACGTCGTCAACTTGAATACAAGCTAAGTTAGCATAAATTCTTACAAAGCACCATTAGAAACAGTTAAGAAAACCCTTAGGTTCATTATTTCGTAGTCAACTTATGATCTTATTTAGTAGTCATCAAGAGATTAAGACTAACCAGACCACGACATAAAAACCCAACTCAAAACATTTCATGCCCTGTAATTTGAAAAGACCGATAGATAACCATTTCCAAACCCAAATCCATTCACCACAACCTCTTCCACAATTTTGGGCACAAGCCATTGGCTTAGGATGAAAGTTCTTTAACAGTTGCTTGGTGAGTAGACTACAGTGCCTTAGCAGCCATAATGAAAGTGCTTTAACAACCGACTCAACCAAGAGATCCAAGGTCCATGACCTATTCTCGTATAAATATGGAAGTGCCTTAATAGTCGCTTGGTAAGCAAACTACAGTGCCTTAACGACCGAAGAGTGTAGTAAAAGTGGTTAAACAGCCGACTCAACCAAGAGATATTCATTTTCGAATTCCATAACCATCATTAACCCTCATTCTCATCACTAATGTCGATACCAACATCATTAACCGACAGAACTCCCATTACTAGAAAGATATTATGAATACTCACAATGAATACACACATCAAACTCAAGAAAGTTGACCAATGTGTTACACACGTAGCACAACGAATGGGACATAAAGTTATTTATAAGTTTTGATCTTATTATGTGGAAATTATTCCCATCATCAGAGTCATCGCATTACGTAAGTTGTCGTCATAATAATTCAAGTTCTAATACATCTCCTCAAACATATTGTACATTTATAATATACAAATCTTAAGAAAGAATCAACAGCTCAGCAAGTAACTTAGGTGCATGTGTGTTCAAGTGAACATACAATATCTAAACGTGAAACTTTATATAAGTATAACAATAATTTCCTGATTAAAGCATGTCAAAATAGGATTCATAGTAGAATCGATCTACTCGAGTGTTCAAGGGGCTCGAGCGCTCCCACCGAACGCTAGCGCTTGTGTTTGATAGTAAATAGATCCTTAATTTAGTTCACTTGTATGTGCGAATATGAAGTTTAGATCTGCATGCATGTACATAAGAACTTAAAAGAACTGATCCTAAAGGTAGCCGAAGGCATGTTTGGATGATAATCAAAAGCACTAATTCACTAAGAAATAGCTTGATCCTTAGTTTTGCTTTACAAGCAAGAACTATATCTACATTTAGATCATATGCATGATTATAAGATCATGTAAAGACTGTTTTTACAAGTTTCTAAGTGAGAATTGGTACTCACTATGTGCTAGGATGTGATTGGATGATTAATTTATGTGAAGGAATGTTAAGAACGCTTGTCCTTGCTCCTATCTAGCTTCAAGAGTGCTTCAAGGGTGTTGATCTTGGTTCGTCTCCTTAATTCTTCAATCTTTTAGCTCTAAAAATTTAGTTGTAAGTGTACCCATGTGTTTGTGTGTGAATGAGAAGTTGGATCAAACATTTAAGTGGCCATACAACTGTGTTGGTGTATGAATGCATAAGGAACACTCATGAACCCTCTAAAGAACACAATCTCTATTTTGCTCTAGTTTAACAGATATAAAAATGCTGAGAAGTGTGGGGTATATATAGTTTTTCAAGACCCAAGGGCAAAATAGTCATTTTACCTCTTAAATAGCCCGAGCGCTCGAGTGTTTAAACATTCTTGAGCGCGCAGGGTTTCTTTCTAAGGAATGTGTCCCCAAGGTCTCTTACATACATCCAAACATAACCAAATACAAAGCAATCATAGTAAACGATAAAGAGAATGAGAACATAGATCTTATATATATATATATATATGATAAGGAATATTAAAAGGAACAAATACAAAAATTTGGAATAATAGCTAAGAAAATACAGGTGCTACAACCATACATAGTATAGCCTTTCAAGCTATCAGAATATCTTATAAAGATATGTTTTCTAGCTCTCGGGCATAGTTTTTTGCACTTATGTGAGGCATAGTGAACATAGCTGATGTTGTCAATATCAAGATATAAAAAGTGTACTTTACTTTTCTAAAGATTTGTAGTAGTGAAAGTAAAGGTTGAACCCACAGAGATTGAAATACTACAGTACTTTAATTTTAAAACCTAAATCTAATTAATTAAGAAAATGGATTTTGATTTGATTTTAATTAAACTAAGAAAACTAATGAAAATAAATCTAACTATGAAAGCAATTAAATTTTTTTTTTATGAATATGTTCAAGGAACCTAGGATTGCTCGATGTCACTGTTTGTTTTTCATTGCTCAATGTCACTTTTGAAAACAATGCATGGACAATGTCACTGTTGATTTTTTTCCTTCTTCATTTTTTTAGTCATCATGGATCTTGTTCGATAGATCTTGTTTTGTAGATAACGAATATATAATTTTGATGAAAAAATAATTTGTAGTTTAGAAGTTATGACAATTTAAAGTTTGGAAACAATAAATAACTAACTTCCTTAAACCATAGGCTGAGGTCGCAGCATATATGTAGTGTAATTATTGAACATAAGAAAAGTGGGCATTTTCCTCCATTGAAATTCATAGGGACCTTTGGCACCAAAAAAAAAAAAGGGTGGCGATCGATCCCTTATTATAGCCCAATGTGGGGACCTATGACCAGCCACCCCTAATATAATCTCAATACTTTCATTATGTCCCCAACTGATAAGATCTATCAAATGCTATCTTCAATAACTGATAAAGTTTATCAAGATATATTATTAGGGATAATTACCTTCCATTAGTGGGCCCCTTGTTGGGTTTGTGCCCTCAAACCATTGCTTTATGTATGAGACAGTGACATTTTAATATATAGATATCAGCTTTACATTTCATTGTGTATGTTTTTTTCATGAGATGATTGTTAATCCTTAAGTATCATAGTAAGGAATTTGTGTGTGTATGAGAGACATACAAGTGAGATACGAATTATTATTCTTTGATACTTAGAGCTTGTCACAGTGGATGATGAGTGACATGACTAAAAAGTTGTACGCTCTTGTGCAACACCCAAGTGTAGGTGATCATGCAAGTAATACTGGATAAGTCCAGGTCGATCCCACAGGGAAGGTGTTAAACTAATTACTTAGATTATTCTCAAAAAAATAAAATAAAATTCAATATTTTAAGGGAAAGCAAACTAATTTAACAACTACTACAAGTAAAGCAATTAGACTAGATTACCTAATTACTGCCTAATTATCTAAAGCTATAATTTAAAATGTGTTTTTTTCTTAATTAAAAGGGATGTTGGGATTACACAAATCCACCGCAACCTAGCCATCTACCATGCAATTACATTGAAGCTCGATGGAGCACACTTTCTACAGTATTCCATATTCCTCTTAAGATAAAGAATCTATAATCCTTTCATGGCCGGGACTAGATCATCACATTTACGTTTGAAATACATAAAAGCGGTTTAAATCAATAGTTTAGACTCTCACCTACAATGGTATTAGCATTGAGGGTGGTTTGCAAAATATATTGAAGAAAAATGCCTCAAGACTTTAGGTTTAAAGACTGTTTTGACAAACTGAGCATTTGGGGACAATTTGATAACGAATCAGTAAAGCAGAAAGTCCAGGAATACTGCATATAATGTTCTCAAGAATCAGAATGTTCGATCGATCGACGCGCTTTCGATCGATCGAATATCTTCATCTCTCGATCGATCGAACTGACTTCGATCGCTCGACAATGTCTCTGTTTCGATCGATCAAACATATTCGATCGATCGAACACAGAAATTAATCTGCTGCATGGCAGAGGCCTGAGATCACGGTTTCATCATGATCTCCCAACCCGGGGACTACTCCGACATCGTCTGGAGTGTCACAGATTTGTTCTTAACATAAATATTCATTAAGGTTGCGTTTGGTTGAGATTTAAGCATTAAAACTATGAAAAACTATGGTTTATCCACTACCAACAAGTAAAACTATGATCTTTTCAGATTTAAACTATGTAAGCTACTAACAGAATGTAAACAAAACTGATATAATAAAACCTGGAATGAACGAGCTATTAGTAACCTTTAAACTTCACTTGAATTCAATGTTCAATCACCAAAACCTACAAGAATCAAAGTAGAACACTCTCTCTCTATGTAAAAACTGATAAAATGTAAAGTAGGCCTCCTCTGGACGTACACAATACGAGTTTTTATAGTAACAACCTAATGCTAGGGTTCCACATGCATTCTGCTGCGTGCGCGGAAAAATTTGATAAAAGGCATGTTCGATCGATCGAACAATTCTTGATCGATTGAACTCTTGGGGACTTCGATCGCTTGAACTTATCTCGATCGATCGAAACTTCGATCGATCGAATGATCTTCAATCGCTCGAACTCTATATTTCAGCTTTGACATGTCTTCTTTAGAATTTAGCATTTCCCTTCATCGTTATCTTTCAATTCTTCACACAGCAACTGCAGTCTGCACAAATTACAGCAAAAACACACAACTTATCATAGTTTAATCAATATGTGCATAAACTAGCATTGTAATTCAAAATGCAGATAAATGGAGGAATTGTAAACTAAATCCATACTTTTTCTTATTTTAGCGCGGTTATATTTTACAAATACTCCCGCTTGTCACAACCCCCAACTAGCGAGTTGCTAGTCCCTAGCAATAGAGCGAAAATAAAAACAAGCTAAACTATAACTATAACGGAAAAAACTAAAATAACTAAACCAGACTACTAAACTAACATAACAAGAAAGAAAACTATCTAACTCACTTTCGCAGGAATCGCGGTTGCATTTAGCAAATGCAACAAGCCGTTAAACCCCTAGGTTCCCCCTAGTGGACGAGTGCTGTCTCGTGAGGGTTTGCAGTGAATATACCCACAAAATACTCTGATTTTAAGCTCCAAAAAGATATAGAATAACTTTTAAACATTCCCCTTTTATTCAACTATTGATTTAGCTCTACAAAACATATCATCCTCATTCCAACCATGAAAGAAATGCACATGTTCCTCATGTCACCAAGATAAAAATAACATACGCGTCACATCCATGTATCCGTGAGTATGTGAAATTAACATCTATACATCAACTTTATTTAGAGTTGTTTAAACTATCATACTCTCAGAACTTGTAGTTTCAACTCAATCCTCACATAGTTATTACACTCACAAATGAACATCTCACAGAAACTTGGTGAATAATAGTCGCACACGGTACAAACGCTTTGATAGGAGTGATTTTTCGGATACAAATGCTTTCATACTCAACTCTATAAAAGACGAACATTTTAGAGTGTACAGTCTCATGAAAGGAATACTATTTATTAGAGGAGCGAAATACCGTGGATAACTCAACTTACACTTTCATGTTTTAACTAAGTTATAGAGAATCATTAAGGCTTTGACTTTTCGGATTTTTTTTTTATTTAGTGGGATAGAGATGAAAGGGTAAGAACTTGCACATCTTTATCATGTGACTGCATTTAGTAATTTCTTTACTTTCCTCCAACCATCCTCTCCATACATATCATCATTCATTTTTTTTTTACTATATATATATGCAGTCCTTCTCACCACTATTCCCTCCTTATACTTCAACAATTTAATTACATTGGGTGTACAATGGGGTGTATTTAGGTCAAGGTATAAAGTTAGGAATTTAGAATTACATATGGTTTCGGCATGATTTATTAGGCGAGGGGTTAAGAACATCACATATTCAGAGATGTCAATATAGGTAAATGGAAAGGTAAGGAGTAAACAACGATGGCTTAAATCATTTTCTGAACTTCTTAATTTTTAACACTTCAATGTTCATTGAGTCTAATTGGTAAATCCTTAACGTTCTCCTCTAATAAGAAGCCAAAAATGAAGAAATAGAGACTAGTCCACGAATTTTAATCGGCATTTTCAATGAAAACAATTCGAACTTGATGTGATAATTCCCTCAGAATTGAAGATTGGATTCAAAAGCTCACTAAGGGTAACTAGTTTTCACTACTTCATTCTTTAAAGCACAAAAGTTGTATTAACTCTTGTTTAAAGTTTTTTGCATAGCTATTAATAAGTGCAACTGATTTGGATACAGGAATGGTCAACATATGCATTCATCCTAGAGAACTTAGAAAAACGCATGAACTTAATTCATAAAAGGATGAGAATAAAATGGTTGTGTCATTGCTTGACAACAGCTAAATAGAAGTGAAAATTCAAAATTATCCTACCCATTTAATTCAAAGACTTGGTTAATAGTTTGAAAATTTTGAAATTTTGTATTTTAAATTTGTTTTGAAATTGAAATTTTAATAATAATGGAAATTGTATGATGTTTGCCAATAGATAAAGTGGTCCAGATTGCTACGTAGAAAATATGCACAAGTGATTATCTATCTATATCCCACCCCCAACTGAAAATCGCAATGACCTCAGCAAGTGATTTTCAAAATAGATAGAGAGATAGCACCTGAAATATCATCATAAGCATCGTAACAGTAACAACCTGTACAGAAAGCATACATACTCCAAGCAGCCAAGATCAAATAGATAGGAAATATATTGCATCAGAGCCAAACATAAAATAGAATACATCACTGAAAATATAGGAAAGTGAACGAACAGAACAACGATAATAATATATCTCTATATGCCATACAAACAAAAATCCAAACTATCCAAACCAACCAACAACATAAACAATAACCCAACAGCGTCCAAAAATGCCCAACAAACAACCCAGAATATACCAAACCAACCAAAAATACATAAAATGAAACCAACAGACTACCCATCATCGGGAACATCAGATAAAATGTCAATCAATAGATTCGGAGCATCCATAACTCCACCCTCGACACCCGTAGTAGCGGTAGCCGGAGCACTCGCAATCGTGGCAGTTGGAGTAGAAACTGATGTGTCAGCCACGATAGGAGGAAGTGGAAATGGTAGCTTTGAAGTAGGTGGTCTCACTGATGATGATGGTGCAGTAGGTGGTACAGCAGATGTAGAAGGAGCGGAAAGATCAACCGCGGGATCGGAGGATGAAGGACCAGTAGGGGCAGAGGAGGATGGGGCAGTGGTGGGTGGTGGAGGTGCAGATGGAGGGAAAGATGGGGGCACAATCGGATCAAACCCTAGCTGGACTAACAGGATCGTCAGCATGGTGAATATGTGATCTATCTTTCCCTCGAGTCTAATCCGGGCCTCTCTCTCTCCTCTAATAGAAACTCGGGAATAGTAGGGAGAGGCGCGGAAGAAGACTCTCCCTGGGCGGGAGCCTGAGACCACTGTCTCAACTCAAAACGAGCAACCTCCTCCACCGGGTCACCCTCCTCATCAGAATCCTGCTCCTCAGCCTCTGTGGGCGTCCCAGAAGCAGCTCCCCCAGTATCAGTCCCGCCTCCACATCTCCTCTTCTCTCCCATCTTCGCCTTGCCTTTTCCTTTTCGCTTCCTCTTCTGTGCATTGGACCGGTGGGAAGCTGTCTCTCCAAACTGACTACGAGACTGGGCAGTCGCGTCCCCCACCAAAGGAATGATACCCGCATGCTCGATCACCCTATGAATAGCCCAAGCACCCTTCAGGTGCTTTTTAGCCTGAATATAGCGTGTACGGTGTTGCATGAAGTCGATGTAAAGGCGGGGTAAACAGACTGGCTGTCGTGTCCCGATCGCATATAAGACACGAGCATACCACGCCACGATCTTCTCCCTGTACGATGTCACTAATAGGTAATTGCTCAGGGCAAGGTGGAGCATATGGTAATTATCTGTGAGGTGGAGGTCAGGAATGAGAGCCTCGCCATCCCATGTCGGAAGAGCTCCCCCGGTGATCTCTCAGATAATGATGATCGGTGATAGCTGAGGTGTGTCAGGACGATAGGGACATACATAATTAGGTACCTCCGGTACCCCAAGAGCAGCAGCGAGGCTGGCCGGGCTGAAAATGATCTCTCGTCCACGGAAAAATGAGCGAAGGGTGAACAGAGCAACCGGATCCCGGATCATTGTCGCACACGCCTCCCGTATCCAAGATAGATTTACATGCTTAGGCTGGGAGAATAGTGTGTACCACTGGGGCATGGTACGTATCCGTGCAAGGTACCACGGAGTAGCCAGCCAGACAGTCTTAAGGGGACGCTCGATCATGACCTTTCGTGACTGGAAGTAACGGGTGAACCAAATGCGGTCTTCCTCGTTTCTAAACCCGTGATCTGGAACTGGATTGGGTATAGCGAGGTCGAATGGCTTAGATTTGTGGTAGCCAGTGATCGGATTCATGATAAAGCCCTGAAATGGAAGAAGCAAGGAGAGAAAACATTAATACTGGGCAAATAATAAAGAGAAAGAAACTGCCACACTTCGATCGATCGAATCCCGTTCGATCGATCGAGACAATCTTTAGTTCGATCGCTCGAATATGTTCGATCGATTGAACGGATGCTGGGTTCCATCAATCGAACCCAGTTCGATCGATCGAGCACAGCGAAATGGCAGTAGCAACACTCGAGAACGGGAATAGCCCGAAACAACAAATACATGTATAAAACTAATAAAAGGAGTTAAAGAATCAATGGGGGGCACCCCCATATGAATTTGAAGGGAAAAGAAATACGAGGGGTGACTCAGGGGCTCACCTCGAGAGACGCACTGGGTAGAGGGTACCGGCGATGCCACTGATGATCCGGGGGACCCAGAGCTCCTTAATGATGTGGATTGAAGTGGGGGAGGCCAAAATCATAGGAGTCGCCCTCTGTGTTTGATCGCTTGAGTAAGGGAGAGAGACAGAGAGACTAATTGAAAATTCTGAAAGACGCCTCGTATAAAAATAGGTTTCGATTGATCGAGTAGGCTCGATCGATCGAACCTCTGATCGATTGAGTCTTCCTCAATCGCTCGAGGTGATGACGCTGTCGATCGATCGAGATACGTTCGATCGATCGATCGAGAAGAGAAATTCCACACCCCCAACTAACCAATTTTAATTTGGACATACAGAATAGGGATAAAACAGTGCATTGCCAGAACATGTAAGCCAAAAATGGCAACCTCATAGTAGAACATTGCAAATTTATATAAATAAGTCCTTAAAAAAACATCCATGTGTAATATTAGTGCCCCCAAAGATGGCATTTAAAACCTTATTGAAAAAAAAAAAAGAAAACTAAAAATAAAACTGAAATTAATAACACTTCGTCCAATAATACACTCCAATTTATTAAAGAAGATATGAAATGACATAAAACAATTGGAGTGAAACACTATTCTTTAAGCAGAAAGATATCTTCCTCCACAGCTTCTTTCGCCGCCAGAACTTCAAATGTAGAGTCTAAACTTGATGATTCCCTTTCCCAGAACAGTCGAAAAGCAGCGAAGACATCATCAAAGCAAGTCTGAACTCTGTAAGGACTTGATATCACAGGCAAGAGGTGACCCGCATGGAGACAAGGATAAAGGAGTATGATTGCGCAATAGATTTTCCTCTTGCGGCGGAGTATTCAGGGACCGTATGTATGGTCCAAACCCATGAAAGAGTTGATGTGGAAGGTATAGCGGTGGGAATGGTAGATTCATAGTGATATTCCTGACAAAGGGAAACTAAAAAAATGAAACGAAGAAAATAAGTTAACAAGAGCAACTGAAAAACAAAAAGGAAGCGATAAATAAAGCAAAATGAAAAGAAAATGAAAGGAATGTGACCCCAAAATTAACCTCACTATTGGCCAGATATCCCTAGATGCACTAGCTGGTAGAGGGCATTGAAGCCTGAATAGCAAGTAACTGACATACTCATAGATGTAGGGAATCACATGGAAGATCATGAAGTCGTCAACATATGTGAAAACAGCATTGTGGCGTTCGGGCACCACATCTTGTAAGTCCTCTTCTTCCCATGGCTCCCACATTGAGTCATTTTCCCATTGTTCCAACAGTGCGTCATCCACTTTTTCAACAGTATACCCTTCAGGTTCCCCTTCCTCTCCAGAAAGGTCCATATGCTCGAATAGGTTGATTTTGAGGAGAGCAGGATCATAAGGGATGTACCCATAGGTCAGGTCCACTACATCATCCGCCCCTGGTCCTTGATAGGGAGACAAGCAGAATGCTATCTCGTCGGCAGTCAAAGGTGGGTTCTGATATTCTGAATCAGCCCAAGACCCTATAGAATGAACATTGTCGTCCCTCATTTTGATGTCCTGCAAGGGAAAGACAGCACAGAATAGCAGATTAAGAATGTCACATTCAAAAAGACAGACAAACGATAAAACAAAACAAAATCCAGGAAAAGAAACAATATAACAACATTGGGAGAACGCACTTGGGCATTTTAGTTTGAAGTATAGTCGGGCTCATCCAGTTGGATGTGCTCAACCTCGGGTTGGAAATCTTCTAAGAACGGTTTCATCCTTTAGCCATTGACCTTGAAACTTCCGTTGCCCCGTGTGGAAAAACAGATTTGACTGTGAAAGGACCTGTCCACTGTGATCGGAGTTTTCCTGGGAAGAGATGAAGGCGTGAATCATATAATAAAACTCTCTGCCCCGGCTCAAAAGATTTACGAATGAGCGTTCGATCGTGGCGCGCCTTCAACCGTTCCTTGTGGAGTTTGGCATTGTCATATGAATCTCGTCGGATTTCCTCAAGTTGCCAATTGCAGTTTTTGGAGATGTCCTCCCTTTTTAATGTCAAAATTTAATGAGCGTGTTGCCCAATAAGCTTTGTGTTCTATTTTGACAGGAAGGTGACACGCCTTACCATACACTAGCCTATATGAAGACATTCCCAGATTTGTCTTAAAGGCTGTGCGGTATGTCCATAAAGCATCAGTCAGTTTGTAAGCCCAATCTTTTCTATTGAAACTAACCATTTTTTCAAGTATATGTTTGATTTCACGGTTAGCCAACTCCGCCTGCCCGTTTGTTTGTGGGTGGTACGCTAGAGCGATTTTGTGGTGTACCCCATATTTCTTGAGTAGTGCTTCCAAAGGCCTGTTGCAGAAATGCTTGCCTTGGTCACTTAATAATGCTTTTGGGGTTCCGAAACGCGATAAAATGTTTTCCTTAAGAAAAGACATAACTGTTTTGTGGTCATTGCATCTCGTCGGTATTGCTTCCACCCATTTTGATACGTACTCCACAGCTAGGAGTATGTATTCGTAGTTATTTGATTTAGGGAACAGGCCCATAAAGTCTATGCCCCAACAATCGAATATTTCAATTGTGATAATAGGGGTTAAGGGCATAGAATTTCTTTTTGAAATAGTACCTAGCTTTTGACAGCGTTGGCACGATTTGCAGAAAGAATAAGCGTCCTTAAATATGGTGGGCCAATAAAATCCGCTGTGTAGGACTTTTTGTGCGGTCTTTTGGGAAGAAAAATGGCCACCACACGCTTCAGAGTGGCATGAGGCTAGAATTACGGTTATATCCTCATTAGGGATGCAACGCCTGATGACCTGATCAGCACAATACTTGAATAAATAAGGGTCATCGAAAAAGAAATGGCGTGTAAACGAGAGGAACCGCTTCCTGTCTTGATTCGACCAGTGTCTAGGAGTTTCTCCTGCGGCTAGGTAGTTTACTATGTCTACATAACAGGGTAAACCCGAGACTGCCATAATTTGCTCGTCTGGGAATTCATCTTTGATTGGTATGGGCTCAGTATTGTCCGTGAATGTTAACCGAGATAAGTGGTCAACAACCACATTCTCTACTCCCTTTTTATCCTTGATAGTGATGTCAAATTCCTGGAGTAGAAGTATCCAATGGATAAGCCTCTGTTTCACGTCTTTCTTAGATAACAGGTACTTGAGGGCCGAGTGGTCTGTAAAACAGACTATTGGGGACCCTATCAGATAAGACCTAAATTTGTCGAACGCGAAGACTATTGCTAGTAACTCTTTTTTAGTAGTTGTATAGTTCATTTGGGCTTCGTTGAGTGTTCGACTGGCATAGTATATAACATAAGGCTTGTCGTCCTTCCTCTGTCCTAGGACTGCACCGATGGCGTAGTCACTAGCATCGCACATTAGTTCCAATGGCAAACCCCAGTTGGGTGCCTGTATTATCGGTGCGGAGGTAAGGTGTTCCTTTAGTGCGTCAAAAGATGTTTGACAGTTATCCGACCACACAAAAGGTGTATCTTTGACTAGGAGTTGGCACAGTGGTCTAGAGATCGCACTAAAGTTTTGGATAAAGCGTAGATAAAATCCAGCATATCCCAGAAACGAACGGATGTCTCGGACTGTTCAAGGGACAGGCAAATTCAAAATTATATCGATTTTTGCTTTATCAACTTGGATACCTTTGTCAGAGATAATGTGGCCGAGGACAATTCCTTTGGTCTCCATGAAGTGGCATTTTTCCCAGTTTAGTACTAGGTGTTTGTCCTCACATCTCGCTAACACTTTTTTAAGGTTTTCTAGGCAGTTATCGAAACTATAGCCAAACACTGAGAAGTCGTCCATGAAAACCTCGAGTGTCTGTTCAACCATATCGCTGAAAATGCTTAACATACACCGCTGAAAAGTAGCAGGTGCATTGCATAATCCAAAAGGCATGCGGCGGTAAGCGAACGTACCGAACGGACATGTGAATGTTGTTTTCTCCTGATCTTTAGGAGCAATTTCAATTTGGTTGTACCCACTGTATCCGTCCAAGAAACAATAATACTTATGACCCGCCACTCGTTTTAGCATCTGATCCATGAATGGCAGTGGAAAGTGATCTTTCCGGGTCACAGTATTCAACTTTCGATAGTCAATACACATCCGCCATCTAGTGGGGACGCGTGTTGGCACTAACTCGCCGTCTTTATTTGGGATTACTGTTATAACGGCCTTTTTGGGCACCACTTGGGTTGGACTAACCCAAGGGCTGTCTGAGATAGGGTATATTATCCCAATGTCTAGAAGTTTTAAGACTTCTTTCTTCACTACTTCTTGCATATTTGGATTCAGACGCCTCTGCATTTGTTGCGAAGGTTTAGCGTCGTCCTCCAGATATATCTTATGGGTGCAAATAGATGGGCTTATACCTTTTAGGTCTCCAATAGTCCATCCCAATGCTCCCTTATGCAGTTTGAGCATTTGAATCAACTTATCCTCTTGTTCTGGATTTAACGTAGATGAGATTATAACAGGATAAGTCTTTTCAGTTCCCAGAAAAGCGTATTTGAGCTCTTTTGGAAGATCTTTTAATTCCAAATCAGGAAACTGAAAATTCGAAGGCATAGTTAACATGTACTCATCTCTATCTTCCTCCTTTATTTCCATCATGAGGCAAACATGATTTAGGGCAGCATCCAATGGGGTAGAATCATTAGGTTGATAGGTAGTGTCGAATTGTGACACAACTACCTCCAAGGGATCTTTGTACTCTACAAGATCAGCCTCATCTTTGATGACCGTTTCGATGCAGTTAACTTCTTCGTCATCCTCGTATTCTTCAGGTCAGGGATTTGAGAATATCTTGACATTTAAAGTCATGTTCCCGAATACGATAGTCATGATACCACTTCTTATTTTGATTATGGCATCTATGGTGTTGAGGAATGGATGTCCAAAAATTACCGGGATTTGTGCACATGGGTTAGACACAGATTCTGTGTCCAGAATCACAAAATCTACCAGGAAGACAAAAGTGTCTATTTGCACCAGAACGTCCTCTAATATTCCTCTAGGATATTTGACTGACCTATCTGCCAATTGCAATGCAACTCGGGTGGGTTTGAGTTCACCCAACCCTAATTGTCTATAGACTGAGTATGGCAACAGGTTTACGCTAGCTCCTAAATCAAGGAGTGCGTTGTCTATCCTTTGATTCCCAATTCTGCACAAGATAGTTGGGGTGCCAGGATCCTTAAGCTTTGGAGGCAACTCATTTTGAATGATTGCACTTGCTTGGCAAACGACATAAGCGTGTTTCTTTACACTTTGCCTCCTCTTGACCATGTATAAGTCCTTTAGATACTTAGCGTAGGCTGGCACTTGTTTGATGGCATCAAGGAGTGGGAGATTGATTTTAACTTGTTTGAACAACTCTAAGAACTCCTGATTCTTTGCCTCGTTTTGGGGTTTCTTGAGCCTTTGAGGGTACGGTGCAGGGAAAGGGCATTTAGGTAATTCGTCAATGACAAGCTCCTTTCCAGGCCTTCTCTCAACTTCTTCTACTTCTTTAGGAGTGTCCTCATTTGGTTCTAATGGTTTTTCATTAGTAGACGACTCCTCTACTAGAGTAGATGGTTTGCTCTTAGTTACCACTTCCTCCTCTTCATACTCCTCGAGAATAGAATGAGGCCTGTTTTGCCCTATGACTTTGCCGCTTCTTAGTGTAGTCACGGCTTTAGCTTGTTCATGGTTAGGGGGACCACTGTTGTATCCCTTGGGGTTTGGAAGTGGTTGAGCGGGAAATGTGCCACTTGAACCCTCTTGACGTGCATCCATCCTCTCTAATGTTGCGGACATTTTGCTCATCATTTGAATTAATTGTTGCATTAAATTTGCGTTAGAGAGTGGATCTTCCTCTTGCACCTTCTTGTGAGGTGGCACATAGACATTTGCTTGTTGATTATGTGAGGGTTGAGCGTTGTTGTAGTTGTTTGTTCTATTCTGATTGAATGGCTGGGATTGCCTGTTGTATTGCCCTTGATATTGATTGTTGTTATTGTAGGGCTGTTGTTGTTGAAATTGGTTTTGGGTCCCAGCATTGTTTTTCCAGTCGAACCCGGGGTGATTCCATCTATTGTTATTATTTTGTGAATTATAGTTATAGGAATTCCCCACCCACCTATACCCTTGCATGTCATTCATTTCCATGGGAGGTTGTTCTTGAAAATATGGCACATTGGGACAGTATTGAGTAGTGTGTCCTAGCATGTTGCATGTGCCACACGGTTCTTCAAGTAAAAACTGCCTAGAACTCTCTCCTCTCATCCCCAATTCTTCCACTTTCTTTGCTAGTTCTTCATACTTGTTCATAAGATGTTCCTCACTTTTTAGTTGATATAAATTTTTCTCTTCTACACAGGAGATCTGTGAGCGTGGGACATCATCTGAATTTGACCATTCATGGGTGTGTTCAGCTAGCCACTCAAAATGGGCTTCAGCTTCCTCTGTGTTTTTGCGAAGAAATGGCCCTGAACTCATGGTCTCGACCAATTTCTTAGTTTCACCGTTTAATTCTTCGTAAAAGGAGCTGATTGTTCGCCATTTCTCGTACCCGTGATGTGGGCATGAGAGCAGCAAATCCTTGAAACGTTCCCAAGTTTGGGTGAATGTTTCATTGCTCTTTTGTTTATAGGAATTTATTTTTCGTTTAAGCTCGGTGGTCATGCGAGGTGGGAAGAATTTCTTCAGGAAAGCAGTGTTCATCGCATGCCAGGTATAGATAGAGTTTGGCTTCAAGGTGAGTAACCACGCTTTTGTTTTATCCTTCAGAGTGAAAGGAAATAGCATCAGACGTGTTACATCTACAGGACAATTCTGTGAGAAAGTTTTACAAACGTCCTCAAAGTCCTTAACATGTAGATACGCCTTCTCGCTCTCCATTCCATGAAAGGTAGGAAGGAGTTGAATCATTCCATTGCGAAATTGGAATTCACCTGCATGAGGTGGAATGAGAATGCAAGATGGCGTAGGCGCGTGTTCGGGTGTCATGAGGTCGCACAAAGGACGCAATGAATCGTAAATTGGTACGACCACATTATCACCATTTTCACTTTGATTATCAGCCATTGAATCGATCGGTGTAACTATGGGGTTAAATGAACTAGATGAATTGGATAAATAGAATGGGTTTTCGTAAATTCCTTCGATGGAATTATCGGACATAAAGGGAAAGATCCTAAGAAATTTTTAATCTAAAGAATAAAAGAAAAAGAAAAACAGAAAAAGATAAGTAAAGATTGAGGTAATCGAAGTGTTAGCTTGTCGCCTTCCCCGGCAACGGCGCCAAAAACTTGACACGACTAAAAAGTTGTGCGCTCTTGTGCAACACCCAAGTGTAGGTGATCGTGCAAGTAATATTGGATAAGTCCAGGTCGATGCCACAGGGAAAGTGTTAAACTAATTACTTAGATTATTCTCAAAAAAATAAAATAAAATTCAATATTTTAAGGGAAAGCAAACTAATTTAACAACTACTATAAGTAAAGCAATTAAACTAGATTACCTAATTACTGACTAATTAACTAAAGCTATAATTTAAAATGTGTTTGTTTCTTAATTAAAAGGGATGTTGGGATTACACGAATCCACCGCAACCTAGCCATCTACCATGCAATTACATTGAAGCTCGATGGAGCATACTTTCTACAGTATTCCATATTCCTCTTCAGATAAAGAATCTATAATCCTTTCATAGCCGGGACTATATCATCACATTTACGTTTGAAATACATAAAAGCGGTTTAAATCAATAGTTTAGACTCTCACCTACAATGGTATTAGCATTGAGGGTGGTTTGCAAAATATATTGAAGAAAAATGCCTCAAGCCTTTAGGTTTAAAGACTGTTTTGACAAACTGAGCATTTGGGGACAGTTTGATAACGAATCAGTAAAGCAGAAAGTCTAGGAATACTGCATATAATGTTCTCAAGAATCAGAATGTTCGATCGATCGACGCGCTTTCGATCAATCGAATATCTTCATCTCTCGATCGATCGAACTGACTTCGATCGCTCGACAATGTCTCTGTTTCAATCGATCGAACATATTCGATCGATCGAACATATTCGATCGATCAAACACAGAAATTAATCTGCTGCATGGCAGAGGCCTGAGATCATGGTTTCATCGTGATCTCCTAACCCGGGGACTACTCAGACATCGTCTGGAGTGTCACAGATTTGTTCTTAACATAAATGTTCATTAAGGTTGCATTTGGTTGAGATTTAAGCATTAAAACTATGAAAAACTATGGTTTATCCACTACCAACAAGTAAAACTATGATCTTTTCAGATTTAAACTATGTAAGCTACTAACAGAATGTAAACAAAACTGATATAATAAAACCTGGAACGAACGAGCTATTAATAACCTTTAAACTTCACTTGAATTCAATGTTCAATCACCAAAACCTACAAGAATCAAAGTAGAACACTCTCTCTCTATGTAAAAACTGATAAAATGTAAAGTAGGCCTCCTCTGGACGTACATAATACGAGTTTTTATAGTAACAACCTAATGCTAGGGTTCCACATGCATTCTGCTACATGCGCGTAAAAATATGATAAAAGGCATGTTCGATCGATCGAACAATTCTCGATCGATTGAACTCTTGGGGACTTCGATCGCTTGAACTTATCTCGATCGATCAAACTTCAATCGATCGAATGATCTTCAATCGCTCGAACTCTATATTTCAGCTTTGACATGTCTTCTTTAGAATTCAGCATTTCCCTTCATCGTTATCTTTCAATTCTTCACACAGCAACTGCAGTCTGCACAAATTACAGCTAAAACACACAACTTATCATAGTTTAATCAATATGTGCATAAACTAGCATTGTAATTCAAATTGCAGATAAATGGAGGAATTGTAAACTAAATCCATACTTTTTCTTCTTTCAGCGCGGTTGTATTTTACAAATACTCCCGCTTGTCAATGAGACTGGATATCTCATCAGGTTTACATTATAGCATAATTAACTACCATTGGATGGAGTGAATAATCTCAATCACTAGAGTGTAACTCTTAGTTAATATGCTAGTATTTGTAGTGCATTGACGGACCTGATTTCTATTGACACTCAAGACTGTCAAATAGCTAATAGGAACTCATAACTTGTATAAGGTACATGTTCTCAATCTTGAGACGATTATGAACATAGACTGTGGATATGGCTGATTTTACTTACCAATCAGTTAGGTCTACAAAAGATCAACACCTGGGTATCTTGGGTATGTCATGTTCATAGGGTTGTAAACATATATTGTCAAGATAGAATCTACCCTCTGATTCAGAGTAAGCATTCCCTTCAGAATATCACCAAGTTGATTACTGATAATTGCAGTCTTGTTGATAAGTGTGGATGCGGGCATTTGGGCCCACTTTTAAAACATTTTTCAAAACATTTCTTTCAAACTTCAAATTCAAAGAGTCGCCACTTAATTTTTTTTCGAAAAATTAAGAAACCATTTTAAAAGCAACTGATCTTTTGCGAAACCAAAGATAATCTGGGTCCAGGATTATGGAATGAAAGGGAAAGGAGCCCGGCGGACTAAAACACCCCCTTTCATCCTATCTCGTGATAGGGCTCTACTCATCATCTTATTTAATCGAATTAATATTTTAAGCATGCCCTCAACTAATACATAGATATAAGTATACATATCATAAGCATGTCAAAAGGGTGCAAAATTGCTAACGATAAAATATCATTCATAAGCCACATAATTCAAATAGCAAGCAAAATGATGTGCAAGTAGGGAACTAGAGAACTTACCCGGGATCCAGCTTCGAAGTGGGAAACGTGCAATGCATACAAAGAATAGAAATCCTAAGAGAAATGACCCTAATCACATATACACATAAGGCAAGACCTAAGCTAAGGTGTCGCGCATGGAGTCGAAAATCAATAAAATCAACCAATGGAATAAACTATAGAAGAGATGAAAAGTCATACCTCCAAAGCGCTACAAAACAAGGGTTAGTCCACATGCTTCACATAATGATATGACATCAAATAATCAATTCTAAATCTCTAGCTTAGATCTATCAAGCATGGAAAGAATTGACAAAACTATGAATTGCTTTTGATTAGTTGGAGTCATAGCACCTTTATAGATACACAAGCCTCAATTAGGAGCCAATGTAATATCCATATAGGGGGTGCTATAATCCCACCATGATCTTAAGGAATCCATGTTTACATTCTATTAGTTTTAACTAAGCCGAATTTTATCTAAGGACTAGTTATAATCATAAGCATCGACATACATGAATGAATGAATGATCATGAACAAGAATGAGATGTGAATTTATTTACTAATTTGGATCACTTAGCCTCTGGATTTAAGCTAAATTATCATTATTCAAAACATGATTCGGGTCCCGAGACATTAGGGAACCATTGAAGTTAAAATCAATGAAATTAGACAAAACAGTGACTGCTTTTCCAAAATTACAGAGAGCAGATCAGATTTTAAAAGGTAGCAAAACCATACTTACACCGGTTGGATCTTAATGATTTTTGGATATGATATACCTCTGTGAGTCTAGTTTCTAACCCAAAAGGAAAATCAAGTTTGAACGGTTAGATCTCTGGGAATATGGAAAAACTAGACATCACTCAGGAATCTACAACACTCTGTCTAGAGATCTTGTACGATTTTCTAAAAAAGGTAGAAAAATGAGAAACACTTAGATCATTTTAGGGTATCTTCCTAACACATTAAGGTACTTAGAAAAAATTATTAGAGACTCGGAAAACTCTATTAAGGTTCTGATTTATTAATTTCAAAACGGACTTACTGTTCTGAAATTTTGGATAGAGAGTTGCATGTTTTGAAATCGTAAGACCAAACCATCTTAGACATGGAATTTCATCAAAAAAATTACAAAGGTACTTAAATGGGTTATTAACATCCTCCAATTGGTCTCATCCAATTCCAATGAACCATGATCCTATAGAAAATCTTTGATCACAATTGGTTTATGGATTCACTGAACCTTTGTTAGATTAATGTTCATAGTTTAAAATCAACTTGATCCATGATCCTAGAAAGGACTAGAATCAAGTATGATTATGATTATTGGGGACAAATAATGAAATAGGTATAAATCCCTAGATTTAACCTTAATGGATTCCTATCATATATCTCATAATTGGAGATCTAGCAAGAGAATCCTAAGGTCCCACTTATTTTAAATGAAAATCTACATCCAATTCCTCTCTCAAATATATGATCCTTGAATAATATGGAGTCATCTTATTATTTCTCCTACCAAGTTAATGGTCCTTGGAGACTAAATGAAATCCCAACTACATAAACCTCTATGGAATATAGCATGAATCCCATAAGATTTTTAGTGAGGAGATTTCAAGTCATGAGTTAAGACTTGAATTCAACCAACTACATGTAGAGATGATCATGATCCACTTTAATCCCCATATAAATCATAGGATCATAGGGAAGTAGAGGATTAAACTCAAACAAATCTAATGAGATATTGAAGATCTCATAGACTTCTTGAGAAGAATATAAACAAAAGAAAGGAAATCAAAGGTTATTTGAAAATTTCAAGTTAAAACTCTTTTATTCATAAATCCAAAGCTCTATTTTGGATCCAAATTAATGAAACATTATGAAATTCAATCACAAGCTCTAAGTGGTGTGTGATGAAATGGGGTAGGAAGAGAGGTTTTGAAAATGTGTAAAGTTCCTAGAACTATGAACTTTTTTTTTTCGGAAAAATAAATCATAGAACTATGAACTTGTGATTGAATTCACCTAATTCTACCAAGGATTGAGAGGTTACCTCTATGACCTCAAGGATTTCTTCAATTTCTTGGGAAGCTCTTCCACAATCTTCAAATACTCCCTTCAATTTTTCAAGAAAACTCTTCTTTCTTCTTCCAATTCTCTCTCTATTATATCTCTCTCTCTAGTGAAAAATTTTAAAAGTAAGAGTAAAAAGTCCCCATGAAGAAGATGAAGGCCTGTTTATATAGACCATCATATCAAGGTTAAATGGGTAAATTCGGGTGGAAACCCATGTGCAAAGTTTTCTTCTAGAATATGTGAAAAAAGTAGTCTGTTACAGTTCGCGGCACTCGATGGCTGCCGGCGGCATTCACTGAATGCCGGGCGGCACTCGCTGAATGTCGGGCGGCACTTAGTGAGTGCCGGTGCGGCACACAGTGAGTGCCGCCGGCTTTCCCGCGTGCTGGGGCTAACCGAATTTTGCCCTCTTTTTAATTTTCAAAACCTATATTACCACAATCTTAATCATTAGCAAAGTATATACTAATGTACTTATATATGTAGTGTTCTTTATTAAGATACACCTATATACATGGTATATTTTTATTTCTTTCTTTTTCTCTTTTTTTCTCTTTTCTTTTGAAAATTTCTTTTCCTCTTTTTCTTTTGAAAACTTCTTTCATATTATATCTCTTCTTTGAATGAAAAAAAATTTTTAGACTGATTTTCTCACATGTTATTCAACGTTTGAGTTTCCCCCCAAGTAACCAATTTCCCTCTTTCTCTCTCTCTCTTATTTTATTTTTTAATTTTGTTTTAAGGAATCTTTGAAGAATTTGAATTCTTTGGAAAATCTTAGAATTTCATCGGTCATCGTCATCATCGGTCTTAAGAGGTAACCAATCCCTGGATTTGACGTTTGGTCAAAATCGGGGTGTCTACAATAAGTAGTTATCAACATGTTTGGTAATCATGAGAGGTGAATGGGACTCAAGGAATACAAGAAGTAATCATTATTCAGGTTGACAGTAACAGTTATCCGCCTACTTGTATACGATTATGAATGCTGAAGGTAGAGGGACATTAGTACACAATATAAGCCTAGTTATCACTTCGGATATGTTCTTTTGTGCTGAAGTTCAGTTATCGTTTCATAGTGGAGTAAACGTTAACTGATCAGTTGGTTAGTTTGCTGATCAAAGAGTTTGGTTATGGAAATTAACAACTGGTCTGAGCCAACAATAAAGAGCCTAGGAGGTCCCATTCTTAGCTCTGCTAGGATGCTTGGAAAGGCATAAAAGGATCTTGTCAAGGTGGTTTCGATCGATCGAAGGTGTCTCGATCGATTGAAGTCTTGGCGGGTTCGATCGCTCGAAGTTGGTTCAATCGATCAAAACTTCGATTGATCGAAGCCACTTCGATCGCTTGAACTTTAGGTCGGTTCTGGGAATCTATAAATAGGGCAGCTGTGTCCATAAAAAAAGGGTTCATCATTTTAATACGTTAGAAGCTGCAGAAACTGTTTTAGAGCTCCCAAAACTTCTCCATCCTCCTTATTAAAGATCCCACCATCTCTAGTCTTTTTGGAAAGCATCCGTAGGAGTCATAAGGGTGAAGACAACCTAGTGGAGGCTGTTGCACCATCAAGGAGAAAGAAAATCAGATTTCGGTTCAAGATCTGAGGTATAATTCTTGTCCCCTCTTGTGAGTACACATCTATATAATTAACGGGTAGTAGATCCAGACATACCAATAAGTTTTTTAAACTCAATCTTTCTATTGCGCATTTAAAAATAGATTTTAAACCTGTTTTTACTTCAGTTGGTATTAGAGCCACACTTGTTTGGATCTATAGATGTGTTTTGAAACACTAGTTTTGATTTGCATGCTGATTTTAGGACTATTTTTGAAACTGCATCATCACAGATCTATTTCTGTAGAGTTATTGTAGCAGAATATAAATCTGAGATTGCATTAGATGCAAGATGGGTTCGATTGATCGAAGTGTGTTTGATCGATCGAGCTTCTCCGATCTTAAAGCGATCGAACTAGTTTCTATCGATAGAACTTTGGTTTTGTTCGATCAAATGGTGTTCAATTGATCAAGAGAGATTCTCTGTCTAGGTGTTCAGTTTACAATTTTAAAGTTTTTAAAATATGTACTTTAATTTTTAATTATGCTATAAAAAGTTTTCAAACCTTTCTGTGAAACTGAATGCTCAATCAATCGAATGTTCGATCGATCGAACCTGTGTCGATCGATCGAAGTATGACAGAGAACTGAGATGTTGTTTTAAGTTCTATTTCAGTGCATAAAGAGTTTATGTACTGTGTGAATCAATTAGGGGTTCCAATAGTTACACATATTTGTTATATATGACTAACCCTTTTGCAGCAAGATTAATCTTCTATCTCCCATGGCACCAAGATCAAAGTTTTAATCCTGTATTAAGATGTTTGTGATTGGTGGATGATTGTAAAATGTATTTATTGTTGGTTTGGTTTTAAGGCATGTGTATAGGGCGCTGCGACTTCAATCCTACGAAAAGGAAAGTCGCACTGGTTTCCCTAGCCTTCTTTATTTTATTGTTGTTAATTTCTATTTCTAGATAAATTGTAAGCTTCGAAAGAAGCATAGGAGCAATGTAATAGAATTAGAATACCCATGAAGATGGAGGAGTAAGCTGTTGTCCATGAAGATGGAGCTGGAGGCGATCAAACAAAGGAAGAGGTTTCATGTATGTGACGTTATGCACTAGACTGGATATATGCTATACGATAAGCATGGTCAACAGGTATCAATCGAATCCAGGTCCAGAGAACTGGACTGCCGTTAAGCACACTCTTACGTACTTGAGAAGGACTAAAGATTACATGCTTATCTACGGCGATAGTTAGTTAATTCCAGTGGGATACATTATCAGATAAGGATTCGAGAAAGTCGACATCTGGACATCTCTTTACCTTGGGAGGTGGTGCTGTTAGTTGGAGGAGCATTAAGTAGAAATGCATTGCAGTCTCAACTATAGAAGCTGAGTATATGGCTGCTTGGAAAGCTGCAAAAGAAGCTGTTTGGCTCAAGAAATTCCTGATGGAGCTCGAGGTGGCACCAACATCGCTGTCACCTATTACACTATATTCTGATAATAGTGGGGCAGTGGCTTAGTCCAAGAAGCCAAGGAACTATGGAAAGGGAAAGCATGTAGAGCGGCAATATTATCTTATTCAAGATATTGTTCAACGCGGATATGTGACTGTCACCAAGATTGTCACCGTTGACAATCTTGTTGATCCGTTTACAAAGGCCTTGCCACAGAAGATCTTTGATCATCATATAGTTAGTCTAGGTCTCAGATGTAATCCTGTATGGTTGTGAGTACAAGTGGGAGTTTGTTAGGTTTGTGCCCTCAAACCATTGCTTTATGTATAAGACATTACCATTTTAATATATGGATATCAGCTTTACATTTCATTGTGTATGTTTCTTTCCTGAGATGATTGTTAATCCTTAAGTATCATAGTAAGTAATTCATATGTGTATGAGATACATACAAGTGAGATATGAACTATTATTCTTTGTACTTAGAGCTTGTCACAGTGGATAATGAGACTAGATATCTCATCAGGTTTACACTATAGCATGATTAACTACCATTGGATTGAGTGATTAATCTCAATCACTAGAGTGTAACTCTTAATTAATATGCTAGTGCTTATAGTGCATTGATGGACCTGAGCTTTCCTGTTGACACTCAAGACTGTCAACTAAGAGTTACACTCTAGTGATTGAGATTAATCACTCAATCCAATGGCAGTTAATCATGCTATAGTGTAAACCTGATGAGATATAGGAACTCATAACTTGTATAAGTTACTATTGGGTTTGTGCCCTCAAACCATTAATTTGTGTATTAGACATTGACATTTTAATATATGGATATCAACTTAATAATTCATTGTGTATGTTTATTTCATGAGATGATTGTTAATCCTTAAGTATCATAGTAAGTAATTCATGTGTGTATGAGATACATATAAGTGATATACGAATTATTATTCTTTGATACTTAGAGCTTGTCGCAGTGGATGATGAGACTGGATATCTCATCTGGTTTACACTATAGCATGATTAACTACCATGGGATGGAGCGATTAATCTCAATCACTAGAATATAACTCTTAGTTAATATGCTTGTGCTTATATTGCATTGACGGACCTAAGCTTTGCTATTCACACTCAAGACTGTCAACAGTCGATAGGAGCTCATAACTTGTATAAGGTACGTGTTCTCAATCTTGAGATGATTATGGACACAAACTGTGGATATGGCTGCTTTGACTTACTAATCAGTGAGGTCTATAAAAGATCAACACCTGGGTATCTTGGGTATGTCATGTTCATCGGGTTGTGAACATATATTGTCAAGATAAGCATTCCCTTGAGAATGCCACCAAGTTGATTACTAAGAACTGCAGTCTTTATGATAAGTAGTTATCAACATGTTTGGTAATTATGTGGGGTGGATGGGACTCAAGGAAAACAAGAAGTAATCATGATTCAGGTTGACAGTAACCATTTATCCGACTACCTGAATATGATTGCGAATGCTAAAGGTAGAGGGACATTAGTACACTGTACAAGTCTAGTTATCGCTTCAGATATGTTCTTTTGCGTTGGAGTTCAGTTATCATTTTATAGTGGAGTAAATGTTAACTGATTAGTTAGTTATTTTGCTGATCAAAGAGTTTGTTATGGGAATTAATAACTGGTCTAAGCCAACAATAATAGCCTAGGAGGTCCCACTCTTAGCTCCGCTAGGATAATTGGTAAGGCACATGAGGATCTTGTCAAGTTGGGTTCGATCGATCGAAGGTGTCTCGATCGATTGAAGTCTTGGCGGGTTCGATTGCTCGAAACTTCGATCGATCGAAGCCACTTCTATCGCTTGAACTTTAGGTCGGTTCTGGGAATCTATAAATAGGGCAGCCGTGTCCAGAAAAAAGGGGTTCGTCGTTTCAATACATTAAAAGCTGCAGAAACTATTTTAGAGCTCCCAAAACTTCACCATCCTCCTTATTAGAGATCCTACCATCTCTAGTCTTTCTGGGAAGCATCTGCAGGAGTCATTAGGGTGAAGACAACCTAGTGAAGGCTACTGAACCATCAAGGAGAAAGAAAATCAGAATTGGGTTCAAGACCTGAGGTATAATTCTTGTCCCCTCTTGTGAGTATGCATCTATAGAATTAACGGGTAGTAGATCTAGGCATACCAATAAGTTTTTGAAACTCAATCTTTCCGCTGCGCGTTTAAAAATAGATTTTGTACATGTTCTTCCTTCATCCCTCATATTACTTTCAATAGTGGTAAAAAATATCGATCAAATGAAATAGAATGAAATATACACTGCCAAACAAGGATCAGGCTGTAACCACATGAGATGGCCAAGTAAGCTTGGAACCGAATGCTTGGCAAAATATACGTCCAAATATAGTAGCAGTCCGTATTGGACTTAGCTTAGTCCAAAGCATGCAAGTAGGCGAATGAGGGGGTGGCCAACCATTGCCTTGAAGTGGCTGAATAGCAAGGCATGGGCCATGGCCATCTTATCATGTTGGTGGCCAAATGCATTAAAGGCCTGAATTGGTTATTATGTTGCCAAACTATCATGGCCCCCACTAAAGTTGCTAATGAAGCATGTATGGTAGCACCATCAAAATTGACTTTATGTATGAAGTGATGACCAAATTGATCTTAGTGTTTGCTTGTAGTTTTGCGCGAGAGTGCCAGAGCCAAATGGGCTTAATGTGTGTGCAAACAAATTTCTTATACTCTTGAGTGAGTGATACTCATGGCTTTGAGATCTGACTTCTAAAAGGTGATTGTGTGTGATGAGTAGGAAAGTACTCCTATGGCAGTACTGAAGCACACAAGCCATTTAGTGCAAGAGATTACCAAGTAAACAATCATAAACGATTATCAAAATACAAAGGTATTTTATTGAATGTTTGGAAAAATACTACAAGAACCAAAGAACAGGATTAGATCATGCTTTGATTGTTCAAAAGAGTGAAAATAGTAAAAATAACAAAGAAAAATAGACCTATTTGCTACAAATGCTATGGATTCAGAATAACAAGAACAAAAAGGTTTGAATGCTTTGAATACTGTATGAGTGCTGTTTTCAAGATGACGCGGAGTCCTTTGCATGGTTGGCCTGCCTTTACTTTAATAGCGGCCTTTAACAGTCCGGATATGGCAAGAACTCTTTGAATTGCGCCCTAAGTAAGATATTGATTGTAGAATTCTTCCCAATCTCCAATTCCCTCCATATCCTTATCCTGATTGAATCAACCCCAATATTCTCGGGATACCCTCATCGCCAGTTATATATGATCAAATCCCTTACAAAGAGGACTGCTACCTTGAGTTGAGGGTGACGTCATCTTGACAACCAAGAACGGAACTGCCTTCTCCTTATATCCATCGGACACATGATCATACTTTTAACTTCATCAAGTTCACAATTTCCACTTGCCATACTTTTTGACACCCATGCCCGATGAAGGTTTCACGCATGCTCCTAACTAAACGGGCTTATGTAATCGGCTTTCTTTACCAAATTTGCATATGGTGTTCGATCGCCGTATGTACTAATGTCATCACCGATCGGGCTCCCCTAATGCCAGCTTACGCCTCTCGGATGTCCGATGGATGTGATCCATGCTTAGCCTCCCAATCGGGCTCCCACACTCACTATTGTTGACTTATTTTAATGACCATGCCCGATTGGTCAGCATCTGACCCACAACTTTTCTAGATGCCCCTCCTCCCCAAAAATGGTGTAGAGAGGTGAGAACACTGGCTAAAGCTCATGCCTTAGAGATTTCTACTGAGAGTTTCACATATTATAGCACTTCCGATGGCACTCCAGCAGTGTCTGGCCTTGGTACAGCATTTCGCGGCAACCCTCTGGCAGCCTTCAATTCCTACTTTCCACTGGTGGAAAATGAATCATTCCTCTAGATGCCCGCAAACTGGTGTAAAGTATGAACTTCTACCCACCTAATTAAGGGCTAGCCCATACCTACTGCGGATTAGGATAGATGGGTGACAAGGGTATCAGCCTCTAAGGCCGATGTCTGGAAGAGAACATGCATTTTTGAAGCCATCATGCTCAGTCAGTTAAAGCTAGAGATAGACCGACCGTTCTTCTTTTCTACCCTCCTATTCTGGTCTCCTTGATGTAATGGGGTCCTCTTTCGCTATGGTCCAATGGGGCCAACGGTCAAGGATGTCTGCTATCTGCTCAAGCTATAACCACATGGACAAGAGGTTATTCCAGGCTTGGATGTTGGAACGGCTAGCTTCTCCTAGCCCCCAACAAGAATCCATTAGGGATGGGGCCGTGTCCTATGGGCCGATTACAGCTTATGGTGGCTTCTTGGTTGCTTTCATTGGCAAAGAAGGGACCGAGGTGACTGACGGAGAACAGCCTTTCTTATCTACTGGCTGAATAGGTATCTATTCTACTCAGCCAGTCAAGCCATCACCAAAGAGTAAACCACTCTTGCCTTGGCCTTGGCCTCTGGTAAGCCTTTATCTCTAGCTACTCTTGTCACGCACCTAGTCCATGGTGTGACCGATTTTGTAAAGTTAGGTTTCAATGCTAGAGGGAGCCCGATATGGATTCTCCAGCTCTGGCTATACACTTATTTTCCTGAGTTTTAGCCAATTGTCCGTCAGTTGGCTAATATTCCCATCTCTGCAGTCCGGTATCTGTACGTTGTTCATACTTCCCACTCCTTTGGAAGAGTGCTTTACTTTCTTCTATCAAGGATGCTCCTCTCGGGCTCCCTATCTTTTCACCGCATTCTTTTCTCTTTAATTTTGTTCTTTTCTCCAACTCTCCAATAACCCGACCAATTGGGGTCTGGGTAACCAATCCACCTATAATGAAATCTTCTCCAGCTACCTGGTGGCTAGAGACATTATCTTCATTCCAAGCATCCCCTCTAGTAATAACAAGTGTGGGGCTGAATAATACTTCGCTCCACTCTAAGCCCGCCAATTTGGGCTCTCACAATTGGTGCCCGTCCCACCAGCCATAACTGTCAATGTTGACTAGGTTGAACACGGCCTGATTGTGAATGATGGGCAAGTGAAAAAGATCAAGGAACGATCGAACATGCTAAAAGCAGCCTTCAAATTCACACCATTCTCGGCTCGACTGATCATGACTGACGAATTGGAGAAATGGTGGTCCGATCGGGCTACTCAAATCTTCAGGGGTACTGCTGTAGAGGTGCTCCTTCAATTTGCTACGTCTTCGACCATTGAGGTTGACTGAGGTACCTACTGTTGCCCTTATGGTAACTCGCAAAAAATAAGTAGCCAAGAGGCCAGCTTCGAAGAAGGCCTCAGGCCAACGGCCGTCTAAGAAGAAAAAGACTGTAGCATCATCTACTCAGGTATAATACCCTTCTTTGCTTTGTGTTGACCGATTAACACCATCTACTCTTCATAACCCCCTTTTTGTTCCATTCCATCTTGTGGACAAGGATTCTAGAGAGAATGTTCCACTGACCGGGCAGGGCTTCTAAACACAACTGGCCCAACCTTCTGATGCCCGATCTCAAGTCCTTCCCGCCGATCTTCCACTCTCTCTTGAACGGGTAGTCCCTCTAAGAGTTGTCCCCCCCTAACTCCCTCTGTTGGGGATAATCATGTTGACCCTACTAGGGGCAACGTTCCTGAACAAGTGGTCCTTTCTTCCAGGAGTGAGAGTCTGCTAAATGATAGCACCATCCATGAGACTGCTGGAGGAGAAGTGAAATAAATGGTCCAGCAGGTAGAGGACGGGGCCTGTGATATTGTAATAGATTGAGTTGATCCTATTGCAGCAACGGGATCGGCCACTACAAATGTGGAAGAGACTGAGGTCGATCCTATCTCTTCTACTCCTGAAGACCAAGCCCCATGCACTGGAGACCAAGCTCCGGTTGGTATCCCGGCCACTCTAGAAGCTACTAAAACTACTATAGTTTTGGGTGTTGGAAGCTCAATGGAGGAAACTGATGTAGCTCCTGTTCCTGAGCCAACCCAGCAACCAACCCAGCCATCTACCTCTTAACCAAGCAGCGAAGCCGTAGTTCCTCAGGCCGCATCGACCACCACATCATCACCTGCCCATGTATTTAGCTTTATGCTCGGATATGTTTCTTTTTCTTCCTCTAGTATAAACCCTTAAAACTTTGAATCTTTGATAGGTCCTCCCATTGGGTCCCTCACCGTTCATTCCCTTCGAAGATTTTTTCTCCAGCCTGAACTTGGAAGCTTTTGACCTAGGATCCTTTGAGCCCGAAGCCACCTTTCCTACAAGTATTCAACGATCAAAAGACCTTCTTCTTGGGCTAGTTGATCAGGACTTACATAACCTCCCATCTGCTACTGACTTTGATGTTGCCTTGAGCGCACTTCTAGCCGATCGTTCACTGTCGGTCAGGTAGTTTCTCTAATACAGGAAATACAAGAAAGACTGCTGGGCTGCCATCTCTTGGAGCGATCGGCCTCTTCCATTCAGGCTGAGGCCGAAGTTCATCTTGGTGCCTAACAGAAAGCGGTACATTTTCTCTAGGCTGCCAAGACCAAATATGAAGCTAGGAAGGTATCTCGGGCTCAAGTGATTGCTCGAGATGCTTGGCTACAAGCCCACATAGCTACACTCAAGGCTCAACTAGAGTAGTGCGAGGCTGAGGTCATTACCAATGATGCAGCCCTGGTAAAAATTGATGGAGTCCTGGCCCAACTCGGTGGGGATGCTCAAAAGTGCAATGACCAATTACAGGCCAGAATTCCCCTCTCCCATGCTTGGTCTCAAAAGTTGGACAAATCTAAGCAAGATAGGGATGTAGCGGCGAAGACCTGGGAAGATCTGAGAGCTAAGCTTAGGAGTTTTATGTCGGCCTAGAGGCTGGCCTGTATTCTTGTAATTTTTGTATTTTATTTTGTAAGTAAGATGTGCTCAACTATTTTTAATACAATGGAGCTTTTTTTATCATTCAGGTTTAGGCTCATAATTGAATGGCTCATACTCTAATCTAGGATATGGTTTGTACTCTAGATCTATGGTCTCCTACAAAGTAGGATAATAGAATTTTAAGTACTGACCGTTTATTAATCTGACATGAATCGTTCCATCCATATTGCGTAACCTGTACACTCCACCTTTCTTAACTTAGTGGACGATGAAGGGACTTTCCCAATTGACTGACCACTTACCGTAGCAGTTGTCTTTATCTCCAATAGGCAAAATAGCCTTCCACACCAAATCCTCCATGTAGAAAGACTCCTCTTTCACTCTCTTATTGTATGCTTGGGCAACCCGCAACTTCTGTACTTTTAATTAGTCTAAGGCCATTAGCCACATTTTATCAAGTCCTTCCAACTCAGATATTATAGCCTTGGTGTATTCTACAGGCTCAAGCTGATTTTTCAATACCCTCCTCGCTGATCGGACTGTGACCTCCATAAGAAGCATAACATCATGCCCATAGGTTAGCATGAATGGTGTAACCCCAATGCTAGACTTGTTAGATGTCCAATAGGCCCAAAGTGCCTTAGATAGTAATTTATCCCATTCCCTGAGGTTTTCATTTATCATCATTTCAATAATGCCCTTGAGGATCTTGTTGGTCGACTCGGCCTGCCCGTTGGCCTGCGCATAGTATGGAGTGATGGTAATCCCTCTACTTTCTACAAAGGCTATGGTCTCTATTCCTATAAACACAAACCCCTGATCGGCCGTAATGGTTTCTAGAAGGCCGAACCGATGTATTATGTGTTCTTCGATGAATTTGATCACAGTGGCCTGGGTCACCGCCCTACAGGGTATGGTTTCGGCCCATTTAGTGAAATAGTCCATAGCCACTATAATGAAACAATGCTGGCCCGATGATGGTGGGAGCATCTTGCTGATTAAATCCATGGCCCACCCTCTCAACGGTCATGGTTTTATTATAGGCTGGAGTTCTTTTGTTGGTACTCGTTGAATCAGGCCATGCTTTTGATAGGCCTGACATCCTTTAGCATAGTTGATGTAGTCTTTCAGACTGCCCGGCCAGTAATAATTATATCTTCGTAAAAGCCATTTCATCTTGGTATCGGCCTGATGAGCCCCACAAATTCCTTCATGGACTTTGGCCATTACCTCATAGCCTGCTTCTTCCCTATGCATTTGAGAATTACGTCATCACCGATAAGTTTTTTGAACAATTCCCCATCAAGTACCACAAATAGCCTTACCTTTCGGTGTACCATAACGATTGGGTGTTTTAAGTATTCGATGATTGTAGACCAGTGTGCTCGGGGGTCATCCTGGCGTTCCCCTCGATAGTGTCCCAGGACGAATCCCAAGGAGCACACTTTAGGGAAAACTAGAACTTCCTCACGCGATCCTAGAGACAAAGAGTTGCCACCTAATTTTTATCGGGAATTAGGAAATCCAAGTTTGACTCGCCCAAAATTGAATAAAGTTACTCACCCTTCACTATCAGAAACTAGGTTCGGGGGTCTTGGTATGAGAGGGGAAGGAGCCCAAGCAGGACTAAAGCACCCTCTCCTCGCCCTAACGAATGGTAGGCCTTGATTAAAATATCCTTGTTCTTAATTCATAATTAGTGTTGTTTCCTCAAACATAGTAGATAATATATACATGTCAAAAGGGAACATCTAATGAAAATCATTTCAAGAGATTAAATCATTTAGCAATCAGATGCACATGCAATACGAGAGAGAGAGAGGTATACTCACAGTGGCTTGTCCCGCCCAGAACTGATGCAAATAAAGGAAATATGTCATGATATCCAAAAGGGAACAAGAAGACTTACATTGGGTTAACTCAAGCGGAGTTGCAAAAGCAAAAAGAATGGAAGCGTGTAATGCAATCATGCAATAATCCTAGATAAGATGTCTCTAACATATAAACACAAAAAAATGGAGACTATCCTAAAGGGATTGTGTCGTTGAAAAATAAAGTTGTAAACCTAGAAAGATTCTAAGAGAAGGGATAGAGAAGGTACATGATACATAGGCACTAAGCCACATGTAGACGAGGCAAGTCAACAAATTGAAATCCGGATCCATGGCATTCAATCCTCTGCACTAAGACACCAGGGAATACCCAAGCATTGCAAAAACACAAGCAAACAAATGATATGCATGAGAAACAAAGAAGACATGTCATCAATCAAATTTCCAGATTCAGCAACCTTTAATGAACCCTATCAAAAGTGGTCTTAAACATGAGCTGGGTTAAAACCCTTTTACATAAAGTTAGATACATGTCTTAGGGAACTTCTCCAAAAAGTAGAACCTCTTTACCATTTTTGAAGTTTCAGAAATAAGGATTTTGGGAACAGTGGATCAGGACTGTCCACTGTTCTTGTAAAACTCATAATTAATTCTAAAAAAAATCATATGAAACTCTATCTGGTGTCAAAAGAAAGCTATTTCCCTATAGTATGTGATAAAAATAATTCTATGGATATGTCATGATCGTAAGGTTTCTGAAAAGTTGTTTAAAATAGACTTTGTTATTCTGGAAGTTTGGTGTCATTTGACAAAAGAATTCAAATCATAATAGAAATTCATGAATCATGTTAATCAAGTTAATCTAAGCTTTTGATCTCTCATCCAATTATCCTAGATGATTTCTAAACCAAGTTTTATTCATCAATTCTTATTGAGTGATCAAGGTATGACCATTTTGTAAACATAATTATAATTGTAGTTAAACTTAGAAAATTCTAGAATAGTTGTATCAACTTCAATCGCTTAGAAAACAAACTTAACTCGATCGTATGCTCACGATTTTACATCGGCATATTGATACATGAGTTAGGAATCATCCCCAAAAAGAGGAATATCGATAACTATTATAGATTTTCTGAAATTCAAGCACAAAAACACTATGTTCAAATCTGTCAACCGATTTCTCAACAATTTCTAAAAATAGCATATGGATCCTAAATGTTCTCTAAGTGGATCGAATGAAAGCTAATTCATCAAAGTTTACCTAGAAAAATTTGAAATCCATCAAACTATGGGTTTGTTGGATCAAATCTTATGGACAAAACCAATCTATTTTGCTGAATTTTATCTAGTTCATTTTGAAGTGTGAGAAAAACATCTTAGGTGATGGTTGAAGCTTATTAGAGAGATCAAACTCATAGATCAACTTAATTATCATGATTCCCGATCAATTTATCCCTCAAGTTCTATGAAGAACTCTAGATCATGGATCAAAGGGACTTACAAATATCCTATTAGAGATGAAATTCATTATGAATTCTAGGTAATAGGAATAATCAAGAGATAGGTATGAACGTAGGAATCATCCTTCTCATTGATCATACATCCAAACCATCATAGAATTCAAAATAGATACATATATATAATCATTTATGCATGGATATAAACTAACATTGAAGAAATGAAATCAAAATTGAGAAAAAAAAAATTGAATATCAATCTCTAATTATAAATTATAAAAAAATCAAAGAGACTTGGATCTTAGTCATGTGAGTATGTGAAGAACAAGAGAGGAAGAGGATGAGTGTTCTAACAAATAAAATAAACTAGATCCAAGTCTTATAGATCTATATATAAGAAATAGGAATTAGAGATGAATATTGATGTTTACCTCTTGGAGGATTCTCAATTATATGATCAAAGTTGATTTGAAGATTCTTGTTCTTCAAGTGTGCTTCAAGCTCTTCAAGCACTCATCCATGGGAGTCAATGGAGGCAATTGATGTCCAATTCATCTAATCTAATTATCTTGAGATTAGTTTAAAAAAGGGTTTTAATTCATAACTCATTTCTTCTCGCTAGAAATCTCTCTTAAGTTGAAAGTATCTTTTTATATCTTACAAGTATATGAACTAGTACTCTAGTATATTCCAAGATCACTCAAGTTGATCCCATATGAGATGCATGAGATCTATATATAGAGTTTTGAAAACTTAACTCCTAAGTTTCATGGTTAAAATAGTGATTTCAGAGAGAAGAAAAGGGCTAAAATGGTCATTTCGGTGCCTAAACTTAGTTTTCAAGCAATTTCCTCGCAGTGGGAGGCTTATAGAAGGGTCTGGAACCAAAAAAGGAGGGGACGAGTATGAGTTGGCAACTTAGGTGGGACTTGACACCCCACATGTGGGACCCACCACTTCTTTTTCTGGTTCCTCTGGTTGCCCTTAAGTTCTGTTTAAAATATTATGTTCACTGCTTTTTTGGATTTTTGTAAAAATGCTTTTTGGTGTCTGAAATCGTCCATTTACATACCGTTGGAAAGCTGTCGAGTTGAATTTTAGTATAAAAATATTCGAAGAAGTTTTTTAATGAAAATTCAAGTCCAATTAAAGTCCGGAAGTCCTCCGGAACTTTCGTCGTCTTTTGGAAATCAAACGATGTCTTTTCCAAAATTGCTTTGCAATGCGCGTCAATTTTGAACTTTTCTTTGAAATTGAATCTCTGGATACCTAAAATACTGCATTTAGAACACTTCATGTTCATATAACCCTAAGTGAATATGAATTCTGAGAGACATTTTTGACAAAATCGGGATATATGCATGGAAAAGGGCTTTCCTGAGTTTGAAGTCACCTTTCGAAGTTCAATCTTTCAATTGTGTGGAATCCAGTACCTTCCATGGGGTACTTTTCATCATTGAATCCTCCAAGATGTTGTCTACCCTAAATCCTATTAGTGTGGTCAAAATTTGGTGTCTACAATTTGCCTCTCTTTGGTAGAGTTTGTTATGAATAGCGTGAACTACAAGTGAGTGCCAACGCTTTAAAGGCACCCAATAGCCATACTGCGAGGTTTTAGGAAAAACAAAAATTCATAAAAATCAAGAAATTCAAAATCAGAAAAAACCAAGAAATCACGAATGCAAGAATGCAATGCAATGCTAGGTAGAGGCGGCTAAATCTAAGCTGCTGCTAGTTGTGCTCTGTTGGAGCTGCCTATGTATCCTTTCTAGGAATTAGATCGGGGCGTAGTTCAAGCACGCAAGGAGACAGAGAACACACAAACAACAATACAAATGAAATGCTCCTATCCTAGGATACTGATGCAATATGAAAATGTGAATGTGCACGTGCTGGAGGAATCATCCTTAAGAGTTCCCTAGATGCAAAATCCAATGTAAGGGATGCAACGTCTCTTTCTCACATACGGAAACTTTTGACACAATCTCTTCTATTTGATTCAGGTTTCTTAATAAAGAGGGCTTTAGACAAGTCTCATTCTCAACAGGTCTTAACTTAATCCTAGACATAATATGATCTTAAGCTCGACCTATCCTTATATTTGGGCGTGGTCATAAACTCGACCTATGATCTTAAACTCGATCTAAAACATGATCTTAAACTCGATCTAAAACTCAACATAATCTTAAACTCGATCTAAAACTCGACATGATCTTAAACTCGATAAAAAATTTGACATGGTCTTAAACTCGATCTAAAACTTGACATGATCTTAAACTCGATCTAAAACTCAACATGATCTTAAATTCGATTCTGTCTTAAACTTAACCTGA
Organism: Hydrangea macrophylla; assembly: GCA_033977485.1. NCBI lineage: Eukaryota > Viridiplantae > Streptophyta > Magnoliopsida > Cornales > Hydrangeaceae > Hydrangea > Hydrangea macrophylla. The sequence continues at coordinate 87,275,154 of CM066994.1, forward strand.
TCTTAAACTTGATCTAAAACTCGACATGATCTTAAACTTGATCTAAAAATTGACGCGATCTTAAACTTGATCTAATCTTAAACTCGATCTAAAACTTGACTTGATCTTAAACTCGATCTAATCTTAAACTCGATTCCTGAGAGTCCTAAAACTTAGACAATTGATGAAAGTCCTCTGCTGGGGAGATTGCTGATGTAGAGTCCTTCTGCTGGGGATGATTGCTGATGTAGAGTCCTTCTATTGGGGATAAATCTTCTGAAATAGGTCACTCTGCCGGAGATAGATCTTCTACTCTTCTAAAACAGGTCCTTCTTCGAGGGACAAATCTTCTAAAACAGGTCTGGAGGCACATCCTCTAAAATAGGTCTCCCTGTTGGAGACAAATCTTCTGTTCTTCTAAAACAGGTCCTTCTTCTAGACAAATCTTCTGTTCTTCTAAAATAGGTCCTCTTGCTGGGGACAAATCTTTTGTTCTAACGCATGAATTCTGAGAGATACACGAATTTTTAGAGATACCCTTCATCTGGAGGCAACCTTGATACACCATTCTGAGATATACACGATTCTGGCAATTCTGGTATACAAATTTTTGATAGATATCGATACCCTTCATTTGGAGGAAGTCCTGATACATGATGCTGAGAAGAACCCTATATCAGGAGGCAACACGAATTCTGAAAGTTCTCTGCTTGGGGAGGTATCTGAGATTTCTGAGAGGTGAGCACATATTCTAGAGGCCCTACTGATTCAATCTGAGACTCATATCGGTGCTTTGACCAACTCAAACATTCTTGCATATACATCTGGTTTATTCTGACCCTATTCTAAATTTTGATTCATCTTCTGCAAATCCTTTCTAGATGTAATTCTTGAGAAACAGTAGACACAAATGTCCAGCACACAATCAATCCAACTATACGGGAGTTCGCTGTAAATCAATAATTCTTAGCTATTTCAAGCTACGGTGCCCTCGATTCTTAATGTCTGGGGACTTTTCTTCAACTCTGAATGGCTTCTACCAAGATTCAAATTCCCACGAGTCCTTTAGACCAATTCCAACAAGTTTCAAGCACTCTAAAGGCTTATATATCATGATCAGACCAATCTGGGGTAAAAACAAGAGTTCCTAATATCACAATTCTGATTCACAATTGATAGGTACTCAAAAGACCTGATGACTTTGACATGACTTTGTCATGCTTCATAAATCTTCAATCAATTCTAGTAGATATTCATGAAAGGCACTCTAATCAGTTTCAATAATGGCTTAAATCAATATCCAAGGCCGGTCTTCTGATTAGCATCTCTCCATCAACCACTCGATGCTTGATCTTGACCAGGATTGATCTTCATCTTTACTAGGATTGATTTATGCAAAAACAATATTTAGAACTTCTGCTCATATCCACCTTTAGATGCTTTTAAAGTTTCACAATTTTAGATCACTTTGGACCCAAACACTCAAGATCACGACAGACTAGTGAACGACAGACTAGCCACGATAGAGATTGATAGACATTGACACAGGAAGTTGACATTCTTGATACTAAAATAGAAGTTTGGAGGAGAAAACCAAATATTCCTTAATGTTAATGCGTGTTTGTCATGTTTGATGTATCTCTTTGCTTTTATGTGCACTTCTCATCTTATTGTGAGAATACCCAGCTGATAAAGTAATGCCATGAAAAGACTCCATATGGATCTCAATCAATCCTTCGCTTTCTCTGAAATATGCTTCGAATTAGTGCCTTAGCTTATAGAATAAGAGATAATTCATTTCAAATGTTTTCAAAGATATACATGACGACTCAGGATTCGCTTATAATGTGGAAGGGGGTACAGGCAGGAAGTTTGGGTAAACACAGTTTGCCCCTAGTGTGGCAATGATATCTTGAGGCTCTAGGAAAACATGAAAGCTTTGCCCTTAGTTTGCAAGTTCAAGGACCGAGAGCCAGGGAATCTCGCCTACTTATCCCCAAGTGGGAATCAGGTCCAAAGTAGTTCGCCCAAGTCTTGAAAGAAGGTATTTGAGATGTGGCTAAGTGTGTCAGGAGCAATGACCGAACCAAGTAGGTTGCCTACGAATCCCCAAGTGGGAATCAGGTCAAGCGTAGTTCCTCGAAAGCTGGAGGTTTTGAAAGAGCAAGGATTCAATATGTCATCAGACAGATTTTCTGAAGCAGGTCACTTGTGGTAGTGTTGAAAGAAATTAAACTAACTCTCCTTTTTCTTTTCTTTTTCTTTTCTTTTCTTTTCTCTTTGTGTTTTTGTTTTTGACGGTTGATTCTTTTCACCTTTTCACTAGCTAACCAATTTTACATCTCTCATCATACATCATACATATTTTCAGAACAAGATTAGCCCTTCAAATCTTTTGGGCTTATTCAAAGAGATTCTAATTCAAAGCTATGGGACAGTTCATGTTCCCGATTTCTCAATCTTCTTCATTTGCCTTCCTCTTTTTCTCTTCTTTCTTTTCTTTTCTTTTCTCTCTAAAGTTTTGACTGGCTAGGATCAGGTTCTTGAAAATAACACGCAAAATTTTCTTTTCTCTTTTTCATGCTCCAACTTTTACCTAGGCACCCTCTCAGGTTTTCATCCTAGCGAGCTTCTTCTTTTTCTTTTGTGCTCTAACTTTTTAGCCTAGGCGCCCATTCGGGTTTTCATCCTAGCGAACTTCTTCTTTTTCTTTTTTTCTTTTTGAGAGAAGTAGTTCATTTGAAATGTTTGGCTACCATCAAGGACAAAGTGTACATGGCTTGCAGGTTAGACGGGTTTGAATGGCTCATTTTTTTGGGCTCAAGATTTTGAAATGGGAAGATCAGGGATTTAAGCTAGTCCTGATTTATCATCAAGTATGTCTTGTCAAGATTTAAGCAAAAGCATCTCAATATTCTTAAAGTAAGACTAATCAATTCTTAGCTTTCTTCGGCGATAGCAAAAAATTAACTTTGATCCTTTCAGGATTCTTTTCAATGCACAAAATTATCAATAGTGTATTTTTCATAATAATCAGAGAAATAACACGTTTAGCTTAGAGATTCATTCATTCATGACAAGGCGCATTAGACCAAGAAAATCAAGATTTCATTTCATTACTTCGAAATAGATGGATTACAGTACTCAACATAGACTTAAACACAACTTAACGATAGATAGACTTGATAACAAGACTCAAATTCTAAGACATAAAATAGACTGGACTCGATTCGATTGGATCTCAAGTGGAGTGTCACTGTGATGGCTTATTTTTCTTGAGCATCCATTTGGCTTCAACAAGCAGCTACTTTCAAACATCATCATTCAATCGTTCTCTCTATAATGCCCTTTCTAATGTCCCTGCTGAATCTGGCTATGCCTTTCAATTACCCTCCAGATCTCTATAAAATACTCAAATGATAATTGGATGGAGGCGGGAATCCGTGGAAAAGGTGCCATAATCCGCTCATGCCATGCAGTGATGAAAGCAGTAATCGATAAAGTTCGCAGAATTGAATATCTTATAACCCCAATGGCGTTCTTAGAAGTATCCTGTTTACAGCCATATTGCCTGGCTACTTTGTATGGGATACAAAAAGTGGTAGCATATAAACCAAGAAGCCATATCCTGCTTCACCCTGGAAATCTGGCAGTAACTGAACAATAAACCTAATGGGCACAGACCCAACGGATGTCTTCGGTGGTAAGACCGCTTAGTCAAACGAACCAAACCTCTGAGTTGCTGAAAAACCTTCATACCTGCCTCTGATCCAAGAAAGGGATTCTGCAAAGACTGCGAGGATATACCAATAAACTGAGGTGCTCAAGAAGCCAAGTTTGTAGCACTAAAGGGGCACCAGAAAGGAGTATTATCCCATCAACATGTGCTTGATCTAAACCCATTAGAGTTTTTGCTAGAACCAATACCATAGGGTTTCGTCGAGAACGTAGTCCACAAGTAACTGGTATGAGGGCATGAGATGAAGAGGAAAACAGGAAATGCGAAATCATAGCCAATGTCAAGGCACCCCATCCAGGTATGGAATGATCAAAATGTCATCCCATGGTAGTACAATAGTGAGCAAATAAGCAGAGAAAATCAATCTCTTTATCAGAAATCATGGACCGGGCAACAGAAGGAGAACAACTGAGGAGTGATGTTAGGCTCTTCACATATCTAGCCTGAATGGTGGGGAGGATCAGATCGGAATAGGGGCTGAAATCGATAATGGCACTGAATTCTTCAAATGGTGGTGAGATCTCTTGATGTCCAAACCAAAATATATGGAATTCTGGATCCCAACATCGAATGGCGGCACGCAAAATATCTTCTTCAAATTTCACATTTCTCAGCTTAAAGAGTGTACTAAGGCAAAAATATATGAACTGTAGATGATCAATACCGGTGACCTCGTCCATCCATGAGAAAAGAGCCTGAGGATCAAGAGGAGCCATCTGTCCGCAACTTTACTTCTTTTTTTTTTTGCTGAAATTTTGAGAATTCAATCCTTAGGTCCCTATCCTCTTTTCTGGTTTATTAGGGATTTTTAAATAATCAAATATCTTATTTGCAAATGAATTTTTTAAAGAATGATATTTACAAAAGTGGATGGAAAATCATTTCTTTTTCAAAAATATTTCCAAAATCGAAGAAATCTTTTTCAAAATTCTGAGGCGATGCACTCGTGAGTCGTATATGCAATGATCATGTAGTGTATGTAATGTAGATGAAATGCAATCTAATCTAAATGCAATGTACCTTAATCTAGCTTAGACCTAGCATATCAGCACATAAACAGAGACTATGTTCAAATCTGTCAACCGATTTCTCAACAATTTCTAAAAATAGTATATGGATCCTAAATGTTCTCAAAACAGATCGAATGAAAGCTAATTCATCAAAGTTTTCCCAAAAAAATTGAAATCCATCAAATTATGGGTTTTGGTGGATCAAATCTTAAGGACAAAACCAATCTATTTTGCTGAATTTTATCTAGTTCATTTTAAAGTGTGAGAAAAACATCTTAGGTGATGGTTGAAGCTTATTAGAGAGATCAAACTCATAGATCAACTTAATTATCATTATTCCCAATCAATTTAGCCCTCAAGTTCTATGAAGAACTGTAGATCATGGATCAAAGGGACATACAAATATCCTATTGGAGATGAAATTCAATATGAATTCTAGGTAATAGGAATAATCAAGAGATAGGTATGAACATAGGAATCATCCTTCTCATAGATCATACTTCCAAACCATCATAGAATTCAAAATAGATACGTATATAATCATGTATGCATGAATCTAAACTAACATAGAAGAAATGAAATCAAAATTGAGAAACAAAAGTGAAAATCAATCTCTAATTATAAATTATCAATAAAATCAAAAAGACTTGGATCTTAGTCGTGTAAGTGTGTGAAGAACAAGAGAGGAAGAGGATGAGTGTTCTAACAAATAAAATAAACTAGATCCAAGTCTTATAGATCATATATAAGCAATAGGAATTAGAGATGAATATTGATGTTTACCTCTTGGAGGATTCTCAATTATATGATCAAAGTTGATTTGAAGATTCTGCTTCTTCAACTGTGCTTCAAGCTCTTTAAGCACTCATCCATGGGAGTTAATGGAGGAAATTGATGTCTAATTCATCTAATCTAATTATATTTAGATTATTTTAAAAAAGTTTCATAACTCACTTCTTCTCTCTATAAATCTCTCTTAAGTTGAAAGCATCTTTTAATATCTTGCAAGTACATGAACTAGTACTCCAATATATTCCAAGATCACTCAAGATGATCTCATATGAGATACATGAGATCTATATATAGAGTTTTGAAAACTTAACTCTTAAGTTTCATGGTTAAAATAGTGAATTTGAGAGAGCAGAAAAGGGCTAAAATGGCCATTTTGGTGCCTAAACGCAGTTTCCAAGCAATTTCCTCGCAGTGGGAGGCTTCTAAAAGGGTCTGGAACCAAAAAAGCTCGATAGAGGGGGACTTTCCAACCCACATCTGGGACCCTCCACTTGTTTTTCTGGTTCCTCTAGTTGCCCTTAAGCTCTGTTTAAAATATTACGTTCACTGCTTTTCTGGATTTTTGTAAAAATGCTTTTTGGTGTCCGAAATCGTCCGTTTACTTACTGTTGGAAAGCTTTCAAGTTGAATTTTAGCATAAAAATATTCTAGGAAGTTTTATAATGAAAATTGAAGTCCAGAAGTCCTCCGGAACTTTCGTCATCTTTTTGAAATCAAACGACGTCTTTTCCAAAATTGATTTTCAATGCACGTCGATTTTGAACTTTTCCTTGAAATTAAATCTCTGGATACCTAGAATACTATGTTTAGAACACTTCATGTTCATATAATCCTGAGTGAATATGAATTCTAAGAGACGTTTTTGACAAAATTGGGATTTATGCATAGAAAATGGCTTTTATAAGTTTAAAGTCACCTTCCGAAGTTCGATCTTTTGATTGTGTGGAATCCAGTACCTTCCATGAGGTAATTTTCATCATCAAATCCTCCAAGACTTTGTCCACCCTAAATCGTATCCGTGTGGTCAAAATTGGGTGTCTACAATGATAAGGATTCTCCAATCGTCATTATCCATCAAGACCGAATTGGTTGCGGTATAATAGCCTCTCTTTGCCACTGATGGCAATGATCGGACTTAAACCATGATGGCTTGATCTTCTGCTTCTTTCACAGAGGGTGAGGCTGACCTTGCTTTAGCCAACATATCGGCCTCTGTATTCATAGATCAGGGTATATAACTCATACTTATATCATCAAATGAATCCATAAGTTAAGTAACTACTGAGTGAAACGGGCACAACTCCCAACTTTTTATTTGGAATTCCCCTGATATTTGTCTGATTACTAGTCTCGAGTCCCCCTTTATATGTACAAATGCTACCCCCATTTCACGAAGTATCTCTAGTCTGATTATCAATGCTTCATATTTGGCTTGGTTACTAGTACACTTGAAATCGAGCTGAAATGACATCTTTGTCTTTTTATATTTGGGTGACACAATGACCACTCCTGTTCCAGCACTCTTTGCATTCTTAAACCCATCAAAGATCAACATCCATGGGACTAAGGACATATTTAGTATTTTTGGTGCTAGTGATAGATCTCCTATATCAGTAGGATCTGGGTGATCAGCCAAAAAATTGGCTATGGCCTGGCCCTTGATCGATTCGGTCTTGATGCACCCTGTTGAAAGATTGAGCCGGATGTATCTAGAGCAAGTAGTGCGACTGCACGGTGTACCCGTCTCAATAGTTTCAGACCGAGATTCACGCTTTACCGCAGAATTCTGGAAGAGCCTTCAGACAGCAATGGGAACTTCATTGAATTTGAGTTCAGCCTTTCATCCACAAACAGACGGTCAAACAGAACGAGTCAATCAAGTGATGGAGGATATGTTGCGAGCATGTGTCATTGAATTCGAGACTTCATGGGAGACACATCTACCTTTGATCGAGTTTGCCTACAACAACAGCTACCACACGAGCATAGGGATGGCACCGTTTGAAGCTTTGTATGGAAGACCTTGCCGATCGCCGCTATGTTGGGCAGAAGTCGGAGATACTCAACTACTTGGGCCCGAGATGATTCGAGAAACCAACGAGAAGATCCAGATTGTACGAGAGAAGATGAAGACAGCGCAATCCAGACACAAGAGCTATGCCGACAAGCGACGGAAAGATCTAGAGTTTGCAGTTGGAGATCATGTGCTACTTAAAGTCTCGCCAGTTCGAGGTGTCGTCAGATTCGGATAGAAAAGAGGCAAGTTGTCGCCACGATTCATCGGACCGTTCGAGATCCTAGAACGTGTTGGGAAGGTTGCTTATCGACTTGCGTTGCCGCCAAAGATGTCAGGAGTACACAACGTTTTCCACATCAGCATGTTGAGGAAATGTGCCCACAACCCAGCGCACGAGATCAGTTTTGAAGATATCGAGGTGAACGAGAACGTGACCTACAATGAAGGACCAGTGCGTATTCTAGACCGAGGAGTGAAGAAGCTCAGAAACAAGGATATTCCGCTAGTGAAGGTTCAGTGGAAGCACCACGACGAAGGAGAAGCTTCATGGGAGTTGGAGTCAGAGATGCAAGAGAAGTTCCCATTTTTGTTTTAACCCAGTTTATTTCGGATTTCGGGGACGAAATCTTTTGTGAGTGGTGGATGATGTAATACCCTGTATTTTGTAATATATTATATAACTAAGACCTTGTATGTTTCTTTAATACTTGTATGAGCTTGGCCTTACCCTTGGTATATTTTGGATACCAATCGATTGACAAGTTTTCCAATCGATTGACTTGCTTTGGGTACCAATCGATTGAACTTATCTCAATCGATTGATTGTTTCAATCGATTGACACTTATGTCAATCGATTGGAGGCAGCTGGGCAGATTCTTTTGCTCTGGCTAGGGAGAGGCCACGTGAACACCTTTCCTTTATATATACAAGCCATTTTTCTGCGTTTTTCTCTTTAGAAAAATCAGAGAGAGTGAGAGGAGGGTTTTGTGTGTGTGTTTTATATATATACACTCTTATATATATATATACACACATATATACACCTATTCACACACACACACAGATGGACTGAGAAGAAGAAGAAGAAGACCAGAAAGAAGAAGAGAAGAAGGAGAAAGAGAAGAGAGGAGACAGAGAGCAGAGGAAAGAGAGGGAGGAGCCACCATTGAAGCTCCAAGCTTCATTTCACATTCCCAAACACGCCCCTAACGTCTAGGTGAGTTCTAAACTCACTTGGTAGCCTTACATTGATGTTATGACATGTTTTGAATGAAGAAATGAAGAAGAAATCATGTATTCCCGTTTATATGTTGTTGGGCAGTCTTCTCTGTGAAGAAGACGAAGTGGCAATCGATTGACACTTTATCAATCGATTGACATCTTTCATCTTCCAATCGATTGACACTTTATCAATCGATTGACATCTTTCATCTTCCAATCGATTGACACTTTATCAATCGATTGACATCTTTCATCTTCCAATCGATTGACACTTTATCAATCGATTGACATCTTTCATGTTCCAATCGATTGAACCTTCTTCCAATCGATTGACACTACTTTTACACCAATCGATTGACATCTATACCAATCGATCGGCAGTTACAGTTTACTGTTTTACTTGTTTAGATAATGTAATAACTGTTAGTTGTTTATTTACTGTTCAGTATTTCCCAGCATGCTTTATTACTGTAATACAGACCTGATAATGAGTTAATGCGGCGTAGGATCGTAGTAATAACAAGACTATCGGATAATGTTTATGATGTTAGATAACGGAATAGTTGTGAATCCTTTGGAGTTAACATTCATTCATTCAGAGTAGTCGGGCCACATTGGGATTGTCATGTATCGGTAATAGAGTTGAACTTAAGTAGGTTTGCGAAGATTCGGGAATCTTGCGTGGGCGGGCTTTGGTCGGTCATATGTTCTTAAAAGCGGTAGACAGACGAAGGTGTCTATGACTTGCGGTGAACCGGACCATTTTCCCTAAGATAGCCAGATGATCTAATCATATGTTCTTAAAAGCGGTAGACAGACGAAGGTGTCTATGACATGCGGTGGACCGTGATCACTGGTAGACGTCGCTAAGTCGTGGCATAGAATGATGTACTATTGTTTAAAGCATTATATCCCTGACATGCGGTGAACTGTGCATATGTTCTTAAAAGCGGGGGATGGACTAACGTGGTATCCATGACATGCGGTGAACTGTGCATATGTTCTTAAAAGCGTTGGATGAGCAATGGTGTGTTATAGAGTTGAACTACTGTCGAGTCTGTTCCCCTATCTAGACGTATTATCGGTCTTATACTGAGTAAAACATTAGTAATCGGATAATTATTTTGATTAAAGGAGTTACCCCTACAGAGTTCTAATTTGGTTACGGTTTATAACTTGTAATAACTTCAATAGTCGATACCCTGTTAGTATCTAACTCACTCGGCTTTCATTAAGCTGACGGCGTTTATGCCGCTGGACATTTCTACGTTCCAGCGCACCCTGGTTATGACTATACAGGTGAAGGGCCTGCAGAAGAAGACTACTATGCCGGTGACGGAGTCCCTGTGGAGGATTTCCCCGACGGAGGTCAGACCGAAGAAGACTACTACGCCGAGGACTACCTTTATGCCAACTGAAGACTAAACTAGAATAGTAACTAATTATCGTTATCTTTTTTTTTGAACTTTTGTGGTCAGGCATATGTTGCTTTGGCATTTGTACTTCCGCTGCCTTATATTTGATTCGAGACTCTGATATGTAATAGTTAGTAACTTCTGTTGACTTTATGTTACGTTGTGATCAGAACCTAGACTTCATTCTTGTTACACTATTACTTCTTGTTGCTTAGTACTGCTTGGTGTGGACAATCATGTGACTTCACCCGTCATTCCCTATGGACCCATAAAGGAAATTTATTTTTCTCTATTTATGCTACTCCGGGGCGTGACACTATCGATAGGTTATGGGACAACGGGTTAAGCTACCGCCATTGGGGGTGCTATTGGAGGTGGTATTTGGTATTGGTGGTTATTGGCCTGATGAGGCAAAAAGAATCATTAGTTCTTTGCCCCCAACAGTGTGGGCAGGGGACACAGTATGATCGACTGTCTTCGTGTTATGGTCTAATGGTTCAACAAAAATTGGTATCGCCGATCAATTGGGATCGTTGACCATTCCACTACCCGATCCCCCTTGTGGATTGGGCTTCCGATTTAGCCCGTTCTGCCCTCGGAGATTCGGGAAAAAGTAAATAGGATCTTTCTTTTTATCGGCCCAACCAGAAGTGCCAATGTGCTCTTTAGGGCTCTCGGGCGTTAACCTCTCTACCAGCGTGGCGAGGATTTCGGACAGGCTTGAGATTTTCGAGGTCAGTCCTTTTAACTTAGCATGCGTAGCCCTAGTAGATGAGACGAGGTCAGTCTGACCCCGATGCATTTCATCCATTTGGCCGATTAACTCCTTGAAGTTATCCATTGTTCCTATCAAGGCATTGTAATTTCGCCTCATAGGTTCAACGTTCATCCTCAGAACTTCTGAAATTGCCTCAAGAGTTACACTATTATCCTGTGGAGAGCGACCGGTACTCTCTTTCGTAGTTGGGTCAACGGTAGGGTCATCCTGTCCGTTCTTCCCAGTCTTCTGATCTTTCTTCGGGGGCATGTCTTAGCACCTTGGGTCCCACCGGGCATGCCAAAATATTTGCTTGTAGCTATGCGAGGGCGTGCCGGAGCCAAACAGGCTCGGTGTGTGCAAACTAATTTCCTATACGCTTGAGTGAGTGATACTCAAGGCTTTGAGATCTAACTTCTAAAAGGTTATTATGTGTAATGAGTAGGAAAGTACCCTCCAAAATGCTATGGCAGTACTGAAGCGCACAAGCCAATTAGTGCAAGAGATTACCAAGTAAACAATCACAAATGATTAACAAAATATGAAGGTATTTTAGTGAATATTTGGAAAAATAATACAAGAACCAAAGAATAGGATTAGAACATGCTTTGATTTTTCAAAAGAGTAAAAATAGTAAAAATAACAAAGAGGAATAGACCAATTTGCTATGGATGTAGAATAACAAGAACACAAAGGTTTAAATGCTTTGAATGCTATATGAGTGCCGTTTTCGAGATGATGCGGAGTCCTTTGCATAGTTGGCCTGCCTTTACTTTTATAGCAGCCTTTAATAGTCCGGATATGGCAAAAGCTCCTTGAATTGCACCCCAAGTAAGATATTGATTGAAAAATCCTTCTCAATCTCTAATTCCTTCCTTATCTTTATCTTGATTGAATCAACCCCAATATTTTCGGGATACCCTCATCGCTTGTTATATAAGATCAGATCCTTTCCAAAAAGGACTGCTACCTTGAGTTGAGGGTAATGTCATCTTGACAACCAAGAATTGAACTGCCTTCTCCTTTTATCCATCGGACACATGATCATACTTTTAACTTCATCGGGTTTGCAAAAACCACTTATCATGCTTTCTGACTCTCATTCTTGATGAATGTTTCATGCATGCTCCTAACCAAATGGCCTCATGCAATTGGCTTTCTTTACCAAATTTGCATATGGTGTCTGATTACCGTGCACTCTAATGTCATCACCGATCGGGTTCCCCTGATGCCAACTTACGCCTCTCAGATGTCTGATGGACGTGATCCATGGTTAACCTCCTAATCGAGCTCCCATACTCGCTATTGTTGACTTACGTTAATGATCGTGCCCTGATTGGTCAACATCTAACCCACATCGCCTATCTGGCTACACATCATATTATATTCTACCCTTGACTTTGCATCCTCTTGAGCCCGATGACTATCTGCATTCTTAGGCTGGCCCGATAATTCAGTATTCAGTCCAAAAACTCTTTGACATTTTTAGGTGCAAACACTTAGGTCGGTGGGCATGTTTTTAAGTGATCAAAACTCTATCAGCCCAACCAACTCGAAACTAATCATTTTCCCCTAAATTATATAATCGGTCTCTTCAATCCGAACAAAAAATTATAATTGGTTCATGCAAAATTTTAACTTTACGCTCTTGTACTTCGGACCGGTTGTGAGAATACCTACTAAAGATATCCCTTTGTTTCCATGCGCCAAATCCCAAGTCTTAGTGTGATTTGACTTAGAGAGAGAAACAAATCTAAAGAATGTGTATCAACTCTTGTGTAGCGCTATACCATATATATAGGCACTATAATAAGATTGAACTAAGGCTCCCTAAGTCTTATTCCACTAAGATTACTTGAAAGTTTGAAACCTAAGATAAGTGCATTAAACCCAATCCATAACATATGTGGGTAACCCATAACCCACAAAATGCTAACAGAACCATTGGTTGGGATTGGATAGTTTTTGTTTTCCTTTATTTCTTCTTTGATATTTTCATCTTTGAAAAAAAGAAAGAAAATTTTTAACATATTATAGCTTCGAAAATAAATTGACATTAAAGCATCTTTAGTAGCTCTCTACTCTAGCGTGAATGTCAAAATTAGTGAGCCAAATTTTGCAAAATCTCCCTCAAGCAGACTGGCTTCTCCCTCACTAATGTAGCAACCACAAAATGGATCTCCAGATTTGTCATGTTTCTACCCCTCGCTACTCCTCTCGACCCAAGTGCAATGGTAAAATAATTTTGAAATCTAGTGGGAATAAATCCCACAATATCTTATTAAACATAACCCCTCCAAATCTGTAAATATACCACAAATACATAAGTAAATTACCAATACACAAGTAATATCACTTGTATCAGTTGCCAGAGAGCTGCCAGAGTAGTGCAGTGTCCAGAGAGCTGTCGAAGTACTATAGTGGCAAAAATTTTGCAGATCTCTAAACAGTAAAGTTTCTTCGTGGATTTGGGTGAGAATCAAAGTTGGTGGTGGACGATGATGTGCCCTTCTACCTCGCTAGTCGCCCATCTCTATCGCTCGTCTTGTTTGTTTCTGCAAAGTAATGATAGATAATACATAATCTCCACAATTAGGAAAGTACTAATTTTTGCAAAGCACTAGATAACGTGAACCTGCGATAACCATTAGATCTCTGTGAAAAAAAGTACCAAATAATCCAACATTTGAGATATGATTTGCTAATGATAGGTTTTAGTTAGTTCTTTTTTCTTTTTTATTTGCTTTTCTGGTAGTGAATCAATGATTGCACTCTCTTTTTTTTTAATGATTTAGTTTGTAATTTGCTAAACATAGTAATTAGTGATGATGCCAAAAACTAGTAGAAAATTGATAAGAGAAGGACTATAGAAGTTTGTATGTGGTTCGGCCCTAGGTCCACGTGTGCGTCAGTGCGCTTTCACTAACAGATCACTGGCAGATGCTGGTGAACCCACAGGGAGGGCAATACTACCAGAAATCGTCCGGGTATATGCGTAATAGTGTTGTGTTATGCTCTTTTGTAAGTCAGGAATGTGATCCCCTCTTACAGGGGTAGGTGGCCTCTTTTATAGATGCAAGAGACCACCCGTACAAGGCAGCTATTAGATTAGGAAGCCTAATCTAATGGCAATTCGATGAGCATAAATCACAAGAAGTTTCCTAAGCAGTTTAGGAAACATCTTATACTTTTCATTAGTCTTCTAATTGAGTTAGGAAACTGTTGGAACTATTCAGCGCGAGTCACAGGGTCAAGCTCGGACTGCGCCCATCTTGGTCTATCAGCATTATGAACCCCGAGCGGTATTAACAGACTGGGCAATTCCAGCCTGGACAGCTCTGGGTGGTTGAGTAACATGTCCCTATTTCGGGTGACTTGGCATCCTGGTGCTGGCGTGGCAATTTGACTGGATATTTTTGGACCTATTAATTAGTATTATTATACTTTCTAAATTTTATATCCTAAATGTGGTTTTTGTGACCACGGACTCACTTGATTTTCATTAGAGGATGTTGCAACAGTGCCACCATTGTTGAAGGTGGCCCAACTAGCACATGTTGGAAAGTACATTTAGGATCTAAAATTTGGAAAGTATAACATTACTCATAATTTTGATTTCCTTTATTTGCACGAGTATGCGCAAAGTAATTATTAATTATGTGTCTACTATACGAGTCTAGCATAAAATTCAATTAACTTATATAGTTCAGCAAATTATTTTTTGCAAATAAATTTGGATAATGACAAAAATTATTGATCTTCTCTAAATTTAACTTTATTCTTCATTCATTTCACATTATGCGTCGCAATCCTCAATCGAATATGCTTCTCCTTCAATCTGACTTTGATATCGAATTGGAGTTGTTGGCAATAGTTGCCATAGAAGACTAGTAACATGGTAGCAAAAGACATCGTGGTAGTGTTCAAGGTCGCACTACCATTTGTGCAATAGAGTTCAGGGTCATGAAAGACTTTATTGTGACTATTTTGCAAAATATCCTACTAATCTCCCTACTCTATTCTGGAGAAGTTTTTGAATGAGACGTCATCTTTTCCTCTGCATTTAATTCGCAATTGAAGTCCATGATATACTTCGTCCAAAAATTGAATGCTACCATAACCATGGGTTTGTCTTCTCTTTAGAAAATCACATCTCCATTAAGGATGCTCACTTATGAATATCTATTGATTTTTACAGACAAATACGTAAGAATTGGTGAAAACACAACAATAGAGATTCTTGAAATGTTGGTCAAGACAGTGGTTAAATTTTTTTCTTAGGAGTACTTAAGGAAGCCGAATAGAAATGATGTCACTAGATTGCTATAAATTCAAATATGGCTTTCTTGAAATGTTGGGGAGCATCGATTGTCTGCACTCGAAGTGGAAAAATTGATCGACTGCGTGGAAAGGGATGTATTCTGGCCATGTTCATGAACCTACGATTATTCTTGAAGCTGTGGCTTCACATGATCTCTGGATATGGCATTCTTTTTTCGGTTTACCAAAATTACATAACAATATTAATCTGTTAGAACAATTTCCTTTATTTAGAGATCTCACAGAAGGATGTGCTCCTCCACAACACAACCAATGGTAAAGAGTATATAATGGGATATTATTTCACTGATATTATATATCCTTCATGGTTAACACTTGTGAAAACAATTCCTTCCACAGGAGGACATAGAAATCAACATTTTTTTGCATGTCAAGGGTTAGTGGAAATTGTGGAGTGAGCAGTTGGGGTGCTTCAAAGTCGGTTTGCAATTCTGCGTGGACCAGCACATTTTTGGAGACTTGAGGTGTTGAAAGATATTTATGAAAGTATGCATAATACTACACAACATGATTGTTGAAGATGAACGAGATGACAACATTGTAGACTTCAACTATGATATTGTCGATGATAGTCCTTATGCATCATTGTCCCATGAAAAAACACTTAAATTTGATGAGTTAATATGAACTCATCTGTCTATTAGAGATAGAGAAACTCATTCTCAACTCCAGAAATATTTCGTCGACCACTTGTGGCAACTACACGGAGCAAAATAAGTACTAGCAATCTAGATCCATTTTCAAACAAGATTTGGGATTTGAGATAGATGAAACAAGAGTGAAAAATGTTATTTGTATAGGGGAACTAGGTGATTGAAAAAATATGAATGTTGGAATATTGTTGTTGCAACAAAAATTTTTTTTAAGTTTCCCATTAAAAATAGCAATCGAAAATGACCTATAGAATTTTAACATTTAAATATTATAGTTGAAATTTGAAAAGAAAAATTTTAATTTTAAGGTACAAAATTATCTTTGGAAGATCATTGGAATGTAGACCCTTGGAGTCAAAAGTAGTTGAAGTGTGCATAAATAATAAAGTTTATAATTCACAATTTGAAAATTGGTTGTTCAGTTATAATAGAAAGCCTTGCTGGAGTAAGAGTAACAAAGTGACCAGTTAAAATAGAGAGGATGAAAAAAAAATGCTTGCTATTTTAACTTTTACTACTGGAGTTGCTCTAAAGACCTACTTATAATTTTTTGGGACCAAATTGTAATGTATGATCCTCTCTAGCACACCCTATTTTATTTTTATTTTTATATATTTTTTTTTTGGGGGGGGGGGGGGGGGGGGGGGGGGGAGGAGGGAGAGGGGTTAAATTACATCCACCTCGCTTGAGATAAAGCCTAATAATATTCACCTCTCTCCAAGTTCTACAAACTGACCTCCCTTAACAGAGATTGTCAACATCAAATAACCCCCTAGCGTTACACAATCGTTAGGTAAACTAGTAATTGACTACTGACACCATCAAAATAAAGAATAAATTCCCAAGCTACCCTTGGAAAAGTAAAATACGTGTATAGTGCCTCACACCATACTCTCTCTTCACAATCAAATAGGAAACTCTTGAAACCTCTCTCTTTCTCTCTCTCTCCTCCCTATATCTCTCTTTCAATCTATCCTTAGGCTCTCTCTCTCTCTCTCTCACACACACACACACACACAATTATATTAATCTCTGAGTTAACTTTTTTCCCCTCTATTCCCTTTGCTGGGAATCCAACCCATCATCATATCCAACATCATCCCCACAAGCACGAAGCATTTATTATGTAAGGGCCAATTTTTCATAGGAATTGGAGTCTTTAACTTCCTAGTGTATCAGAGGTCAAAGAATGTCCAATTTTACAACCTCTCAGTACACTCTAAAGCCCTAATTCCATCTATTAATAATAATTTTCCTAAATAGCTATTTAGACAATGGATTGAACCCAATGTTATCAATGGGCCCATTCATGCTCACAAGACCTCTTTAATCCTGATTGGTTCTGCTATGGTTAGCCTCGACTTTATCTTGAACCAAAAACAAAATTTGATTTTCATTAATCACCGAACAATTGTTGTAGTTTCCAAATGATTTCTTGGTTGAATCGTATTCACTCTAGTTTAACTTCTCTAAGATGAGAGGTAGAGGATGCATGATTGATGAAGGCTTTAAGGTTGGGGAGTAGGGAAGATATAAATATCCATTACATATTTATATATACACATATGCTATATGCATATGCATATGCATATACATATACATATGAAAGTTGAAGACTTGACTCACTACCATTTTAAGTTCCCCAAACTATTCTCATCTACATCTTCTTCATCATAGAAATCAAGGACCACGATCGCATCATCCATGAGGAGATATGGGTTAAGATGGAATGGCAATGTCAATCACAATGACAAAGTATATAAATGAAAGAGAATGTGGAGAGAATAATACAATGTGTTATTAAGTTATGAATCATGAGAGGTGAATGGGACTCAAGGAATACAGAAGTAATCATGATTCAGTTTGACAGTAACAGTTATTCGACTACCTGAATATGATTATGAATGTTGACGGTAGGGACATTAGTACACCATATAAGTCTAGTTATCGCTTCGGGTATGTTCTTTTGCGTTGGAGTTCAGTTATCGTTTTATAGTGGAGTAAACGATAACTGACCTGTTGTTCAATTTGCTGATCAAAGAGTTTGATCATGGTAATTAACTACTCGTCTGAGCCAACAATAAAGAGCCTAGGAGGTCCCACTCTTAGCTCCACTAGGATACTTAGAAAGGCACATGAGGATCTTATCAAGGCAGGTTTGATCGATCAAAGTTGGTTCAATCGATCGAAGTCATGGCAGGTTCGATCGCTTGAACGTGGTTCGATCGATCGAAGGTTCGATCGATCGATGACACGTCGATCAGTCGAACATTAGGTCGGCTCTGGGAATCTATAAATAGGGAAGCTGCGTTCTGGAAAAGGAGTTTGTCATTTTATTAATCAGAAGCTACAGATACTGTTTTAGAGTCTCAAACCTTCTCCTTCCTCTCTATTAGAGATCCCACCATCTCTATTCTCTCTGGGGAAGCATCCGCAGGAGACATAAAGGTGAAGACAACTTAGTGGAGGCTGCTGCATCACCAAGGAAGAAGAAAATTATAATTGGGTTCAAGACCTGAGGTATATTTCTTGTCCCCGCTGGTTAGTACGCATCTATAGAATTGACGAGTAGTATATCCTAGGCTACCAATAAGTTTTTGTAACTAAATACTTCTGTTGTGCATTTGAATTAATTTTAAACATGTTTTCCTTCAATTGGTGTCAGAGCCACGCTTGTTTGGATCTATATATGCGTTTTCGAATGCTAGTTTTGATTTGCATGTCATTTTTAGAACTGTTTTAAAACTACATCATCATAGATCTGTTTCTGCTGTATTATCGCAGCAGAATACAATTCTGTGATAGCATTAGATGCAAGGTGAGTTCGATCGATCGAAGTAGTCTCGATCAATCGAAGCTCGTCTGTTCTCAAGCGATTGAACTAGATTCGATTGATTGAACGTTGGTTCTGTTCGATCAATCAAATGGTGTTCGATCGATCGAGAATGCTTCTCTGTCCAGGTGTACTTTTCACGGATTCAAAAGTTTTTAAAATTATATGTTTTAAATTTTATAATATTCTGTAATTTTTTTCAAATCATTCTGTGAAACTTAATAGTTCAATAGTTCAATCGATTGAACAATGTTCAATCGATCGAAGGTTCGATCGATCGAACCCTTGTCGATTGATCGAAGTGTGACAGAGAACTGAGATGTTGTTTTATGTTCTAAATCAGTATATAAAGAGTTTATATACTATGTGAATCAATTAGGGTTCCAATAATAGTATATATATATTTGTTATATATACGTAGATGTGTGTACGACTAACCTTCTTGCAGCAAGATTAGTCTGATATCTCCCATGGCACCAAGTCTTTTAAATTCTAATTTTTGAATGTTGAGATTGGTGGATGATTGTATTTATTTTGGTTTGGTTTTAAGGCATGTGTAAAGGGCGCTGTGACTTCAATCCTACGAAAAGGAAAGTCGCACCGGTTTCCCTAGCCTTTTTTATTTTATTGCTGCTATTTCCTTTTCTAGATAAATTGTAAGCTTCAAAAGAAGCATAGGATCAATGTAATAGAATTAGAGAACCCATGAAGATGGAGCTGGAGGTGATCAAACCAAAAAGGAGCTTCTATAGAGATAGAGCCATGGGAGATAGAGGCATATGAATGCCTTAGTTTCATTTTTAGTTTTTTGCTTTATGTTCTTGGTTGTGATTGGCATTTAATTATAATGGTACTACTTGCATGCATGTAAAACAAGTTTTCAAAAATAAAATTCAAAAAACATTTTCAATGCATTAGTAAACATTGGATGTTTATGGGTAATGTGTAGAAACAACTTTCCTAAAAAGCAAAATCCTTATTTACTAAATCTAGTGGGAGAGGGTCTTATTAAAACAATCTTCCATTAACGATTCATTGTAAGATGAGTAGTGCATTCTGTATCACCTCGCCAGGGGTGATCATTCCATACGGAGGGTACACTACTCATTCGTTAATAGACGTGAACTTCCTATGGATAGGATCAATTAAACGTGTTAGAGGGTGACCACCACACGGAGGCACTACTTGAGGCGGTTGTGATTGGATCTTAGTTAATGGTATACACTAGCTAAGCTATGGATAAGGGATCCCACATAGGGCATTATTCAGAAACTTAGAGATCAAATAGTTTCGGGAGCATAACTTGTTTTGCAAGAGTTGCATAGGGACAAGTCATGATTAATCGAAAGATCGAATATTAACCACCACTCGGAGGCTTTATTCTTTCATTTTGATATTCTGGCGACTTTGTTTAAAAAAAAAGAGTTTTAAGGATTCTTTTATTTTAAACTGTCAAAATCTGATATCCATATTTATTTTGTCTTTTGATTTTACAGTAAATCATAATGTCTAGATCTACATTTTGTCTACTTGCTACCATACTTACTAAAAGCATGTTAATTGGAAATGACTAGACAGAATGGAAACAAAACCTTGACATCGTATTAACTGTGGAGGATCACATATATGTCCTCACCACCCCATGCCCCGAAGAACCCGCGGCAAATGCTTTGGCAGCTGCCTTGGCAAATGGAAGAAGTCGAACGGAATGGCTCGTTGCTATACTCTGGCCTCAATGGCTGGTGTATTGCAACACCAATTCCAGTCGAACAATTCTGCCAGTGACATTATCGAATCCCTGAAAAAAGATGTTTGGGGAGCATGGCAGGCCTGCCAGACAGGTAGCTATACAGAAGATAATGAGTGCTAAGATGTCGGAAGGGACTCTAGTCAAAGAACATGTTTTGAAAATGATTGGTTATTTGAACGAGCTGGAGACCCTAGGTACCAACATTGACGCACAGACCCAAGTTGATATGATCCTCAATACGTTGTCGCCGTCATTCGCTCAATTTAAACTAAATTATAATATGAATAAAATGGATTTTTCAATAAGTAAATTAATGAGTTCTTTACTGGCAGCGGAAGGGGTGATCAAACCTGGGGCAATGTTTTAAACATTGAGAAAAGCTCTTCCTCTTCCAGATCTACGCCAAAAGGAAAGAAAGGGAAGAAGAAGAAGTCGAGCACTGGTGGTCCAAGTATTGGACCGGTCCATAAGATTGCAAAATCTAAGGTAAAAGGTAAGGGTAAAGGGAAGGTGGGTGGCCAAGGCAAAGGAAAGTGTTTCTAATGCGGTGAGAAGGGCCATTGGAAGGAGAACTGTCCAGAATTCTTAGCTACAAAAGTTCAATGTATGATTGAATCACGTGTGATTGAAGTAAGTTTTATAATGGATACTTCAAACACTTGGTGCATTGATTCTGGTGCAACTAACCATATCTATAATTCGTTGAAGGGGTTTAGATCAACCAAGAAATGCAGTGATGGGGAGATTGTGCTGACTCTGGGTTCTAGCGCAACCGTTTCTGCGGTTTCTATAGGAGTAGTAGTTTTAAAGTTTTTGGACAATAAGACAATAGTTTTATCAGATGTACGTTACGTCCCTTCAATGAGAAGTAATTTAATTTCAGTTTCAAATTTATCGAATAATGGTTATTCTTTTCATTTTGGAACAATAGTTAAAAATAATGGCTTGTATGTGATTACTCCTAATATTTCTAAAGATTCTTGTATGGAACTTAACAACTCAGTGGTAACTGTACCATTTAAAAGAAAAAAACTTCCACTAATCCAACAAGGCTTTGGCATATGAGGCTTGGGCATATCAATCTAAATAGGATTGGCAGACTAGTTAAAGAAGGGGTCTTAGGCGATTTGGTTCTCGAACTAATGGAAGTTTGCAAGTCTTGTTTAGAGGGTAAGATAAGCAAAAGGCCCTTTCCCGTAAAGGGCAATAGGACCAACGCATTGTTGGAATTAGTTCATACTGATGTATGTAAACCAATAAATATTAAAGCACGGGGTGGTTATGAGTATTTCATAACATTTACTGATAACCACTCTAGTTATGGATATATGTACCTAAAGCAGCACAAGTCGGAATCCTTTGAAAAGTTCAAAGAGTTTAGGGCTGAAGTGGAGAAGCAATTGGGCACACATATCAAAGCCATTTGATCTGATCAAGGTGGCGAGTACCTCTCTAATGAGTTTATAGATCACCTCGTACAGAATGGGATTCTGTCACCATTGACTGCACCTGGTACACCTCAGCAAAACAGTGTAGCGGAGAGAAGGAATCAAACTCTTTTAGACATGACTAGGTAGATGATGAGTTATTCGGAGTTACCATTATTTCTTTGGGGTTATTCTTTAAAAACTGTTGCATACATAATAAATCGAGTACCAAACAAATCTGTTCCCAGGACACGACAGGAGATGTGGATTGGGCATAAGCCTTCTTTGCAACATCTCCAGATATGGGGGTGTCTGGCACATGTGCTAAAAGGAAAGATGAGCAAGTTGGATTCTAGATCAGTAGTATGTTACTTCCTAGGTTATTTAAAGGTACTTATGGATGGTATTTTTATGATCCAAGAGAACAGAAAGTGTTTGTTAGTACAAATGTTGTTTTCTTAGAGGATGATTATATCATGAACCATAAACCTAAGGGAAGGATAGATCTGAGAGAGATAGAAGGAGAGCCCTCAGTCCTACCCGTAGTTGATAACGATGTAAATCAAGAAAATACCACTTTTTTACCCTTTTCCACACCAGTACCTCGTCGTAGTAGGAGGATTATCATCCAGCCTGATAGATACATGTTCTTAGGAGAAGTTTTTGAAGTTGTCTCTATAGAATCTGAATTTGATCCTACCATATATGAAGAGGCAATGGCTGATGTAGACTCAGCTCATTGGATTAAAGCTATGAAAGCTAAATTGGAGTCCATGAATTCCAATCAGGTCTAGGATCTTGTAAAAATTCTAGCCAATATTAAACTCATTGGCTGTAAGCGGGTCTACGAGAGGAAAAGAGGATCTGATGGAAAGGTTGAGACCTTTAAGGCTAGGCTTGTAGCGAAAGGTTACACTTAGAGGGAGGACATTGACTATAAGAAAACCTTCTTGCTAGTAGCCATGCTCAAGTCCATCAGAATACTCTTATCCATTACTGTATGCCTAGATTATGAGATCTAGCAGATGGACGTCAAGACTGCATTCTTGAATGGCAATCTTGAAGAGGACATCTATATGTAACAACCACATAGCTTGTGGGAAAGGTAACTTGGTATAAAAGTTACAAAAGTCAATTTATGGGATTATGCAGGCATCTAAGAGTTGGAACATCCTATTCGACCAAGCAGTCAAGTCGTTTGGTTTCATACAGAATCTGGATAAACCTTGTGTATACAAGAAGTGTGAAGGAAAAGTGGTAACCTTTCTTGTGCTTTACTTTGATGACATTCTACTCATTGGAAATGACGTAGCGGCATTATCAACAGTTAAGGTTTGGCTAGCTAGTACTTTCGATATGAAGGATCTAGGAGAGGAGAGCTATATTCTTGGGATAAAGCTCTTTTGGGATCGTAAGCGAAAGATAATGGGATTATCTCAAGCTGGTTATATCGAGAAAGTACTAACTAGGTTTTCTATGGATAATTCGAACAAAGGTTCGTTACCTTTCAGGCATGGTTTAGCGTTCTCCAAGGACCAGTGTCCAAAGATATAGGACGAGAGGACTCGCATGACAGAAATTCCTTATGCTTCAGTAGTGGGAAGGCTCATGTATGCGATGTTATGCACTAGATCAGATATCTATTTTGTCATTGGCATGGTTAGTATATATCAATCGAATCCAGGTCCAGAGCACTGGACAGCCGTTAAGCACATTCTTAAGTACTTGAGAAGGACTAAATATTACATGCTTATGTACGATGGTAGTGAGTTAATTCCAGTGGGATACACTGACTCGGACTTTATGTCAGATGAAGATTCGAGGAAGTCGACGTCCAGTCATCTCTTTACCTTGGGTGGTGGTGCTGTTAGTTGGAGGAGCATTAAGTAGAAATGCATTGCTGACTCAACTATAGAAGCTGAGTATGTGGCTACTTGTGAAGCAGCAAAGGAAGTTGTTTGGCTCAAGAAGTTCCTTATGGAGCTCAAGGTGGTACCAGCGTCACTGTCAACTATTACGCTTTATTGTGATAACAGTGGGGCAGTGGCTCAGTCCAAGGAGCCAAGGAACCACGGAAAGGGAAAGCATGTAGAGAGGAAATATCATCTTATTCAAGATATTGTTCAACGTGGAGATGTGACTATCACCAATATTGTCACCTCTTACAATCTTGCGAATCCATTCACAAAGGCCTTGCCACAGAAGGTCTTTGATCGTCATCTAAATAGTCTAGGTCTCAGATGTAATCTTGTATGGTTGTGAGTGCAAGTGGTAATTTGTTGGGTTTGTGCCCTCAAACCATTACTTTATGTATTAGACATTGGCATTTAATATATGGATATCAGCTTTACATTTCATTATGTATGTTTCTTTCATGAGATGATTGTTAATCCTTAAGTATCATAGTAAGAAATTCGTGTATGTATGAGATACATACAAGTGAGATACGAATTACTATTCTTTGATACTTAGAACTTGTCACAATGGATCATGAGACTGGATATCTTATCAGGTTTACACTGTAGCATGATTAACTACCATTGGATGGAGTGATGAATCTCAATCACTAGAGTTTAGCTCTTAGTTAATATGCTAGTGCTTATAGTACATTGATGGACCTGAGCTTTCCTATTGACACTCAACACTGTCACCAGTCAATAGGAACTCATAACTTGTATATGGTACGTGTTCTCAATCTTGAGACGATTATGAACACAGACTGTGGATATGATTGCTTTGACTTACCAATCAGTGAAGTCTATAGAAGATCAACACCGGGGTATCTTGGGTATGTCATGTTCATAGGGTTGTGAACATATATTGTCAAGATAGAATCTACCCTCTGATAAAGAGTAAGCATTCCCTTAAGAATGTCACCAAGTTGATTACTGAGAACTACAGTCTTGTTCATAAGTAGTTATCAACATGTTTGGTAATCATAACAGGTGAATGGGACTCAAGGAATACAAGAAGTAATCATGATTCAGGTTGACAGTAACAGTTATCCGACTACCTGAATATGATTATGAATGCTGACGGTAGAGGGATATTAGTACACCATACAAGTCTAGTTATCGCTTCGGATATGTTCTTTTGCGTTGGAGTTCAGTTATCGTTTTATAGTGGAGTAAATGATAACTGACCTGTTGGTTAGTTTGCTGATCAAAGAGTTTGATCATGGTAATTAAGTACTGGTCTGAGCCAACAATAAAGAGCCTAGGAGGTCCCACTCTTAGTTCCGCTAGGATACTTGGAAAGGTACATAAGGATCTTGTCAAGGCAGGTTCGATCGATCGAAGTCATGGCAGGTTCGATCACTTGAACATGGTTCGATTGATCGAAGGTTCGATCGATCGATGACACTTCGATTGGTCAAACGTTAGGTCGGTTCTGTGAATCTAAAAATAGGGCAGCTGTGTTCTGGAAAAGGAGTTCATCATTTTTTGTAACCAGAAGCTACAGATACTGTTTTAGAGTCCCAAACCTTCTCTTTCCTCTCTATTAGAGATGCCACCATCTCTAGTCTCTCCGGGAAGCATCCGCAGGAGACATAAGGGTGAAGACAACCTAGTGGAGGCTGCTGCATCACAAAGGAAGAAGAAAATCATAATTGGGTTCACGACTTGAGGTATATTTCTTGTCCCCGCTGGTTGGTACGAATCTATAGAATTAACGAGTAGTAGATCCTGGGTTACCAATAAGTTTTTGTAACTAAAAACTTCTGCTATGCATTTGAATTAATTTTTAAACTTATTTTTCCTTCATCCCCGTTGACTGATTTGACCAAAGTACTAAAATAAGTACTAAAACAAGTTTTGAAAGAAAATCAGACGAAGACAGCTCTTGGGAGCTCCCAGAGGTTTCCAAAACTTCCTGGAGATCCCTGGTTTAACCTGTTTGACCTAAAAGTTGACTCAAAGAATGGAGCACCATATCATTTTTCAAACATTTGTCATGGATGCTAGTGGTCAATAGCTCCAACGGTATATTGCACATAATTTCTAGATTTAAAACAGATTTGTTATTAATTTTCGAAGGTGAAAAAGACGATCAAATCGGCTTTCATTGCCAATACTGCAAAACTTTTCAAAGTGACCTATCTTTGAACTATTTTTTTATGAAAATTATACTCCATTACCTTTCCAACGGTGTATCATATGCTCAGTTTAGAGTTCGTACGCATTTTTTGTGAATTTCGGATGAAATAGGAAAAATAAGGCCTTTTTGCAAATACTGGAACCTCTGGGGGCCTAAATAGAATAATCTGTACGTCTAAGGAGCAGTTCCGCTGTGGCACTAGCCCAGTGCCGCCATGGCACTCTCCCACAGAAAGTCCATTTTTGTTATTTTGTTTTGGGATTCCAAATTGAATAATTAAAAGCCAAAACGACGTAATTTCTTGTTCACGAATGTTTAGGACCAATGGGAGGACTTTTTAAATCCCAAAGTCCCCCTAACTTGGCCTAGATAAACCCCTCTTGACTCCTCATTTTGGGGGTGACAAATGCAAGAGTTTAGAGAAGTTATAGAGAGAAAGAGATAGAGATAAGGTTAGAAGAGAGAAAGTGAGCCTCCTCCTAGTGATTTTCTGTAAGAAAGTGAATTCTCAACTTGTTTTCTTTCATTATTCCTCTTTATACTTCACATTTAATACCCCCAACTACCTTTTTTGAGTATTTATTGAGATTAGAAGCTACGTCTATGTCCAAATGTCACCATATATTAGTGAAAATACCAAGCTACAAGTCCAATGTCTCAATGATTATCATACTTTGATTGTTATTGCTTGCTTGCTTACTTTGATGTTCATCTATCCTTACCTCATTTCTTTTTTATTTTCTTTATTTTACTTACTAGTTCATCATCATCTAAGTGATGACATGGTGTTTGAGGAGGGTGAATCCTTATGGATAATAACCCTTGACCTCAAAAACATGTTTGATAGATGATGGTCCTAACTTCAATACTTTCCCAAGTGTTCTTGAAGCTATGTTCAAAATAAAACAAAGTCTTGCCAATGCTTTCGAAAGTTCTTGAGGTGAGTTTGATGTTGATATCCCAAGTGGTTATAATCTCCATTTAGTGCTAGAAATGTACTTTTTAAACCCCTCTTAAATCCCTTATTTTGATTTCAAGAAATATGATATTTCTTTTCTCAAAACATTCAAAACAGTGAGTTGTTCAACTTAAAAGTGTCATTCTGAGTTCAATACTCAATGGATGATGGCAATATCACTTGGAAAGTCTTCGTAACTGTAGACACCCCATTTTGTTGGCTATCAGATTTAGGAGACCCATAGCTTGGTGGTTCACAAAGATTAAAAAAAACTCAAAAAGGACTCTTGGAAGTTAGTTCCATCTCACATAATAACTCAGAAAGTGTTACAAATCACCAAAATGCCCCTTAATGCCCAAATGCTCCCAGATTTTGACCAAAAGTTCTAGAAACACGCTACGTCATGAGAAAAGTAATAAAACAAGTTTTAAAGCAAAATCGGATTAAATTGTCAGCTCCCAGAGACCCCCGGAAGTCCCCGGAAGTTCTCAAAAAGTCCTTATTGGCCGATTTGACTCAGGTTTGACCAGGGTTTGACCGAAACCATATAAATCATCATTTTAGATCATGTGAAAGGTACTAAAAACGAGTTTTAAAATAAAGTCGAATGAAGACGTCAACTCCTGGGAGCTCTTAGAGGTTCCCAGAAATTCCTGGAGATCCCTGGTTTTACCAGTTTGACCTAAAAGTTGACTCAGAGACCAGATCACCGTATTTTTTCAAACATTTTTTATGGATACTAGAGGTCAATAGCTTTCTAACGATATATCGCACATAATTTCTGGATTTAAACGGATTTATTATGAATTTCCGAAGGTGAAAAAGGCAATTAAATCGACTTTTATCGCAAATACCTCAAAACTTGTCAAAGTGACCTACCTCCAAACTATTTTTTTATGAAAAGTAGACTCCATTATCTTTCACACAACCTAGGATTGGAGTTCATATGCATTTTCTGTGAATTCAGATGAAATATGGCCTTTTCACGAATACCGAAACGTCTAGAGGCCTAAATACAAACTATGGATCGTCTGAGGAGCAATGTCACCGCGGCACTGGCCCACTGTCATCGCGGCACTCTCCACAAAAGTCCATTTTTTGTAATTTTGTTTTGTGGCCCCAAATTGAATAATTGAAAACCAAAACGACTTAGTTTCTTGTTCACAGATGTTTGGGACCAATGAGAGGACTTTTTAAATCACAAACTCCCCCCAAATTGACCTATACAAACCTCCCTTGACTCCTCATTTTTGGGGTGGCAAATGCAAGTTTATAGAAGTTGTAGAGAGAAAATAGTAGAGATAAGGTTAGAATAGAGAGAAAGAGAGCTTCCTCCTTTGATTTTCAACAAGAAAGTGAGTTCCCAACCTTGTTTTTACTTCATTACTCCTCTTTACTTCATATTCAATACACCCAACCACCATTTTTGATAGTATTTATGAGATAGGAAGCTAATTCCATATCCAAAGGTCCATATATGAGTGAAACACCAAGCTACAAGTCCAAAATTACATTAATTATCATCTATTGACTGTTATTTGCTTGCTTATTTATATATGCTCATCTCTTCTCACCTCATTTCTTTTTTATTTTTCTTTGATTACTTACTAGTTCATCATCATCTAAATGATGGCATGTTTGATAGATGATGATTCTAACTTCAATACATTCCTATGTATTCTTGAAGTCATTTCCAAAATAAAAACAATGTTCTCCAACAATCTTGGAGGTTCTTGATGTGAGTTTGATGTTGATATTACAAGAGGTTATAATCTCCATTGGATGCTAAAAATACTCCCTCAAAACCCTTCATTTTGATTTCAAGAAATACAACATTTGTTTCTCTCAAAATCCTCAAAACAGTGAGTTGTTCAACTTTAAAATATTATTCTGAGTTCAATACTCGATGGATGATTACAAGGCCACTTGGAAAGTCTTCCCAACTTATTAGAAAACACCCAAGATGTTTTGTTTGATCTATAAACACTTAGAAAGGGTCCATTTTGACCTAAACATTCCTTCCAGACATTATGTTTTCTCTGTTACAGCAGCTTGGTTAACCTGCAACTTGTTTTTCAAAAAACCTATACGAAGGGAGTGGTCCCAACTCATTTTTTCCTTGAACTTCAGTTTCTTAGGAAACTTTCTGTATAATTTGGACCTCCAAATGTTTTGTTTTCATTTTCTAAGATTTTTCTACATTTCTGTCGACAATATGAACTATGTTTATGAGTAACCTCTCTTCTTTATATGATTTCTCTCAATCTGTAACTTCAATAGTGATTTGGATTTTTGATATGTATTCTAGACACAATAAGGATGATTTCCATAAAAAAATCATGAATTAAAAACATTCTTAACCTCCCTTTTCTATTTTTACAAAATTAGCTCACTATTCTGTCCACTATTCACAACAATCGTGTTTCAACTTTTATTCTTTGATTAGATGTTTACATGTATTCCAAATTAGCTCATCTCTTAGGAAGTAGTTCATACTACATTTGTACATATCCTACAATGACATTCTTCATTCATTCATGCATATTTTAGACTTCTAAAACACTTAGAATATCCATTTACACAAGCACACCACTACCTTTGCACATTCTAGGATCATACAATGCATCCATGCAAGATTTGGAGTTTTTGTGACTCTTAATCTAAGAAGATTACAAGGAATAAACTTGGTCACACGTTCATGCTCCCCCGATCTAATCTTCCTTTCTCATTCCCGGGGATTGAGAGATCTTCTTTTCTCAAAGATTGACATGCATCATACTAGCTTGCTAAGCATATTTTTTTATTTAATTGATTATTGGTTTCAAGAACAATTCATGTCCCCATTTAGATTAGGAAAACTTGATTACTTGATATGTGATTAGACGATTTTTCCTAGGTTTGTTTGTGTGATCTTTCACTTTTGCATTGTGTGATATTTGGCTTAGATCTTATGAATGATATCATATCTTTTGATCTTCCAATTTTAAGATTCTTATGCAATGTAATATACTTATCATAATATTAACTATCAAACCAAACATAGTATAAGATGATTATTTGGATATTAATTAAGGCCCATCGAGAGACAGGTCGAGTTGAGGGTATTTTATTCATGGCAACGGCTCCTTCCTCTCTCGTACCAAAACCCCGAGCCAAGTTCTTTGGTTATGAAGGTCTGGTGCCCTTTATCCATTTGGGTGAATCAACATTAGGTTTCTTGGTTCCTTAAATACCAAGTGGCGACTTTGTATCTGTTTTCTTAGACTTTCTTTTTTTCTTCTTTTCTTCAAACAATTTCAAAACAAGGAAAATCAATTCAGAAACCCCGGGAAAGAATGCGGGTGTGGGCTCCCGGAAGCCGCGTGTCCACAATCAGGCGACTCTGCTGGGGACTTTTATTTCAAAAAAAAATAATACAGAGGTTTGACTCATAAGAAGCATCCTTAAAATCATCTTTTTACTGTCTCTGGTTCATCGCATTGCAATTCTACATTTCCCCATCCGACTTCGTCTGAAACGCGATGCTGACATTGTTTAGGTCTTGTTGTGCCAGGGCATAAGTCACTGTTGATACTGTACCTTCCAAGGTATATCAAAAAGAGTAAAAACTTCTGTACTATCTCTCTGACGGAATATTGGAACTCTCGTAAACGGACCCTCTTTGACTAAACCCAGCCTTTGCATATAGATTCCTGTAGAACCTTACATAGGACTGTTATTTTATCTTTTCAGATAGAATAATGTGATATAACTGTTGTATGCCCTGATGGGATTACCTGCGCGGTGTAGACACTTATGTGGCATGAGACAGAACTTCTTTCTTATGATTCCCAAGGCAATCACTCACATGTGATCACATTAAGTTGACCTTCCTAGGCACCATGACAAGGATGTCTACTCCATGTTTACAAAGATATACACCACAAACATTGTTTGTTAGTCCAAAGACATAGGAGCATGAAACTTGCTAGACAGTATGATCACTATTATCATCTGCCCATATATACCAGTTCTCCCAAAACACTCTATCCAAATCTCCCAGATTCCCAGAAATACCTGTCTCTCCCAGAAACTCTGTCCAAATCTCCCAAATTTCCCAAAAATACCTGTCTCTCCTAGAAACTCTGTCTAAATCATCATGAAATGCCCAGATGTACCTATTTCTCCCAGAAACTCTCATAACTTTTGGAAACTTCTCCGAATCTTCCAAATCCCTGAATCTCCTAGAAACTCTGAAATATCCCAGAAATCTCTATTATCCCTTTATGATCATACTGGAAAGCAAAGTTAGCACACTCTGTATGGCTAAGACCTTACTTGTTTAATTGCTATTTATTAGGAAAAGGAGCATCATAGATATTAGGGCTTACATCCACATGCTTATCTCATATGCATGCACCATTCCTATCAGTCTACACGTACTATCCCAGTCAGTCTGTACACGAGTCAGTCCATGTTTTCTATCTAAGTCATCACTATCAAATCTGATACATTCCTATTAAATCTATAGGTCGGTATAGATTCCCAAGGTCAAAGTTGGGATCCTCATCCTGGGTCAGAAATTCAGACAATCGTTTGGTCAGAATCAGTCCACCAAGTTATTTCTGCATGAATCAGGAAGAGCTAGAAAATATGGTCACCGATAAACCAACAGTCCGATAGCCTACCCCAAGTCTTGAAATTCATGGAAGAATTGAAATAGTAGTAGCCACAATACCCACCTGGGTTCCCACCACCACCCGGATTCATGCCACCACCACTGTCGAGATTTGTACCACCTCCCGTCCCTATATGTGAGAATGGCAGAGAAGAATAATGGTTTTATGGGGTCCCGCCACCTGCGTATGAGAAGAAATTCCAAGAGAAAATGGATAAAGATAACAAGCTAGAGAGTGTGTTGAGAAAGAGTAAGGGGGTCGACAATTACATGTTAGATCTGGAAGGTATCTTTGAACCTGTGAAGCTGAAACTGTAAGAAAACTTTAAGATGCTTGTCATTGATCATTTTGATGGAACTGGGAATCCGAAAAGCCACGTGAAACTATGCATGAGCATTTTCCAATCAATGGGCTGTACCCATGAGCACATTGCAATGTTGTTCCCACAAACTCTCGCAAAGTCCGCACTATCATGGTTCCTAACCTTAGAAGCTTCTAAAACTCGGGCATAGGAAGATATCGTTCTGGTATTTGTTGATCACTATTCTTACAACCAAGAATTGGATGTCATAATCAGGGATTTGGAAACCACCTAGCAGAACAACGAGGAATCCTTTGTTGCATTTCTGAGCAAGTGGAGGAACAACGTGCCCCAAATGACCCATCGGCCTATTGAAAAAGAATAGGTGAGAATGCTAATCCGGAATCTACAATCGCTCTACCATGAGAAGTTATTCTATTAGTCCATCTCTACCTTTGAGGAGTTGTTTTAAGTTGGAACCAGGACGAATACGCTATCAGAGAAGGAAAGATTAAGAAGGAAGAACCTCCAAATCATTCAAAAAGGCCCAATACTCCCAAAATTCTCCGGATGTCAATGCCCTTAGCAGCCAACCCATGGCATACCCTTCTAGGCCATACCAATCGCCCAACCAAGCCAATTTCTCCAATCGCCCAATCCAGAAAAAGCCTCCCTGCTACTTTGCTAAACTAGAAATCCCCCTCTCCTCAACCTTAGACCGCTGCCTCAATAATGGCCACCTCCAACTGCTCCAACCTCGAAACACCCTACCACCTCCAAGTTGTGATATGCCCAAACATTGAACCTACGACTAACCCCCTGGCCATAACACCGATGATTCCATGCGCCTCCTCCATGATATCCAAGACCTTACTGACCAGAATATCATTGAACCACCACCAAAGTAGTCCCATGTCACCCAAAATCCCCTGCCAAACCACCAAAATGTCAGTCTCATTGAATCCAACTCCATACCCTTCAACCCTACCACCTATATCACCCCCATAGGACAACCATTATCCCTTATTGACATACCAAATTCTACAAGAGTTCATCTGATTGAAGGAGAGGACAATGAATGGCAACAATAGCTAGATGATGAACAAGATTTGTTATTTCTGGAAGAACATGATCTAGGGGCAGTAGACCTCAAATGGTATGATCCCACAATAAAAGTGATGCCTCCATCTGGAATGAGTTGGAGAAACCATTTGTGGGAACAGATTGTGATTGGTTCAAAGAAGACGGGACTATAGAAGGACCAACCCCTACTGAGATGGATCATCTAATTAGGTCAGGCCATCATTATCAGCCTCTATAACCTATTATCGAAACCGTTGAGAAAGGGCCAATCAAGGATAAAGGAAAAGGAATTATGGAAGAGATCATCGAAGAGGATAATGAGTTGATAAAACAGTTGAAGAAAACCTAAGCACATCTCACAATGTCGGACCTCATGGTAACCTCCTACAAGTATAGGCAAGCTGTGTTGAATGCCTTAGCTAGGATTGAGGTCCCCATCGACGCTACACCGGAAGATATGGTGGCTTTCTTAGGCACGATCACACCTAATCCAAGCATTAATTTTTCCAATGAAGATCTGCCACCGAAAGGATTTACACATAACAAAGCTTTGTACATCACTGTCGAGTACAAGGAGCAGCAAGTGCCGTTTTATTTGGTTGATACAGGTTCCGCCTTGAATGTTTGTGCTCTAAGAACCGTCATCGCTTTGGGGGTCAATATCCTGGACAACACCAAGAGAACTATGATGGGGACTGTTTCTCTCCAAATCCAAGTGGGGTCTTTGGTTTGCACTGAACTTTTTCAAGTCATGGACATACCCGCTTCATTCAATTTGTTGATTGGGAGGCCCTGGATGCATGTCAACAAAGCTGTATCATACACTGTGCACCGAATCATCAAATATGTTTATGAGAAAAAGGTTAAAATCAACTTCGGAATTAGTCAGGGAAATGAAGCCTTTCCAAGCTATGCTCCCATTTTTGAAATCCAAATACCCGAACTGGAAGAAGGGGAAATCGGAGGATTCTTCATCGAAAAAGTCCACATAATTAGTGATGAAGACAATTTTCCTGAGATCCACTCTACAATAGTCTATATCATCCGTAAAATGAACTACTTCCTTGGAATGGGATTGGGCCTACGTCAACAAGGGATCTGCGAGTTCCCTTAGATCAAAATGCAACAAGGAACCTTTGGGTTGGGGTATAAGACTATTAGAAAAGACATCAAGCTGCAAAAATCGTGGAAGAAGAGAGTAAGGAATCTCGCACCGTACCGCAAAACCTTGAATGGTCAGTTCGTCAAAGAATGGGATGACTTCCCTTATTTTGGGTTTCTTGAGCCTTGGATCCATCAAACCTCTGGAAAGAGATATCCTGGCCTTGAAATCTTCACTGACTGCAAGACGCCCCCTTATCAAGATCCATTCTATCTGGAAGAAGTCGTCAAGACCCCAGAGGAAGATTGGTTGAAGTGCCTAGATAACAAAGCTATCGAGAAGATGTGGGAGAAACTTGCTGAAGAAAAGAAAGGGAAGAGGGCCAAGAGCCAAGAGGATCAGATCATACCGAGTGAGGAGGGTCTTAGTAACCAGGCTATAGAGTCATCTATCTGTGTCTCCCCATCCCCTATTCCCCAGAAGTCTGTACTTCCAATTATCAAATTTGTACCAGAGTCGGCCACCGTAAGCCCACCACTGTCTGATGTAATCACTCCACCTATTATAAATGAAATGAAAGACGGTTCTGCTTACTCATGTATGACTAATAGTTGTGAATGCACAGATCCCCTGAGGATCTCCTAATCAAACTTAAACAACTAATTAAAAAATCACCTACTTATAAAATAATCGAAGTTACTTTATTGGTTAATCTATGTGAAAAAGATAATCCATAAATTGTGCAAATTGGCTCAACGCTTAATAAAGAAGAAAAAGAAAAACTGACTGTTTTGTTAAAAGAATTCAAAGATGTTTTCTTGGTCTTACGAAGACATGCCTAGAGTCGATCCCGACATTGTCCAACATCATATTCCCCTTCTCCCAAGTTCTAAACCCGACAAGCAGAAACTTAGGCACATGAAACCAGAATGGGCACTCAAGGTCAAAGAAGAAGTGGAAAAGTAGTTCAAGGTAGGATTCATCATTATCACAAAGTATCCAGAATGGGTTGCCAACATCGTGCCAGCCTCTAAGAAGGATGGGAAAGTTTGTGTGTATGTCGATTTCTATTATCTAAATAAAGTCAGTCCAAAGGATGACTTCCCACTTCCCACATTGATGTTTCGATAGATAACACCACGGGACATGAGCTATTATCATTTATGGATGGTTTCTTAGGATACAAATAGATCTTAAGTGCACCAGAAGATCAGGAAAAGACGATAATCACCATACCATAGGGGACTTACTATTACAGGGTAATGCCTTTGGGCTCGAAAAATGTCAGGGTAACCTACCAAAGGGCCGCTACCACCCTACTGCATGAGATGATACACAAGGAAGTAGAAGTATACGTGGATGATGTGATTGTAAAATCCAAGGATAGAGAAAGGCACTTGGTAGCATTGGAAAAATTCTTTGAAAGATTACAGAAATACAAGATGAGACTGAATCCAAAGAAATGCACCTTTGGTGTAACCTCTAGGAAGCTCCTGGGTTTTCTCATCACACAAAGGGGGACAGAGGTGGATCCTTCCAAAATCAAGGCAGTTTTAGAGATGGTACTATCGCATAATGAGAAAGAGGTAAGAGGATTACTTGAGAGGATCCAATTCATCAACCGTTTCATCTCCATGCTCACAACCACATGTGATTCTTTGTTCCGACTATTGAAGAAAGGGGTGATGTTCTAATAGGATGACCACAAGTCACCTTCAATAAAATAAAAACCTACCTCAAAAACTCGCTAGTCCTTTCACCACCTACCCCTCATAAACCTTTGATTCCTTACTTGTCCGTCTCTAAAAATGCCATGGACTGTATGCTAGCCCAAGAAGGAGAAGAAAGCCACTCCAAAAAAGCCATATATTAGCAAGAGGATGACTGGGTATGAGCTCAACTACTCTACCCTCGAAAAACATGTTGGGCCTTAGTCTGGTGCACTCGCCGATTAAGACACTACATGATAGCCTTTCCGATTGTGCTTATATCTCGCATGGATCCTCTAGATGCTTCTTTCCCTAACCAGTCGCATATCACATTTGTTACTTCTACTATCTGAATTCGATATCAAGTATGTGACATACAAGTCGGTATAAGAGAGAACTATAATTTAGCATCTTGCTGAACACACTGTTGATTTTGAGGAAAATGGAGACTTTCGGTTCCCTGATGAGAATATCATGGAAGTTAAAGAAGAGCAGTGGAAGTTGTACTTCGATGGGATAGCCAGCATGAAAGGCTACAGAGTAGGGATGATTCTAGTATCACCAAATGGGCACCACACCCCGCTGGTAGTCAAGCTTAACTGTAACTCAACCAATAATACTGATGAATACGATGCATGTATTTTGGGGATGGAAGCAGCCATAGAATTGAAGGTTTAGAAATTGATGTCTTCGGTGATTCAAACCTCATTTTATCATAAGCTAGAAGAGAATGGAGGGTGAAGGAGGAAAGGTTAAAGCCCTATCATGATCATCTCGACAAACTCAAGAGATAGTTCAATAGCATAGCATTCTTCTACCTACCTAGAGAGGAAAACCAATTAGCAGATTCATTGGCTACTTTATTATAACACCCCCATTTGTGTTATTGCATTTCATTACATTGTCATGCATGATAATGTGATGTGTTGTGAATTTTGGCACATGTGTGAGTGAGTTTTGACTCACGAGTCGAATTGGGTGTCTGTGTAAGAGAACCCTTTTAAACTGTGTTGATTGAGTGTTTTGACATTGTAAAGTCTCTCCGAGTATGAGACGTTCATTGTGGAATACCTTAAATATTTATCTGAAAAATAATGTTTACCTGTGTATTTCAATATCTGTATTATTTTTTGGTTTAGAATATATTTCTGTTGTTAATTGTAGTATCCTGGTGAGGAGGAATTAACACACTATTAATTTGGTAGGTTAATTAGCAA
This sequence comes from Hydrangea macrophylla, assembly GCA_033977485.1. Taxonomy (NCBI): domain Eukaryota; kingdom Viridiplantae; phylum Streptophyta; class Magnoliopsida; order Cornales; family Hydrangeaceae; genus Hydrangea; species Hydrangea macrophylla. The sequence goes on from CM066994.1 coordinate 87,312,215, forward strand.
CTTCAGAAAAGTTATGTAGAAATTTGCGTTTTAGCAACCAAACAAAACTTAATCAGAAACTTTTATAATTTTGAGGTTTCACTTATAAAGCTATGAATTAGCTATGTAGAAAGTTTTAGAGACTGATTAGGAGTTTTGAAAACTCGTGAGGAGGTAAACACAATTCCTGAAAGTGTTGCCTATATATAGATAGAGATGACATTCGTAATTTTATAACTTCTAACCTAAAATTCAAGAGGAGGGAAAAAAGGGAGATTTGGTTGCTTCAATCTTCACGATGCTAAACGACGAACTTATGTCCGTCAATTTTTCACCAAATTTTGTATTCGAACTCCTTGAGGTAAGGGCTTCGCTTTGATATATGTTAGGCCTTGTTTGGCTAAGTTTTCTGAAAAGTCATTTTCTAGAATTTTCATAAAAGTTTATAATTGGAATTCTGATCAATAGGAATTGTACTAGACGGGATTCTGCACATTCTTTGTGCTTGGGTTTTCTTTGGATCAAATTATAGGAGCATTATTCGGAGGTGAGTGATTCAACTATATTTTTGGAATAATTTCTTGACATGTATTCATGTTTGATATGAAAAGTATGTGTTAGTTTATCGATATATTGTGTAGTTCATATTGGGAAATTATATTGATAAGTAGGCCCAATAGCACAGTGAAATGTTTTGATTACCGAGAGCATGGTGATATATAAATTGAGCATGTTAAGTTGTTATTTGGGTCAAAGGAGCATCTGGTTACTAAGCCATCTTGTGGAGCCGATATAGGGACTAAGGTCGCACGATTGAAGAAAAGAAACGTGGGTCTTACCTTTTCGCGTGGACTTATTGGCGAGGAGTTGCAGATTAGGAGTATGGAACGTACTCGTGAGCCTCTGGAGACTAGTATGAAATGTAGAGATGTGAATATGAGCATGTTTATCATTCATGTGCATTTGTTGTTTTATTCACTAAGCGTTAGCTTAAACAAATCAAATACGTGTGGTTATTCAAATAACCATTTCAGGTGTTTATGCTGGCGAGGAATCGCAGAAGTGAGCACGTGGGTTTGAGAGTTCTTGTAGAAGGCAACTTATCATGCCTATCGCATAGTTTTATAATGGAAAGGTTGTAATAAAGATTTTAGTGCTTTTGAACTATGTTTAACTTAGAATCTTAGAACGCATTTGTAATGTTGTAATAGATAGTAATCCTTTGTAATTATGTTTTAGTAATGTTATAATACAGTTAGGATCACTTTGAATTGAGTTTGGAGTGTGTGTTTAATCCCTGAACGATTTCAGAAAGCTTTTAAACTTAGAAAATCTGCAGAATGTACTGCTGCCATAAACCAGTCGACTGGTTGAGAAAACAATCGACTGGGGCCTCTTTTTCAACAACTCACTGCATCCTTTTATCAAAAGCCAGTCGACTAGGTCCCCAACACAGTCGACTGGGTTGTGTTTGCAAATCAGATATTTTTGTCCAGGCTGAACTTCAGTCGACTGGACTATAGCAGTCGACTGAAGATTTCAAGCCCCAGTTGACTGGACTTTGAAAACATTCGACTGGAGTATGCTTTTAAAACCAAGTTTCTATTAGACCAGTATCAGTCAACTGGGCACGAGGTGCAGTCGACTGGACTGCTAGTTTTCAGTGTTTTGTTTTGTTTTCCGTTGCATGTTCTTAAAACTATTTTTTTTGGGAACGTTAATGAATTGGATTAGCTCAGTGGCATGCCACAGGCTCCGATTCTACTATTGTGGGATCGGGTTGTGACATTTGGCCTCCATGATCGAAATTCCTGTAGGAGTTAAAATAATGCCCTTGGTAATTGAGCAGAGATATGAGCAGTCATTCAGCCTAGTTGTCGCGATCGACGAAGAAGAAAATGAGACACCATGGTACCAAGATATATGGGACTTTTATAGAGAAGGGAACGTATCCCCAAGAGTCTTCTGAGAAAGACAAAAGAGCAAATCGAAGATTCGCCGCACAGTTCATCATCTGCAGAGGAAGATTGTTGAAGAAAGGGCATAACGGTCACAGCCTGACTTGCTTATTCGGAAAGAGCGCCAGAAGGAGGATAGAAGAGATACACGAAGGGGTTTGCAGTCCATACAAGAATGGCCACATGGTAGCTAACAAGATCGTAAGACAAGGGAACTACTAGACAATATTGGAAAAAGCTTATTGTGAATACATAAAAAGGTGCCACAAGTGCCAGATCCATGCAAACATGATACATGTACCGCCATCTGTACTCTATAGTATGACCTCTCCATGCCCATTCTTAACCTAGGGAATCGATATCATCGGCAAAATTGTTCCAAAAGCCTCAAATGGGAATCGATACATTCTGATAGCCATCGATTACTTCACAAAGTTGGTTGAAGCTGCATCCTACACTAAGTTAGGGACCAAGGAAGTGGCTAAGTTCATCAAGAGAAAACTAATATGTCGCTATGGAGGCCCCCATTAGATTATTTCGGATAACGAAATCATTTCAAAGCAGATTTTAGAGATCTTTGAGGAATATGAAATCATTTATCATAAGTCATCCCCGTACAGGCCACAAACCAATGGGCCAGTCAAAGCTGCAAACAAAAATGTCAAGCTTGTACTATAAAAATCAGCCAATACTTACAAAGATTGGCACGAGAAGCTACTATTTGCACTTTAGGGATACAGAACATCGATGAGGACGTCTACAGGAGAGACTCCTTCCTCACTGGTGTATGGGATGGAAGCAGTACTCCCAGTCGAGATAGAATTACCATCCTTATGGGTAATGGCTGAATGTGAAATCTCAAAATCAGATTGGTTAAGTGAAAGATACGAAGAATTGGCACTTGTCGATGAAAAGTGCCTAGCGGCAGTCAACCACGTCCGAATTTATTAAAAGATGATAGGTCGCGCCTTTAACAAGAAGGTTCGTCAAAGGTAATCTTGTCCTTAAAGAGCTGCGAGCCCCGATCTTTGATCCACGCAGAAAATTCAAACCCAAATGAATTGGGCCTTACATCATTATCCTTTTCGGAGGAGCAAACTACCTCATGGACCTCTACGGTGTCGAATTCAAAGAGCCAATCAATTTTGACCACCTCAAAAAGTACTATGCTTGACTTAGCCTATTTCTTTCCAGCATTGGCTTCAACTACGCTCAACGTAATTCCCATTCAGGGATACATAGGCAACTGCATTGGTTCGGTCAGCACCATCATAATCAACCTCTCTTCTTTCAAATCCATGTCCCAGACTACGTTGTACCTGATCCCACTCGGGGGTATGTAGGCAGACTTCCAAAAAGAATACAAGAATGGCTCGCTAGGTCAAAAATCTGAAAGGATGCCTAGGCAAAAATTAGAGCTAAATCCAAAGTAAGCAATAACAAAAGAGAGAAAAGAGCTCGCTAGATCACTTTATTAGTGCCAAGGCAAAAGTTATGAGCATCTGAGAGTTTTAAAGTCGCGGTCCTTACCATAACCCAGAAACCACCCTTCGCACTAGGGGCAAACTTCGGCCACCCGCCTCGTTTTCCTAAACCTCTCCTAAATTAGGGCCAAACTTTGTTATCTACCTCGTTTGCCTCATATCCCATATCCCAAACTAGGGGCAAACTTCGGCTGCCCGCCTCATTTGCCTCTAATCACCCAAGTACGCCCGAGCAAGTACCAAAAAAACATCTAATTGAAATCTTGTTACAAAATGTTTTCAGCAAGCTAAAGATGCATGAAACAAGATTCTCAAAGTAATAGAGGTTCATTGATAAACAAACTTCAAACATTACATAAGCAGGAATGGATGAAAATATAGAAGTTTTTTTTCAAAAAGGCATTCATAAATATCAAAGACACTTGGAGGAAGAAGCAGAATTTGTCAAGTCCGGTCTTATTTTTGTGTCTTGTATTTCTTTAAAGGTGTACAGAAATAGGCCGTTACTTGGTAGGTCCAACCATTAATGAAAGCAGCAATAGTGACAGCTCTGACTCTGTAAGCATAGACCCTCTCAGTGAATCCCCGTGGGCCCTCTTAAACCTGCCCATACTGCAGGGCTAATCGGCAAGGGTGATAGAAAAAAGTCTCTCTTAGACCCATCAATCACACTCTCTAGTGATCCCTAAGGCTTGTAGCCATAGCGTGAAGGGCCCAGCGCCCCACGATCCAGCAAATGTCTGCCTCGGATAGAGTACCCATCATGATAACCCAGTCGATAAAAGTATAGTAAGAATGAAACACAGCGCTACGAAAGTAAACTGGTAGCACATGGCCTGTCCACAATTGACGACGCTCATACAACCAAGCATGCAACACCAAAGGTGCCCCGGAAAGAAGAGTTCCTTGGCTAAAAGAATATCCAACCCATTCAGGGTTTCAGTTAGAACCATGGCCATGGGGTTCTTACCCAATTTCAGTCCAAGGCATACATGCATCAAGGAACTAGAAGTACTCGAAAATAGGAAGTATGAAGTCATACACACGATAAGAGTGGCCCCACGGGAAATGTCATATATGCTGGCATTTCTTGGATTAGCATAGCGGGCAATGATAGATGCAATGTCGAGAACTTCACCTTGAATCAGTCAGCGAGAGACAGTAGTTGAACAATCAAGATATTCAGCCAAGCCGCGAGTAGGACTAGGGGTATCAACAAGAGGAAGGAAAAAGTCTGAGTCAAGATCAAAGCCGAGGATAGCACAGAATTCCTCAAACATGGGACACATCTCCAGGCGATTGAAATTGAAACGTGATTTATCAGATCACAGTGAGCGATAGTAAGGCACAAGAACTCAGTATTCAGAACCATTTGGCAGAGAAAGAACCGCTCGGTCAAGCCATAGCTAAAGAGGTTGATCTGTTCCACACCATCAGTAATATTCAGCCAAGCCATGAGTTGAGTGAGATTGTACAATGCCATATTTTCTGTCGCGGCTCTAGCAAAATCCAAAATTTTGGCAGCACCTCACTGCTTCACGGACTATCCCACTTGCAAGGCAAACATACTCACTATCACAAGGTTATTCATCGTAGTAACATCAAGAATCACACGATCGCAATGCACATATATATATCGTCACACAATCACCAACTAAAATAAGCACATAATTGCACCTCCAAAACGGATGCTATCTGGCCCTAAAGGCAAAACATCATAACATCCTGTTAAAGGTGACAAACCATCCTACACATCATCCATCATTCACAAAAGACACTAATATAACCCAATTGAAAACATAAAATGGAGACAAAACAAAAGTCCCCACTCATGAGGCATCAATCCTCCTCCTCTTCATCCTCCACTAGGCCGCCTGGAGTATACGTCGGGGAGGGCCTCCTACTGCCTCTGCACCTTGCCCTGGACCTCGACGAGCCAGCGCCATCTCCGCAACACTGCATACATAAAACAAAGACAATCAGTCATGACCCAACAAAAGCACAAAAATACAGTCGAGACAGAAACTCACCAAGGACGCCATCTGATTGGTGGTGAGCTGTCGCATACTATCCATCTGTCAAGGGTAAATTCTAGGGTTTTAACCTCAGACCTTAAGAAGTATAAAATTAGAGACATACTTTGTGGTCTCACGAAAGGACCAAAGACCGTAGGCTAGCTGCCAAGGTGTAACCCTCCTCAGTATAGCTCCAAGGGACGTTGAGGATGCCCGCTAATTGTGTGGGATACCCGTACATGAGTTGTAGCTCCTCCATAACCTGAGGGGAACCATCGGTACCCAAGTTATTGACAGTCCAATCCCAATGAAGGATGGGATCAGAAGCTGGAGGAGCCTGTCTCCTATACATACCGCAAAGCTGTAGGCACAAAACAAGTTAGGGAAAAGATGAGTCAAAAAACATAAGTGACAAATAGAGACAAAAATGTAAAAACTCACATCCAGGAGTGGGAAGTTGGGCATCAAAAAGCGGGCACGGTAGGTCTCGTAGCCGGCCTCAGAACGAAAGTGGTTCCAAGCATCAGTGCTAATCAAAGCCATCTATAGAGCAGCACCAGAAAGGTCCTCGGCATTCATCAAGGGAGGATTATGAGGAACATAGTATCTCGAGCCACCAATAACTTGCCGAGACACTCGTTCACCAAGATACCATTGCTTGCCATCAGTACTCTCCATCAGAAATTAGCAGGAAGCCAGAGGGCTAACTGCCTGAATTTCCTCAGGAGCAGCATAGGAAACACACTCCCAAGGTATCCACTCAACGCTTGAAGTGGTCAGCTTAGACAAGAAGTTCCTCAAAAGGATAATTCGATGGGCCCCACTCTTGACCCCAACAACATCTCTTCTCCATCTCAAGCCCGAAGGGAACAAAGGTACAGAAGCCATGCCGTCCTCATCCTTACCTGATTCATCGACAGGAAAAGGATCCAACATCCTCAAGTGCTCGAAGCTCCAATGCTACGCACAGAAGGTAAAAATCATAAATGAAAAACAAAAGTCAAAAGAAAGAGAGAAGTTGTAGAACATACCTCCCAGGCTTGCCAGAACTCACCGGTCGATTTGATGTCCCCCGAGAAACCTCACCTATGTTCTTATAAAGATGAGCTAAGGTGGCACCACCCCAGTCGTAAGAAGAAATCTCATCGATAGTTTCCAAACAAGAAAGAAGCCTCAAACTCACCTAGTCATTCTGCATCGCAAAGATCGAACAACCAAGGACATACAGAAGAAAGACCCGCAGCAATTGATGGTCATTGAGATTGTGTCTCTCTTTTCCATAAGCCCGATAAAGCCAGCCGCAAGTGAACCGATGCCCCTCTAGATCAGGAAGAACAGCCCCGATCAGCATCTCAATGGCCTCAGGGCCAATCTCATAAGAGTAATCTAAGATCAGGCGCTTCCTGCCAACTCTCAAGCCGGTAATCATGGATAAGTCAAAAAGAGTCATCATTATTTCACCAAACGAAAGATGAAAAGTATTGGTCATATCCCACCATCTCTCGGAAAGAGCATAAAAGTGCACTAGATCATTTGTGCTTTTTGAGACCAAATGAACGAAGCCGCCGAAACCTGCCTGGTCAACCATTTATCGAACAGAGGGCAATAGTTGGGTATACCACAAAAAAGCATGCGCAAGACTATCGTAGCCCTTCAAGACCACCTCCGGTACATGCACGCAGCAAAAGTAGCAAAAATAGGCACAAAATCATTATTCATAACTTGAAGTCCAACTTCGCAAAATCAACAAATGAGCACAAAATAAACTTCCAACGACCTCTAGGTGCACACTATAATTCACAAAACTAGCAAAGTGCACAAGAATATTCCTGAAATACCAAAAGTGTCACATACCTAACTCACTAGAGTCATTACGGAAAGATGACGTTGGAAGTCTCATAAAATCAACTCTAGGGGTTGGTGATTAGAGGTGAAAACTGCACATTCATAGCATATAACACAGTCTTTTATGCATAATTTTATCCCCAAGTCCCTAGATTTAGATGCATATCAATGATTAAGTGTTTTCTACGATGTTGAGACTCAAACATATGTTTTTACACTATTTTACAGGTCATGGAAAGCAATCGTTGCATAGAAAGTGATTCTGGTGAAGAGAACAATAAAAGCAGTTGAGAAAATGCCAATTTTGACAATAAAGAGTTCAGATTTGGAAGATTTTCCTAGAAATACGAAATGTAGATCTTTGAGTTACTGTCAAGTGGTCGTAAATGGGCGGTCATTCCGAGGTCCAAGTGAAAAGATATGGCCATTCTCCCATTGGTGAGTAGAGTTGTCAAAATCAGAGAAGTTCAAGGGCTTGAGGAGAGTTCGATCGATCAAACTAAGCTCGATCGATTGAACTTTATTTTCCCCAAAAAGTTGGGTACAGTCTTCAAGAACCCTATAAATAAGTCATTTTGATACCAGACGAAGGGCTGACGCTCTAAAACGGAAAAAAAAATAGCAGTTTTATGGTAGTTTTAGGGTTAGATTAGGAGTAGATTAGGTTAGATTCATGTTCTTCTTCATCTTTTTCATTATTTTACTCAACATTATTGAAGATTCAAGTTTATTACAAGTTTATTTCAGATTATTTATAGGTTTTTCTTCTCCTTTTTCTTTATTTGATTGTTTATTAGTTTAAATGCTATGATTGCATTAGATTATTATTCCTGCATTAGTTTTATCATGTTTTTGTAGTTTAGACGTTGGGAATATATGATGAAACAATGATTCCCAACCTCTTCCCTATAATCTTTAAAAACCTTGGGATCGATTGAAGGATGATGCTATCCGGTCGATCGAGAGAGCTTCGATCGATCGAACATGTTAATTCCTGAGATGATTCTTTTAAGTATTCCATGACTTTTTGTTTTAGAAACTTGTCATCAAATTGTCCCTATAAGCTCATTTTGTCACAACAGTTTTTAGAACTTAAAGCCTTAAGGCCATTTTCTTCAATGACTTTTGAAAACCACTTTGAATGCTAACACCATTTAGAGTGCAAGTAATGACCATTGTTTTAAACTGTCTTCTAAGTATTTTAAATCACTTGTGATGATATAGTCCCGATCATGAAAGGACTATTGAATCTTTATCTTTAGAAAAATACGGAATACGAAAGAGGAATGAACTCCATAGATCATTAATGAGAGTTTAGGTGACTGCATGGAATTAGGAAAGAAAGAGTCCCCTATGGACTCTACAAATACCTTTGATAGTGACCCTAGGGAGGACGTAATTGAAAAATCTAAATCTGATTTAGATTCATGTGATATTCATGAACCATCACCTCTTTCGGTCGAAGAGGTGGTGTCACCAAGTTGTCCATCACCTATCCTCTCTATCAATCAACGCTCTCATCCCAAGCTTAAAAATCATGTGTACCCTACTATTGAAAAAATAGAATGTGTTGTGGAAGAGGATGGTAAGGATTCTAGCACATGTTCTTCACAAAATTTTATTTTTCAAAATTCTTTGAGAGAGGACTTAGAAACTTTTGGGCACACATTAGATGATCTTAAACTTTAACAAGAAGCTAGTAATCTGCTAGACTGCTTGACCTTCTTGAGTAATACTAACATTGAGGTCCAAATAGATAGCTTTATCCAAGTGCAGTCCAAAACTATTTACATAGAACAGAAATCCAATTCCTTGGATCATATCTCCATAGATTATGTTCTAGGACAAGAGGAGGGTAATGACGCTAAATTGGAACATTTCTTAGACCCTGCCCCTTTTATCGAACCGTGGCCACCTCCTTGTCATAAAATAGAGGCTATTATAGGAGCTACCAACACCAAAGATCATTTCTTGAGTATAATTCCTAAAAAGCGTGGTATACCTCTTATAATTGTCCCCAACAAATTCGAAGGCCATAGGTTTTGCATCATCTCCTCTGACCTTGAGGCTGACATTAGCTGGGGGGAGTTGCAATTTTATTAGGATCCCTACATTCTTTTCACTGTTAAATTATTTCACTGAGAAGATTCTCAAAAATTTCAGTTATTACTTAATGATAAGAATCTTGATTAACATAATTATTTACTGAGTAGTTGTACTATATTCTCTATTTTTCCTTGTTGCTACTACTGATTTTGCAAGTAACTTGACAAAAAATCATAATAAAACAAACCTGGATATTAACGCCTCAAGGTAACATCCTTCCTTCTCTCGCTTTACTTAATTTGTTCATGTACTCAGTTTAGAACGTTGAGGACAATGTTTAGCTTTAGTTGGGGGAGTGAGTCATTGTATGCCTCATATCTTTTTGTTGTGCTTTAGTGTCTTATACCTGCTTAGCAACATGTAACTCAGTAAATTAAAAATTGCAAAAATTTTAAAATTTTTAATTTTTTTAAAGATAATAAAATGGTTCTTGTATTTCTCTCTTAGTTAATGTAGTTAATTATGATGTATTAGTGTTATTTTTTGTAAGTTACTAGTATGTGATACACAATGGTAGTTTCTTTACTATCTTAGTTATAGTATGTTTTATGCTTTAAATCTTCAAACAACTTTGAGCACGTTGTGACAACCTTGTACTCAGCTAAAATGGATTAGTAAGCATAACTTAAGTGTCTTGAGAGACTGTAGTGGAGACTAATAACCCAAGTGAGCTTTTGAGCCATTCCTTTTTCTTGAGGGTTTTATAAAATTACTCTTACTTTTTGAAAAGCGTTGTAATTCATTGAAGGTCTCATTTTTCTTCTTCATTTTGACTGATCACTAGAAGAGAACGTTCAGGATTTACCAAAATTTAGAGCTCTTGAATTGCTAAAATGAATAATCCTATAAACTTAGAAGATGATTTAGGCCATCTTTTGACCATACATGCATCATACAACCTTGGCCTACCTCCATAATATTCCTTTACTTCACCTCTTGAGCCTTATCATAATTGCCTTGTCATTAAAATTCCTTAAATCTAAGCCTAACTCCAAACTATGAGTTTGAGTTTCTTTTCTTTATCTAGGAGTGATTGGGATGTGTTGACGTGACAATAAGTTTGGTTAGTGTGAATAAGGGAAAGTTGGCAAAAATAAGCATGAAAGGAAAAAAAAAATGCCAATGATTATTACAATAGAAAAAAATAATAAAAAGAAGAGTATGGAAAAAAATAAATAAAAGAGAAGAAGAAGAAAGAGATTGGAGATGTAGGATGTTTGAAAAGTTATATTAGACATTTCAATCTCATCCTTTAAGCTAATTGAAAATCACAAGCCTCTTTCTTCTCAATCGAACATCTCTTTTTCAAGGTCCTGATGATTTTAAGTAAATTAGATTTGAAGTTAAGGTAATGAGGGAGTTCTCTACGGTATCTCGCTCTTCTAGTGAAAAGTATCCTTTCATGAGACTTTGTGCACTAAAATGTCCAATTTTTATATTTAGATATGAGAAACATTAGATTCCATTCCATTTGCTATTTATAGCTTCCATATCATGAGTGATAATTATTACACCTAATTCGAAGTGATTTCATCTTGAGAGTGTAATACAGGTGAGAGTTGAGTCAAAATGAACGTCTTGATAGCATCTTAGGTTATGTGAGCTTTGAAATTAATGTTTTGTATTTTGGTTGTCCATTCACACACACACTTGAAGATTGATAGTTATGGAACCTTCTAATGACTTTGATAGTAGATTAACTGCAATTTTTGTGTTGCATGGCTATGGCATACTAGAGAGGTTCACGAGATTGTTGAGTTTAACCACATTGTTAATGAGAGGAAAATTTCTTGAAAATATTTAAATGAGAACCATTACCATAAACATGAATTTTGTGGGTAGATGAACTGCAAACCCTCATGAGACAACACTCGTCCACTAGGAGGAACCTAGGGGTTTAAAGGCTTGTTGCATACACTAAATGCGATCACGATTCCTGCGAAAGTGATTTAGCATTTTTACTTTCTTTTGTTTTCAATTCTTAGAGTTTAAATAAACATTGATATTGTTCGCTTCATTGGTAGGGACTAGCAACGAGCTAGTTGGGAGGTGTGATTAGAGGTGAAAAATGCACATTCATAGCATATTACATAGTCTTTTATGCATACTTTTATCCTCAAGTCCCTAAATTTAGATGCATATCAATGATTAAGTATTTTCTATGATGTTGAGACTCAAACATGTATTTTTACACTATTTTACAGGTCATGGAAAGTAATCGTTGCATAAAAAGTGATTCTGGTGAAGAGAACAACGAAAGCAGCTAAGAAAATGCCAATTTTGACAATGAAGACTTCCGATTATGAAGATTTTCCTAGAAATACAAAATGTAGATCTTTGAGTTACGGCGCGTAGCCACAAACGGGAGGTCATTCTGAGGTTCAAGTGAAAAGATATGGCCATTCTCCCATTGGTGTGTAGAGATGTCAAAATCAGAGAAGTTCAAGGGCTTGAGGAGAGTTCGATCGATCGAACTAAGCTCGATCGATTGAACTTTATTTTTCCCCAAAAGTTGCGAACAGTTTGGTGGAACCCTATAAATAAGTCGTTTTGATACCAAACAAAGGGAGGACGCTCCAGAACGCAAAAAACAACAGTTTTAGGGTAATTTTAGGGTAAGATTAGGAGTAGATTAGGTTAGATTCATGTTCTTCTTCATCTTTTTCAATATTTTACTCAAGATTATTGAAGATTCAAGTTTATTACAAGTTTATTTCAGATTATTTACAGATTTTTCTTCTCCTTTTTCTTAGATTAGGTAAGATTAGGAGGATGCTATGATTGCTTTAGATCATTAATCTTGTATTAGTCTTATCATGTTTTTGTAGTTTAGATGTTGGGAATATGTGATGAAACATTGAATCCCAACCTCTTCCATGCAATCTTTATAAACCTTGTGCTCAATCGATCGAACCAGAGCTATAGTCAAGCGATTGAAGACATTTCGATCGATTGAAGGATGAAGCTGGCCGATCGATCGAGAGCGATTCGATCGATCGAACATGTTAATTCCTGAGATTATTCTTTTAAGTATTCCATGACTTTTTGTTTTAGAAATTTGCCATCAAATTGTCCCTATAAGCCCAGTTTGTCACAACAGTTTTTAGAACTTAAAGCCTTAAGGCCATTTTCTTCAATGACTTTTGAAAACCACTTTGAATGTTAACACCATTTAGAGTGCAAGTAATGACCATTGTTTTAAACCATCTTCCAAGTATTTTAAATCACTTGTGATGATATAGTCTCGGTCATGAAAGGACTATTGAATCTTTATCTTTAGAAAAATGCGGAATACTGAAGAGGAATGAACTCCATAGATCATTAATGAGTATGCATTGTAGACGGTTAGGATCAATGTGGATTCACGTGTTTCCAACACCTTTAATTTATTTATTTCTTTAGTTATGTGTCTATATGCTTTAGTTTATTATTAAGTTTAATTTAATTATTTAGGATTTGTTAGAATTTACACTCCTACAATTCATCTTTTCTTTTTCTTTAGGTTGTAACTTAGTATATATTCTTCCTATTCCTTCCCTGTTGGATCGACCTGGACTTATCCAGTATTACTTACACGATCACCTACACTTAGGTGTTGCATAAGAGTGCACAACTTTTTAGTTGTGTCAGTTGGCTCTCGAGCCTTACTTGTTCTTTGGCCTTCTTAGAGAGCCTCCTCGAGCTAGAAGCCATGGATCTGCAAGAAAATGAGAATTAGAACTAAAATTTCTTCTTAAATTTTGGAGAAAAATAAACCACAAATTAAGATTCCAATTATGGGAAAAGTTTACTCACCTGAGCGTGCACAAGCTATTTTTTGGTGGGTTTCATTCCAAAAACACCCCAAATGGCCAAGAATGAGCTCAAAATGCTCAAAAACTTAAGATATACAATAATGGAGTCCGACCACCTAGTGCTGCCACGGCACTAGCCAACTATTTTCACAGCAATGGCTTAGTGCCATTGCGACAGTGCTCCCTGTGGGCCCCACTTCGCTCCGTTTCAAACCATTTTGGCCCGTTTTAGACCCTGATTAGCCCCAATGGCTCATTTTGGTCAAAATTTACAAGATTTTACCCCCAGCAAATTTAATTTGTCCCTAGTGGATAGTTACAGAAAGAAAACGGCTCCTGAAGGCCCGAATAGGCTTTTTGGAATTACCATTGTGAGATTTAATCAAACGTAACAGGTTCAGAATTGAAATCCTGGTTCCCAGTCAAGAAAAATAGTTAAGAGAGATCCACAGTGAATCAAGCTTATCCTCAGCATATAAAGGCCCTAACCGACTCTTTTGGGTTGACCATTGCAAGATTTGATCAACCATCAGAGATTCAGAGATGGGTCCGGGTTCTCAATCAGAAGAATTTGATCAATCGTAAGAGATTCAGAGATGGGTCCTAGTTCTCAGTCAGAAAGATTTGATCAACTATGAGAGATTCAGATATGGGTCTTGGTTCTCGGTCAAAAAGATTTGATCAATCATGAGAGATTCAGAGATGGATCCTGATTCTCGGTCAGAAGAATTTGATCAACCGTGAGAGATTCAGAGATGGGTCCTAGTTCTCAGTCAGAAAGATTTTATCAACCGCGAGAGATTCAGAGATGGGTCCTGGTTCTCGGTTAGAAGAATTTGATCAACTGTGAGAGATTCAAAAATGGGTCCTGGTTCTGGGTCAATAGAATTTGATCAAACGTGGGAGATTCAGAGATGGGTCCTGATTCTGGGTCAGCAGAATTTGATCAACTATGAGAGATTCAGAGATGGGTCCTGGTTCTCGATCAGAAAATTTTGATCAACCATGAGAGATTCAAAGATGAGTCCTAGTTCTGGGTCAGCAGAATTCGATCAATCATGAGAGATTCAGGATGGGTCATGGTTCTTGGTCAGCAAAATTGGATCAACCGTGAGAGATTCAGAGATGGATCCTAGTTAAGAGTTAAGAGAGATTTTCGAAGAATCCCCCACCATCCCCAACAGAAGACAACAGAAGTTAGAAACCAACTTTCCAGATTAGTCATCATAATAATCGACAGACGATTGAAAACACCGCCCACAGTCAAAGGACCCCAACTCCTGGGGAAAGCACTGTCTACCTAAGGCTAAATGTCCATTGATTATTGCGAGCTTCCTCTGTTGGAAAAACAGGTTTAAAATGAAAAGTTTAAACGCGCAGCGGAAAATCAAGTTATAAAAACTTTATTGGCATTCCATGATTTACTACTCGTCAATTCCATAGATGTGTACAAGGGGTTGCAAGAATTATACCTTAGTGTCTTGAACCCAATTCTGAAACTTTAACTTCCAGCAGCCTCCACTAGATGATCTTCACCCTTATGACTCCTGCGGATGCCTGCCGGAAAGACTAGGGTTGGTGGGAACCCTAATAGAGAGGATAGAGAGGGTTTTGGGGCTCCAAAACAGTTTCTGCAGCTTCTGACGTTCAAAACGACGAACAACTTTTTCCAGAACGCAGCTGCCCTATTTATAGATTCCCAGAACCGACCTAACCTTCGATCGATCGAAGGACTTCGATCGATCGAACCTTTCTCGATCGATCGAACCTGATGCCTTCGATCGATCGAACTATCTTCAATCGATCGAACCTGTCAGGACAGTTTCCTCAAGCGTCTTTCCAAGCATCCTTGCGGAGCTAAGAGTGGGACCTCCTAGGCTCTTTATTGTTGGCTCAGACCAGTTTATTAATTACCATGACCAAACTCTTTGATCAGCAAACTAACCAACTGGTCAGTTAACGTTTACTCCACTATAAAACGATAACTGAACTCCAACGCAAAAGAACATATCCGAAGCGATAACTAGACTTGTATGTTGTACTAATGTCCCTCTACCGTCAGCATTCGTAATCATATTCAGGTAGTCGGATAACTGTTACTGTCAACCTGAATCATGATTACTTCTTGTATTCCTTGAGTCCCATTCACCTCTCATGATTACCAAACATGTTAATAACTCTTATCAACAAGACTGCAGTACTCAGTAATCAACTTGGTGACATTCTCAAGGTAATGCTTACTCTGAATCAGAGGGTAGATTCTATCTTGACAATATATGTTCACAACCCTATGGACATGACATACCCAAGATACCCAGGTGTTGATCTTCTATAGACCTCACTGATTGGTAAGTCAAAGCAGCCATATCCATAGTCTGTGTTCATAATCATCTCAAGATTGAGAACACGTACCTTATACAAGGTATGAGTTCCTATTGACTGTTGACAGCCTTAAGTGTCAATAGGAAAGCTCAGGTCCGTCAATGCACTATAAGCACTAGCATATCAACTAAGAGCTACACTCTAGTGATTGAGATTAATCACTCCATCCAATGGTAGTTAATTATGCTACAGTGTAGACCTGATGAGGTATCCAGTCTCATCATCCACTGTGACATATTCTAAGTATCAAAGAATAGTAATTCGTATCTCACTTGTGTGTATCTCATACACACACGAATTGCTTACTATGATACTTAAGGATAAAACAATCATCTCATGATAGAAACATACACAATGAAATGTAAAGCTGATATCAATATATTATAATGCTAATGTCTCATACATAAAGTAATGGTTTGAGGGCACAAACCCAACAAACTCCCACTTGCACTCACAACCATTCAGAACTACATCTAAGACCTAGACTATCTAGATGACGATCAAAGACCTTCTGTGGTAAGGCCTTTGTAAACGGATCAGTAAGATTGTCAGCGGTGGCAATCTTGGTGACAGTCACATCTCCACGTTGAACTATATCTCGGATTAGGTGATATTTCCGCTCTACGTGCTTTCCCTTCCCGTGGTTCCTTGGCTCCTTGGACTGAGCCACTGCCCCACTATTATCGCAGTATAGCGTAATAGGTGACAGCGACGCTGGTACCACCTCGAGTTCCATAAGGAACTTCTTGAGCCAAACAGCTTCCTTTGCGGCTTCACAAGCAGCCACATACTCAGCTTCTGTAGTTGAGTCTGCAATGCATTTCTGCTTAATGCTCCTCCAACTGACAGCACCACCTCCCAAGGTAAAGAGATGACCGGACGTCGACTTTCTCGAATCTTTATCTGACATAAAGTCCGAGTCAGTGTATCCTACTGGAATTAACTCACTACCGCCGTACATAAGCATGTAATCTTTAGTTCTTCTCAAGTACTTAAGAATGTGCTTAACGGCTGTCCAGTGCTCTGGACCAGGATTCGATTGATACCTGCTAACCATGCCAACGGCAAAGCAGATATCTGGTCTAGTGCATAACATCGCATACATGAGACTTCCCACTACCGAGGCATAGGGAATTCCTGCCATGTGATTCCTCTCCTCTTGTGTCTTTGGACACTGGTCCTTGGAGAACGCTAAACCATGCCTGAAAGGTAACAAACCTTTCTTCGAATTATCCATTGAAAACCTAGTTAGCACTTTCTCGATATAACCAGCTTGAGATAATCCCATTATCTTTTGCTTGCGATCCCGAAAGAGCTTTATCCCAAGAATATAGCTCGCCTCTCCTAGATCCTTCATATCGAAAGTACTAGCTAGCCAGACCTTGACCGTTGACAGCTCCGCTACATCATTTCCAATGAGTAGAATGTCGTCAACGTAAAGCACAAGAAAGGCCACCACTTTCCCTTCACATTTCTTGTATACACAAGGTTCATCCAGATTTTGTATGAAACCAAACGACTTGACCGCTTGGTCAAATCGGATGTTCCAACTTCTGGATGCCTGCTTAAGCCCATAAATGGACTTTTGCAACTTGCATACCAAGTTACCTTTCCGACCAGCTATGAACCCTTCTGGTTGTTGCATATAGATGTCCTCCTCAAGATTGCCATTCAAGAATGCAGTCTTGACGTCCATCTACCAGATTTCATAATCTAGGCATGCAGCAATGGATAAGAGTATTCTGATGGACTTGAGCATGGCTACCGGC
Organism: Hydrangea macrophylla; assembly: GCA_033977485.1. Classification (NCBI taxonomy): domain Eukaryota; kingdom Viridiplantae; phylum Streptophyta; class Magnoliopsida; order Cornales; family Hydrangeaceae; genus Hydrangea; species Hydrangea macrophylla. Next base: position 87,329,547 of record CM066994.1, read on the forward strand.
GAGAAGGTTTCCTCATAGTCAATGCCCTCCCTCTGAGTATAGCCTTTCGCCACAAGCCTTGCCTTAAAGGTCTCAACCTTTCCATCAGATCCTCTTTTCCTCTTGTAGACCCACTTGCAGCCAATGGGTTTAATATTGGCTGGAAGTTCTACAAGATCCCAAACCTGATTTGAATCCATAGATTCCAATTCAGTCTTCACAGCTTTAATCCAATGAGCTGAATCAACATCAGCCATTGACTCTTCGTAAGTGGTAGGATCAGATTCAGATTCTATGGAGACAGCTTCAAAAACTTCTCCTAAGTACATGTATCTATCAGGCTGGCTGATAATCCTCCCACTACGACGAGGTACCGGTGCGGAAATGGGTGAAGAAGTGGTATTTTCTTGATTTTCATCATTATCAACTGCGGGTTGGACTGAGGGCTCTCCTTCTATCTCTTTAAGATCTATCCTTCCCTTAGGTTTATGGTTCATGATATAATCATCCTCCAAGAAAACAGTATTTGTACTAACAAACACTTTCTGTTCTCTTGGATCATAAAAATACCATCCATAAGTACCCTTTGGATACCCTACAAAGTAACATACTTCCGATCTAGAATCCAACTTGCTCATCTTTCCTTTGAGCACATGTGCCGGACACCCCCATATCCGGAGATGTTGCAAAGAAGGCTTGCGCCCAATCCACATCTCTCGTGGTGTCCTGGGAACAGATTTGCTTGGTACTAGATTTAGTATGTATGCAGCGGTTTCCAAAGCATAACCCCAAAGGAATAATGGCAACGCTGAATAACTCATCATCGACCTAGTCATGTCTAAAAGAGTCCGATTCCTTCTCTCCGCTACACCGTTCTGCTGAGGCGTACCAGGTGCAGTCAACTGTGACAGAATCCCATTCTGTACGAGGTGATCAATAAATTCATTAGAGAGGTACTCGCCACCTCGATCAGATCGAATGGCCTTGATATGTGTGCCCGATTGCTTCTCCACTTCAGCCCTAAACTCTTTGAACTTTTCAAAGGCTTCAGACTTGTGCTGCATTAGGTACACATATCCATACCTAGAGTGGTCATCGGTAAATGTTATGAAATACTCATAACCACCCCTTGCTCTAATATTTATTGGTCCACACACATCAGTATGAACTAATTCCAACAATGCATTGGTCCTATTGCCCTTTGCAGGAAAGGGCCTTTTGGTCATCTTACCCTCCAAACAAGACTCGCAGACTTCCATTGGTTCGAGAACCAAATCGCCTAAGACCCCTTCTTTGACTAGTCTGCCAATCCTATTCAGATTGATATGGCCAAGCCTCATATGCCAAAGCCTTGTTGGATTAGTGGAAGGTTCCTTTCTTTTAGATGGTACAGAAACCACTGAGTTATTAAGTTCCATGCAAGAGTCTTTAGAAATATTGGGAGTAATCACATACAAACCATTTGATTTAACACCAGAACATATAAAAGAACTATTTCTTTTAATCACAACTTCAGTTCCAAAATGAAAAGAATAACCATTATTCGATAAATTAGAAACTAAAATTAAATTACATCTCATTGAAGGGACGTAAAGTACATCTGATAAAATCAAAACTTTATTGTCTAGAAATTCTAAAACTACGACTCCTATAGCAACCGCAGAAACGGTTGCGCTAGAACCTAGAGTAAGTACGATTTCCCCATCACTGCACTTCCTGGTTGATCTGAACCCCTGCAATGAATTACAGATATGGTTAGTCGCACCAGAATCAATGCACCAAGTGTTTGAAGTATCCGTTATAAAACTTACTTCAATCACATGTGATTCAATCATACCTTGAACTCTTGTAGCTAAGAATTCTGGACAGTTCCTCTTCCAGTGGCCCTTCTCACCGCATTGGAAACACTTTCCTTTGCCTTGGCCACCCACCTTCCCTTTGCCCTTACCTTTTCCCTTAGATTTTGCAATCTTAGGGACTGGTCCAATACTTGAACCACCAGTGCTAGCTTTCTTCTTCCCTTTCTTTCCTTTCGGCACAGATCGGGAAGAGGAAGCGCTTTTCTCAACGTTCAAAACGTTGACCCCAGGTTTGATCACCCCTTCCGCTGTCAAAAGAGAACTCATCAATTCGCTCATTGAAAAATTCATTTGATTCATATTATAGTTAAGTTTAAATTGAGCGAATGAAGGCGACAGCGAATTAAGGATCATATCAACTTGGGTCTGTGCATCGATGTTGGCACCTAGGGTCTCCAGCTCGTTTAAATAACCAATCATTTTTAAAACATGTTCCTTGACTGGAGTCCCTTCCGACATCTTCGCACTCATTATCTTTTGCATGGCTACCTGTCTGGCAGGCCTGCCATGCTCCCCAAACATCTTTTTCAGGGATGTGATAATGTCACTGGCGGAATCGTTCGATTGGAATTGATGTTGTAACACACCAGCCATTGAGGCCAGAATGTAGCAACGAGCCATTCCATTCGACTTCTTCCATTTGTCAAACTCGCGTCTGGCAGCTGCCGAAGCATTTGCCGCGGGTTCTTCAGGGCTTGGGGTGGTGAGGACATATATGTGATCCTCCGCAGTTAACACGATGTCAAGGTTACGTTTCCATTCAGTGTAGTTATTTCCAGTTAACTTGTTTTGAGTGAGTATGGTAGCAAGTGGACTAAATGCAGATCCAGACATTATGATTTACTGAAAAATCAAAACAAAATAAATATGGATATCAGAATTTGATAGTTTGAAATAAAAGAATCCTTTTAAAACTCTTATTTTAAAACAAAGTCGCCGGAATATCGAAATGAAAGAATAAAGCCTCCGTGTGGTGGTCAATGTTCGATCTTTCGATTAATCATGACTTGTTCGCTATGCAACTCTTGCAAAAACAAGTTATGACTCCCGAACCTATTTGATCTCTAAGTTTCTGAATAATGCCCCGTGTGGGATCCCTTATCCATAGCTTAGCTAGTGTATACCATTAACTAAGATCCAATCACAACCGTCTCAAGTAGCGCCTCCGTGTGGTGGTCACCCTCTAACACGTCTGATTGATCCTATCCATAGGAAGTTCACATCTAGTAACCAATGAGCAGTGTACCCTCCGTATGGAATGATCACCCCTGGCGAGGTGACACAGAATACACTACTCATCTTACAATGAACCGTTAATGGAAGATCGTGGGTGTTATTTGATAAGACCCTCTCCCACTAGATTTAGTAAATTAAGGATTTATTTGATAAGACCCTTCCCATAAACATCTAATGTTTACTAATGTGTTGAAAACGGTTTTTGAATTTTATTTTAGAAAACTTGTTTTAAGTGCATGCAACAATGTATTATACGCCAATCACAAAACAAGCACATAAAACAAAAAACTAAAATGAAATATAGGCATTCAAACAATGCCTCTATCTCCCATGGCTATATCTCCATAGAACCTGCTTTTGGTTTGATCGCCTCCAGCTCCATCTTCATGGACAACGGCTCCTTGCTCCATCTTCATGGATTTTCTAATTCTATTACATTGAACCTATGCCTCTGTTGAAGCTTACAATTTATCTAGAAATAGAAATAGCAACAACAAAATAAAAGGCTAGGGAAACCGGTGCGACTTTCCTTTTCGTAGGATTGAAGTCGCAGCGCCCTTTACATATGCCTTAAAACCAAACCAAACTTAAAACAACACACCAATCTTAAAACATTCAAACACAAAATTAAATGCTCTTGGCGCCATGGGAGATAGCGACTAACTTTTGCTGCAAAAGGTTAGTTGAACACACATCCACGCATATATATAACAAAATATAACTATTGGAACACTTAATTGATTCACACAGTATATAAACACTTTACATACTGAATTAGAACTTAAAACAGCATCTTACATCTCTGTCACAGTTCGATCGATCGAAGAACGTTTGATCGCTCGAACCTTCGATCGATTGAACACTGTTCAATCGCTTGAACATTCTGTTTCACAGAATGATTTAAAAAAATTTTACAGAAATAATTTAAAATTAAAGTATAATTTAAAAAACCTTTACAACTGTGAACAGAACACCTGGACAGAGAATCTGTCTCGATCGATCGAACACTATTCGATCGATCGAACACCAGAAGGCTTCGATCGATCGAAACTAGTTCGATCGATTGAGAACAGACTGTTCGATCGATCGAAACAAGTTCGATCGATCGAACCCACCTTGCATCCTATGCAATCACAGTTTTGTATTCTGCTGCGATAACACTGCAGAAACAGATCTGTGACGATGCAGTTTCAAAAACAGTTCTAAAATTAACATGCAAATCAAAACTAGGGTTCCAAAAAAAACGCATCTATAGATCCAAACGAGCGTGGCTCTGATACCAATTGTTGGAAAAACAGGTTTAAAATGAAAAGTTTAAACGCGCAGCGGAAAATCAAGTTATAAAAACTTTATTGGCATTCCATGATTTACTACTCGTCAATTCCATAGATGTGTACAAGGGGTTGCAAGAATTATACCTTAGTGTCTTGAACCCAATTCTGAAACTTTAACTTCCAGCAGCCTCCACTAGATGATCTTCACCCTTATGACTCCTGCGGATGCCTGCCGGAAAGACTAGGGTTGGTGGGAACCCTAATAGAGAGGATAGAGAGGGTTTTGGGGCTCCAAAACAGTTTCTGCAGCTTCTGACGTTCAAAACGACGAACAACTTTTTCCAGAACGCAGCTGCCCTATTTATAGATTCCCAGAACCGACCTAACCTTCGATCGATCGAAGGACTTCGATCGATCGAACATTCGATCGATCGAACCTTTCTCGATCGATCGAACCTGATGCCTTCAATCGATCGAACTATCTTCAATCGATCGAACCTGTCAGGACAGTTTCCTCAAGCGTCTTTCCAAGCATCCTTGCGGAGCTAAGAGTGGGACCTCCTAGGCTCTTTATTGTTGGCTCAGACCAGTTTATTAATTACCATGACCAAACTCTTTGATCAGCAAACTAACCAACTGGTCAGTTAACGTTTACTCCACTATAAAACGATAACTGAACTCCAACGCAAAAGAACATATCCGAAGCGATAACTAGACTTGTATGTTGTACTAATGTCCCTCTACCGTCAGCATTCGTAATCATATTCAGGTAGTCGGATAACTGTTACTGTCAACCTGAATCATGATTACTTCTTGTATTCCTTGAGTCCCATTCACCTCTCATGATTACCAAACATATTAATAACTCTTATCAACAAGACTGCAGTACTCAGTAATCGACTTGGTGACATTCTCAAGGGAATGCTTACTCTGAATCAGAGGGTAGATTCTATCTTGACAATATATGTTCACAACCCTATGGACATGACATACCCAAGATACCCAGGTGTTGATCTTCTATAGACCTCACTGATTGGTAAGTCAAAGCAGCCATATCCATAGTCTGTGTTCATAATCATCTCAAGATTGAGAACACGTACCTTATTGTGGACCACTGCGAATGAGGAGGTCCTGACGCTCTCCCTCGATAGTGTCCCGGGACGGATCCCAAGGAGCACACTTCAGGGAAAACTAGGACTTCCTCACGCGATCCTAGAGACAAAGAGTCGCCACCTAATTTTTATCGGGAATTAGGAAACCCAAGTTTGACTCGCCCAAAATTGAATAAGGTTACTCGCCCTTCATTACCAGAACAAGGTTCGGGGGTCTTGGTACGAGAGGGGAAGGAGCCCAAGCAGGACTAAAGCACCCCCTCCTCGCAATACCGAATGGTAGGCCTTGATTCAAATATCCTTGTTATTAATTCATAATAGATGTTGTTTCCTCAAACATACTAGATAGATATATACATGGCAAAAAGAAACATCTAATGAAAATCATTTCAAGAGACTAAATCAAGTAGAAAGCGGATGCTCATGCAATACAAGGGAGAAGTATACTCACAGTGGCTAGTCCCGCCCGGGACCGATGCAAATAAAGTAAACATGTCATGATATGCAAAGGGAACGAGAAGACTTACATTGGTTGACTCAAGCGGAGTCGCGAAAGCAAAAAGAATGGAAACGTGCAATGCAATCATGCAACAATCCTAGATAAGATGTCTCTAACAAATAATCATATAAACGGAGACTATCCTAAAGGAAATGTGTCGTTGAAATCAAAGTTGTAAACCTAGAAAAATTCTAAAAGAAAGGATAGAGATAGTACACGATACATGGGCACTAAGCCACATGTAGACGAGGCAAACCACAAATCGAAGTCCGGGTCCGAGGCACTTAATTCTCTGCACTAATACACCAAAGAATACCCAAGCATTGCAAAAATACAAGCAAACAAATGATATGCATGATAAACAAAGAAAACATGTCATCAATCAAATTTCCAGATTCAGCAACCTCTAATGAATCCTATCAAAAGTGGTCTTAAACATGAGCTGGATAAAAACCCTTTTACAGAAAGTTAGATACATGTCTTAGGGAACTTCTCCAAAAAGTGGGACCTTAATATCAATTTTATTGTTTGAGAAATAAATGTTTTGGGAACAGTGGATCAGGACTGTCCATTGTTCTTGTAAAAATCATAATTAAATCTACAAAAATCATATGAAGCTCTATTTGGTGTCAAAAGAAAGCTATTTCATTGTAGTATATGATAAAAATAAACCCATGGACATTCTGTAATCACAAGGTTTCTGAAAAAGTGTTTTAAACAAACTCTGTTATTCTGGAAATTTGGTATCATTTGACAAATGAATGCAAAACATAATAGAAGTATAATAGAAGTTCATGAATCATGTTAACCAAGTTGATTTAAGCTTTTGATCTCTCATCCATTTATCCTAGGTGATTTCTAAACCAAGTTTTATTCATCAATTGTTGTTGAGTGATCAAGGTATGACCATTTTGTATACATGATCATATTTGTAATTAAACTTAGAAAATTCCAGAATAGTTGTATCAACTTTAAACGCTTAGAAAACGATCCTAACTCGATCGTATGCTCACGATTTTACATCGGCATATAGATATATGAGTTAGGAATCATCCCCAAAAAGCGGAACGTCGATAACTATTATAGATTTTCTGAAATTCAAGCACAAAGAGACGATGTTCAAATCTGTCAACCGATTTCTCAACAATTTCTAAAAATAGTATATGAATCCTAAAAGCTCTCAAAACGGACCGGATGAAAGCTAATTCATCAAAGTTTACTCAGAAAATTTGAAATCCATCAAACTATGGGTTTTGATGGACCAAATCTAATGGACAAAACCAATCTGCTTTGCTGAATTTTTATCTAGTTCATTTTAAAGTGTGAGGAAAACATTTTAGTGATAGTTGAAGCTTATTAGAGAGATCAAACTCATAGATCAACTTAATTATCATGATTCCCAATCAATTTAGCCCTCAAGTTCTATGAAGAACTTTTAGATCAAGGATCAAAGGGACTTATAAATATCATGTTGGAGATGAACTTCAATAGGAATCATAGGTAATAGGAATAATCAAGAGATAGGTATGAACATAGAAATCATCCTTCTCATAGACCATATTTCCAAACCATCATGGAATTCAAAATAGATATATGTATATATATATAATCATGTATGCATGAATCTAAACTAAAATTGAAGAATGAAACCAAAATTGAAAATCAAAGTGAAAAACAATCTCTAATTGTAAATTATCAATAAAAATCAAAGAGATTTGGATCTAACTATGTGAGTGTGTGAAGAACATGAGAGGAAGAAGATGAGTGTTCTAATAAGTAGAAATAGAACTAAGTTAGATCCAAATCTTATAGATCTATATATACAAAGTAGGAATTAGAGATGAACTATAGTGTTTACCTCTTGGAGGATTCTCAATTACAAGACCAAAATTGATTTGAAGATCTTCTTCTTCAAGTGTTATTCAAGTGTTCTTCAAGCACTCATCCATGGAAGTTGAGGGAGGCAATTGATGTTCAAATTGTGGTCTAATTAGCCTGAGTTAATCTAAATTCAATTCATAATTTTCTCTCTCTAGAATTCACCTAAATTGAAAGTATATTCAAAGTATACTTATCTCTCTTGTATGTGCTTCTATGTGTGTTTGTATCTCCAAGTATATTCAAGTGTATCTCTTCCAAGTGTCTAGTGTGTTAAGATGTGATCTCATATGAGATGTATGAGATCTTATATAGAGTTTTGAAGACTTAGCTCTTAAGTTTCAGGGTTAAAACAGGATTTTTAGAGCTTAAAAGAGGGTTAAAATGGCCATTTCGGAGCCTAATACGCAATTTCCAGGCAATTTCCTCGCAGTGGGAAGCTTCTAGAAGGGTCTGGAACTCAAAAAGCTCCGTGGAGGACACAAATGGAAGTGGCGGTTATGGTGGGACCCGCCACCCCCATACCCAAAACCGCCATTTACTATTTGGGTCCCTCTGGTCACCCACAAGCTCTGTTTCAAAAATCACGTGCACTGCTTTTCCAGATTTTTGTAAAAATGCTTTTTGGTGTCCGAAATCGTCCGTTTACGTACCGTTGGAAAGCTGTCAGGTTGAATTTCAGTATAAAAATATTTCCAGAGGTTTTATAATGAGAATTGAAGTCCAATTGAAGTCCGGAAGTCCTCCGGAACTTTCGTCGTCTTTTTGAAATCAAATGACGTCTTTTCCAAAATTGCTTTCAAATGTGCGTCGATTTCGAACTTTTCTTTAAAATTGAATCTCTGGATACCTAGAATACTGCGTTTAGAACACTTAATGTTCATATAACCCTGAGAGAATATGAATTCTGAGAGATGATTTTGACAAAAACCGGGATTTATCCATGGAAAAGGGCTTTTCTGAGCTTGAAGTCACCTTCCGAAGTCCGATCTTCTGATTGTGTGGAATCCAGTACCTTCCACGGGGTACTTTTCATCATCGAATCCTCCAAGACGTTGTCCACCCTAAATCCTATCAGTGTGGTCAAAATTGGGTGTCTACAGTTTGCCCCTCTTTGGCAGAGCTTGTTGTGAACAACGTGAACTGCAAGTGAGTGCCAAAGCCTTGAAGGCACCCAAATAACCATACTGAGAGGTTTTAGGAAAAACAAAAAATAATTCGCAAAATCAAGAAATTCAAAATCAGAGAAAATCAAGAAATTACGAATGCAAGAATGCAATGCAATGCTGGGTAGAGGCGGCTAATTTGAAGCTGATGCTGGTCGTGCTCCGCTGGAGCTGCCTACGTATCCTTTCCAGGAATCAGACCAGGGCGTAGTTCAAGCGCGCGGGAAAACGGAAAACAAACAACAACAATGCGGATGAAATGCTCCTATCCTAGGATGCTGGTGCAGTATGAAAACATGAAATGTGAAAGTACTGGAGGAATCATCCTCAAGGGTTCCCTAGATGCAAAATCTAATGCAAAGGATGCAACGACTCTCTCTCACAGTCGAATATGCTAAAGGTATCTTGGATGATTCTCGAGGTTTTTGTCAAAGTTATTCTTCTGATCTTAAGGCTCGTAGGCGTCATCTATATCCTGGACGACTCTTGAAATAGCGAAGTATCTTGGATGAATTCTGAGTCATGTCAAACAACTGGACGATTGCTGGTGTAGAGTCCTTCTGCTGGGGACGATTACTGATGTAGAGTCCTTCTGCTGGGGACGATTGTTGATGTAGAGTCCTTCTGCTGGGGACGATTGCTGAAATAGGTCCTTCTTCTGTGGACGATTGCTGATGTAGAGTCCTTCTGCTGGGGACGATTTGCTGATGTAGAGTCCTTTTGCTGGGGACGATTGCTGGTGTAGAGTCCTTCTGCTGGGGACGATTGCTGATGTAGAGTCCTTTTGCTGGGGACGATTGCTGATGTAGAGTCCTTCTGCTGGGGACGATTGCTGATGTAGAGTCCTTTTGCTGGGGACGATTGCTGATGTAGAGTCCTTTTGCTGGGGACAAATCTTCTGAAACAGGTCTCTCTGCCGGAGACAAATCTTCTGCTCTTCTGAAACAAGTCCTTCTTCTAGACAAATCTTCTGTAACAGGTCTGGAAACAAGTCTTCTGAAACAGGTCTCTCTGCCGGAGACAAATCTTCTGTTCTTCTGAAACAGGCCCTTTTTCCGAGGACAAATCTTCTGTGGCAGGTCTAGAAACAGGTCTCTCTGCCGGAGACAAATCCTCTGTTCTTCTGAAACAGGCCCTTCTTCTGAGGACAAATCTTCTGTTCTGATGCACGGATTCTGAGAGATACACAAATTCTGAGAGATGACCCTTCTTCTGAGAGCAACCCACGGATACACGATTCTGATTTTGAGAGAAACCCTACATTCTGGAGGCAACCCTGATATGCGATGCTGAGAAATACATGATTCTGAGAGAAACCCTACATTCTGGAGGCAACCCTGGATACACGATTCTGATTCTGAGAGAAACCCTACATTCTGGAGGCAACCCACGATTCTGAGAGAAACCCTACATTCTGAGAGCAACCCACGGATACACGATTCTTGGCATAAACCTTGTATTCTGGAGGCGACCCACGATTCTGATTCTGAGAGAAACCCTACATTCTGGAGGCAACCCACGATTCTGAGAGAAACCCTACATTCTGGAGGCAACCCTGGATACATGATGCTTGGCATAAACCTTGTATTCTGGAGGCGATTTTGATGCTCAAATTCTGAGAGATACCCTTTATCTGGAGGCAACCCGTGGATACATGATGCTTGCGAGAAACTTAATTCTGAAAGTTCTCTACTGGGGAGATCCTATGATTCTGAGAGATGCACGAATTCTGTATACCTTGACAATATCTGGAAATTCTCTGCTTGAGGAGATATCTGAGGTTTCTGGGACGCGAGCACATATTCTGGAGGCCCTGCTGATTCTTTCTGAGACTCATATTGGTGCTTCGACCAACGCAATCATTCTTGCAACGCGTCAGGCTTACTCTAACCCTTTCTGAACATCTCGCATTCTGACCCATCTTCTGAAAGTCCTTTCTGGATGTAATTCTCAAGCGACAGTAGACTCAAATGTCCATTTTCTAAGACAACTCATAATCAATCCCAAAACGACGGGAGTTTGCCGTTTCTCGGCCACTTTCAGGCTGCGGTGCCTTTGATTCTTCTCATCTGGGGGACTTTTTTCAATTCTTGAATGGATTTTTACCAAGATTCAAATCTCCAGAGGTCCTCTAGACCAATTCCAACAAGTTTTAAGCACTCTCAAGGCTTATATATCAAAAATGGACCAATCCGGGATCAAATCAAGAGTTCCGGGGGTCAAAACGCGAATATAGAGCAAAATGGGGAAATGGCAGGAAGTGAATAGTAAATGGCGGTTCCCCACACCCCCTTGGGAACCGCCAGCCGCAACTTTGGGGTTTTAAACCCATTTTCTTCTTTGTTCTTCATTCATTTCTTCTTCAATGCATCACCTCTACCTTCTAAGGTGCTCAAATCTTGCAATTTCTTGATGTTTTGAGTGATTTCTTGCATTAAAACCTCCAAAAACTTTGTTGATTTCATCAACTCCTCCCTATTCTAGGGGATTCAAGTACCAAGGTTTTTACTATTCATCATCTTCAACCTCTTATCTTCAAGCTTCAAGCATCAACAACCATGAGTTCCCATGGACAAGGTGAAAGTTCTAGAACACGTAGAAGCCAATTTCAAGCTAGTGGAGCTTCATCAACTCAAACCATGGAGTATGCAACCATGAAAAATCCACTAAATCATATCTCTAGGAGGGCCTTTCGTCAAGAGGTAACCCATTCTTTAATTACTCCTTTGTTTCACATCTTCATACGTGTCTCTTTATTCTTGCGATTCCTTAGAAATCATCCTTTTTCTTTTTAGAATGTGGTTGGTCATCTTAGAGGTCATGGTAGCCATGGAAAATGCCTTGAATGGTTTAATGAATTGTCGGAGTCGCGTCCCCAAGTAGTAACCAATATCAAGCAAGCGGGCTTTGGGTCGTTTGTAACCTTATTGGAGAGATCGACTAATGATTTGGCCATGATTCAAGCTCTTGCTGAAAGGTGGTGGGATTCCACAAATACTTTTCACATGCCTTTTGGGGAGATAACCATGACCCCTCTTGATTTTGCAATGATAACCGGCATCTCATTTGGCGGGCATCGTCTTGCCTTTGCAAAGAACATCCATAGACATCCTACTATCATTGAGCGTCTCCTAGGCATCATCCCATCCCAGAGAGATCTTCACGGATCGAGCGTAGGCATCACATGGTTCATCAACAACTTCAGGCCTTCTGAAAGAGCGGCTCAATTTACCGATATGCAGCTTACCCGTGCTTTCATCTTGTATTTGCTTGGTTGCTCTCTTCTTTCTACTCGAGCTGAGCGGATTACATTGAATATGCTTGATAGTCTTCGAAATCTTGAGGAGATTGCAGATTTTGATTGGGGCTCTGCTGGTTTAGCCATTCTGTATAGTCATATGGGGGAGCATTCTCGAGGCAAATCCCCTGGATTCGGCGGATTCTGGAGAGCTTGGGAGGTACTGAAAATATTTTCATTTCCAGTTTTTATCATTTGATGTTCTGCTGTTTTGACCACCGCTTTATTTTCTCTTGTAGGTGTGGGCCTTTGAGTATTTCTCCATGACGGCTCCATCATTCCGGGAGGAAGAGATTCATATTTTTCCACAGGCTCTGAAGTGGCGTCGCCAAGCCGTAGGTACCAAGAATGATGCTCATAATGTTATTTCTTGCCGGGATTTTCTTACCCGTCTCAGATTCACCCAAGTTAACTGGCATCCTTGGGTGACAAATGGAGATGTGACTGAGATTGGCTTAGCTAGACAGATGACTGGAGAGAGGATTCTTCTTGAGGGTCCCTCTGTTCTTGAGTGGTATCTTGGAGAGAGAGTAGCTCCTCAGACTGATTTGGAGGATCGTCTCTTAGTGCCACAGGATCCGCCTTCTTGTGTGAGGTCGGCGCAGAATTTGGAAGATGAAGATCTTATTAATGCTTTGAACGGAATTCCTTCAGCCTCTTTTACTCTGTTTGAGGAGAACTATGACGTCTTCAGGGTTACTCATCTGATGCCTAATTTCCCGCTCTCGGATGACCCGCAGGTATTTCACGACTTCTTCATTTCTGATCGAATGCTTGCTTTATCTTATTTCTTATCATCATTTGCAGGGGAGTTCTTTTGTGGATGGCCCTGGTCGACCTCTACCTCTCATTCCTCCTTGTGATTGGCGAGCCTCGACCATGCTGCGCGGAGTTATATCTTCTGTAGAGATCCCCCGTGATCTTGTAGAGCCTCAGCTAGTTTCAGAACAACATGAGTCCGTTCCCCGAGCCGTTTTCAATGAAGAGCGAGCTTATGCACAGAATCTGAGGGCTTGGAGCCTTGCTCGTGAGGGACATGTAAGTAATTTCTGAACTCATTACCTCTGATTCTTCTGATCTTTCTGACCATATCTTTCTTCTCTTTGCAGTGGGATGGCATGTGCCAGACTTACATAGACCGTGATGCGGCCCTGGTAAATTTCTTGACCTTTTCTTCTTATCTCATTGCTTTTTCAAACCCCTATACTGATTCTTTTCTTCCACAGGTGGCTCAAGTTAGGCATCTTCAATCACAGTTGGAGCGGATGAATGCAGGCCCTTCTGGTGGGGCTGGTGGGTCTAGGCGAAGGCGCCAAATTGAAGATGATGATAGCTCTACGGCCTCAGATATGCCTGCTTGGTACCTATGGGCTACTCGTCGTCGCTGATGATGATCATATGCACCCATGACTATCTTTCTGTTTTTCTTGCTTTCTGTGCTGAGACTGATGTTGATGTATTCTGTCTGAGACTTGATGGGCTTGTACTCTTGACTTTGCTTGATGCTGTTTTATGCTATCCTTCTGTTTCGCTTTGCATCCCTTGTCACGAGACTGATTTGATTGACACTTTGCACACTGACACACAGGACTCGATTTTACAGGGAAAGGAAATTTCTGACGATTCCTCTTTCTCGACAATGTCTTTTGACTTGGATATTTGAATTTTCTAAGGATTTGCATGTTTTTGAAAATGAGATTTTATCTTGTAGCAGGATATTGTGTTGGCTTTGCATGTAATCTTGAAGCTTTTGAAAATTTTCCACATAATGTTTCAGTCTTGACATTAGATTCACATCTTTAGATTGCTAAAAAAAACTTTTCAACTTAATATCAAGAATTACCAGATTTTTCACTTAGGTGCTTTAATTCTGATAGCCAAGTGATCCAGAGAGGACAGGTAGCGAGGTATGGGCAAACGACAGTTTGCCCCTAGTTGACAGAGATAAATGGAAGTTTGGGCAAACGCAGTTTGCCCCTAGTGTGGCAGTGATATCTTGAGGCTTTGGGCAAACTTGAAAGTTTGCCCCTAGTTTGCAAGGTTCAGGGATCGAGAGCCAGGAAAGCTCGCCTACTTATCCCCAAGTGGGAATCAGATCTAAAGTAGTTCGGCCAGGTCTTGAAAGAAAGTATGGTTGAGGGTTTCAGGAGCAGTGACCGAACCGAGCAGGTTGCCTACATATCCCCAAGTGGGAATCAGGTCAAGCGTAGTTCCTCGAATGCTGGAGGTTTTGAAAGAACAGGTTTTGAAAGAAAAAGGCTTTTAAGCATAGTATCTCTTGAGACGGTCAATGTTGATTGGCTGATTGAACTCAACTCCATCTAGATCCATCAGGTATGCCGCTCCTCCAGAGAGAAGCTTCTTGATGACGTATGGGCCAACCCAATTTGGCTTGAATTTCCCTCTAGGATCGAAAACGGGTGCTTTTAAGGCTTTAAGCACAAGGTCGCCTTCCTCAAGTTTTCTTGGACGGACCTTCTTGTTGAATGCTCGAGCTATTCTTCTCTGATACACATGCACATGATCAATTGCGGCCAACCTTTTCTCATCAAGTAACATTAGCTCCTCATATCTATCTCTTAGCCAATCAAATTCTGGAATCTCGGATTCTGCCACAACTCTCAAAGATGGTAGTTCTATTTCAACTGGGAGTATTGCTTCCATTCCGTAAGCCAATGAATAAGGAGTGGCTCCTGTAGATGTTCGGATAGATGTTCTGTATCCCCACAGTGCATACGGTAACTTCTCATGCCAATCTCGGTATGTATCAGTCATCTTTCTTAGGATCGTCTTCAAATTCTTATTAGCTGCTTCAACTGCCCCATTTGTTTGTGGCCTATACGGCGCTGACATGTGGTGCATGATCTTGTATTCTTCTAGTAGATCCAAAACCTCTTTCTGGAAGTGACTGCCATGATCGGATATCAACTCATGAGGGACCCCGTATCGGCAGATTATATTTCTTCTGATAAATCTGGCCACATCTTTAGCCTTCAATGTCGCATAAGACTCTGCTTCCACCCATTTTGTGAAATAATCAATTGCTACCAGGATGTATTGATGCCCATTAGACGCCTTCGGGGTTACTTCTCCAATAACATCTATTCCCCAAACTGAGAATGGCCAAGGGGTAGTCATGTTGTATAGCAGTGACGGCGGCACATGCTTCATATTGGCATGGATCTGACATTTGTGACATTTTCTGACATATTCATAGCAGTCCTTGTCCATAGTAGTCCAATAATATCCTTGTCGGATGATCTTCTTAGCTAACATGTGTCCACTCATATGAGGACCACACACCCCTTCGTGAATTTGCTCCATCATCTTTCTCGCACTGTTTCCATACAGACATGTCAAGTTGAATCCATTGTGAGATCTCTTCAATAGATTTCCGCCACAAATCATGAATTGAGCCGAGAATCTTCTTATGGCTCTCTTGTCTTTCTCAGAGGCGCCTTCCGGATATTCCCCATTTTCAATGAAGTTCCACACGTCGGTGTACCACGGAAGTTCTTCTGCTTCTTCTATTTCCCCAATCATCTCATAAGACGGCTTTTCCCTTTGTTCAATCATCAAAGGAGTTAGCTTTATCCCCACAGGAATCTCAATCATTGACGCTAAAGTAGCCAAAGAGTCTGCTAGCTGATTTTCTTCTCGAGGCAGGTAGAAGAACGTGATATGCAAGAAACGAGTTCGTAAAGAATCAAGATACTCATGATAGGGTTTTAACTTCTCTTCCTTGACTTTCCAATCTCCTCGAACTTGGGATATGATCAAATTGGAATCCCCGAATACATCAAGTTTCCTTACCTCCAAAGTCAATGCGGCTTCTAGCCCCAAGATACAAGCTTCATACTCAGCAGTGTTGTTGGTGGAAGTGTACTTCAGCTTAATAGAGAACGGGGTATGTGCTCCTTCAGGGGATACAAGGATGATCCCCACTCCATATCCTTTTTGGTTTGCAGCTCCATCAAAGTACATTTTCCACACATCTTCTTTTAATTCCATCAATCCTTCGTCAGGGAACATGAACTCTCCTTTGTTTTCCAGATTTATCGGATGTTCTGCTAAATGTTCTGCGACAGCCCTTCCTTTAACAGATTTACTCGTAGCATGTATCAAGTCAAACTCAGATAGCATCAATGTCCATCGGGAGATTCTTCCGGTCAATGCTGGTTTTTCAAATAGGTACTTCAAAGGATCCATTCGGGAGATTAAAACAACAGGGAAGGCCAACATATAATGCCTCAGACAACGAGTGGCCCAAACCAAAGCCCAACATGTCTTTTCTAACGGAGAATACTTCAATTCGTATCCAGTCATCCTTTTACTTAAGTAGTAAATGGCTTTCTCTGTACGCCCTTCATCTCCTTCTTGGGCTAACATGCATCCCATAGCATTCTCTGACACGGATAAGTACAACAGCAAAGGCTTCCCTGACTTCGGGGGTGAAAGAACCGGTGGGTTTGATAAATAAGCCTTGATTTTGTCAAAAGCTTCTTGACATTGATTGTCCCATTCGAATTTCTTCCCTTTTCTCAACAAGCTGAAAAGCGGATCGCAAGTAGCAGTGAGCTTAGATATGAAGCGGCTGATGAATTGGATTCTTCCCAGAAATCCTCTTACTTCCTTTTCATTTGTCGGAGGCGGCATATCCATAATAGCCTTGATCTTTGTGGGGTCAACCTCAATTCCTCTCTGTGTGATGAGAAATCCCAGCAGCTTTCCGGTGGTAACTCCAAAAGTACACTTCTGTGGATTCAATCTCATTCTGTATTTCCTTAATCTTTCAAAGAACTTGGCGAGTGCTGTTAAATGCCCACTTCTTTCTTTGGACTTAACAATCATATCATCCACATAAACTTCTACCTCTTTATGGATCATGTCATGTAACAAAGTAGTAGCAGCTCTCTGATAGGTTGCGCCAGCATTCTTTAACCCAAATGGCATCACTCGGTAGCAATACGTCCCCCAGTGAGTTGTGAATGTAGTCTTTTCTCTGTCTTCGGGTGCCATTAAAATCTGATTGTACCCTGAGAAACCATCCATGAATGATAACAACTCATGCCCCGCGGTGCTATCTACCAGAACATCTATGTGTGGAAGCGGAAAATCATCCTTAGGACTAGCCTTGTTTAGATCTCTGAAGTCAACACATACACGGATCCTTCCATCCTTCTTTGGCACAGGAACTATATTGGCTATCCATTCCGGATATTGGGTTACCATCAGGAATCCAGCTTTCAATTGTTTCTCAACTTCTTCTTTGATCTTCAAAGTCCATTCGGGTCTCATGCGTCTCAACTTTTGCTTAACAGGTTTTGAATTTGGAAAGAGAGGGATGTGGTGTTGGACAATCTCTGGATCGATGCCTGGCATATCTTGGTAGGACCAAGCGAAAACATCTTTAAATTCTTTTAATAAGTTGATTAGTTCATTGCTTTCTTGTGAAGTGAGTGTGGTGCCAATATGAACATTTTGTGGATTATCTTCATTATCCAAGTTTATTAGCAAAGTTTCTTCAATAATCTTGCATGCAGATTCATTTTCATTTTCAATTAATCTTTGCAAATCCTCAGAAATTTCAAAATCAAGATCATCAGACACAGAAGAGTAAGCAAAATCCTCGTTCATTTCATTAACATTTTTGGGTACATCAAAAGCAAAAGCAGACTCAACATCATGGCTCATATTGGCCTTTACAGACTTCCGGGGAAATGGGGGAGGGGATTTGTTGACTTCCGATTCTATCACCCAATTGTTCAGAGCTCCCTCTATTGGCTTGATTTCTTTCACATTTCCCAGTGCTTCTTCGGCATCCATCAGCATGTTCAGCTCTTCATCCATTAGCATGTTCAAATCATCACTTGTCATCAGCTCAGCCCAGTCCTTCCTTTCTTTCTTGATAGGCGGAGTATACAAGAACGGATCCTCATAGTCGGAGAACTCATGTTTGAAGAAAATCTCAAATCCAGGCTTAATGTTCTTGGTAGCCGGATCATACCATGGTTAAGGGAACCCACAGAAGGGAAAGTCATCGCCTTCTTTCACGAAGTATCCATTCAGGATTCTTGGCCCAGAAACAACCATCGGCCCTTTTCCTTTTGTCATCTTCTTCTTATCTTCTTCAGTCAATTGATACCCAAGCCCAGATTTATCTTTCTGTTCGTGGAAGTTCGGTGGTTCAGTTATTCCTTGTTGACGACGACCTAGTCCCATTCCAGGAAAATAGTTCATCTTCCGCACCATATGAGCCACTTTAGGATTGGCATACTGGTCAAAGTACAATGGCATGACTTCAGGGATCCAATTCTGTCCCACTTCTTCTTGTAGATCTTTGGCAACCGGGTTTCCCTTCTCGAACATCTTTCTATATTCGCGTCTGGTGATGAACGGCTTCTTTTTCTTGATCGGAGTGATTTCTTCGCCCCAGACAGATGCATCAGGAAGTTTCTTCTCATAGCTGAGTCGATCCCAAACGGATTTCTTTTTCTTAGCTCCTTCATTTATCATTCCCACAAAGTTGAATCCTCCCAATTCATTTTCTTCTTCCGGTGTTTGGACTTCTAGCACAGGACCATGGCTTGTCCCTTCTTCTTTGATCCAGCTATCCCCAAAGATTGTTACTACATCCTCTTTCCAGATGGACTTGACTTTCTGGTGGAGAGTGGAGGCGACTGCATCATTCACATGTAACCACGGACGTCCCAATAGCAGATTAAAGCTAGCCGGAATATCAATCACTTGGAAATCAGCTTCTTTGTTTAATGGCCCGACTTCAATTTTCAACTTAATCATTCCCACAATGGCCCTTTTGGTGTTATCATAGGCCCTCACAGTTTGTGTTGATGGCAAGAGTTCTGAAATAGACAACCCCATTCTGAGAGCTGTTTGGAGAGGACATACATTCAAGGCTGACCCATTATCTACCAAGCAGACCGGTACTCTATTCCCCAGGCAATGTACAGTGATGTAGAGAGCTCTGTTGTGGTGTGCCCCTTCCGGCGGTAAATCTTCATCTGTGAATGTGATTATAGGCTTACAAGGCTTTGAAGAGATCATGTTTACTAGATCTTCGGGAGTAGTATTGACAGAAACATCCAAACGATTGAGAGTATCGAGCATGGCCTGCCTGTGTTTGTGAGAGGTCATAAGTAATCCCCATACTGAGATCCAAGCTTGTGTTTTCTTCAATTGCTTTAGGATTTCATCTTCTTCTTCGCTCACGGCTCCTTTACCAGCCTCTTTTGCTTTGACGACTTCTTTCTCATTCCATGTTTCTTTTCCACGATTTTCTAACTCATGAGGCTTGAAATGACGTCCGGAACGGGTCAAGTGGTTTGCTTCATTGGTGATCCAGATAGACTCAAGTTCTTTGGCTAACTTTTCGGTGCCAACAGTGATTTTCCAAACAGAATCATCGGGGATTATGGTATTATTAACGGAATCATCCTCATCATCATACCACCAATCTTCTTCTTCTTCCATCATTGCAATAAGATCGTCATCTTTGATTTCAAGGTTCTCGACAGGCTTTAGCAATTCTTCTATCGGCTCAGTGCTTTGTTTCTCGGTGACTGCTTCTATGGGCTTTTCTTCCTCATACCAGATCGAGTCGTCGGTGATGGCATTGGGATCCCACCATTCAATTGTAAGATTTCCGTTGGCTATTTCTTCTTCAAAAGCCAGTGCTTCTTCGACCCATTCTTCCTCTTCCATATTCCTCAAGATGCAAATTGCAGCGTCTTCCGGAAGTTGAACATCCATAGCTGGTTGATTCGAGGATGTGATGTAGATCTTTGGGTTATAAATCTGAGATCCTTCTTCTACAAAGTTAACATTTGGCATGTTCCCCTTATGATTAGGGAGAGGATTCTTCTGAACATTTGGCTGAGAGGGAGGAAGGGAGATGACCCCTTTTTCAATCAAGTCTTCAATTTCATGGCGAAGTCTCCAGCATCTATCTGTGCTATGTCCACGGCCTTGATGAAAGTCACAAAAGAACTCTGTTTTGAAACCCGGTGGAAGTGGATTTGGCTCTGGTTTAGGTTCCAATTTCTGCAAGTACCCTTTTTCTATCATTCTTTCAAGTGCGGTGCTTAGTGGCATCCCCAAGTCGGAAAATTCTCTTTTCTCTCTCGACTGTTTCTGATTTTGACTTCCTCTTGCATTAGCCATACTTCGACGCTCTTTCTGAAAAGGCTGAGGAGATAGTGTGTTGACGTCAGCAGACTGATGATAGACTGGCCTTTCTGTCTTTCTGTATCGATTGCTCGTGCTTTCTTTCTTGATCTTTCCATCTCTAATGGCATCTTCTATCAAAGTTCCCACATCAAACAGCTGTTCGAAACTCACAATGGACTGAAATTCTAGCCTTTCCAAGTATTCGGGCTGTAGATTCTTGATGATCATTCGGACCTGATCTTTTTCCGCTGGCCTGCTAGTCATTTGAGCAGCTTTAGCTCTCCAACGAGTAAGGAAACCTGCGAAGGATTCCCTGTACTCTTGTCGGGTGGTTTCTAGATCTCTTGCAGTTACATCAAACAACTGGTTATATGAATATTGAGCCACGAAAGCTTTGGCCAATGCCTCCCAATCTCTGGTTATGGCTGGTTCCAACGTCAAGTACCATGAAAGTGCTGCTCCACTCAAAACTCTTGGAAACAATAGAGCGAAGAGGTCAGATCCAATGCCCATGGGCTGCAAAGTTCCTACATAAAGCCTCAGATAGCTCTTTGGATTTCCGGTTCCATTGAAAAATTCAATATGCGGCATCTTAAACTTCTCTGGGAGTTTGGCTTTTGGAGCTTCACACAACCCTTCAACATCGAACAAATACTCATCCACCCCTTTGCTCTTTCTGATCACACTCTCTAGTTTGTCGATCTTGGCCAACTTGTCCTGAATTTCCTGATCTAGCTGAACCTTTGGTTGAACTGTCTCCCCAAAATCTTCTTCTTCATGATGCTCTGGAGGTGGTGGTGGTGGATTAGTTAGCTGCTCAATCATTCTCATCATAGTGGCAAGTTGTTCTCGATTCTGCTCCCTGCTCTGATCCAAGGCAGCTTGCATTGCGGCCAATCTGGCTTCCATATCCGCTTCGTATGTCATATCTTCAACCCTAGTCGACTCGGCTGTTCCTTCTTCTAACCCTGATCTGATCAAACGGCTGTTCGGAGCTCTGACCCAGAAAGGAGTACAACTTTTCGGTCCTATCTTTTCTTATCTGGTTTATTTAGGGATTTTCAAATAATCAGGTATCTTTATTGCAAAAGAATTTTTCAAAGAATGATATAAGAAGGTGGATTTACAAAGATGGAAATCATAAATGGAAAATCATTTCCTTTTTCAAAAACATTTTTCTTAAAATCAAAGAAATCTTTTCAAGCTTTCAAAATTCTGAGGAAAACAAATCTTTTCTTTTGAAAGTAAATTAGAGGCGTCGCACTCGTGAGTCGTATATGCAATGCTCGTGTAGTGCATGCAAATGCAGATGAAATGCAATCTAATCTAAATGCAATGCACCTTAATCTAGCTTAGACCTAGCACATCAGCACATAAGCACATAAGATTCCTTGAGTATGCTAATCACCCTACTAATCCAATCATTATCCAAGGATTTTGAGTTTTGAAATTCTTGATGGTTCATGTTTAAAAATTGAAATTTTTCATGAAAATCTTTGAAAGAGATGGGGAGATTTGTAATTTTTCAAAATCAAATTGAACCATCAATGCTTGTGGTGAGAAATCATGATTCTTAAAAATTGAGGTGGGAATTTTGAAATTCTAAGATCTGAGAGGAAGATTTTGAAATTGAATCATCATGATTTCTTGAAGACCAAAGTAAAATTTTTTTTTGAAATTCTCTAAAATCTAGGAGAATTTGAAATTGAATCATCAAAGTGTGATCATGATTTCTGGAAATAGGAATTTTGAAATTCTCTAAAATCTAAGGAGAATTTTGGAAAGATTTTGTGAAAGTGAATCTCAAAGCAAATTTTCAAAAGGGATATTCTTGGAATTTTCAAAAGACTTGGGGTTTTTCAAAGAAGTGCTTATAGTTTCAAAAATTTTCAAAATTGTCCTCAAATAATGATTGGATGTTCGGATAAAGACCATACTATCCTAGAGGAATCCACCATACAAGGTTTGATGATGCCTTCGCATACACGTCCTCATCATCCACATAATCCCTTACGGGCAAGCGCAAGTAATTCATCACATTGTCCTAATCAAAGATGATAATCAAGATCCTAATTGAAGGGTTCTATAGAAACTATATGCAAAGGCCGGGTTTTAGTCTCATAAAGGGTCCATTAGCAAGCTCAGCGGTGTGGTTGACCGCCTCCCCGAGGGCGTGCCGTTCACACATAGGCTCTATATACCGCACGCGGTACAAGGCTAACGGTGACTACATGCTACCAAAACTCTTGACAAATAGAGGAAAGAGGACCCTCTATCTTCAAGGCAATGATCTCAAGCAGTCGCGGTGAAAGAACAATGCAAGTGCAAATGCAGGCAGAAACAACATGATTATTGAATTAATAACAAGGATATTCATTGGTTCAAGTCAAACCCTCGAAGAACAAGAAACCATCGGTTTCATGTTCAAATCCCCAGCAGAGTCGCCAGATTGTGGACCACTGCGAATGAGGAGGTCCTGACGCTCTCCCTCGATAGTGTCCCGGGACGGATCCCAAGGAGCACACTTCAGGGAAAACTAGGACTTCCTCACGCGATCCTAGAGACAAAGAGTCGCCACCTAATTTTTATCGGGAATTAGGAAACCCAAGTTTGACTCGCCCAAAATTGAATAAGGTTACTCGCCCTTCATTACCAGAAACAAGGTTCGGGGGTCTTGGTACGAGAGGGGAAGGAGCCCAAGCAGGACTAAAGCACCCCCTCCTCGCCCTACCGAATGGTAGGCCTTGATTCAAATATCCTTGTTATTAATTCATAATAGATGTTGTTTCCTCAAACATACTAGATAGATATATACATGGCAAAAAGAAACATCTAATGAAAATCATTTCAAGAGACTAAATCAAGTAGAAAGCGGATGCTCATGCAATACAAGGGAGAAGTATACTCACAGTGGCTAGTCCCGCCCGGGACCGATGCAAATAAAGTAAACATGTCATGATATGCAAAGGGAACGAGAAGACTTACATTGGTTGACTCAAGCGGAGTCGCGAAAGCAAAAAGAATGGAAACGTGCAATGCAATCATGCAACAATCCTAGATAAGATGTCTCTAACAAATAATCATATAAACGGAGACTATCCTAAAGGAAATGTGTCGTTGAAATCAAAGTTGTAAACCTAGAAAAATTCTAAAAGAAAGGATAGAGATAGTACACGATACATGGGCACTAAGCCACATGTAGACGAGGCAAACCACAAATCGAAGTCCGGGTCCGAGGCACTTAATTCTCTGCACTAATACACCAAAGAATACCCAAGCATTGCAAAAATACAAGCAAACAAATGATATGCATGATAAACAAAGAAAACATGTCATCAATCAAATTTCCAGATTCAGCAACCTCTAATGAATCCTATCAAAAGTGGTCTTAAACATGAGCTGGATAAAAACCCTTTTACAGAAAGTTAGATACATGTCTTAGGGAACTTCTCCAAAAAGTGGGACCTCAATATCAATTTTATTGTTTGAGAAATAAATGTTTTGGGAACAGTGGATCAGGACTGTCCATTGTTCTTGTAAAAATCATAATTAAATCTACAAAAATCATATGAAGCTCTATTTGGTGTCAAAAGAAAGCTATTTCATTGTAGTATATGATAAAAATAAACCCATGGACATTCTGTAATCACAAGGTTTCTGAAAAAGTGTTTTAAACAAACTCTGTTATTCTGGAAATTTGGTATCATTTGACAAATGAATGCAAAACATAATAGAAGTATAATAGAAGTTCATGAATCATGTTAACCAAGTTGATTTAAGCTTTTGATCTCTCATCCATTTATCCTAGGTGATTTCTAAACCAAGTTTTATTCATCAATTGTTGTTGAGTGATCAAGGTATGACCATTTTGTATACATGATCATATTTGTAATTAAACTTAGAAAATTCCAGAATAGTTGTATCAACTTTAAACGCTTAGAAAACGATCCTAACTCGATCGTATGCTCACGATTTTACATCGGCATATAGATATATGAGTTAGGAATCATCCCCAAAAAGCGGAACGTCGATAACTATTATAGATTTTCTGAAATTCAATCACAAAGAGACGATGTTCAAATCTGTCAACCGATTTCTCAACAATTTCTAAAAATAGTATATGAATCCTAAAAGCTCTCAAAACGGACCGGATGAAAGCTAATTCATCAAAGTTTACTCAGAAAATTTGAAATCCATCAAACTATGGGTTTTGATGGACCAAATCTAATGGACAAAACCAATCTGCTTTGCTGAATTTTTATCTAGTTCATTTTAAAGTGTGAGGAAAACATTTTAGTGATAGTTGAAGCTTATTAGAGAGATCAAACTCATAGATCAACTTAATTATCATGATTCCCAATCAATTTAGCCCTCAAGTTCTATGAAGAACTTTTAGATCAAGGATCAAAGGGACTTATAAATATCATGTTGGAGATGAACTTCAATAGGAATCCTAGGTAATAGGAATAATCAAGAGATAGGTATGAACATAGAAATCATCCTTCTCATAGACCATATTTCCAAACCATCATGGAATTCAAAATAGATATATGTATATATATATAATCATGTATGCATGAATCTAAACTAAAATTGAAGAATGAAACCAAAATTGAAAATCAAAGTGAAAAACAATCTCTAATTGTAAATTATCAATAAAAATCAAAGAGATTTGGATCTAACTATGTGAGTGTGTGAAGAACATGAGAGGAAGAAGATGAGTGTTCTAATAAGTAGAAATAGAACTAAGTTAGATCCAAATCTTATAGATCTATATATACAAAGTAGGAATTAGAGATGAACTATAGTGTTTACCTCTTGGAGGATTCTCAATTACAAGACCAAAATTGATTTGAAGATCTTCTTCTTCAAGTGTTATTCAAGTGTTCTTCAAGCACTCATCCATGGAAGTTGAGGGAGGCAATTGATGTTCAAATTGTGGTCTAATTAGCCTGAGTTAATCTAAATTCAATTCATAATTTTCTCTCTCTAGAATTCACCTAAATTGAAAGTATATTCAAAGTATACTTATCTCTCTTGTATGTGCTTCTATGTGTGTTTGTATCTCCAAGTATATTCAAGTGTATCTCTTCCAAGTGTCTAGTGTGTTAAGATGTGATCTCATATGAGATGTATGAGATCTTATATAGAGTTTTGAAGACTTAGCTCTTAAGTTTCAGGGTTAAAACAGGATTTTTAGAGCTTAAAAGAGGGTTAAAATGGCCATTTCGGAGCCTAATACGCAATTTCCAGGCAATTTCCTCGCAGTGGAAAGCTTCTAGAAGGGTCTGGAACTCAAAAAGCTCCGTGGAGGACACAAATGGAAGTGGCGGTTATGGTGGGACCCGCCACCCCCATACCCAAAACCGCCATTTACTATTTGGGTCCCTCTGGTCACCCACAAGCTCTGTTTCAAAAATCACGTGCACTGCTTTTCCAGATTTTTGTAAAAATGCTTTTTGGTGTCCGAAATCGTCCGTTTACGTACCGTTGGAAAGCTGTCAGGTTGAATTTCAGTATAAAAATATTTCCAGAGGTTTTATAATGAGAATTGAAGTCCAATTGAAGTCCGGAAGTCCTCCGGAACTTTCGTCGTCTTTTTGAAATCAAATGACGTCTTTTCCAAAATTGCTTTCAAATGTGCGTCGATTTCGAACTTTTCTTTAAAATTGAATCTCTGGATACCTAGAATACTGCGTTTAGAACACTTAATGTTCATATAACCCTGAGAGAATATGAATTCTGAGAGATGATTTTGACAAAACCGGGATTTATCCATGGAAAAGGGCTTTTCTGAGCTTGAAGTCACCTTCCGAAGTCCGATCTTCTGATTGTGTGGAATCCAGTACCTTCCACGGGGTACTTTTCATCATCGAATCCTCCAAGACGTTGTCCACCCTAAATCCTATCAGTGTGGTCAAAATTGGGTGTCTACATTATACAAGTTATGAGTTCCTATTGACTGTTGACAGCCTTAAGTGTCAATAGGAAAGCTCAGGTCCGTCAATGCACTATAAGCACTAGCATATCAACTAAGAGCTACACTCTAGTGATTGAGATTAATCACTCCATCCAATGGTAGTTAATTATGCTACAGTGTAGACCTGATGAGGTATCCAGTCTCATCATCCACTGTGACATATTCTAAGTATCAAAGAATAGTAATTCGTATCTCACTTGTGTGTATCTCATACACACACGAATTACTTACTATGATACTTAAGGATAAAACAATCATCTCATGAAAGAAACATACACAATGAAATGTAAAGCTGATATCAATATATTATAATGCTAATGTCTCATACATAAAGTAATGGTTTGAGGGCACAAACCCAACATCCTCACCTGTCGTTATCGTGAGCTTCCTCACTTATCATAAGTCCCCCCACTCTGGGTATCTCACCTGTCAGTTATCATAAGCTACCTCGCTTATCGTGAGCCTCCTCATTTGTCATAAGTTTTCTCACTTGTCAGTCATTATGAATTCCTCACTTATCTTGAGCCTCCTCACTTCGATTATCATAAGTTTCCCCAACTGTCAGTTATTATGAGCTCCCTCAGCTATCAGATATCTTTAATTATCATCCTCAAGGACCCTGCATCCGATATATTTCACACTTCCCAAAATTTGAGAAGTTTGCCCCAAAACCCAGAGTCTTCCAACCTTGGTGTCTTTATCCAAGTCAGTCACTGCATTACAGTCAGGAACACTAGCAAGACACGAGCCCACTCAGAGTGGCACACGCCCTATAGCACCGGTTCATACTAGGATCAGAATGCTAGACATGATAGAACTCAGGAAATAATTCATATCACATCCATGCATTACATATAATCCTCATAACATAGCATCCGCCTATCTTATTATGCATGCGTAATTTGTTCCTTTGTGCCCCAAACTACATCCTGGTCTGATTCCCCTTGGGATACGTAGGCAGCTCACGCAGAGCACAACCAACATCGGCTTCAACATCTCATTTTTTATTCTTTGCATCTTTACAATGCTTTTTGTCCTAAATCCATAGCCTCCAAAAGACCTATCTCTTCAAAGCTTTAGCACTCGCTTGTGACATGCGTTACCTCGTAAGTTTATGCCAAAGAAGGGCAAACTATAGACACCCCATTTTGTCGGCTATCAGATTTAGGAGACCCATAGCTTGGTGGTTCACAATGATTGAAAAAGACTCAAAAAGGACTTCTGAAAGTTAGTTCTATCTCACGAAATAACTCAGAAAGTGGTACAAATGACCAAAATGCCCAAATGGTCCCAGATTGCCGAAAGTTTTGGAAACACACTACATTGCAAGAAAAGTAATAAAATGAGTTTTAAAGCAAAATTAGATGAAATTGTCAACTCCCAGAGACCCCCCGGAAGTTCCCGAAAAGTCCACGTTGGCCGATTTGACCAGGGTTTGACCGAAACCATCCAAATTTTCCAAAAAGTTCTGAGATCATTCTAGATTATGTGAAAGGTACTAAAACAAGTTTTAAAAGAAAGTCAAACGAAGACATCAGCTCCTAGGAACTCCCAGATATTCCCAGAACTTCTTGGAGATCCCTAGTTTGACCAGTATGACCTAAAAGTTGGACACAGAGACCAGAGCACCATATCATTTTTCAAATATTTTTCATAGATACTATAGGTCAATAGCTTTCCAATGGTATATCGCACATAATTTCTAGATTTAAACATATTTATTCTGAATTTTTGAAGGTGAAAAAGGTAATTAAATCGGCTTTTATCGCAAATACTACAAAACTTTTCAAAGTGACCTACTACCAAACTATTTTTTTATGAAAATTAGACGACATTAACTTTCCAACGGTATATCACAACCTCAATTTGGATTTTGTATGCTTTTTTGTGAATTTTGAACGAAATAGGGCATTTTTGCAAATACCGAAACCTCTGGGGGCCTAAATACAAATTATGGATTGTTTGAGGAGCAGTGCCACCATGGCACAGGCCAACTACCGCCGTAGCACTCTCCCCCAAAAGTCCATTTTTTGTAATTTTGTTTTGTGGTCCCAAATTGAATAATTGAAATCCAAAATGGCGTAGTTTCATGTTCACAGATGTTTGGGAGTAATAGGAGCACTTTTTAAATCACAAACTCCCACCAAATTGGCCTATATAAACCCCCCATGACTCCTCATTTTGGGGGTGTCAAATGCAAGTTTATAGAAGTTGTAGAGAGAAAATCGTAGAGATAAGGTTAGAATAGAGAGAAAGAGAGCTTCCTCCTTTGATTTTCAACAAGAAAGTGAGTTTCCAACCTTGTTTTTACTTCATTACTTCTCTTTACTTCACATTTAATACACCCAACTACCATTTTTGATAGTATTTATGAGATAAGAAGCTACTTTCATGTCCAAATGTCCATATATGAGTGAAACACCAAGCTACAAGTCCAAAATCACATTGATTGTCATCTATTGATTGTTATTTGCTTACTTGTTTATATATGCTCATCTCTTCTCACCTCATTTCTTTTCTATTTTTCTTTGATTACTGATGTAGCTCACCTCAGGTAAAGTTGACGATGATTTGGAATAGCATAGTAGATGGTGATTCCCTAGAGCCAAGTCCTGCACAAAAGTAAAGGGATAGACTCAAGGAGGGTTGTACTCCCTGAGCCTCCTCCGATGACTAAGTTAGTGGTCAGGAAAAAGAACTGATAATTGGAGTTTTGTCAAGGAGAAGACTGTGTACCTTCTTTGTTGATTCTACCAATGTATAAATAAGGAATGACTTCAATAGACTGTGGCCTTTTTGGCGCAGTCCTCCATTACTCTGTGATGTACCGTTGGGTTGGGCCACTTCGCATTTCGCCACGCATCCCACTTCTTCATTTATGGGACGCTTATCCCAACATTCCTAGAATAGTGAGTGATCATGCGATGTTGGCCCAACGGCTATATGGACCTGTTCAGTTAAGATGGTATTCAGTGCTACCAACTAGTGTCTCCCATGCCACATATCATAAAGTGGTAGAGGGGCCAAACGATGCCATATTAGCTACTCCCCCCTCTAGTCTCAATTCAGACCCTTGGATTGGGACCCCAATCCCAAGGTGATGTGACACGTCCTACCCACGCGCCCTTGTGAGAATGTGAAATGGCAAGGGTAATGATGCTACTTGATGTTCCCGAGGCTAAGGTTTTGAATGAAAAAGGGAGACTTCTAGTTTGATCATTGTATTATTCGACTTCGGAGTAGTCTTCCAAGCGCAAGGAGACAATTTTTTCAAGTTTTCTTTCCAGCATCTTCAGCAACTAATCGGGAGAGAACAAGTCCTAATTACACGCCTTAATTCACATTTGTTAGCACGTTTTATCTTATTTTAGCGTATTATTTTTTTTGTTTTATGTCAGTATTTGGAAGAAGTAAGGATTCTAGGCTAAATGGGGTTAAAAAGCAAAAGAAAAGAAGTAGAAAAAGGAATCTCGAGCGTACGGCCCGCTTGTGCGACATTCTAGCCCATCTCCCGCGGCCCGCTCACGCAAGACCCCAAAATTGTGCTCGTACGGCCCATTTACGCGATCCGTACAAAAAACCAAAAACGTGTATTTTTGTGTACTAAAGATCCCTACGCAAACGAAACTGCCTAATTATGTCTAGAATGTAAAATATAGCAGTTATTGTGCGAATTGGTTTAGGAAAGCTTCCTAATTCTTCCAAAAACTATATATATATATATTCTATTATAAATTAATTTTTAGGTTACACGACATTACACAACATTAGATACATCCATATACAATTAAAACTTCAGCCATTGAAGAGAGGAAAGCAAGGAGAAGAAGAAGAAGACCAAGGATTTTCATGGCCTCCTCCATCAACCTCTTGCCAATCCTTGATTCCTTGGCCGCATAAACCAAGATCTAGGGTTTCAATGAAAACCTAGCCAAGTAATAGGGTGTATTTTATGTTTTTCTTTTAGTTTTATTATATATGGATGATGATTACATGTTTCGAGAATTTTAAATAATAAAATCATTCTTCTACTTATTAAATCATTACTTTTAAAATCTATTCTTGTCTTAGATCTATTTTGAATGTGATGTACTCAATGATCTATATTTACTATGCTTGTAAGGATTATTTACATGTAATGGTGCTTATTTGAATTATGATATCAAGTAGCCGAATAGTTCATGCCTAGGAAAGACGAATTGTGCCGCAACCCTAGTTTAGTGTGAGACAATCTGTGCCAACCGAAGATGAATTATGTTGGTGCTTGAATCATAGTTATCTTCTTGATGGAGGAATTGGGCTTCTAGCTACAATTCCCCATTATCATCCAACTTAATAAGCTAATTGAATTCATAGATACTCTTATTATGAAGCTAGTGGTGGATTTGCAATCCTAGGTTCACTTTAAATATCATTTAAAACAACTTTTAATTGCTTTCATAATTTAGATTTACTTTCATCGTTCTTAGTTGAATTAAAATCACAGTCAAAATCCGTTTTTCTTAATTAATTAGATTTAGGTTTTAAAATTAAAGTGTACTTTTATATCTTGATTTTGATAAGATCAATTTTTGGCGCCATTGCCGGGAATTGCAATTCACTACCTTTAGTTTCAGAATCTTAGTTTAGTTAATTCGTAAAGATTAGATTAGTTTTTATTTTTCTTATTTTCCGTTTTGTTTTGAGTTACTAATTTTTCTTTTTGCTTTGTTGTTTCTCAAGTAACCAAATTCTAGAGTGTCGGAGTGGAAAAGCTTAGCATACCAAAGGAGCTTATGCAATTAAAATAAAATGAAATAAATATACATTGCTTCCTTTAAATTTCGCATCAAATCACTATAAGTCAGGGAGCTGAGACGCAATTACTTGCATTAGGTTAGGTGTGGAGTGAGCACTGCATTAGCTAGGAAACCTGGGGCGCTGGGCTTTGACGTGAAACACTGCATAAGGATAATTATATGCATCATAGTAGTACTGTGTGCTTGATTACTTGCGTAGTTATTTTCGTTTTTGTTGAGTCGGTCATTGTTTTAGTCTATTTTCTTTTAGTATATGTTTGGTACACGTTCAAGTAAACCTAAATTACATCTGCTTAATCTTGAACTTGAACGTAGTCTTAGAGTCCTTAGGTCATCAACCCAAGCTTCTAGAGCTCGGTTGATGTTAGACGACGATTCGACAAAGAAATAGTCATCGTTGTTTGAGTCTGAAATACGGAGTACCTTAAAACGACTAAAGAAACCACGCGTGAATATCATTGAACCGATTCCAATGGCCAACTTAGGAAACAACAAAAATAACGTGAACAACCAAAATAACATAAATAATGTAAATAATCATAATATACCCATGCCTCCTCCTCTTAAAGATTATTTCATTCCTACGGCCTATATGCCACAGGCAAGCATAGAATTATCGGAGGTGATGGCATCTCACTTTGAGATAAATTCATCTACCAGTGCGCTACTTCCTTCATTCCATGGTCGTCTTAAAGAAGACCCCTATCAGCACTTAGGAGATTTCCAAGATATATGCTCTACTTTGAAAATACAAAACCTAACTGATGATGAGTTAAAATTGAGACTATTCCCATTCTCATTAAAAGAAAAAGCTAAATATTGGCTCCAGTTTCTAGAGCCAAACACAATTAAAATATGGGAAGCCTTACACACCGCATTTTTACAAAAGTTTTTCCCCATCACAAGAACTAATCAGATAAGAAAATCGATAACAAACTTTATGATGCAAGATGGGAAAACGCTTTATGACACTTGGGAACAATTTAAAGAATTGTTACGCTCATGCCCACATCATCAGGTTCCTAAGTGGCAATTGGTTCAGGTCTTCTACGAGGGACTTGTTCCCTCAATACATAACACTGTCGATGCCGTTTGTACGGGTACCTTCCTACACAAAAGCGCCGATGAGGCATGGAAAATTTTGAAACGTTAAGTGAGAATTCGATGCACCAAGCCGTGTCGGTACGCCCTAAGGGGTGTCTTCCACCTAAACTCAAGCGAGAGAAGCATTTTGAGTCGAGTCAGTCAATAGAAATACGAGAACTATCTAAAAAACTTGATCGACTTATGGCAATGAACCAAACGACAAGCGCACCCTCTTACAAAGTATGTGCATTATGTTCTGAACCTTCTCATAATATCCTTGCATGTCATTCTGCTTCTCAATTTTCAGAATTCGTGGAAAAACACATAAAATCTATTCAACAATTCCCACGAACTAGTTATAATCATGTGCCGAATAATTTTCGTAATACTTACCGACCCCAATTTCAACAATATGGATATACACAACCCAACCCTCTACCTCATCCACCTCTATGTAATAATGCATTTGAGAAGAAAGTGTTGGCCTCACTTGAAAATTTTGGTTCGGTTATTCAGTTAGTATACTCTTACACACAATCCATTGCAAAGCTAGAGTCCCAAGTGGGACAAATAGCTAATACACTAAACCGGTTGACCGAGAGTAAGTTGCCAAGTCAACCTATTCAAAAACCTAAGGGATAATATGAGGTGGGTGGTACGAATGAGCAAGTGAACGTTGTTTCAACTAGGACGACTACTCGAGAGGAAGAAGTTATTGAAATTCTGAATAAGAGTGAGAAAGAGGTAAAAATTAATTCAAATAAAGAGATAGGTGAGAACACGAGTCGAATTAGGAAAAAAAATGAAACGGTCACAACTAACTGTATTCTGAAAATGCCTTTTCCACCAAACGTCGACGAACCTTCACATTTTTCTAAGAGAGGGTCGAAAATAGAAAATATACTCGAGGTATTTAAACAAGTTAAAATCAATATTCCATTCCTCGATGCAATTAAACAAATACCCGCTTACGCTAAATGTCTAAAAGACCTATGAACTTAAAAGAGCAAGTTGTGCAGTCATACTCTGAAACAGGTCTTCCTCACAAAAAAAGTAAGTTCAATCTTCCAACACACTCCTCCAAAGTATAAGGATCCCGGTATGCCAACGATCTCATGTATCATAGGTGACACTATCATTCATTGGGCTCTCCTTGAATTAGGGGCGAGTGTGAATCTTTTACCTTACTCTGTCTATAAACAATTAGGTCCAGGTGAACTTAAACCCACGATCGCTACTATTCAATTAGCGGATTATTCTATTAAAATTCCTAGAGGAATCATCAAGGAAGTTCTCGTTAAAGTCGATAAATGTTATTATCTAGTTAATTTCATGGTCCTTGACACCGAACCTGTGCTAGAAGTTAGGAAATATGGCCAATGCTCGTGTCAACTGTCGAATGGGAGTAATGAAAGTGTCATTTGGGAACATGAATCTTAAATTGAACGTCTTTAACGCTATTGATCAACCTCCCAAGGCTGACGATTACCTATGTGAGGCGGATAGTGAGGGTAGACAAACGATTGAACTTAATAAAGACATAATTGTGAGTAATGTAAATAATATAGTGGGTAATGAGCGGATGAATTTAAATAATCCAGACCCTAATGAGGAATTTACTCAGAAGGTACGAAATCGATTTGAACATGAAAAGGGAGAACCGTCGAATGAATTAACTCATAACGACCTTGTTTTGCTTTTCACCAGTATCTCCCTATTACATTCAATAGTACAACATCTGAGTTATGGCCTCCTTGAATCTTGAGCTGGAACGGTCTAGCTGAAGACGTAAAAGATAGTGCTGCTTGGGAGGCAATCCAAACTTTATTTCGTCTGTTTCTCTTATTTGTGAATATTTTTGGTCGATTTTGAGTCTTTTTGTGAGTTTTCTGGATAGGTTTGGGGGTCGAAGGTAAGTTCTTTTAAAGTTATTTACATAAAACAAATGAAAAAATAGCAAAAGACCAAGTCGTGCGCACAACTCGCTCGCACGAGTATGCTCCATAGAAAAAAATTTAACGTTTTATTATGAGCACTCAGCACCCACTCAAGCTTGGAATCACACACGTGAGGGGTTTGCTCTCGCAATCTTGGGCCTTAGAGATTTTACTTTTAATTTTTAAAAAATAGGCCCCAGGATTACCTCGCAGAGGGGCTCGCACGTGCAAAGCTCGCTCGTGCGAGGTAGGGATTTTTGAAATTTTTTTCTCTAAGTTCTCTTACCTTTTTCTCCCAAACCTGGTCAGTTTTTTTTATATGTTCTGTTTGTTACTTAGGTCCCTTTTAGATCGAGTTCTTTATTTTCATAGTTACCTTTATGCTTGTGTTTTTTTTATTTTAATTATTTTAATTAAGTCTTTTAATTCTAGTTTAGTTTTTATTTCTATTGATTAAACAAAAAAAATATCTGTCTTATTTATTAGCTACTTTGTTATTTTTCTTTTGTTTATTTTTTATTGACAAGTACTAACAGGTGAATTAGTGTCTCCATTCAGAGCATTTGACCTTTCATTCCATATTTATATGTTCACCTGTTTGTGATTTCCGAGATTGAGGTATTATCATTCCTTCCTTACATACTCTCCTTCTTTCATTTTGTTGTTTCATTGAGGACAATGAAAGGTTTAGGTTTGGGGGTATGCACATTATTATGCACCGATTTTTTAAAAATTTTCGATCCTTGTGCTTAAATAAATGATTTTACCTACGCTTTTGCAATCTCGATTCGATACTTCTTGTTAGATAACTTGGATTGTTATAGAATGGTAAACAATGAGAATATTTGGTTAATCATTTCTTGAAGTCATGATACGACGTTTTAGGATGTGTCGTTCGAATCGTAGTTTTATATCATAGATTTGCACACAAACCTAAGCACTGCACGTAGTCGCTTGAATACATGTTTGATGTGAACTATATAATGATTCGGATTTCTAGATAACACATGGTGGAGACTTAACCAGATGAGGTTTTGAGCCTATCTTTTCTTTATATAGGGTAATAAATACATTTTGTGTTTATCGAATTTCATTGAAATAGAGCATTAACTCGTTGTTTAGTCTCATTATTCTTGTTTTGGTTGATAGTCAAGTTAAAATATTTGTTACCATGCTAAATAAACTTCCGTTGTAAACATTGAAGAACCATATGGCCATAGGAAATGATGATAGGCCCTCTTTGTTTACAACCGACCGAAAAATAATAAAATTTCTTTAGTTCGCCCCTTTGAGCCGTTAAAGTACCTCTTTTTCTTTGTTACCATTATCCTTTTTAGACTCCAACTTGGCCAACTTGGAGTTCACCACTGAAAGATTGATCGACTTTTATAGGTGATAAGGCGATATGTCATTTGAGAAGAAGAAGAAAATAAGATGATGTTTGGGGTAGTTGCTTTGGTATACAATGAATAGTCGTTTCAAAAAGCAATGAAGAAAAAAAAAAGAGGTTGAAAAAAGAAAAAAAAAAAGAAGAGGAAAGAAATTAAAAAATATATATATATATATATATATATATATGAAAAGAAGAGAATGAAAAGATGAAGTTGGTAGAAGAGACGAATGAAAGAAATTGAGCATGCCTTACAATGCCATTCTAAAAATACCTAACAAATCCTTTCTATCCTTTTTCATTGTCCGAGCCACATTACAACCGTTGAAAAGTCCTATTTGATCTTAGAAAACATGGTTTGGATATGAAAACGATGGAAGGAGGATTAAAACATTGTAATGATTAATTTTTCTTGACTATTGGCATCCTATCCATGAGACTATTGTTCTTTCATGTCATGCATCTTTTTTGAGTCATATGTGAGCATTTCTCATTTTAAAAATATATTTCCTTTGCTCCCATATATTATAGAGATTACACCTGTTTCTGAGTGTTTCATTTGAGAGTGTAATTAACATTGTGAGATTCATAGTCGAAGCATGGTTGGATGGTTTCGAGTCATATTCCAAGCTCATGACATGCGCGTGTTCATTTGACTACCACATCACACACGTGCAATTTTATGGGAAACTCTATTGATTTATACGATGCATGTGCTTGGGATTGTTTTTCATGGCATAGGTGGCTGTTTGGTTCCGTTTCTTCTTGTTCGTTATTCTATTTCAAATTGCTATTTTATAATAAGGAGTATTGAAGGTTATGTTTTTCGTTTTTAATAGAGTTTTTTTTTTAATTTATAAGTCAATAAAGATGGTTGTGGATATCTTGTTGATGAGAACCCTCGCGAGACTTCACTCGTCCAACTAGGGACACCTAGAGGTTTAAAAGGCTTGTTACACTAGCTAAGTGCAATCGTTATCCATGCGACAATGGAGTAGATTATTATTATTATTATTAGTTTTATTTTTCTTTTCTTTTGCTCGAGAGCAAGCAAAATGTAGGTTTGGGGGTGTGATCGGGATAAAACAAGTCCTAATTACACGCCTTAATTCACATTTGTTAGCACGTTTTATCTTGCTTTAGTGTATTTTTATTTCATTTTCTATTTTATGTCAGGATTTGGAAGAAAGTAAGGATTCCAGGCTAAATGGGGGTGAAAAAGTAGAAGAAAAGAAGCAGAAAAAGGCATCTCGCGCGCGCGGCTTGCTCGCGCGGCATTCTAGACTATCGCTCGCGCGGCTCGCTCACATGAGACCCCAAAATCACACTCTCGTGATCCGTATAAAAAACCAAAAATGCGTATTTCTGTGTACTGAAGATCCCTATGCAAACGAAGCTGCCTAATTATGTCCAGAATGTAAAATATAGCAGTTTTAATGCGAATTGGTTTAGGAAAGCTTCCCAATTCTTCCAAAAACTATATATATTCTATTGTAAATCAATTTTTAGGTTACACAACATAAGATACATCCATATACAATTAAAACTTCAGCCACTGACGAGAGGAAAGCAAGGAGAAGAAGAAGAAGACCAAGCATTTCCCTGGCCTCCTCCATCAACCTCTTGCCAATCCTTGATTCCATGGCCGCTTAAACCAAGATCTAAGGTTTCAATAAAACCCTAGCCAAGTAATAGGGTGTATTTTATGTTTTTCTTTTAGTTTTATTATGTATGGATGATGATTACATGTTTCGAGGATTTTAAATAATAAAATCGTTCTTCTATTGATTAAATCATTACTTTCAAAATCTATTCTTATCTTAGATCTATTTTGAATGTGATGTGCTCAATGATCTATATGCTATGCTTGTATGGATTATTTACATCTAATGGTGCTTATTTGAATTGTGATATCAAGTAGCCGAATAGTTTATGCCTAGGAAAGACGGATTATGCCGCAACCCTAGTTTAGTGTGAGACAATCCGTGCCAACCGAAGATGAATTATGTTGGTGCTTGAATCATAGTTATCTTATTGACCGAGGAATTGGGTTTGTAGCTACAATTCCCCTTATCTTCCAACTTAATAAGCTAATTGAATTCATAAATACTCTTATTATGAAGCTAGTGGTGGATTTGCAATCCTAGGTTCACTCTAAATATCGTTTAAAACAACTTTTAATTGCTTTTATAATTTAGATTTACTTTCATCGTTCTTAGTTTAATTAAAATCACAGTCAAAATCCATTTTTCTTAATTAATTAGATTTAGGTTTTACAATTAAAGCGCTTTAGTAATTCAATCTCTGTGGGTTCGACCTTTACTTCCACATTACAAATCCTTGAAAGGTAAAGTATACTTTTATTTCTTGCTTTTGACAAGATCAGCAACCTAGGTCAGACTTTCCTTACCCTTTGTGCTATCTTCCTTGTCAATTTCTTCTGAGCATACTGGTTTCGAAGAACCATCTACTTTGTCCCCTCATACCAGGATAGTAGATGAGTTTGAGTCAGAGGGGTAGGCTAGTGGGTCCCATCTAAGATATGATGGCCCTCTAAATACTTCCTCCATGACTAAAAGAAAGCTAAACCTTATCAGGAAGACATTTAAAATTCCAGATAATTTGGGATGTAGGGTTCGTGGCCCTAAGAAGACCGCGACTGACTTAGGGAAAGGAGAGATAGCACTTTACCCTTACGTTTTAAAATTGGGGATTAGACTTCCCCTTCATCCTTTATTCTGTGAATTTTTAACTTTCTTTGGACTAGCCCCTTCTCAACTCATTCCTAATGGTTGGGTTACCTTGTTAGGCCTGGTAGTTTTGTCCCACCTAAATGTGGTGAAGCCAGACCTAAGGTTCCTTAGGACTGTTATGAATGTCCAGAATAAATCTGGATTTGGGTATTATATAAATATGGCACCTAGATACCACGTTGTTAATGATTTGGAGTTAGCCCATAAGAAATAGAAGAACGATTTTTTCTTCATTCGGGGCCCCATTGGAGATGTTCGCAGTATGGGAGGGACTCCGCCTAAGGATAATTACCCTTAGGGTTCTTGGTTTTTCTTTGATTTAGAAAGTTCTTTTGATTCCTTCCTTTTCTCCTTCCTTTTCTCCTATAATTTGCTCCATCATCCAAAGTCCGACTTCATATAAGGCGGTGAAAGGATTTCTAGCCACACTTTTTCAGCCATCAGTGAAGACTCGGGCTATACTACTAACTGGTGAGAACCTCGTGAGTGCTGAGCTGATTCAAATGGACGGCGTCCTTCCAAAAATTTAAGCTGCCAATGGAGGTAAAAAGAGAGGTACTCTCGAAGCATCAGCTTCTACTAGAACTGCTCCGCCTCCCACTCACTCCAAGAGAAGAGCCCATAAAATAGTTGATGAATTGACGCCTTCCTCAACCGAATAGGGTAATGGCTCTGACCTGCAGATCTCGGCCCTTGCCCAATCGAAGGCCCCTGCTACCCTTCATGCACCGCACATAGGGCAGAGCAAGGGCAGATCAAAGGTAGCCGCCCAGCCTGCGCTCTGGGGAGGCAAGTCTACTAACACCTATATTGAGGCGTATTCTAAAAAATTGGCTATAAAGTTCTCGGGCTCAGTGGATCTGGTGAAGAGACCGGCCTTTCTCCAATCCTGTATCAACGCTTAGCTTGGGGTAACTCCAGGTTTTAGGCCACCCTTTTTTTTTATTATCGCTTCTTGAACTTCTCTCTTGCTTCAAGGTACTTTCATGACTGCTGCCAGAGGTAAAGTCAACTTCAAGGGGTTCAGTATGGAGGACCTCTTAGCGGAGCAAGTAAGAAAGGTTTCTGCCAAAACGACTAGGGCTGACAACCTCCAAGCAGACCTTTCAAGAATAAATTTGGAAAAAGCGACTATAGATTCCCGGCTTTTGTCAGTTTAGCTTCAACTGGAGGAAGCTTTGAAAAGGACTGAGGCAGCCAAAGCACTTTTTGAGTCTGAGAAGGAGATCACAACCAAGCTGAGGGAGAATATAGAGGAGGAAAAGAAGGCCGCAGCTATCGCTTATTTTAAGGAAAAATCAGATGAGCTGGTGGCCATGGGTACCTTGCTGGTGAATGAAGGTTACGATCAAGGTTGGCATGAGTGTGAGCAGGACATTTTAGGGAGGTTAAGGAGTCGATTTCCTGAGATCGACTTCAGCCAAGTATCTGCTACTGCAGAAGACATTGGTGAAGCCCTTGCTATGGGTCCAGGTTCTAATGTTTTGGCCTCGAATCCTAGTCTTGAGAACACTCCTTCTACTGAAGAAAATGTTAACCCCGCTACTGGCACTAAACAAGTTTCTTTGAAGCAATAGCTTTTTTTTTTGTTGGGGCTCATTCTCTCCCCTCATGTGAATGTTATGAATATAACTTTGTTTTTACAACTTAGCGTTGAATGGTGATGATTGTAGATGCTCTTTGCCACTTGATTTTGCCAGATTTGAGATCAGGTTTAGAGCTTGAAAGCTTGACCTGACCAAAACACTTAGAAAGAATCTTTGTTACTTGATTTTTCCAGATTTGAGATCAGGTCTAGAGCGTGAAAGCTTGACCTGACCAAAACACTTAGAAAGAATCTTTGTTCCTTGATTTTTCCAGATTTGAGATCAGGTCTAGTGCGTGAAATCTTGAACTGACCAAAACACTTAGAAAGAATCATTGTAACTTGATTTCTCCAGATTTGAGATCAGGTCTAGAGCGTGAAAGCCTAGCCTAA
This sequence comes from Hydrangea macrophylla, assembly GCA_033977485.1. Taxonomy (NCBI): domain Eukaryota; kingdom Viridiplantae; phylum Streptophyta; class Magnoliopsida; order Cornales; family Hydrangeaceae; genus Hydrangea; species Hydrangea macrophylla. The sequence continues at coordinate 87,369,958 of CM066994.1, forward strand.
CCTAAAAACTTAGAAAAAATCTTTGTTACTTGATTTTTCTAGATTTGAGATCAGGTGTAGAGCGTGGAAGCCTGACTTGGCCTAAACACTTAGAAAAAAATCTTCATTACTTGATTTTTCAAGATTTGAGATCAGGTCTAGAACGTGAAAGCCTGGCCTAACCTGAACACTTAGAAAAAAATCTTTTTTACTTGATTTTTCCAGATTTGAGATCAGGCCTACAGCGTGAAAGCCTGACCTGACTTGGACATTTAGAAAAAATCTATGTTACTCAATTTTTTCAAATTTGAGATCAGGTATAGAGCATGAAAGTCTGACTTGACCTGAACATTTAAAAAAATCTATGCTACTCAATTTTTTCAGATTTGAGATCAAGTATAGAGCGTGAAAGTCTGACCTAACCTGAACACTTA